>OX596217.1:11447640-12647640 GCA_951394215.1 Glyphodes perspectalis
TTTTTAGGAACATAAACAACACATTCTTCTAAAGTACCAAACCTACATGAATTTAGTGTCTCACATGCATAAATGTAAATTCCGAACTTCATATTTAAAATTAAACCAAAAACTTAAGTATGAATTATCTACATAACCAAAATTTTACACTAAAAGGTCTTTGAATAAACAAATACAAAATCAGATTTTCCCATGTTGGTCGGGGACTAAAAAAATAATGTGCCACCTGTGTCTCTTGCCTAGCATGTCGTAAAAGGCGACTAATGGTATATGGGGTTTTGGGTATGTGATTGTGTAGGCGACGAGCTACCGACTTGTCACTACTTTTTCACAATTTACCATCTAACTCAGCCTGTCTATTGTCCCATGTTGGTCTGGGACTCAAAAAGAAAGGGGCAAACTGTGGTTCTTGCCTAGCATGTCGTAAAAGACGACTAATGGTATAACGGGTTTTGGGTATGTGATTGTGTCGGCTAGCCACTTGTCACTACTTTTTCAAAATTTTCTATCTAACCCAGCCCAGTTTTGTTTTTCGGCTGAATGTGGTTAAAGGAGCCTGTTGCCCCTTTGACTCTGCCTACCTCTTCGGGGATTATGGGCGTGATGTTATATATGTATGTAAATACAAATTACCTGGAAACATGGCTCTAGCATTAGTCCAGACGGTCCAGTTCTTCAGAACGCTGCCAATAGCCACTAAGTAGACGCCCTTATCTTCTACGCCCGCGAAGATCGTCTCCGTCACATGCTAAACAATAATGGAATACCATTGTTAGATTTATATTTTTTTATATTATTGGATTTATTATCATTATAATATTCAATAGTTAGGATAGGCGCCCCAAAATACTGGAGTTGAAACACAGGCACATCTGGATTTTTCTAATTTAAGTACGTTTTTATTCTCCTATTTACGATATATTTTTTCGGTACAAAGCTACGATATTCAGAAGACTGTTTCTTAAATTTCAAAATTCAATTAGGATCACAGTGGAAAGCAAACCATTTGCGATCTACTACCAACGGAATATTATGTAGGGATTACGTATTTAGTAGATTGATATTATGATATAGGTCTTTTTCGCTTGTATTTTTTTCTAATATTTCTAATTCGGCCCTAAACTTGCAAATATCCCAAGAAATTGTCTAATTTCGTTTCAGATTTTCTCTCTAACCCTGTCCTTTGGGCAGCAGTGTATTCAAGAGAAATATCGTATACAGCACGTTTACGCGGCTATTTTCGCCACTGAGCAGGATTCACACGGCCAATTTAGTATCAGAATTGCGATCTGGCTCGTTTTCACAACTGCGAAACTGAGATTTTGCGATCAAGAATATAGAATCAACGGCTTAGAGTGCTTTGCTCGAAGAAGTCGGCTTTATTTTTATTTCGATTACCCGTAGCCAGAAGTACAAAACGCAGTGAACGTTGTTGTACTTTTATGATCGATTGTCGATAATTTTAACCATTATACCTACTATTAAACTTCGCGAACATTAACGCCGCTGCTAATATGTACCTAATTATTACTAGCTTTCGCATCTTGCTCTCGTTGAGTTCGGTTTATCCCACGGTCCCTATCAATTACTCCGGGATAAAGACGTGTCCTTTAGATATATTGAAATGTATGGTGTGTTTTTCATCACAATCGCAAAAGTGAAGATGTAGCATACAGATAAAATAACTTGCGCATTTATTAACTTACCCCTGGTAGTTGAACGCTTCTTGTATCATTATCCGAAATCAGAGTCACATTGTAGAACAAGGGTTCGTGGTGGCGCGTCCAGCTCACGTACACGTCCCACCCGGTCGTGCCCGGTTCAGCCACCAATGATATGTTTTGAACGATCGACAAATCTGACGGGCATATAAGAATTCATGAGTCGTTATCCGGCTCGAATTTTAAACATTGCTCAAAGACTTAAATTGGCGCATATATTAAACATATAAAAATAGGCAATATTACTACATTTATTAATCAGGTCCAATATAAGAGACATTGGCCAGCGGATCTCGGATAAAACAATTGGGATATTCCACATACGAAATAATTAAGTAACTATTTTAAAGAACCACAACAATATCTTAATTAATTTAGATGGGCAAATAAATTATTATACGCTTAGGCAATTACTTTAGACAAAGAACTTTTCTAAATGTTGTTTATTTGTCTATAGATTTTGTCTCTTATAACGCATGGTATATCTAGCCTAAATTATTATAGAGAGTAAATTATTTGGACAGCATTGTTATAAGTTATATATATTTACATATCCATAAATCACCTACCAATGCACGTTTCCATGTTGTTGCATCTAGGCGTGTGGTACTGGTGCGTGGTGGTGCCGTGCTTCCCGATGAGGAGTAGCTTGCATGAAGCCCCTAAGGGCAACCCGGAAATAGTGCCGCTGTTGTGGCCTTGCGGCGCCTTGGGCTACACAATAGTTTTATGTTTGAATTTTGATCCAATTTGTATAACTATTTTGGCGACATATATTAATATATTAATATTTATGTATAAGCTAAGCCACAAAATAGCCGCGACTGAAGTTTCAATTAGTGTATCAATAGAATAGGTAACTTAAATCGGATTAGTCTTGAACATAGAAAATTCTGTGGGAGAAAGCTTATAGAAAGTATTCAAAATAAATAATGCCCCAGGTCAAATACCACCTCTATAGTTAGAATTGCAGATATAGGTATTGTGAAAGACGTAACGAAATGGTAGTAAGTAGGTATACTTTGTACGCTACACAATGTGATGCATTGTAACGAGTACTTCACCCTAGTACTCACCAATATTTGGATTTGTTTTATCTTCCCGTCGCATTGATTCACTAAATCAAAGCAAACATCTTCATCTGAAAGCGAAAGTTTATTATTGCATCAGACACCATTAATCATGTTGTGAGTTTAACGTATCAATATTTTCAGTGAATTATTCTCTATTCAGAAACTAGTTAAGTCTTAAATAATCTCTATTTGGATATATTAATGGGGAAATTGACCATGTCCTCGATACTCACCATCATAAGAATTCCAAGTAAAATGCATGTTGACAGTAGAACTCCCGTTGACAAGTTCATGGTCCCCCTTAACCTTTATGCTGTATTTCCTCTGTGGCAGCTCCCCAGTAAGATTCCATGGTTTGATCTCCTGCCCCCTCAGCCAAGGTGAGTGGCTCCCGTTGTGATATAGCAGAGTAGTCCAGATCGTGTACTGGTCATGCTTGGGAACTTTTAGGGTTCTCCACTTGTTATTGGTTTCCGTAACCAGGTCGTAGGGAAGCTAGAAAGGTGTGAAATTCTAGTCAACATTGAAGCATACTGGTAGGGTCTACATAAATAAGGATAAGAGAATAGCATCGCGAGCCGTATATCTGGTTAAAAAGCCATGTGTTCGATTTGATCGACGACGAACTGTTTTTAAAGTGGTATCTTAACTATGGTTCATAATAATGGAAAAAATATCCACAAATTAATAAAAGGCATCAGTTCTTGAAGAAAATGAAACTTTTAACAATCCTAATTCTCTTTTTATCTTCGAACTATGCAATTTAAAAGGATTCTGTGTTGACACGACAACCGCATGCTGGTATTAACCGAGCTCAGTCATGTGAAAGTTATTGCAAAATGGTTTCAAAATCGAACCCAATAGTTATGGGCAAATTCCAGCAAATGCGGGTGTTAGTATATCATGTAGTATATACTGCATGATTTATCAGACAAAGCAAACAATGTTGAATTTCCTAAAGTACGCAACAGATAGGTATTGTTAACTTCTCGTAAATAGTTGTTTTCATGGAATTGATATGTTCATTAATAAAAAAACGACTTCAATTAAGTACCTAGTTTTTCATAACCACATAATTAACAATGAACTTGACCAACTGTAACTTTGAACCGTCATAAAGTGATATATAAGATCATCAAAATAAATCAAACGTTTCATGGGTTTAATCGTATTTGGTTTAACATAGTTTTCCTGCCATTAGGTATGTTAAGTATATCTAATCGGGTCTAATCGGTTAAATTATTCATCATGTTGTAGCGGCTGCCCGCAACCTAACCTAAGCCTTGAAAATATCTAAGGGGATGTTCTCAGGTATACATTCAAATTGGATGATTGTTGTATTGTACCCACAGTAATTTGAATGTGCTAGTTTTCCTCACAATGATTTCCTTCACGGCCGAGCTATTGGTTCGTACGTGGAATTGAAAAAAGAGATACATGCCCGAATTAATTCCAACACTCATTGCTTATTACCAACCTGTTCTTATATTGCGTAAAAAAAATATTTAAGTAACCCCCTAAACAAAAAAACTATAAAAGTAAATAAAATCAGCTTTTTAAGTTCATTAAAAGAACGTATAAATATTTAAAAAATTAGCGTCGCCGAGTCGGGGGACCGCTAAGTAAATTTTCATTTAAACCTAGCTAAATTTTATTCACATTAACTACTTAAATCACATTTCCACCTTAAAATATTATTAACTTGCGACAGGCCCCAGCTTCGCACAAGGAGCAAACCATACCGGGTGTAAGGATAGGTTGCCCATTTCTTAAAACAACTTTAGTAGGCATTCCAGGGTTTCACCCTTTCAGCTTCAGATTATTGTCATCAAGCTCAGCTCAGTGGTACCAGTATACTTGAGTGTTTCAAATGTTAGGTCCTACATATGTTTAAAAGTAAAGTAAATACCGTTATGCGTCTAAGATTCCTATCACATCTAACAAACGAGCTGATGACCTTAAAGACCTGGCCAGATTGTCATAAATTAAAGTAGCTAAGAACCATCTCGACAGTGTCAGCTTTCAAACAAAAAAAAACCGCATCAAAATCGGTCTACTCTTTTAGAAGCTACAATGCGACAGACACACATTCAGACAGACACGTCAAACTTATAACCCCCCCTCTTTTTGCGTCGGGGGATAAAAGATAATGTAATACAGTCCATAATCCTTGAACCTTCTTTTTATTCTTGAATTTAGAATAAAATGCTTCAACTTATGTTCACGTAACTTGTTACGTACTTACATAGTCAAGTGTATTGTTGTTCGTAATGAGTACAACCAGGGGCCATGCGGGCTCCGCGCTCGGTGCCACTTCGTACACCACGTTGGACTGGTACTGACACCTCGGCTGCACATCAGGAGGGTCGACGCCTTTGTGTATTACAGATTCTGAAATAATCGAAATTTTCTCAACAGTGGTAGATTAACTTACGACAGATAACACAGAGAGGCTCGAGTCTTGGACAGCTAAATAGATTGCCAGTTTGTCGAGACCCCTGTTGGCGCAATGCGAAGTCTAACATCGAACGCAAGGGATGCAGACAAGATCTATCACCTTGGGATAAATGGTTGTTGATGAAACAGGTGTTTGTATCGGGTCTGGGCAATTGAGGTATCTTTGTTAATTTTGATTTCGTTGATACGAGTGATTATTCTAATTACTATGGAATCAGTTTAAGTACGTGATGTTGTCTGATATGTAAAATTGATTGCAAAAGATGCTGGTACCAAAAGCGTTTGTTTTCATGGGCGGCTACAGCATCTAATCAGTTCTTGGGTTATGCTTTAGGGTCATATTCTTGCTTTGGTAGGATCATTGGTTGAAGTCCCGAGTAATTATTAGCTGAACGTTCTGGTGCTGAACAACAATTTTTTTTAAGACTGTAGTCGTTGATACTAACCGTAAAAAGACTATGTCACCTAGACTGAAAGTTTTCAGAATAAATTTGATTGTAAACCTTGACGGCTATTACTTTATCGCTACTTGGAGAAAGAGCAAGCTGTATTAAGTGCCACAACTAATTGCACATCAAGATACATACAGGAAAATTCATAACAAAATATACAATAGGTTAAGAAACAAATTAGTGGTTTCCAGTGTCAAATTTTGTTTCGATTTGTTATCATCACGTACGATTTCTTAGGAATGTGAATTATTCTCAAATGACATACATATATGTTCCTCGGCTTGTGATCATTTAGGAGTTTTTGAAATAACGGATGTTTTACTGTGATTGTTAAGTGATTGGACTTAATCGATTCTAGTAACAGATTGTCGTCAAAAAGTAATAAAGAGGATCTCCCCGAATTCCTCACAAAATAAATTAACAAAAAAACCATACGGAAGTTCAAATAGATGTAACATAATCAGTAGCACCTGGCAGATTTCTAGATCTTACGGTAAGATAACTCTGGCTACGAAAGCAAAGATTATCGGTTCGAATCTCGTATCATCTATAGGGAAATGTACGTGTGATGATGGAAATTGTTTATAAAGGCATTTAAGTTTGTTTGTCTACGTCTTACCTAGTATACATATCACAAGGATAAATACTTAGTTAGCTAGAGGACAGTTTTGTGTTTCTGAAAAGCTATTTGTTTATTTGATAGATTACTTACTAATGAAATTCTTTTCACACTCTTCACGCGGTGTCTGAAACAAAGAAAAACATATTTATGTTTGCTGTTTGACCTAGGGTATGTTTTATTTAGGAATACATTGAATGAACTAGTTATTTTCATATGGTTATCATCCGTTGCTTTGTATGTATTTTTCTTATTTGGGACAAGGCAAAGGCATAAGTGTGAAAATGAACGGCTTACTTATCTATTGACGTGTGGACGGAAAATTTTGGTAATCTGACCGAGTTAAATGCAAGTAAAGCTGCATGTGTACCTATCTAAAAGTTAGTGTGATTGTACTGTAAGCATTTCCTTTGATACTTCTTAATAACTTGTTTCCTTTATAAAAAATCGGGTTCCGTATTCACCATGTTCTAGATATTGTAAGT
Organism: Glyphodes perspectalis; assembly: GCA_951394215.1. NCBI lineage: Eukaryota > Metazoa > Arthropoda > Insecta > Lepidoptera > Crambidae > Glyphodes > Glyphodes perspectalis. The sequence goes on from OX596217.1 coordinate 11,454,448, forward strand.
GTGGGCATTACATTGAAGGTGCTGCTATGTGAATATCGTAACCTTCACATTTTTCATGGTTTCATAGTTTCTTCGTTCGTCGTCTTGTATGGTTATAATTTTTTTTAACTACCCGCCTCGGTTTCTCACGGTGGACACGAAACAATATATGAAACCTATAGAATTACTCAATCCATTGGTGAAAATGGCATGAACCTCCCTTGTACTTTTTTTTGACTGGCCCGTTGGTCGAGTGGTCAGAGACACTGGCCACGAAACCAAGGGTCGTGGGTTCGAATCCCGCTAGGGGCAAATATTTCGTGTGATAAACATGGATATTTGTACTCGAGTCATGGATGTTTATAAACGGATTTAAGTATGTCTATCCGTTCACCTAGTATCCATAGCACAAGCTTATAAGCTTAGTTTGGGACTAGGGAAATGGTGTGTCAGTCTGAAGAATTAATTTATTTATTTATTATTTATTGCATAGTTTAAAAGTTCTAAGCGAGCAGAAATGGCGATTTTATTTTGTACTACAGAAGCTTCAGATGTTCAGGTAGTTAAGTAATGTCATATTTTAAAACCTCAAACCTCCTCTAGAGCCCTTTTGGTACTACATGATGTATGCGCTCAATGGTTATTCTTTTGCGCAAATGAGTCATATGTAAGGGACGGTAAAACAATGCTTTGACAGGTGGACCATAAGAGTAGTAGAACACGCGAAACTAGCAAGTATTCGGCTAAAATTAGAATCTAAATTGGTGTGATCGAAATCGGAAGCTATCTTAGTAAGTGAACTCTTTGTTTACAAGGGTAGGCAAGAATGGGCCCACGCGATTGAATCATGTGCCCCTCAATGTTTGTCAATATGGCACAGAAATAAGTGTTATTACCCTACGACTCTAAGAATTCGTACATTCCCATAGTATGTTATGTACTTATATGTTTTGTAAGGTTAGTCTTTCATAGTCTAGCGTTATGACCCGTTCCTGTCGAGGTCGGCTTTGTGCAAGATCCTAGATTTAGTGAGCCGAGTCATATTGAACCGATTTGGGTCGGACTGACCGTCAACCGTCACCGTAACGATTGCCAGTCTGGTCCCCTGTAAGGCTCTTATGAGCTCAACACAACATTCGTTTATCTTAAGGCTCCTGGATCTGAGGTGGTATTATTTAGTTTATTTTTAAAGCGCGTTATGGTTAGTGCTCATTTTGAATGGTCTGCGTTTAAATTGCTTATGAATAAGAAGTAAAGAAAGTTTTATTTACAACCATGTCTTACCAGGTGTAAATAGTTTTAGGATTAATCGAAATAAAAGACACGCAATTTAGATCTCTGTCATGACCTATTTCATCGATTGCAATCTTCAGAGAACCAACCAACAAAACCAACCAACCGATCCAACAGAATAAAGTATCTTTTGAAACGTTAATGATTCTGTGATATTTAAATTAATGGCTATACATATCCACACCTTGAAAATGTATTATTACATAAGGCTCATACATTTAAACACTCTCATACCGCTATTCCCGAAGAGGCAGGCAAAGTTTAAGGAGCGGGGAAGTCCTTCCACGACTTTAAGCTAAAAAATTAAATAAAAAGTAGGGTTAGATGGAAAATATATTATTTTTTTTTTGCTTTTGGAGCTCATTGCTCCTTTGATTCTGCGTGCTGTTTCGGGGACCACAGGCGTGATGTTATGTATATATAGATAAAGTTTAAGACATTTATTTCTCAAAACAGAATACAACTTATTCACTTACATTGAGAAACACTGGTTTACTTATGAACATGCAAAACAAACATCGAATCGGACGGTTTAAAGTTATATATGCACATAATATTTGTTAGTTAACGACTTAAAATTAAATTAGTTGACAAAAAAGAAATCTTATTCTCGAAGATAAAATAACTGAAGTGAGGGTAATTCGCTAACTTTTTCGAGCAAGGTGGCAGCGACTATGAGTACAGTTTTCATTACGTATAGAAAAACAGTTGCTATCACAGATGCTTTCGGCATCAAACCAAACCAACACAAGTGCTTAAATTAGATGGAAATTTTATTGTGAAATAGTAATGTCTTGCTAAAATCATTAGTTAACGAGTCACTTTATACGACATACTAGGCAAGGAACACAGTTGGTACGTTTAAAGTTTAAAGTCCCATACCAACATGTGATTACTGAGGCTTAATATCTCACTAACTAGTACCTGAACTATAGTATTTTTAAATGCACGTTTAGAAATAATACATACATTATTAATGCGAGTCATTTTGTTGACAGTAACTTCACCCGCGGACGTGTATAACTTTGTAATCTAGAGTACTTTGATTGCATAGTTTTACCTACATGAGAGTGAATATTTTTATTTTCGGTTTATTATCTAGATAAAGTGAAGGTTGTTCATGTTGTCGAGCCGGGGCGATACGGATCCGTATTGGGTAGTGGGTGGTGAATTAAGTGATAAACAGGTGACAATGTATTATTTTCAGATAAAATTACTATCAGGATGTTAGTGCAATCTCTCTGAAAAGTTATAATGTGCCATAATAGAGCTTTAGATTATGTGTTAAATGTTTAAATCACTTTTTGCAGAAAGAAGTTTGTATAAAATCTTATAAAATCAATAAAATCATGATAAATAATATTAGACGTCCTGAATAAGTTTAACATGAATTGATGATAAGATGTGATTGTATCTGACTTTAAATTGAATCCTAATTACTAACCTTAGAATTATAAAATTGCACGTCCCAGCAGATTTCTATCGCCAGAGATTCTACAAGAACATCTGTGGTGTCCAATTTCTCCTGTAATTTGTTAAACGCCACATCAGGCCCGTGAAGTCCTAAATTTGCGCTGAGCACACACTTAACATTAAAAATTATAGTCACTTGAATTAACACGGTCACATACGGAAATAATTTATAATTACCGGACACCATTGTTATATTTTTTTATTTCCAAAGATACCGAAACAATTTAAATATAACGCGCCTTTTTCGGAAGTAATTATTTTTTAATGTCTACGAGAAAAACACATAGAATTTAACGAGTTCATTTAAAAAATAATAATAATAATAATAAACGCATTAGTCGAATTCCGTTTAGAAAAAAGAAGAGGTTATGATCAAAAATTAAAATTTTCTTTTCAGCGAGTGACCGCAAGAAAATCGGTTCCGCGCGGTTTGTCGGTGGGTGAGCGTCAGCCGCGCGCCGCTCTGTCGGCCAAAACTGGGGCGCCGCGAAGCGCCACCGAGCTTTAAGGCGGCCCTCTGTAGTCTTTCTTCAGTATGCTACGGGATGTCGGTATAAAAGTGGTGCGAATTGTTTTTGACATTTATTTAACTTTTCGTTCTCTAAAACACACCAACACAAAAGTGAGCCAGTATAGTCCATGCTGTATACCTCCTTTTTTTTAATAGTATGTAACGATCTTATTTTATAGTATTTCCAACCAATCGTCAAGTGAATTTGTTATTATTATGGTATATATGGATTTTATGAAGGGATAACCGGCGTCACCCTATCCAAGCGGTTAATTTAAAATTAAAATCAAAATATTACTTATAAATGACACAAGACTAGACATAGTACCCAACCTAGTTTTGTTTCTTGGTGGACAGGAAGAAGAATAATTTATAAAAGGGTTTGATTGTTCGGAACATAAAATATTTTGCCATAAGTACTTAGGTACTTATTAAAACCGCACAATGACTTTTCCCATATTTAAAAACTCTTATACATTTGTTGCTCTTATTATGGGCTATAAGTGTTCCAACTACTTTTTCAGGGATTGCGAACGTAATGGTAAATAATAAATTGATGAGAATCGCATTTAATTAAAGACAATTTTTGAAATCTGTTAGGTACAAGTATAAAAAAATTACCTTGAGTAGGTAAGTAACGATCATAGTCCACTGGTCATCGCCCTTTATAATACTACATTTCCTCTTAGGTATATTGATCAATATTGCATCATAATTACAACATTTTTGCAAAACGCATGTTGCTGGTTCCGTATTTTTACATTTAACTGTCACTCTTTAAAGTAACTACCTGAAGTAAATTAGAAAATAGCATTACACAGTGAATTTGGAACTGGTTATTTTTTATTTATACGCTCTCTCGTTCATTGAGTTCGCAACGAGTGGGATTTATCTGTTAACCTTATGTACCGGCCAGCAATTGATTTTATTATTTATCGGTTTAATCCACCGTGATTTCGCCGCGATCTCCGACATGAATCACCACCCAATAATTTTGCAGTAATGCGTCACATTTGTAGAATTCGATCCGGTGGCACTCGATCGAGACAAGAATGTTAATTAAGGACCCTAGATTAAAATGGACTGCGTGTTTAATTGGTGAAATATTATGAACCAACAGCACCCCGCGGTTTCATCCGAATAGTTACTGTTTACGTGGGAATACGCGTATAAAATGTAGCCTACGTTACTCGCTGTTGTGGTAGCTTTCCATTTGTGAAATAATTATTCAAATGTGTCCAGTAGTTTCGGAGCCTATTCAATGAAAACAAAGAAACGAATAACCAATAAAATCTGTCCTCTATATAATATTAGAACAGACAAGATTGAAAATGCAATGCCTTTACAGAGCTAAAAACAAATCATGGAATTATTGCTTATTTATAGGGGTACCCCCTAAGAAGAATTACCTAAAAGTTTTTATTTCATCATTTCTATTTTGACGTTTGACTAAATTACCATGCAGCTAACTGTCTGAAAAACCTAAAGTCCTTCTGTATCTTGCAAATTCCCTTAGCAAGAAAGCGAAATTTGAATGTTAAGACTTTCTTTATGTTGGAGAGTTTAGCTTTAAACCATGATAGACACGTGACATGTCCAATAAATTTATCTTTAATCTACTTGACTTATAATTAGTCGAAAATATTTAAATGATAATTATTTAAAATACTAGTACATTTTTCATTTAAAAAATATATTTTATAAAATATATTTATATTTGGAATCAAGTAATTAATGTTTTAGATATATAATAACTTGCGTTCCAATAAAAAATTGCTTACTGCTGATTCGACAAAGACATTAGTATTGAAAACTAAGGTGGTAATTATTTGCTTTTAGGTATAAGCACGATTAGGTACAAGATGGGTATGTTGTTATAATACCTACTTCAAATATTTTTTATAGCTCCTACAAGATTAGGCACTCATACACAATACAAGCCTAGTGCGTCAGCAGAAGTCTACAGAATGTCGTTTTTATGTTGCACAATGCTAGATGATAAACAGTCTTGCTGTTTGATTAACAGATCGATCTCGACTTTTGTCGAAAAACACCATTTAAATTGCAAACTGTTCGGAATATGCTGCACGCAGCACGGATAAGAACAGGATTATCATATTTTTGCGTTCCGAGAGCCGAAGGGCTGGCGGCAGTGAACTTGGCCGAGGTCATCGCTGCTCGTGCTGAGATTGTCACTGAGGTACCCAACCTTATTTCTAAAACACGGAAATAAATAACAGCCAACCTCGTGGCTACTTTGTTCGTTAGACTTTAAATTATGTGATTACAATCGAATGGGTACCAGAGAGTCTTACAATCAGTGACGTATACGTTTGAACCTCGTGGTAAATTCTGATTGAACAGTATTCTTTTTGAATGCTTGGTTTTGCATTAGCGGGGCAGTAAGAGATCAAAAGCATATCTAGACTCAAAAATTAAAACGAAGATGCAATCCATTTAGAAAAAAAAAACCCTTTTGTGAACATTCGGTACACAGGTGAGACGTAATTTTATAAATGTACTTAGTGCTCATGTAGGTATTCCTTCAACCAGTATTGTGCAAACATTATATACCGGCAAAGGCTCAGGAGTTTATATGGCTTTGTTAATTGAACGAAAGCTCCTGAAGATTTTTTTTTCTTTGTCGTGGCTCCCAATGCTACAAATACAATAACTCTAATATCTAGTTTTGTCTATCACTCCTTTATTCTAGTCACCTCCTAAATCTTTTTTGAAGTGCTAGGCACTATTACTTATCTATGATATTCCTATGCGTCAGGATTCACCGGTATGGTCAAGGGGTACAGGACAATCAAGATGATAGATGTTTTGGGAATCATGTTCAAAAACTAACCGCACGATCTTATCAAGAAACCCCACAGGGTTCCTTGATAAGATCATGCGGTGAACGATGACCGGCGCGTGCGCAGACAGCGCGACGCGCGCAATGTGACCCTGCGCATTGGCCAGGTGTGAAGGGGACAGCGGTTCGATGCTCGCATCAGCGGCTGCTTCCGGAAAATAGATCTTAGCGTGTTGAACCAACATTCCTGATTAAATGCGAAGCCAAATTACATTTGCCCGCTAAACACCTTTTGTTCAAGAACCTGAAATAGATAAATAGATGGTGTTTTTTTGTTATATTGACTGACCTTCTTCTGATATCTTAGAATGTTTGGACATGTACCTAAACTTGATTGCTTTTAAACAAATAACAAATATTTGTTGACTGAAAACTGATACCTAGGTAATTAGAATTAGTTAATTAACTCTTTTTCAGTTGCACACTTGAAGTGTCTGGCATTAGGGGCAACCAGTAACATTAGACCATGTGATAAGTTAATTTCAATGTTTTTCAACTATTTTTGTTTTTTTTGTTTTAGTTATCTATTGTTTACACGATACTATCGCCTGTATTTGATTAAATGTAAAAAAATAATTTACTGATTGCTTTATGTTGTTGCCTGTTAAGATTCTATGTCCTCACTATGAATTGAAACGACTAACTATCGTTAATCACTGCTATGCCAATGATCCTAGATCTGGCTACTCTGATTATGCATACTAAAGTTACAAAAACTGAATGGACAAATATTAGTATCGTAGGCGACCGTTTTAAATGTTAGACGCAGGTCATCTCACGGGCTTACGAAAGGTCGCGTATGCAATCTAGCAAAAAGTAAAGGTTAATTTGTTGCATATTAAAAAATATATCGCACATTCTTGAATAACGAATGCGTGCATTTTCGGCATAATGATTGCAGGTGTAGTTTTATTAGTGGGAAATTATAATAAATTAGCGTGCTAATATTGAAAGTGAATAACCTTGTTATGTACCTACTCACCAAGATATATTTTGTGATATGGCGTGATATTCTCAATGACGTTTGTGCATATAGTATGACGAGATGCCTATCTAATATAATAATAATAATATTACACTAGGTACATCACATACATTGATATGACTCCGAGGTAAGTAGCTTAAGCACTTGTGTTACGGATATCAGAAACAACAGTGGTATTACAAATATATACTTAAATATTCAATATTAACACCCAGACACAGAACAAACACAAGTATTCATCATACGAATGTTTGTCCTGAGTGGGGATCGAACCCACAACTCTTGGCGCATGGTGCAGCGTCACTACCGAATGAGCCATCGAGCCAGTCATATCTATAGTATCAGTTGGTGAATATTCTCTGAGGTTATTCTAAGCAGAGTAGCATAACGTTTCGAGCTTTTTAATAATATTTTAATTTTCTTTATATTGCTCCATCTCCAATTAAAAACTATTTAAGAATGTGTACCTACGTTACGACACTTGGGTATAAATACTATATTTCCGTCTTTTTTTCGAAGGGAATTTCTAAAGGTTATAGGTACATAACGTCGGAAATCAGTGTGGTAGATTAGTATTGCGCTCAGTCTGTTAACTTTTAACTAACTAATTTGTCAACAAATTAGTCTGTAATATGAAATGTTAATACGTAGTGTGATGATAATCTTATATATATCTATATCTTTATATACATAAAAATTTCGTGTCACAGTGTTAGATGCCGTACTCCTCCAAAAAGGCTTAACCGATTTTGAAGAAATTATTATATGTCTGAGAATAGGTTGTTATCTATTTACCATACAAGTGTTGTATGCATACAGTTCCAAACAAGTGATGTTAATTCGCGAATGCATAGGCGTAGCGCCGCGTAGGGCGAAGCCCGGAGCGGCCAAAAAAATTATATTATTTTGCTATAACTTGAGAACGGCTTAACCGATTCTTTTTTAGTTGTGTTTGTTATTGTCAAGTGAAGGTTCTTATGAAAGAAACAAATAAAAAAGTTGCGCGGTAAATTAAAAAAAAAAGGGGATTGAAAATCCGAGAACGGGGCGTTATGAAGTGCGCCGGGTCAGCTACAGTCTGATTTTCATAATAATTGGGAATCTTTTACAATTATTCAACGATAAATTTTTAACCGAGCCCTATATCCGAGAGATGCGGGTTTAAACCCTGCATGTACTTATTTACTGCATTTTACAAATCTATCATCATCATGATGAAACCTGTACCTTTTTACAAATATGGATGTGTAACCATAATCCAAATTGTCTAGTTACTCTATCTAAGGGTTTCTAAGGTTAAATCGGCAGTCGCTTTATTGGTGGAACTAAACGGATCCCGACTAAGCACGGAACATAGCGCTAGGAAGATGATGATAATTTTTTACTGTAGGTTGAGCTCAGGATCATATAAAGGCACCAAACAAAACTACAATATTATTCTTAAGTCGCCATACAAGTACCTACGTAAGTAGTTAAGCATAAATTGGCATTAATCAGCCCGCGTCGAGTGTTGACGGATCTCAATGTCGGCTCCCCACGCGTCAAATAACAACTTTTTTGAAGGATCGCTGGGGGCGCTCTGGCGCACTCCACAAAAAAACAGTTTGTTTTGAAATTAAAATACCGCGACCGCTTCGACCGTATAGCGCTATAACGTATTATCAATCTTGTTTGTGAAAAAATACAATGTTAGGTAAGTTACTATGCATACTATTGCATAAACTGTATAGTTTGGTTATTTCAATCCTAACCCCTAACAATGTATTTAATAGCAAATCATGTAGGGCCCTTATTTAAATATCTTTTTGGGGCACCCAATCTGTCGAAGCCCCGCTGTTTGTGGGCAAAAAATGTCCACACCAATGTGATTAGAGATGATTAGAACTCGTCACCACATTGGATCCAAGGCCCATGGAGATTTAGCTATGCCACTGGGGACATGTTATAAGACAGAGGTGTGCAATAAGATCTAGTTGGTATTTCTCGTCCACTTCCATCTTGGACAAAAGACAAAAGACAATTCCTCTGAGTGACTCCTTTCTTGGAGGACCGTATGTTACGCATTCCACTGGGTCAAACTCCATTTTCTTGATAGTTAAGCAGTGTGCGAGAAAAAAATCACTAAAGACTGGATAAAGACACTAAATAAAGCATTAGGTAGCCGGGATTAGGAAAACAAAACTTGGCTATTATTGGAATGTTTCCAAACCTTTATACCTATTCAAGAAAATCAGACCATTGTCTACGTAGAATATGAATTTATCTGTCAATTTTATTCAGGGGAAGAGACATTTGAGCTTATCGTTGAATAAGCTAAGTGTATCCAATGGTCCATATGAGACCTGGTATACTTCAGGCAATAACCTAACCACTCATTGATTTTTTATTTCAATTTTGATGTATGGTAGTGCTCTACCTGAAGCAGCCGAGCAATAACACTGGCCATTGGTATTCAAATGGCCGACTTCAGTGCATACATGATTGATGCCATGTATCCCTGAGAAGCACTGAAAATTCGTTCCGTCTGGCCTTTGTTTTACCTAAACAACATTCGACAACTCGACAATCAAAATTGAGGACATTTTTTATTAACCTAAATAACGAGAGATAATATTATCTGACCATAATTACTTAAACTAAACCAAACGGTCATCTGGTGGGGTAAATACCTACCTTGTACGTTTTTGTATTCGGCTAATCATTCCGTTCGTCGTTAAATCATAATTAGGCAATGCAATAAGTTTAGTGACGATAGTTTAATTTTGATAAGTAATTTGAATATTTAACTTGAAAAAGGAATGCGGAAAACAAGGAGGAAGTCTATTTTATATTCGGTCTAATAAAAACTACTTATGTCAAATAATTCCGTGAAAATTACATTACGTATGTGAGATAGCTACGATGGATTTTCCACTAAAACTAATAGCTGTATTGTATGGTCCTTAAATTTAGAAAACGTCGAGCAATGGGAACATTTGCGATTCTTTTTATATTAAAGATCGCATCAATTTTTATTTTAAGGCCAGTAGGTAATTTATGGGCGTCCCAGTAATTCGAATTATCTTGAGTGCGAGAGCCAGCCGAGGTCTTCGGCCTCTAAAGCCGTGGATCCTTAATGCCTACGCGCCGACCTACCCTGGATAAAAAAGTTCCATTTATTGGTTCAAAAATCTCATTAGGGTCGAGGACCGCGCCGTAGTTCCGTAATGCGCAATTTTTTTAGTTAATTTTTTTACTCTAATCAGAGGGCACCGATCGGCGTTTACCTTGGCACGTCGAACACAACCTTCGGCCGTGTTTCGTCATGTTGGGTCGTCGAACTTCAATGGCTGGTTAATGGCGTTATTATTTTGCAATTTATAATTGCGAACAAGGATCTGTAGCACGTTTCCCTCCAGCTGCCTACCTGCCGCAGCGCGGGAATGTGGCCAGCCATTTTTTGCCGAGCACGTCGACATTTTTGCTCAATGGGGTCGAATCTACTTTGATGAATTTATAATAAGATCACGTGCAGTTTATTTATAAAATATGCTGGGTAGTTTAGATGGCACTTGTAAGAAGTCATAAATGTTTAAGTAGGTACCTATTTATTCAAATGACCGCATGGGGTAGATAGATAGGTACCTACCTACATAGGTGCGTTGTCATATAATTCACATGAATTGAATGCATTATCTACATTATGTGCAGATGATTTTATAAATAACTAAATCTATGAATAGATAAATCGAAGGTTGTTGATTATTTTAAGCTTGGGGTCGGTAGCCAAGTAGGTTAGTAGGTACTTCCTAGTTGAATGTCGCACGAAAATATTATCTAAATTGAAATCTAAGTAAACATTCGATTGGTTTCGATAAATGTGATTACCACCTATTCATGCGGTTTTTTGCTAAACTTATCAAATAGGCAGGCCCATAGTATAATGTGTAGTAGTAGGCGCGTCTACTTTTATCCCGGCCCCTTCGCACAAAATATCGAGGCTGGTTAAAATTCACACCCAGGAATACTTCACTTACAATGTAACCGTGTCAAACAGAAAACAAGCCTCTAATCCCGAGGATTTCCGTTACATTTTCACCTATTTCGGCCCCTCATAAATAAATCCGAAATTCAAGATTAATAAACATCGACACAGAAAACAAGTCACGTTTCCATTCGGTCGCACATACTGCGTAGACGAATTAGATATAATTCAGTTAGTTAATTACAAAGATTCTTTATCGGTCCTGCGGCATACACATGATTGATTGTAAATGTAAATGTATAGTTTGGCGCCAAAATTCCGAGCAAAAAAACGCTCGACCGGCCGTGACTCGGCACAGAAAAAAAACAAGAAGTATTCAACGCACCAATAGACTAACCGAGTGTTATTAAATCTGAACGAGCACATCAAGACTTGATAGGCAAATAATTTAAGACCTAGGATTTTTTTATCGATTTAAAAATAGATATAGGATTGTCTAAGTAAATCGACTCTCTTGATACGTATCACGTATCTATTCCTACCTGGGTACTACCTAATCTATCTAGGCAATGACTAAATTTTTTTTAATCGTAGGTATAGCCCATATTAAACCACTTCTGGGTTGGCTATCTCATCTATTTCTTTGCTATTCATCATTATATCTAGTAGATATAATGATCTTATAGACATCATTGTAGATCATTATATACCTATATGTATAGTATATAATCCAAAATTATGTCTATAGGTACCTACGTATAGGTAGACTAGCTTTTGCCCACGACTTCGTCCGCGTAGGAGTCAATTCTGATAAAGAAAGTTTTTTCAAAATTTTAAGTAGATTGGACCAAGGAATCACGTTGTCCCATACAAACTTTGCCGCTCTTTTTCACCCCTTAAGGGTAAATTTTCTGAAGATCCTTTCTAATCGGATGCCTACGTCATACAAAGAACACACTCTCCAAGTTTCAGGTTTCTACGATCAGCGCGTATCTATGCGTTGATTCTTCAGGCAGTCATTCAGGATAAAGCATTTTGTATGTACCTATAGATTACTTACTTACTCGTTCGGATGTTTCCTGTAATCATGACCTGTCAAGTTGATTATGTAATTCAGTGTTGCATAATTTTCATCTACTGAGTATCTACCTAGTTCTTGTAATTTCAGTTCCCTAAAAATCTTGCTTCTAGACTTTAATTCAATCTTGTTGGTCTGATTTACCCTACGCATTCTGTAGGGGTCCTACGTAATTTCGAACGCCGCTGTTGCGAAATACGCCGTTGCGAATTATTTTTCCACTGCCTCGTAGGTTCGAAAGCTTACTGTCTAGAATGACGTAGGCGCAAACAACGCTGTTTCGAAAAACCTTTTCACTGCCTCATACCTTCGAATGCTTGTGACATCGATTTACGTAGTCACAAATGACTGCACTAAAAAACTATAATTCTAATTAGCCCGTCAGTAAGATACATATTTTTCGTTTATCAAATTAACAAAAAAATCAGCAAAGTTTTGGAGAGGGGGCTTGCGACGTCACTATTTTTTAAAAATTGTACGAAAGCGTGACTTAGGTACCCAGTGCAGTAGATAACTGCACCTATAGTCTGTTTCACATTACATGATTCCTGTGATAGGTGTCAATACTCGTTCGTAATACTTTAACTGCCATCATTATTTACAAAATGGACTAATATTTATTTGTATTACAGAAAAACAAATAATAAACATGGATAAATTTTAATGCAATAAGTTAATATAATCACTCTATGTAATTAGAACATTAGTAGCTGTCCACCCTGGGCGACACGTATTTTTTGTCATCAACCAGTTTGCCAGCTTGGATTTGCCTTTCACGTTCCTTGCGCATCGCCTGAAATTAAGTAACTTTACAAGAAATTGGCGACCCTAATGGTGAAATTTAAAAATATTTATTTATTTAAATTAAATTAGGTCTAGGACACTTACGACAAATCATAAACATTTATATGATTGCAAAACAAGTAGGTAAAGAAAACGCTTAAGTCATTGGTATCTTCATTAATTGATTATAGTTTACGTAGTTACCTTAAACACAAACATGAGATTAACTTAAATTTGACCATTATTTGCTTGGCTTCGGCCAATAATGGTCAAATTTAAGTTACCCGTGCCGACGGGGATCGAACCTGCGCCACTAGCATTCGATGCGAAATATGAAGCATTTGACTAACAGCGCTATCCAAAGTACGCGAAGGGAGGTAAAGTAAAATACCTACCTACTTAGGTAGGTATTCATTTCAGAACTCTGCCTGAAACCATGTATTAGCTGCTAGTTAACCCACGTCCAGGTCTAAAAGCCAGTGATGTTGCTAAATGTTTGGCTACATTTATATTGTTTTCAAGAGATTGTAATGGGATCAATTCTATAATCAGATCAAAAATATGATAAAGCGAGATATGCAAAGTGCCTTTAAAATGTCTTACGGCAATATCAGAAATAGTCGACAGATTATTACGTCCTATAATCAATATCACAGGCTTAGTACATATTTTAGTCGTAGTCACAAACATACTAACAATATGTACCTACCTAACCTAAATGTTTACCTAAGCAAATATTTTCCGTGAATCAGAAAAATCATTTCATTTTCCTTTGGTCTACTTAGATACAATTCACATTAACTTACGCAAAATCGTTTAAATTGCTTAGTCATGGTATGGCACTCTTTGAAGTCTTCGATTCTGTCTTGGCACTTCATAATGCCCCGGTCCAGCCCGTAGGCCTCTATGCAGTCCATCATTTCCATCTCCTGCTTGGCGCAGCGTCCCAGCAGCTGATGTGATATGATCCCGCCTGTAATATCTGTGAAGGGTGATCGCAAAAATGGCGAGATGTCGTGCATTTTAGGCTAAATTTATAATTAAAAATCAATTCAAGCTAAAGGTACCTATTTATCTTTTTGTCATTAGGTTTCAAAACATTTCTTGACACTTATTTGGAGATTGACTGGTGGTGTTTTTTCCACTAACAACTTTATTTGGTGCCAGTGCTTTGCGCACCATAACTATGGGTCACTTCTTGCCATTATGATGTGACTATTAAATACATAGTATTTTTGTTTGTATAAATACATATATTTATTTCTTATTACATATACTGAACTATTTCAATGCAACATGAACAATTTTTAGTACTAAGTAGGTATTTATAATTTATTGTATAATGTAATCGAGGTCGCTACTAAGTAATACCTATTTAGGATTTATACATAACTTATATATAAATGTTATTCTACATAAATCCACTCTTCTTTAACGATAAAATGTAATTTAGGACTTAAATATATTAGTAATCGGAGTGATTTTGATTATGTCGCCTGGGGGGAAAAGATTTTCACGAGACGCCGACAACAAGATGCCCGTCAATTAGCGCACTGAGAAAACTAGTGAGGATATGAGGGATATGCAGGGGCCCATGGTCTCCGGTATAACGCCGGTAAGAGTGAGCTGTTGGTGTTTTAGGCGGGCACCAAACATTATCTCACGATACCGCCAGTTACATTATGTGGTACTCCATTCAAGTTGGTATTGAAAATACCTGGCATACCGGGTGACTGTTAACCAGCACGATGACATGGACGTGGAAAGGGAGCGTAGGGCACTAGCAGTTAGAAGCAATATGTTTATCTGCAGGTTTGCAAAGTGTATTAAAGACGTCAAAGAGACACTATTCAGGGCTTTCTGCCAGTCATTTTATACATGCAGCCTGTGGATCGAATATACAAAAAGACCTGTAACGTCCTGCGTGTTCAATATAATAACGCTTTCAGGGCACTGATGGGGCTGCTGCGATACTGCAATGCCTCTGGAATGTTCGCGTAAGGAAGCACAGATGATTTTTATGCTCTGATGCGCAAACAAGTAGCATCTCTATGGCGACAGGTACGCGGCAGCCCTAACAGCATTCTACAAACTGTTGCAGATAGGTTTAGTGAGGCTTTTTGAGGCACTGGGCTACTATACATGTCAACCCTCAAACCTAGCTGCAAAATAAATAAATCCTAGTTAATAATGTTACTAACACTTAATATGGAAAATGACTATATCAAGGCAATTTTGAAATAAATGATATATAAATGAAATGTATATGAAAAAGGTTACTTAATATTTTATTGACTTAAATATTCAAACAAACTATTGACAAATAAATGATCTACAAAGTGGTTTAGAAGCTGTCGGCTCTGGGGCTCAGATACTTTTGATCGTCCTTAAGCTTGCCTTCAGCTATTTGTCTGTCACGCTCAGCCCTCATAGCCTGAAAACATAAACATATTGAAATTAAGATGCCATAGCTTCATTAATTAATAAAGGTGTTACAATTCAATATTTTTCTTGAAATCTCTTTCCAAAATGTTAAAAGTTTAGCTATTGAAGAGTGTTAACAATAAATCATTTTACTAAACAGTCTTAAAGAACACTTAGCTGAAACTTCTTATAACTCCTAATTGAAGTTATAATAATAATGCCCAAGTTAATTTTACTAACCACAAATCGCTTGAACTGCTTGGTCATAGTCTGGCATTCATGGAAGTCGTCAAACAAATGGGTGCACTTCATACGGCCCCTGTCCAAGCCGTAGACTTCCAGGCACTCCATGTAGCGGGCCTCCTCCTTCTGGCATTTGCCCAGCAGCTGGTGAGAGACAATTCCACCAGTCAGGTCCGTCACTGGGTTCCGCAGGAACGGGGAGATAGACATTGTTCGCTCTGAAAAAGTACAATAAATTGAGAAGAGGAACGAAAAAGAGGTTATAAAATTACGTAAACAATAAAATAATATCTTGTAAAATAATAGGGGTAACTGTAACTATGAACAAATTGGAGTAATTAAAACAAGTGAATAAGATAGCATATAGACTTTTTTTTAAAGCTTACCGTGTTAAAACAAATTTTGGGAATCAAAAACAAATTTCGATTTTGACAACAAATGTCAAGATTTCTTCCAATGATAGCAGATGTTTGCGTTTCATTGCACTGTTAAGTTTTATAGGAATTTTGAAAAGTGTTCCTACAATGATTATTTTATATTAAGTATGTATGTACAAGAATATTAATGTTTTATAAAGTTTTATAGATAGTGGCTTTTTTATCTTACTTATTTTATAATTTTAACTTAGTTTTTATCCAGCTATTTCGGACCGTAATTAGGTGTTTACGTTTGTGATAAACGTCAAAATCAGCTGTAAATTCATACTTGCTTAAAGATTACTCGTCTGTAATACTTGCTCAGTTGCTGAGATTATTGTAGCTTTGCTATAATTTTCAGTTTAATTTTAATTTACGATGGAGCATTGGTTAACAGAAGGCCTATCTCGAATCCTAGATTTTGAAGTACCGAATGATTTAATCCGGTTTGTATTGTTCATGAAAAATGTTATAAGGGTCAAGTAATATATTTACTCAGATTGAATTTCCTTTCAGTTATGTCTTATCTATTGAAAATGAAAGTGATTTGAATGAATATTTGAAGACGCTGCTAGACTTTGATAATCCACAGCATAAGAATTTTGTACAGGAATTAATGAAAAGGAAGTTTCCTTCTAGAGGTTAGTGAATTAATCTTTATTGCACAATATGTTAAAATATTTATATATATTTTTTAAATAATATAGTCAGGGTCCCATTACTTCTTACTTTTGCTATATTTATGTAAGTATTACTTTCAATGTCTATTTATACTCTGGAATTAATAAGTTAATTTTATTCTATATATTTCGTAAAAAAATCACAGAATAAGTGCAATACTTTTTGTTAATTTTCTAGGAAACTCCTTGCCTAAACAACAAAAGAAAAAAATTTCAAAAGGAAAGCAGCAAAAAACCCAAGACAATGTCAGCATGGAGCCCCTACCCCCCGACACTAGTGAGGAGTCCAAGAGCAAGAAGAAGACCAAGTTTGTTAACCTTTACTCGCAGGAGGGGAAAAATGCGCAAGTTGTTCTAATTAAAGGTGAGGTAACATAAAAGTGCTTAGGCTACTTACCCCAGAGTCAGATATAGTCTGATATTTATTTATTTATTATTATATATAATTGTAAATATTTATAAAATAAATAAAATAAAATAAAATTCGTTTATTTAAATATATACACTCGGCGTAAAAAAAAACGCATCTAAGAAAATCACTTTCAAATGTTATTAACTCTTGATAATGTACATGCAGTTGTATTAATTATGATTTTATTTAAAAGGTTACTTAATTAACTTAATTAAAAACATTACTTTTCATTATCAAATAAAACCTAATGCAACAAATAATGTTCACAAAAATTCGATGCAAATTTTGCTACCCGGGAGAGTCATGGAAAATGGATACCACAGCTGATGAGGCCGCTCAAGTGGTTGCACTACTGCAATCAGGGATGCGGCAGTCCCCCCCGCCGGGGTCCTCGGTTTGTCGTACCGGGGGGGCTTAGTAGGCCCTGACATGGCAGGGCTGAAGCGAAGAAGGACCCCGAGGTGAGCCGCAACTGCACGACTTGCTACCGGGCAGTTGCGGCGGTCCGGCTGTAGACCCACTGCGGCCGGACCAGGGTTGCCGAGGAAGAGGAGGAGCTGAGTGTTGTCGTTGCTCGCCTCCCTATCCTCGGCAACCCGACAGGGGCGCGCTGGGTCGCGTTGTGGTGGGTCGCAGAGGGATTGAGCGTGTCGATGCTCTCCCTCTGCGACGACAGGGACCCTCAATCTGGGTCGCCGGGCGGAAGGCGGCCCCTTCGACGAGGCGCTCTCCGCGTGCCCCTCTGGCTTAGCAGAGGGCACAGCGCGAGAGTGGGCCCACGACGCCGGTCACGGGGATGATCGGCGTCTGAATCCTGGGCGGAGTGGTTGAGATATGCTGGGTGGCCTCGCATGTCTCGACGCGCGCGCGTGCTCGGTGCTGTGCATCCGACGACTGTTGTCGTGGGCTGCACAGCACCGACCACCGCCGCGCGAGGTGGGCCGCGTAGCGCGGCACGCGCATCACCGGAGGAGCTGGCGTATAGTCCCGACAGTGGGGATAC
The DNA here is from genome assembly GCA_951394215.1 of Glyphodes perspectalis. Classification (NCBI taxonomy): domain Eukaryota; kingdom Metazoa; phylum Arthropoda; class Insecta; order Lepidoptera; family Crambidae; genus Glyphodes; species Glyphodes perspectalis. The sequence goes on from OX596217.1 coordinate 11,472,555, forward strand.
AGGGTCCTCCGGGACTGCGCCGCTGGAGGCCACGTTGGGGTTTTAGTCGGTTCGAGTCCGACACACCGCCCTCTGCTTCCCCGAGTAGAGGGTGACAGCTCGTGGGAGTTTCCCCAACTAAAAAAAAAAAAAAAAGAAGGGATGTGGCAGTGCGAAGTCGCTCGGCAACTGAATCTGAGCCGTTTTTTGGTTCGAAGAGTGTACCAGCGCTTTTTAGAGAACGGTGGCTATATCCGGAGACATGGGTCCGGTAGACGTCGCTGCACTTTGGAAAGAGACGACCGGTTCTTTGGGTCGTACTCTTTGAGAAATCGCTTTTCAAACGTTGTTCAATTGCAACAGCAGCTCCAGGCAGTTCGCAGACGCACCGTGAGCGTCTCTACGGTTAGAAGAAAATTGAAAGAGAAGAAAATAGCAGCCCATAGAGCCGCTACAGGTCCAAAATTGACTGCAGTGCACCGGCGAGCCCGCTTGCAGTTTGCTCGTGACCACGTCGATTGGACCCTTGAGCAATGGGGAGCTGTTCTCTTCTCAGACGAGACGCGAGTGTGTCTTTTCTGCAACGACCGACAGAGAAGAGTATACCGGAGGCAGGGTGAACGTTTCGCCCAAGCCTGCATCCAGGAGATGGTGGAATATGGAGCCGGATCCTGCATGTTCTGGGGCGGTATGTCGTCTTCCGGCAAAACCGACCTTGTCTGCGTCTCCCGGATTGGAGGTGCTCGCGAACAATGGTCACTGACTGCTAGCCGCTATGTCACAGAGATCCTGGAAGTGCATGTGGTCCGCTTTGCCGAATCTTTTGGCGAGGGGTTCACATTAATGCACGACAATGCTCGCGCTCACACTGCAGCCATCGTGAGCGACTTTCTGCGGAAGTCCCAAATTTCTGTGATGCAGTGACCAGCAAGAAGTCCGGATCTGAATCCGATAGAGCACCTCTGGGACCATCTTAAACGTAAGGTTCGGTCTCGGGATCCGGCTCCTTCGACTCTTCAGGAACTTCAAGACGCGGTGATTGAAGAATGGGGTCTTATCCCTCAAGAAGAGCTCCTGAAGTTGGTGAGGTCCATGAGAGACCGTATGGAAGCATCAGGTTCAGGGCAAAGGGGGGTAACACTAGATTTTAAGTTAACTTAAAGACACTTTTGTACATCGTTCGTTTTGTAAATTATTGATTGTAATTAGGATGTAATTAAGGATTTTTATGTTTTTTTTTTAATTTTAATATTTTATGTATAATTATAACTAAACAAAAGGTTAAATTTAATTGTTCTTTGATACTCCTTTTTGTTACCTTTCTCATGATATCTAACACTATCCTCTAAATAAGGTGTCGAAATTTTTAAATAAGATTTTTAAAAGGTGCGATTTTTTTGACGCCGAGTGTATATAGTTTCTATATATATGAAATACCGGTAGAAACTTTAAAGGAATATTCTCAATATATTAGTGTAACTAACTATTATCTACATATTTTATACATTATTTTTATCTACCGACCTAGTTTCTTGCCGGTTTCTTCTCGGTAGAAGCAACATTACGAACTGGTGGTAGATTCATATTATTAGTTGATTTTCCTGTTGAATTGACGATTTATAAGTGTTTGTTTCAAACCTATATAAATAAAGGGTATTTTGACTTTGAATGGCTTAAAATCCAGAACACTAATTCTCTTTGGTAATTCTATTTGAATGAAATCACCCAACTGTGTACTTTATATTTTAAAACCTTTAATACTAACTAAGCAATTTTGTAATAAAATATTTTTTATTTCTTATTGCAGGTCGTCACCGCTGCGATTGTCAAGCATCAAAGCATGAGTTGATCAACAACTGTCTGCAGTGCGGGCGCGTGGTATGCAAGCAGGAGGGCTCCGGGCCGTGCCTGTTCTGTGGTAGCTTGGTCAGTAATTTCATATACATAGATCCTTAGAGTTGTAGACTGGTTTCTGAACTGAGCTGAAACTATTTTTTAAAAGGGGTTGTTCATATCTAGAACTCCTTTCATTTCATTCATATACTTCAAAGCCATAATATGTACATTAATTGTTATCCCTATACCCTGGTTGCATAATGGAGGACATTAAAAATTGGTATTTAATATTTATGACCATATACATGTAATTAATCTTAGTCAGTCAATCATCTATTATAACAGATAAATGACGAATTAATTAATGTAAGATTTAAGCTGAATTCTCCTATTGTAAAAAGAGAAAAAAAAAAAACTTTTTTTTACAACCCATAACTATAACCATTAATTTATAACTATAAATGAAGAAATCATAAAAACGTCATTACCACAGGTGTGTACACCAGAAGAGCAGAGAGAACTGAATGCGAAGACCAAAGCGAGCGCCAAGCTGAAGGAGACGCTGATGGACAGGAGCAGGCCCAAGGGCTGGGAGGCCGCTGTGTCGCACCGGAACAGGCTGCTGGAGTACGACCGTACTAGGTAACATTTGACTTAATATGATGAAGGATTGACATGAATTGTGGTACAGGTATTTCAATTGTGGCAACTTTTCTTACAAAGTTAAGAATCAAGCATGATGATACCATATTTTTGATACCATATTTGAAAACTTCATTAATAATTTTTTTGTCAGATTACTTTTGACTACTTACTTTAAAATCATTATGGCAGTTTTGTAAATTACACATGTGAATTTACAGCTGCTTTTTCCATATAAACCAACGGACGCCAGACGTTGTGACAGCTGACGAAAAGTATGTCAATTTATTGATGAAGTTGATGTCCTATTGCACAAATTTTGTAACGTTATAATAAATAGTGTAGCATTAAAAAAAAAAATAAGATGCAGAACTTCTTTGACCACCAGACTCCCCTAACGATGACACGGTCATGGGTTTTCCTGCAAAGATTTTGTAATGGTTCTCAATAAATATGTGTGTAGCGAGCGACGCACGCGCGTCACGGACGACGACAGCGACTACTTCAGTGCCAACAGCGTGTGGCTGAACGCCGCCGAGAAGGACAAGCTGGACAGGTACCAGCAGTCGCTGCATGAAAAGAAACACGCCTCGCGCCTCGCCAAGAAAATGACATTCGACTTCGCTGGTACGGATATTTGTATTGACGGACGAGAAAAAAATATAGAAGGAAAGAGACTTATACTAAACTTTTTCTGCGGTCCCGTTATCCCCTGCGGCGGCGTTATCCCCGAAGGCGTCGACAGAGTCCAAGGAGTAACAAGTTCCTCAAGCCACATTTAGTCAAAAATATAATAAAGTATGTTAGCCTTAATGTATGATGAGTAGCATGCATGAAAAAGGCATTACTTACTACTTACCTTAGTAGCTCCATCTAACCCAGCCCAGTTTTATTTTTGGCTGTGGGGTTAAACGGGCTTGCTTGCCTCTTTGAGTATGTCTACCCCTTCGGGGATAATGGTCGTGATGTTTTGTATGTATGTATGTATGTACCTTACTAGCAAAAATATGAATTACACACACTACCAATTACATTTACTGGAACCTGCCTCTTAAAACAAGCATTATACTTAGCACACCTGCAACTTAATCATCTTACGATGTATGAAATTTTGCAATCTCTTATTCTGCAAGTACCACTTAAGTGTTTCTCTATAACAAAACTAATTTATAACCGTGATCAACCAGGGCGTCAAGTGGTTGAAGACAACACGGTGGACTACGAGGTGGACGAGGACAAGATCAGAGAGATGAGCGGCGGCGCGAGGCCCGCCAGCCAGTTCCTCGCGCACGACTTCATGGGAGGCGGCGCGGCCGACCGGGACGTCGCGCCCGGCGTCAACGCCGGCCTGCTGCAGGTATGGCCAAGGCGCAAATACTCGTGGATCTTTCTTAAAGGTACTCTCTGTAAATTACTACTTTCATGGCTTCTTCAAGAAAAGAAAAAATTGGCTCCAAAGAGAGAGAAAGGGGCTGTTTTTTTTACATTTTCCTGGTGTCCAGTTCCTAATGGTGACGCATAGATATGTAGGACTGTGATAGATCATGGTCCTAGATTTAGCGATTTTGATCTGTCCTTCGTAACCCTCGGAATAGGTGACACATTCATTGTTACCAGTTTAAATGTGCAAGTTTTCTCCCGATATTTTCCTTCACTACCGTGATATAACATCTATTATTTAATAGTTACAAAATTCAAAGGTCCACATATTTGAAGCGCCTGTTATGCGCATTTGCTTATGTTTTTTTAATTTACTTTTTAAGTCACAACAGACTTATTTAGCCACGAGATATTTGAATTTTTACGATTATGTACCATTGATTACAATCATTCTTAAAAAAAACAGCAATAAACATTACTATTTCGATCCATAATGTTTTTTAGGAGGCAGTTTATTCTTCCTTCTGTAAAATTTTGTCAAAAGCGTTGACGAGGTTTTCAATGGTTTTCAAATTGGACAAAACCTCCCACGGCCTGTTGTCGATCCTGTATGTCTGGCTGAAACGCAAGAGATAATTGTGGATCTCTATAATCGCATGCTTCGTAAGCAGCTCATACGTATCGTAGTCGGGGGCTCGACCATTTTAGTCTGACGCGAATGTCAGGAAATTGATTGCGATTTCTGCCAAATAGTCCATCGCTAGAGGCGAGTGAGGTGTGTAAGGATCGTGTCATATGGCGTTCGGTTCTCTCTGCATACCCCGCTAGGAAAATGGCATCAAGTTTAGCTAGTCCATCGCTACCTAGCAGGCGGTCAAGCTTCACCCCTACACACGACTGGCAAGTAACTGGCGTTCATTTTTATACGCAGTTTGACTCATCAGTGGAGGGGCCGGGGTACGCAGGTGTGGTGAGAGGTACTTCGACGCCGGCGCCGGCGCCGCGCGTGCAGGACGCCGAGCTGCAGGAGATGAGCGACACGGGCCGCTGCCTCTCCATGCATCAGCCCTGGGCCTCGCTGCTCGTCGAGGGTATCAAGATGTGGGTACCATGTGTTTTGATACCTATGTATTGTGTAGTATACCTACAACTAAAAGCTGATTGACGATCTATATAGATTCCATAGACACATTCTAAAACTTGCATTTTCTACATAAAAGTATATCTATAAATTTTAGTTATTGTAGGTAATTGATATTTTTTTTTTTTTTGGTTTACCAACAACTTATGTAAGTACTAACACATGAAAAACAACAATTATAAATTACATTACATTAAAAACATATAAGTGCTAAGCTAATAATAGGTAAACACCTCATAATTGAATAATACACATATTAATTAAATTTTAACAAAAATAAAAACCGACTTCAAAAAACCCCGCAAAAAATGTTTATAAAAAAACACAAGTAAAAACTGCCTTAATAGCTATTTAAATGTCTAAACACTAAAAAGTATAAAATAAATTCTATCGACTGCTTCGATGAAAGTATTAATCTTTAACACGTATTTAAATATTTGCAATAATCAGTTAGTTTTGGAGTCGGTGCCAGCCAAACTAAAAAAAAAGTAGACACTTAATAACAAATTCTAAAACACATTGTACGTGCCTATAAAGTTTGAGGGTTGCCCTCGATTTTCCTAGGATCCCTTCATCAGATCCTGACTTGGTGGCAATGGGACCAATTCGGGAGTAAACCCTTTCGATAAAAAAAAAAAAAATTTGGAAATCGGTTAACAATTCTCAGAGATATCGAGTAACATACATACAAAAAAAAAAAAAAACATTCAGTCGAATTGAGAACCTCCTCCTTTTTTTGAAGTCGGTTAAAAATACTGTATATTATATGTATGAAAATTGCATAGTTAAAAGCTTCCCTTTGCAACGAAAAAACAACCCATTATACCTAGTTTTAATTAAACTATTCAATAAATAGAAAAAAACAAGGAAATGATTGCGCTGCAGTTTAGTAACATATTATATTAGTATGTGCCACAGTACAATACACTACCTATTCATACTACAGTACTTAATTCAGTTCCTATTTCAAATAATTAATTCATTTTTCATACAAACTGAAATATATTATTTTATGCATTTTACTTTCCTATTTGAATATAAATTGATAAATAATATGTAAATAAATCTATTAGTTGCCGCGCTTATAAAATAAAATCATTCAATTATCAAAGTCTAGGCCAATGCCATTGAACTCGCTGACGTCACACACACTGGCGATAATACAATCAACACGTGGAGCGATGACGCGTCGCGCGTGCTTTTAACTGTGTTGCTCAAGTTCCGAACACTGCCAACAGATGTCACTATACTCATTTACATCGCGGTGGTGAAATTTTTCTCCGATGAATGACCCTCCGGGCGCCGCGTTGTAAAGACAAGACCTTACTTCATAGGATCATTTCTATAGTAAGCTCTTCGCTAGACATTCACACTACGTGAGGTCCAACCAGCCACGATGACGAGATGTGGCGCGGTGCCCTGAGCGTGAGGCGGGCGGCGGTGGTTCACCGTCAGCCCTCGATGATCGTTCGCCCCCTACTTCGGTAGGGGGTGTGGGGTACTGTCGCTGTCTGAGTGGTTGGCTTTATATAACCTTTAACTTATGAATATGCATGCAGTGTACAATACATACATGTTCATGTTCGTTGCATTATGTTAATAATTAAATGATATAACGTTAACTTATTGATGTTAATTTTAAAACTACTTAAAACGTTTAGAACTTTAAAGGAAATTATATGACACATGGTTGATAGGTTGCCGTTGCCTCTAATTATAAAATAGGGTTAATTTATAAAGATTTCTTATCTTTATTTCACAAATAATATATGGTGATAATTCAGTTAGATTTTTTAAATAAAAATACTGAATTTGGGAAAATTTTGTTAACTGTGCAACTTTATGTATTGATTGCCGTATGTTGTGTCCGGTTAAGATATTCTCAACAAATTAATTTCGATTCAAAAAATGTTCATGTGTGCCCAAAGCGTCTGCGTGAAATAATCTAACCGTTCGTGAAAATTGTATGAAAATGTTCGTTCAGTAGTTTTTGAGTATATCGCATTCAAACAGACAGACGTGCTGGGGGGACGTTTTATAATTTATGTAGTTATATTAATATACCTACTTTAATACATTTTTGGCTTTTACTTGATCTTAATTTACATTTTATAATGTATGTAATTTATTACATTATTTTACAACTTTGTTACTGTGTCTGGCTGGATGCTGGTTAAATGTTTATTGTGGTATTCTTCATGGTGTCAGGCATGAGGGCCGCACGTGGTACACGAGCCACCGCGGGCGGCTGTGGATCGCGGCCACCGTCAAGCCGCCCGACCAGGACGTCGTGCGCGCGCTCGAGAACCAGTACCGAGTGCTGTACCCAGGTAACCCACATAGCAGTAACTAGGCGACGGATGTTGTATTAGTATTTTGCCAAAGTATGTATGCAAATACACATTTTTATCTGTCAAAAGTATAGACCATCTAATAACCAGCTTTTTTTAATTATACCATTTTAATGACATTTTGGTGTAGGGTATAAAATACTTGGCTGATAAATTATAATCTGGGTCTTAATTAAATGCTATATAATTAAGACCCAGATTATATCTGTTGAATAAGTAAAATAACAATAGTGACCAACGGTGTATCAGGTACTGGTTATGTGATCGCGTATGTCGCCTACACGATCACATAACCAGCATCCACTTGTTTACTACTTATTCATCATTTTCCATCCTTACCCACCCCATTTTTTTTTAGCCAAAAATGGTTAAAGGGGCTTTTGTTCCGCATATTCTCCAAAGGGGGTTATGCGGAAGCCTTTTTGCAGAATCACAATTGTTCATAACAATTTTGAAAAATGTGTGTAATTTTCATTTTTTTCTAAATTATTTATTTCTATACAATATATAATTATTTTCTGGGTTTTCAATGGATATGGTTGAAGAAAATAAAAAGTTCTATATCAATTATTAAATATTTATTTAAGGATATAAATCGTTCCTTCCCCGCTTCAAATGGTTTCTGATTTTGAATACTATATAATAACCTACAAAATAAAAATAACAAAATCATCAAAATCGGAGCTGTTGCTGAGGACTTACCAGTAAAGGTCTTTATTGACTCGACTATTAGACTATGCTCCTAGATTATGGCACATGTCTTTACCATAGAGCTACACTACTCCTCAAATTACATTAGGGATAATACAATGCAATTATGTGTTCGATTGCAGAGAAACAGATAAAGTTCCCGTCGTTTTACCCGACCGGCTGCCTGCTGGGCTGCGTCACCGTCGACGACTGCCTGCCGCAGGAGGAGTATGAGAAAAAGTGAGTTAAGTCCGCCATTTCGCGAGTCCAGCTTTCAAATCAGCGAGTTCATACAGTCAAAGTCTAGTCATGACAAATTTATAACAGGAGAGTTTTATAGTTACTCTCCACTGAGGTGATTACAAATTAGGAGCGACCTAGAACTAGCCCAGGGAGGAAAGGGTCATAGCCCTAAGGCCTACCCCTGGATCGTCGCCTGAAGTCAGCAACAAGTAACTGAACACTGAAAAGTACAGCTGAAAGCTATTGGGACAAAGTAGCTTTTATTATTTGACTGGCCTGTCGGTCGAATGGTCAGTGACACTGGCCACGAAACAAAGGGGCGCGTGTTCGAATCTTGCTAAGAGCAAATATTTTGTGTGATGAACACACGGACTAGAAGGACTAAAAAAAGAAGGACTCCACGCTATCATACTATAGCCTGAAGCCACGTTTATGCATGTGTGAGTGAGATACTTATATGGAAACCAGATATCGGATATCTGTCATTTGGAGCACTTATAATCTCAATGTGTGACGTAAGTTGCGTGTTGAGGTGGAGCACCTGATGAGCTTCAATGTCTAGTTAGTGGCGTGGAGTCCTTCTTTTTTTTACTAGTCCGTGGATGAACATGAATATCTGTACTCGAGTCGTGGATGGTTATAAACGTATTTAAGAATATCCGTTTACCTAGTATCCATAGCACAAGCTTATAAGCTTAGTTTGGAACTAGGGAATTGGTGTGCCAGTCTGGAAAAAATATTTATTTTATATATTATAGATTTCTTCTGTTGTTCAAGTGCACTTAATTCAGAATTGAAGACATTTACGTCAACAATGTCACGACAACACTGTTGGTATTTTTTAGATACTTACCTATTTAAATCCGAACGGGTTATTTTTTAAAAAGTACGTAACTAGTTATTTATTACGAGACACTAATAATCCTGCGTGTGATGTTGTCTGATATTTATTAAATATGTCAAACTGTTTAATTCCAGATATCCAGACGGAGAGAGCGATAGTCCCTATGTGTTCATATGCTCGAACCCAGTCAGCTTGCGGCTTCGGTTCCCGATCAAAGGGCAGCATAAGATTTGTAAGTAAATACCTACATGTCGAGATAAAAGTTACAAAAGAGAGCTGGTAACGCATTGGGGCTCCTATCCTGTATGAATTCTAACTCGAGTATTTCATTTTGGAAGTTGAAAAACCAGTACAATTTTTTCAAGCTACCAGCGGTTGAGACATTTTTCGTGAATATTCAGTTTAGTGGATTAATTTATTAATGTTAACTAACTAACTAAACTTCACGCCACTTCCCTAGCGGGGTAGGCACAGAGAGCCGAACGCCATTTTAACTTTATTAAGTTTAATCTTGCATATAAACGTAATTTATCTTCTAATATATAAAATTCTTGTGTTACGGTGTTTGTTCCCAAACTCCTCCGAAACAGCTGAACCGATTTTGATAAAATTTTGTGTGCTTATCGAATAAGTCTGAGAATCGGCCAACATCTATTTTTCATACCCCTAAGTGATAAGGGTGGCCCACCCCAAAGCTTGAGAACGGCTTTACCGATTTCGCTAATTCTTTTTTAATTGTGTTGGTCATTGTCAAGAGAAGGTTCTTATGAAAGAAAGAAAAAATTCGCGGTAAATAAAAAAAATGGGTATTGAAAATCCGAGAACGGGGCGTTACGAAGTGCGCCGGTTCAGCTAGTATTTTTATATAATCAAAGTAACGACGTTTTGACGGGGTCGATGGCGCATTTGATAGTGACCCTGTTCTATGCGCCAAGAGATGTGTTCGATTCCTACTCAGGACCAACATACGTATGATAAACAGTTGTGTTTGTTCTGTGTCTGGGAGTTAATATCTATTATTTAAGTATATATTTGTAATCGCTGTTGATTTTGATATCCGGTAACACAAGGGCTTAAGCTACTTACCTCTGAGTCAGATTAATGTATGTGATGTTGGATATTTATATTTTATTCATTTAATTTGGTATTATTTATTTTATGTTTAACATAGGTTTTATGTTTTTTTAGACTCCTTGGACAAGGCCATCCACCACGCTGCAATGAAGTGCATACAGAAGATGGGGAAAATACAAGCGGAGGAAGCTAATGCTGGTTAATATCAGATAATATTACTATTTCTATTTATTGTCAAACATAAACCAGTAAGCAACGTTTCAATATAATCTCTTTTAGTATTTGCATTTATTTATTTTAACGGTACATACTAGCCAACATATAAATACTTTTATTTTAATCCGAATGTAAGTTTTGAAAATAATAATTTGCAATGACATAATCGATTTTCTTGTACTCTCAATCCCGGTTAATATTATTTAGTCGGAAATGAACTCGCGTGAAAAGCTAGTTGGTATATAAAAATTTAAATTGTGATGTCGGCGAGAAATGTCCCTTTATTCATTTTGACATTCATATTCTTTGATCATATATTTAGTATGAATTGGTACTTTAGAAGATTTTCATGATTGCAGTATCCTGGCAACAATCTGAGTGAAGAAGATAATGAGAGTTTTTTAGAATTAAAACATCCAAAAGATGGCGTAACTGTGACTTGTGGTCATGTCACCTTCCTCATTGGTTGGTTGTCAGACAAAATAACAAGGAGCTAATAGTGACAGTGATAAGACCACGAGACTCCCTCGTGCCATCTGGCGGTTTTTGTATTTTTGAAAAAACTCATTACTTTAAATTAACATTGGTCCTGTTAAGTTATTCTGTATGTTACCTACTGTTAGAAATAAAGCGAATGTTTTTGTTATGAAAGTCGTTTATTTACACAGTTAATAACTAGGTTTAACATAAATATATCAATAAGTCTCCATTTACACGCACACACATAGCCAGCCTCGCACATGACTGGTGATGCTAAGATCATTCTTGGCACCTCTACAAGTCAGGAAGCTTTTTTAGTTCTATAATCGAATGTTTTAAGTATAGTTTCTTGAATCTCAATTTGCATGCAAAAATTAAAAGTTTTTTAAAAAAGACAAAAATAATATCCAATATATTGGGCATTAAAAATATAATCAGGTTATAAAAATAAATGTTGTAGTGGGCCTTACTCTCCCATTGTTAAATGGGACTCCGCTACATGGAAGTTAAGCCCTTGCGGCTATTATGGTACTGTGGTACTGTGGGACTCCTATGTTCACCCCAACATTTTGCAATGTCGTAGGTCCACAAAAAGAAGTGTTCATGATTCCTAATAAGCTATGAATGAATAGTGTTAGATGTGGAATAATTTGGTCATAACAGTAAATTCTATAATAGATAATTCAAAAATAATAAATTATTATTAGCAATCGTTGATTTATATGGGTAAGTTAGTTGAAAGTTTTTATACTTGGGGCCAAAGAATATCTTTGCATCACCAACATAATTACATTATTAATATATTATTATTACGATAAAAAATATCTACGTACTCGGCCAGTCACTCGTATCACTTCACAATATAATGCAATGATCTTATGCTAAGGTTGAGCAGCGAAGAGTTAAGAATCATTCAGAAACAGTCATACGTTCCTTCATGTCATTGGTTGTAAGGCCAAGGGCCCTATTTGATAAATAAATAAATTAGGTGTAGTTCGATAGAAAATAATTAATTGTGATAACTTAGCTAATATTCCAATAGCCGTAATAATCAACACTTATATCAGTCAGTTTGAGAATATATAAATTGATAGTTATTAATATTTATGGATCGATGTGTAAATTATTACCATATTACCATTCCCCGTATTATTTAATTTGTATCTTCCATAATTCTTGTTATACTATGGTGCGATTATGGAAATGTCTATTAAACTCGTGCCTCGTCCATTCGTTATTGCTTACAAAAATTACAGTCTATCGAGAAGTCTTAAATACATGTTACATATACAGCCAGTTAGCACAATAACTTAGATGAAGTTTAATTACTTTGGCAGTCGAAAGGATTTGGTTTTGCAAACTTAACTATCTAGGAACGTTACGATTCCTTCTTTTGGTTCAGCTGAGGGAAGAAGGCTTCTATAGGCAGGATGGGGTCGTCTGTGGCTATTGTGAAGTAGTTTGGTATCCGCCTGCTGTTCGATGATACAGTCTTGAACATGCCGGGGGTGTTGTAGTCCTTGCTGGCGGCCAGGGTCAAGTCTGATACGCGTTTGGAGTGCTCGAACAAATGTTCTATGTGGTGGTCATGATGCTTCTTATCAGCGATTTTCATTATAGCACTCTCTGATCTTGTTCTTTCCGAAGTGATGTCATTCTTGTGGTCGTACGGAGCAGTGGCGTCAGTCACAGATATGTCTTGCACGGATTCGCCTGAATCCGAATCGTTTAACTTCTTTCTCAAAGGTCTCTTGCTGTGGGGCGTAGTTGGACTTGTGGTCTCGGGGGTTTCTTCAGTGGGCTTCGGCCTGCGCACTCCGTTCCTGATTCTAGAAGATATCTTCTGGGTTGTTGGTTCAGTGTTGTCTGCGATGGTAGTTCTTTGTCTACTGGAGTGTCTTAGTGAGTGGATCTCTTTTTCCGCTTCTTCATTAATTTCGCCTCCGTTCCCTATTTTGTGTCGAGGCTCTTTCGGTGTGAACTTCTTCCTTTCCGTGGTAGTCTCGCTCTCCCCGTTGTTTTCAGTTGTTGTTTTTCGCAGAGAGTATCTGATTTTTGGTGTGGACTCAGTTGAACGCTCGGTGGTGCTCGTGGTAGAGCTCAAGCGGTTCCTGTAGTCTTTGACGCTGAATCTGGTTCGGTTGTACTTGTTCTTCAGTCTGGGTCTTTGAATTTTACCAGCGGCCCCTGTTGTGGTGTCGGAGTTGCGAGTTGTAGTTGTTGCGTCAGTCACTTCCGTGCTTCCAGCTGATGCAGTTGTAGTTTCAAGTTTAGCTTCAATAGGCTTCACGTCTTTGTGGAAAGCGAAGGACTTTGCCGCCTCGGATGCCTTGATCGAATCTGTCAAGCTGACAGATACGTCGCTGGTCGGTGTATCTTTCTCATCTTGTTTATGCGAGTAGTCAGGAATATCTCCCGTCAATTTTGGGAAAGGACGTGTTGCTATTTTCATTATAGAGGAATCTTTACTTCCATCGAAATCGTTGAACGATTGAGTAGTTGTTTCAGCCCTTTCAGTGATTGAAGTTAATGGACGACGAACGAGCTTCTTTTTGATAATAGTGGGAGCTGTTGGCGAGATGGTAGGCACAGCGCTTGTGGTCAGGTCAGTGGTGATGCTAGGGGTAGTCAAGTTAGGTTGCTTCAGCTTCGCCGGCCTGATTCTGGGTCTGACTGTGTAGAACTCTTCCGAAGAGGTTGATTGCGGAATTTCTGTAGTGGATGTGTAGTATTTACGTGTGGTGGTACCGTCTTTGTTAAGTGGAGGACGTCTCCTTCTGTTCTTATTTCGCTTGCGAATCTTTTCCCTGTCGATTGTTGGTTCAGTTGTAGTCGGTCTTTTGAAATGTTGAGTAGGAGGGAGCGTGGGTAATGGCGTCAACGTTACGTCATCAAGAGTTTCCTTATTGAAACTAAATGTGGACACTTCAGGTTGTGTAGTAAGCCTTGACGATTCACTTGGTTTTTTCGTTCGTTTCGATGTGGTGTAGTCATCATACGCGGGTGTCGACACTTTGTAGTAGTAATCCTTTAGTTTGTGCTTGCCGATCGGCTCGAAGTCATCGCCAAGGGGTCGCCTGCTTTGGGATTCGACTTCTCTGTCGTAGCCCAACGAGTTTTCATAGCCTTTCTCGGCTTCGGTCACAATGGCGTATTCTTCGGGTAGATCGGCAATTGGTGTCGTCGTCTGCTTGGTGAAGCCCGTATCAGGATATAATTGTTTGGTCACCGTTTGCTCGGTTGTCTTTGGGTTACTGTCGTATGGTTGGAGGTTCCAACCTCCAGGAGATGACTGTGTGATGATGTCTTCTGAATCTGTAGTTTCAAATACTTCGTAAGTCGGTTTGCTTTTTGGCGGACTTGCGTACTGGTTAGAGGCCTGGTTGACGCTGGCCGTGACGGTGTCATGGTGAATCTTTTGCTTCTTCTTCTGGTAGTTGTAATTCTGGGTTTGCTGATCGTAATTTGGAGAATTCTGTTGGGGCGCGAAACTGTAGTCGTAATGATTGCTAGCCAATGTCGTGGCTTGTATTGGATTGTAGGTAGTTACAGTGACTTTGTTGTAGTCGCTCTGATAATGCTTGTTGGTGAAAGGATCTTGAGGACTGGCCTTGAAGGATACCTTGTTTGCATTAGATTCAATCTTTGATGGACTAGCAACCTTAGTGGGCTGGGTCGATACAGCTTTGAAGTCTGCGTATGTAGATCCAAACTGGATTTGATTGGCTGTGGTCTGCAGCTTGGGCGTGGTCGTTGCGTATAGCGTCGGTGTAGTTTTAAAAGTCGGCGTGTAGCTGAAGGAGTTAAAGATGGTCTGTTTGGTCGGTTGTAGGTACGTAGCTTTTGTCGGGTATACAGGATCTCTCCCTTTAACTGATTGTAAGCCAAACGAGCCAAATGTACCTAGAATTGTAAAAAGTTTCGTTATCTGACGATGTACGAATATTATAATGGCAAAGTATAGAAGTGTTTTAAATACCTAAACTGAATGCTTGATATGATAACGACATAATGCTTACCTACTATTATGATATCTCAAGATATACTTTTTTAAATTGGTTATTGACAGAATACTATGATTTTTTTGTGAAGACAATGATAAATATCGGTATCGTAGAATAAAAGATATAGGGAAGAGCTGTTTATAATCTGAACTTACCTAAAATGCTCGGAGGATAAACAGCGTCTTGATACGAATAGTGTTGGAAGGGATGCTGAGGGGAGACTTTCTGTGCAACCAGCACTTGCTGCTGCTGAGCCGTCTTCACCTGCTGCGCGTGTTGGCCATTCTTTACCTGCTGCCCATTGACCTGGTGTTGGCTGACCTGGTGTTGACTGACTTGCTGCGGCGCTGTCTCACTGTCTGTCAGCTTAAACACCTCGGGCTTGAACGTCTCTATGTTTGAATGTCCGTGGCCGTGCTTGTCTGGCCTCACGTAGCTTTCTACGGGCTTGCTTGTCTGGTACTGCGCGAACTGAATCGGTTGGACATTATTTAACTGCTGCAGAACAGTATTCTGTAGAGACTGTTTTATTTTCCCCGGGTATTTAAAGACTGGGCGAGCGGCGTAGGGGTTCTGTGGGTTTCTGATGAGCACGCTTTCTACGGGGAAGTTCTGGACGTATTTGTATGAGAGGCCGTTGCTATAAAACGGGTTGTGGTAGGAGCTGATGGGCTGGTTAGCGGGGGGAGCTGGTTGTGCGGTGTTCACGGTGCGCAGCGTGGTGGGGCGGTACGACTGCGCGATGGAGGTCAGCTTGGCGGCGTCGCGGGTGACGAGGGGCCGCGCTGACGACTGGTACAGGTCGACGGGCACTGGTATCTTGTACGCTTGCCCGTGCAATTGGCCGGTGCCGTACGAGCCGGCGTACAGAAGCCCTCCGGGGCTGATGACGGGTCTCCATCCGCCTTTGGAAACTGGTAATGTCTGAAATTTAATAAGTGATAAATAGTTTAGTTTTTAATGAAAAATTATTATTCTTATACATTACAAAAACAATTATAACTCCCATGTTGGTCGGGAACTAAAAAAGAATGTGCCAACTATGTCTCTTGCTTAGAATGTCGAAAAAGGCGACTAATGGTATATGGGGTTTTGGGTATGCGATTGTGTAGGCGACGAGCTAGCCACTTGTCACCGCTTTTTCGCAATTTTCAATCTAACCCAGCCAATTATCCCATGTTGGTCTGGGACTTGAAAAAGAATGTGCCAACTGTGGTTCTTGCCTAGCATGTCGGAAAAGACGACTAATAGTATATCGGGCATTGGGTATGTGATTGTGTAGGCGACAAGCTAACCACTTGTCACTACTTTTTTTACAATTTTCTATTTAACCCAGCCCAGTTTTGGTTTTGGCTGTATGTGGTTAAAGGAGCCTCTTCCCCTTTGACTCTGCCTACCCCTTCGGGATTATGGGCGTGATGTTTTGTATTTATAACTCGTAGGTAGGTACCACGATAACATCCAGCCATTTCTGATGGAATATTAAACGGACATGTCTGATTTTAAAAGTTTTTAGATCGTTGGTAGTTTAATGGTAAGGACATGCGCCTCTTAACCGAGGAGTGCGGGTTCAAACCCGGCACGTACCTCTGGATTTTTCAAATCTATGTACGTATTTATACCACTAGCTCGGCGGTGAAGGAAAACATCGTGATGAAACCTGCAAATTCAAACAACTTTGGATTTGTAACCATGATCCAAAAATTGTCTGGTTCCCCTATCTTAGGGTTACGAAGGTCAGGTCGTCAGTCGCTTCAATGTGATTACCAGACTCACTAAATCCTGGATCGTGGTCAAAGCGGACCCCGTCTAAACACGGGACATAACGCTAGGAAGATGATGGTGTCTGATTTTAAAAAGCTTCTAGAAGAATTGTACTTAAAAATGTAAACGTCTTACCGCCTGAGTAGGCATAGAGCGGCGGTGGTGCCTCGCCCCGCTGGCGCATAGCAGCAGGAGTTGGAGGCTCGCAGCCACCAGCCATACTCTTATCCCTGGAAATAGGAAAATAAACCTTCAGGAGATAAATTACTAAAGAGTTATGACGTGCGAATTTTAGCAATTCCTCCTATACCTAAATACTTGCTTGCTATAGCAGAAACATTCATCATCATTTATCATTCGGCTAATTTAAATTGTAGTGTAGACAGGTAATTACTGCATCTATATTATTCCATAATTATGTCTAAGGTTATTTCTATAGCCCACTATAGAAATAACCTTAGACACTAGATAAACTCTAGACCCTAGATCACTATAGAAATAATATTAAAAAAATATATATCGCACACAGAGTCATTAAAGTTATCCCAGTAGCCTAGTCGGTAAACCTAGTCAAGAGGAGGTAAAATAAGGTAAAATATGCAAAACGGAGAACGACACATTCCTCTGATTTCCTCTGATTTTGGCTGAGCATAACGCATTTTCCTACAGTGTATTTGGTAGATTTTAATAAAAACGAATTGGATTTTAGAAACGAAGGTATAATGAAAAGCGATCTTATAGATTATATCATTTGATGACGTAACAGATACGGTTTAAAATAAAATTTTCAAGAAAAAAATATTTATGAAGTAACGAAATGAATGATTTGTTCCATACTTTCATACATTCAATAGTCGTCTACGGTTTGATTTGCCGTGGATTTGCCTTAGTCATCGGATATTCTAAGGATTACAACATAGGTTTATTGATGCGCAAATCTATCTTATTTTATGTAAGTAAACTTAAATTTTTTATTGTTCTCCATCGTATGAGATCAGCAGAATATGATTAACTTAGTCATGCCGATCTTTTGTTCATTGCACTGCTTTGTAACTTAGGTAAAAGCTTATTCATGTTAGGGTTAGAAGGCAATGTTGCGTCGTGACTTGAAAGATGTATGTTTTTTCTAACTGCCAATTAGTAAGGTTCAAAAGTATCACGTAAATAATGTCTTTATAAGTCGTAATAATGCGAGGTAATTTGGTAAATGTCTACCATCCGGCATCATCCACAAAATACGTCTAGTCATTCTATCAAATTCTTTAATTTGGTGTCGTCAAATTTTGAACCAATGTCCGTTAACACATGAATGTCGCACTTTCTTTTTATTTCTGGTTATTATGGGTTGGTAGGCGGACTCACTATTAGCAAAACTCACAATTGAGTAAATTATCCGTCATTACAGGGTCATTTAATTCTTTAGAAAGCAATAAAGGCCTTTGTGGCCGATTGTTAGAGAGTAGGCCTTATTACCAATAATCATTTTAGTTGAAAGGTCAGGGGACTTTTTATTGAGCTAACAAATGGAAATGAATGTGTTTAATCACGTACAATACAAGATTATACAAATTGTGTCTCGGCAACATTGTCACTATACTAGGACACGCGAATTGCTATAATTATGCGCGAATAACAAAAACCACTAAGAAAGTAAAGAAAGGGCTCTCCCTTTCCTTGTAGAGAGTAGCTTGTCGCTATGTAGAGCAGAACCGGCCCGCTGAGTGGTAGAGTTCCCACGCTTCGATCGGAAATACTTCCGAATGACGCTAAATGTTAAACGGCTCGAATCGTTGGGTCACATTTCTTTAACTTGCTATTACTATTCATTAGTTTTATTTATATAGGTACTAACAGTTCTATTACTTACAAACATACAAATATACGTACATACATTATCATCACGCCCGTAAACCCCGAAGGGGTAGGCAGACTAAGCTCCTTAAACCATATTTAGCCAAAATGGTATCGGGTTTGATGGAAAATTGTGAAAAAGTACCTATATGAAAATATTTATTTGGATCTTAATGTCCAAATTTGTTTGCCGTCGCCTTGAAACAGAATGCTTGCGAGTACGTTTTAAAAACTAACTAACTAAACTTCACGCCACTTCCCTAGCGGGTAGGCAGAGAGTAGGTATCATAGCCACGAGTTGCGCGTCTTGTTTTGATTTACATAACAATTACACATCCAACTGCTACTCGTGACATAAATAGGTGTAGAAAGTAGTTGCTAGATTCATTAAGATAATCTATTTGCCACATTTAACTGAATTAGAAATAACACTCTGTCCGCTTGTGATGAAGGCCGTTGCAACATTGCCGAAAAGCAAAGCTGTAAGTTTATTTTACTGGCCCGTTGGTCGGGTGGTTAGAGACCCTGGCCACGTAATCGGGGGTCGCGGGTTCGAATCGTGCTAGGGGAAAATGTTTCGTGTGATAAACATAGACATTTGTACTCAAGTCATGGATGTTTATAAATGTTAAATACGTTTATATAATGGTATATCTATCCGTTCACCTAGTATCCATAGTACATGCTTAAGCTTAGTTTGAAACTAGGGAATTGGTGTGTCAGTGTGAAGAATTTATTATTATTTATTTATTTATAATATATATGCTGCTTAGTCTTATTTACGTGGAACCCGATTCCTATTGATCTCTTCATCTCGACATATAGATTGTAGTTTACTTTTATTTCGTACATTTAACTTTTATTTTTTTTAATGTAATAGGGGTTTTGTCTTTTTCATGTCCCCAAATTGTTGACTTTTGTGTTTCTCTGTCGTATAACATGACTAATAGGACTAAACACGTTCGAAAATCTCAGCATAATTCTTGGCCATATGAGAAATGGCAAAAAGGTCATAGAGATCATGCAAAGTAGTGGTTGCTTAATAGTCAATCCCGAAATTTTCTCTCATATCACGTATTACGTGTCACCAACAATAACTCACTTTGTCCACTGTGGCCAGTGGACGTTTGCGCCACGTGGAAAAGCGTAGAAAGGCCCCGGCGCGTAATTGTGTGCGCGTACGCATGCGTCACTTTCTACTGCGCGGGGTACGTGCTTTTCATGCCTCTTAGCTGCGTGGGAGTAGGGTTGTGTTTACATGTGTAGAACAAAGTTTCAGATAAGTAGCTTGTAGAAAATAATCAGAAATTTTGTTTCATTTTGCTTTCGATAAAGTAAAAATCCCTTAATTTGCTGAAACAACCCTTCGAATGAAGCTGACTATCTATATCTATTTTTTTTTACATAATTATGTAAATAAAAGTATAAATTGCAAAAAACCTTCATATGCAATGTACTATGGCAATAAATCAACCTTTATTTTTTTCTCCTACTTCACGGTGATTTCAGTATAGAATATGCGTAGATTTTTTATGTATCGTAATCAATAGTGTCCCTTTTAAAGTCCAAATTTAGATCTGCTTATAGCAGAGATTGTTAACCTTCTAATATTATCATATATACATTACATCACGCCCGTGATGCAAGTTCCTTCAATCACATTGCAATCATAACTAACTAACTAAACATCACGCCACTTCCCTACTGGGGTACGCATTGCAATCATGCTAGTCACAATGTGTGCTAGCCCTATGCCGGACATCCGACAAAGGCACGTGCGGTGTCATATCACGTTCGGCAATTGTGTAGCACGTAGCGCACACCTGTCACCACAGCTCATTGTAATGTCGAGCATGACCACACACAGACAACGACGTTGACGCTGTCGTTAGCACAGAAGCTTTTGGCCATTTCATCCGTCATTACTCATTTCATTCACATCTATTTGTGGAATAAGATGCAGCGAAACATTGACTGGCTCGATGGCTCATTCGGTGAAGAACCTGCCCCATGCGCCAAGAGTTGTGGGTTCGATCCCCACCCAGGACAAACATTGGTATGATGAATACATGTGTTTGTTCTGTGTCTGGGTGTTAATATTGAATATTTAAGTATATATTTGTAATACCACTGTTGTTTCTGATATCCGTAACACAAGTGCTTAAGCTACTTACCTCGGAGTCAGATCAATGTATGTGATCTAGTGCAATATTTATAAAAAAAAAAAATTGTGTGTGATTCTTTCTATTCGTGAATAGTAGATTACATACATCATCATCTTCCTAGCATTATGTCCCGTGCTTAGACAGGGTCCGCTTAGACCATGATCCAGGATTTAGTGAGGTTATTACATTGAAGTGACTGTCAATCTGACCTTCATAACCCTAAGATAGGGGAACCAGGCAATTTTTGAATCATGGTTACAAATCCAAAGTTGTTTGAATTTGCAGTTTTCATCACGATGTTTTCCCTCAACGTCGAGCTAGTGGTAGCTAGTGGTATAAATACGTACATAGATTTGAAAAATCCAGAGGTATGTGCCCGGGTTTAACCCGCACTCTTCGGCTAAGAGGCGCGTGTTCTTACCATTGAGTTACCATCGCTTACATACATTGTCAACCAATTTTAGAAAATGATATTTGAGCCGAATTAGTCGACTGAAAAACGTTGTGGTCGTTCATTAAAATAATAACAATTTTGTTAAGAAAAAGCAGAGATCCTA
Source organism: Glyphodes perspectalis (assembly GCA_951394215.1). Classification (NCBI taxonomy): domain Eukaryota; kingdom Metazoa; phylum Arthropoda; class Insecta; order Lepidoptera; family Crambidae; genus Glyphodes; species Glyphodes perspectalis. Next base: position 11,493,772 of record OX596217.1, read on the forward strand.
ATATCGAGCCCTGTGGTACTCCTACGGTTAGTGTGTACTTAACAATAATAAAAAAAAAAAAGTTTTAATTCAGGATAAACAAAGTATTACTTATCTAAGGCATATTACATAACAAGGGTAAAGCATAATGTAATTTATTATACGAGTCTAAAAAATTATAGCGCGTATGACACCGCATTTTAATGGTCTTATTAAATGTGGATGTGCAGTTATGATGAGCAGTGAAAGTGTATATATGGATCCAAATATGGCTCACCAGCTGACCAGACATGGTTTGATGGCGGTGGTCATAAATGTTGTCACTACGCCTATTTGTCATAAGGGTGTTATGAAATATTATGACATCATAGCAATCACACGAAGACATACTCGTAACATTTTAACTACATATAACTATGAGAACGATGTGGAGTGAAAGAAGATGTAGTGACTAAGATTGAAAACAGCATTTGATGGTTTGGGCATGTTGAGAGAATGGATGAAAGAAGATTGACGAAAGAGATATATAAGACAAGTGTAAATGGAGCCGTCGGGAGGGGAAGACCTACACGGACTTTCCATGACCAGATTGGTAAAGTGTTACAAAAGGCCAGGTAAAGAGCACCCTTAACCGACGAGCATGTATAAAAAGACTTATGAATGTAGAAGAAGCGAAAGGTGTATGTGATCAAATGGAAGTGTGATCTCTGCCTACCCCCATGGGAAAAAGGCGTGACATTATGTAAGTATGTATGTATAACTATAAATCCCTAATCGGGACAGTCCTTCCTTCAATAGTAGTCTTTTCTTCATCAACATCCAGCAACTTGAAATTTGGGATTGTCAGTTGCTTCAAAATCATCGAGTTCGTAATTAAGGTTAACAATAATGAAAGTCGTTCATTATTTAAAAAGCCATACAAATCTATGTGTGGTAAAAATGGTTGTGACAATTTCATGCAATGCTATTTTTTCAAAGTTGCACTCGGCGTATGATCTATGTTCTAATGAACATAGATCATACTAAGTTCATTGGAACATAGATCATTATTTAATAATAATAGTAATAGATAGTAGACATAATAATAAGTTCCTACACAATCCTGCGAACAGAATAGATGAACTGTGTACATTTGGTTAAAATAAAATAATTAAAACATCGTCATTAGACTTGATGCAGGGGCACACTGCGTGAATATCTATGAAAACATCTGCAATCACAGGGCGTATGCGCTCAGTGGAACTAAGTACCATACTAAAGTCGCTTGTGCTATAAATCTTCTTTTTTCTAATCAATGGAAGTTACATCCACTGGAACTGATCCATTAAGAACCAAGAAATGACATCAAATGCAACTAAACTTTGCTATTAGAAAACTTTATGTTCATACTATATGTATTTTTTTTTTTTTTTTTTTACTTGAGGAATGCATTTACGCACCATCCAGTTAGAGTCCTGGGTGGACCTAAAAGGGTGAGTCGGGCTCGAAACCGGTAGCAAACTCCGGAGACCCTACCGACTAAACCTCAAGGCTGTCGTTCTTCGGGCGCTAACGCAAAACCAACGGGATCCCCACTGTCGGGATTCATCTCGTAAAGTCTACGCAGCGCGCGCTGCCGCCTGGCGGCCCATCTCGAGGGAGTGGTATTCTCCCCCAGAACACCTAGGGTGGTGTTTCACGACCACATAGACAGCTGTGTACCCTATCCTGACGGACCGGGTGTAACACCTGCAGTCGGCTTCTCCGGGGACGATAGAGGGCCAGAGGACCCTTCCCCTAACCCCCACGACCCCAAAGGCCCTTTTAGTCGCCTCCTACGACAGGCAGGGATACCTCAGGAGTATTCGGAGCCCCCCCTGCAGGGCGCATACTATATGTATGCTCCAGCCTTCACAAGTAGTATTATTCTAATTATTTTGTATATAATATCATTGCATTTCTTTATATTTTGGTTGAACTTAACCTCAAGTAAAATCACAATTCTCAACACCAGTAGTGGTTACAATGACATTTATTCAGCTCAACTTAGAGTGAAATATCTCAATTTCACAGCTTAACCTATTACAAAAACATTAAGTCTTGTAGCAAGGAAGACTTTCGTCAGTCGCTATTGTTCATCTCGGAAGTAAGCCATTGTATGGATGCGCGTACGCAGAACGGAGTACCCTCAAAACAGGAAATCATTTACCAGCAATATATGCATGCTAACACTAGCATAACGTCATACAGATTATGAAATACATACACATCATTTCCCCCATTAGGAAGACTTCAAGAAACAGGAAGTTCCCTTAACTACTTACAGCCAAGAATAAAAGTAGACTGGGTTTAAGGTAGAATAGAAATTAGGTAGTGACAAGAGGCTGCCTCGTCGCCTATACATTCACGAAACGAATACACCATTAGTCCATATAGGTCAAATACTCATTTTCTGACATGGGACAAAATTATGAAATAACATTTCATAATGTTGTATCTTTTTATGAAATCCCTTTTTTGTCATATACTAGCTGTGCCCGCGGTTTCACCCGCATTTATGGTTAATTTATTATAGCCTATAACCTCCCTCGATAAATGGGCTACATAACTCTGAAATAATTTTCAAATCGGACCAGTAGTTCCTGAGATTAGCGCGTTCAAGCAAACAAATAAACAAAATCTCCAGCTTTATAACATTAGTAAGTATAGATATGTAGTTGTATTTTTATTTCAATTTACTCTACTTTATAAACTTTTGGTAGTCTTTTTAGTATTTTGAGTTTTTAAATATACATATATACTGATATATGTAATAAAAATATATGAATGTTATCTACTATCCTATTGTGTATAAATATTGGGATTATTTCGTGCAGTGGGATTTTATTATATGCATGCTACGAACGTGCGCTCGCCAATCGCCGCTACGTTCAAAAGACTTCAACGCTTCACTAACTTGACGTATTGAATTATGATTAGCATAACTATAGCAGAATTTATGTTATAATTTTTTCATTCTCATATTTAAATTTTTAATAAATGGATTGATAATGATTGATAAATGGCACATGACAGTTTGATTTATGTGATTAGACTAGCGACCCGGCTTCACATGATTGGTTCAGATAAAAGCTGGTTTCTTGATTGGAAACTTTTCATAGGGAACGTTTCAAAGTGTACCTACGTATAATTTTATAGACATATTAATCACCGACTGTTATTACAGCTAGTTTAATATAAAATTGCTTTAAAAGAGATACAAAAGCAGGAAAAAACCCTGTGGTTCGCATCAGCACTATTAAGGGTAAATAATAAATAAATAAATATCAGACTCATTACATACATTGATTTGACTCCGAGGTAAGTAGCTTAAGCATTTGTGGTACGGATATCAGAAACAGACATCATCATCATCATCCTCTTGCCTTTCTCCCAGTTCATCTGGGGTCGGCGCAGCATGTCTTCCTTTTCCATACGTCCCGGTCAGCCGTCATCAAGCTATCCACTCCCATTTCTCTCATATCATCTTTCACACAATCCATCCATCTCTATTTAGACAAATTATAAAATGTATTCAAGTTGCGCGTGACGTCACGCTTTTGTAATTTTTTTGCTAAATAGTGACGTCGCAAGCCCCCACTCCAAAACTTTGATGCTCTTAATCTTTGCGATTTTTTGTCATTGATAAAGCAAAAAATATGTGTCTAGTATTTTTGTATAATCTAATTGACGGACTAAATAAAATTATAGTTTTTGAATGCAGTCGTCATCCCTATTAATAGTATTTTTTTTAAATGGAAACAAAAGACGAGCGTAAATGGAACGCTTAGTGAAAAAGAAAAAAAACTGCATTAAGGTACCTAAGAGGTTTCAGGTCTCGACACCACGAGTTATCAGATTGTGAAGCCTCCACACAGTATTGAATTTCCAATTCAAATCCGCACATGCACTCAAAGTAACACATCGCAATAAACAGTTTAGCACCATTCGTCTACGTCGGTGCATGATAATTGGCAGTTAATTATTGATGCAAAAAGTCGCCTGAATGTTTCTGAGAGTAACGGTCAACGCAATTTCCATTTTACTGTAACTAACGTGTTTTATGGAGCCTGCTCTTGTGATTTATTGTGTATGTGTACAATATTCTAATATGGACTATTTCTTACATCTAATCTAGATCAGGGTTTATAAATCAGTCTAAGATAATCTTTTATAAAAAGATTTCTTATAAAGAGTATTAACTGGTTTTGTCTTTAATATTAGTGGTAGGAATGCGATTAACGTTGAGAGAAATATCTTTATTTAGATATACATAAAGGTCGATCAACACAGAAATGGTCGATAAAATTATTTTCTTTATCGTTGAGCATGTAATAGTGTATTTATTTGTCTATATAAACAAATATATGGTTTGTCCCTATTAGCAACTGTTCATCAATTCCTTTAAGACGACTCTTATAGGATAATAAGTATCTATAATCTTAATAAAAAATAGACTATCTTTTTATGTTGATTTTTCGCCATTTAATTAAATTGGCATTCGATTTAATTTGTCTATCATAAGACTATGATTTATCAGGCGTGCAAAAGACTGAAGACGCTATGTCTTTTCTTTTGTTAGAGGAATGATGACCTCTATCACAAATATAAACAACAAAATATCTACATTCCTATGAGTGCTATGTTAATCTGTCACAATCAATGTTTATTGACATTGTATTAAAATGTCTAAATGCAATTCGTGCGATGGCATTCGTTTACGATGCACTCATTACTGGCTGCCAGAATCTGTCTAATTATGGTACGTGGTCGTGATTCAGAGGGTGCGCCACCACGCCACCACGCCACGTAACGCGCAGTCACGGCTCGCCTGCGCCGACGACCGTACCACGTTTCACTCCAGATATTCGCTTCGAGAAAACATCAACCGCCACATTTTTATGCTCTCATCTCGCTTGAGAAAACACCACACACGATGCTGGCCTCGCAAGTAAAATTGCATTCTGTAAACTTGAAAATAAAAGTGCTTTTGCGATGTGTATCGGCTCGGTAACAACACACGACCACGTCTAGGTTTCGAACACGAAACTCCTGATTAAATGGAAATGTGAATGATTGTTGCTTTATTATACATATTGTAACGGTAGGCAGATTGCACTCGGCCGTTTGCGGTTAAACGAACGACAATTTAATTTCTGTACTATAGTGCAATATTATTTTAACCTTTATGATAAAATAATTCAAGATACTCGTAGAATTTGTCATATATATGTAATTTGTTTTTACCACACTTTCATTGCACTTTACACGCACTAAAACGTTAGAAAGAACATATTTTTTTTAAATATGTTGCTGGTTTTTTTGCCTTTTATTATGACTAGTTTCAGTACATAAAATAAGACATTATATGTACTAATATATGGATAATAACGATATATACGGAGCTAGCTAGTGGAGTTTACTAAAACCAGCTATTTACCAAGCTGGTTTCAGTCAACCAGCTTATCATGAAGATGTAATAATCTGCACCAAAAAATGGCTGCACAAAATCAATTTGGGTATTAAAAAATTTAGTGTTTTATAACATATTTAACGAGCTAATAGTGTAGAAAGTACATGTACCTAAAGTAAGTGTAAATTGATTTTGTAGTCATTAATAGAGCAGTTTATGAAACAAATGCGTAATTATCTGCCTTTTTTACCGTTTTATGCGAAATTCTTAGTATGTCATAATTCTATCGCGATTACGCGTGCTACCTATCTGCTGCATTCAAATTAATTTACTTTAGCATTAGCATAAGCAGGAGAAATTCAGAGTTATACATGAATTATAAAGCGAAGAGTTCGTTAACACTAAATCATCACAAAGTTAACTGAGCTAGACTAAGCGTTGGTTTTAAGTGAAATGGAAAAAAAACCTGTGCAGATTCTGATGTTGTGAGCATTATAAAGAGATTTGATAGAAACTTTTACAGGGAATTCTTAAATAGGCTATTTTTATTTATGAATGATATGAAGATTACTTAAATGAAGATTTAAGGTTTTTGAAACTAATGCACAATCATCTATCGTAGGCACACTTTACCTGGAGATGGAACAGACACAATTGACTTATGTCTTTGCTATCAAGTCAATTGCTTGCATTATCATGGGACAATGCAACAGTCGGTACCGTGATTAATAATAGCTACTAGATGGTTTTTTCTGCCGTGGTTAAGGCGAATTGTTCATGTCTGAAGATTTGAGTGATGAGCATCATACATTTCAATTTAGTTGTGATTATTTTTTAATTGGATTGGTCTTTAAATTTTAAGTAGTTATATGAGAGCTTTTACAGAAACGAGTGTTTTACCGAAGGCAACAAAAAGTATTCTGAAAAAACTGTTAAATCAACTACTGTACCTGTTGCGTATAATTTTGAGTCGCAAACTACCACTCTACGGGGCTGCAGCAATACTCTACTATATCATTAGTGAAGTTATGGTGCATAAATTATTGGCGTAAACTACTTAATATATTTACTTAAGCGTAAAATAAGAAAGTTTAGCATATCCTAAGACCGAGGCCAGGAAGCAGTTGCGATAAGATAATGACAAAAGTGGCTGCCGGAACTGATTGGTGCCAACTGCCAAGGAACATGGCGGCGTCTCGATCACTTCCCATAAATTACTTAGCCACATCGCCAGTTTCTAGCGGAGTAAGATTGAAAGTGAAATTCGGATTGGTGTCTTTAAGACACAGCTTGGACAATGTAATAATGTTTCGAAAATTATTTTAATGTCTAAAATATAGATAAAGAAGGTGACTCATATCGTTGGACTACCAACACTATCTGCACTAATAAAGAATTGTAAACAGTTTCGCCAATCCGACGTCCCAGATTGGCTAATACCAAATTTCGAGAGAGATATGGCCATATTTATGGACTATCTAAACTATAGCAATTGCATGCGAACGGCATGGGATAATTATACGATCGCGTCAGTCGTACATTGAGCAATGAACCCGTAATCTAAGAGGGTCGATAGAAATCTTAACCCAATTGCAGTAGTTATTTCAAAAAGTTCCGTCAAATTGCCTAATGGGATTAGTCGTAATTAGATTTGCGGTCCCCACGCGTTGGTAAGCAGGCAGTAAAATATAGATATGCTCCGTATTTTTAACGATTATAGTGTTTGCTGCTTTCGTTATATTCCTAGAAATGGCAAACTCTATTTTAATATTATTCTATATGTTGCTTTTTACTAGTATTCGTAATTAATATTAGAAATTATGTCAATCTTTACAGGTGTACTCTTTTAAAAACTAAAAACATCAAATAATTAATTATTAACTTTCCGCTGATGAAGCCGGCCGATATGAATCCTGAAAGAATTAGTATTTGTTTGTTTTCTGTCTTATCGAATGATGATACGGAACAAATTTACTCATAGGCGTAGAGAGCTTCTTTCACGCCCTACTTGCGGAGACGAATCGCGTCGTAGGTGCGGATCTGTGAAACTGGAATTTAACACCGCGGTGAATTCGATATTGGTAAACAATTGCTTTGTCATTTGAAAAGACCGTATAAAAAGAGAGATTTTTGTATCAAGGCTATAATTGGAGATTTTGCTTTAATATTATTAAAAATTAAAACATAACACTTAACATATTTATGAAAATTAGATACGTAATATACTTATAAACTTTTTTATTATTATAATTAGACATTAGTAGGAGATACAACATTTCTTTCTCTATTTTATTATATTATATTATATTAAATAAATAAATTAATAAATTCTCCAGACTAGCACACTAATTCCCTAGTTCCAAACTAAGCCTAAAGCTTATCCTATGGAAACTAGGTGAACGGATAGACATATGTACTTAAGTACGTCTAAAATCATCGAGTACAAATGTCCATGTTCATCACACGAAACATTTTCCCCTAGTGGGGTTTCGAACCCGCAACTCTCGGTTTCGTGGCCAGGGCCAGATAGGCCGTCGATTTCAGTTCCAAAAGATACTACTCTCATTTTAATGAGAGTTCGTTGACACCGCTAATTTCACACGGCAATTTAAACAATCGATTGGCTCCACCAATCCCCGTAAAATCGTTCACTTTCATTGTTGGGACAAAAACGTAGCCCGATGCGGCTTGGTGGGAACAACGGCGATTGTTGTCAACTGCTGTTTTGTTGCAGTAAAAGTCGTTACGATGCATTGTTCGTGAATGGGCAAAGTTGCAATCATCAGGAGCCTTTTTCATTATTATTTTGTACAACTTATATGGAAAGGTAACCTTGACCGTGAACATAATGCCAGACAATGAGGAATGTATCTTTCCTTTTTTCCAGTAAATAATATGACTTATGCGTTTCAACTTTTTTAAGCATAAAATGTTATATGTTATGTTAATGGTCTATTTGACCGGTGGTAGCTCAATGGTAAGGACACGCGCCTCTTAACAGAGGTGTGCGGGTTCAAACCCGGCACGTACTTCTGGATTTTTCAAATCTATTTATACCACTAGCTCGGCGGTGAGGGAAACATCGTTATGAAACTTGCAAATTCAAACAACTTTGGATTTGTAACCATGATCCAAAAATTGTCTGGTTCCCCTATCTTAGGGTTACGAAGGTCAGACCGGCAGTCGCTTCAATGTAATTACTAGACTCGCTAAATCCTGGATCATGGTCTAAGCGGACCCCGTCTAAACACGGGACATAACGCTAGGAAGATGGTCTATTTGTAAGCACACAAAGCTAGCATCTTACAGTAAAATCATAAATACTTGAACACCTTCCATGGGCAAATAAAATTGAATAGAGGTACGGGATGTTTTTCATGTGCAGGCTTTTTTCTTGTCATGATGAATTCGACAAGAATACAATGAGTGTCTCAGTCCCCCCTTGAATATATTATGAGAGATTTTCCCATAGAAAAACATTTGTATCCTCACTTAATGCTAATTGAGACTGGCTACACTGGCTGTCAATATGATACAATGTAGGGGCCTTCACGTTTTTCCTGGGCCCGCGTAATAACCGCCAATCTATGCAAGAGTGTAAGCAGCTGCATAATGCGACTTTTTGTTTGTCTGTTACACAATGGCATATTCATTCGTATGCGCAATTTCTCCTATGTCCGGTAATACTATGTAATAAAAAACTCTTGCGTACCTGTTTTTTATATTCATGCTTTTATCGTAACGATTTGGTACAATGGTGACTGTAGCCGCCAAAAAATATTATAATCAGCCGTATGTGTACGTAAATGTTTATTTATAAAATTAATATATAAGCTGCATTTCTTTATTTCTGGCTTGATTTTCTGTTTTACTACAATGAAGGTGTGAGTATTATGATTTGACTTTTTTTTTAGGATTATATTGTAAATAATTAAAATAAATGTTTGCTTGGATGAGAGGTATATACCATAAATGGAACAAATGAATAAAGTGTTAATATACATTTGAGTGACAGCGCTAACTTTATATTATGGCGGAATTTTTTAAGCTATAAAAATCACATATTATACTCATTTTAGTAAAAAAAGCTTGTTCTGTAGTCGTCGTAGCTGGGCATTCATTCGTAATGTAAATTCATATTATGGAATGTTTCTGATACATTTAACAATATCTCAGAACTTAGATGTATATTGCTTAAATATCACGACGTATTATATAAATATATGTATGTTCTATAAATAACCATTTCATGAAATGGTCACCCGCGCCATGAAGTGTTCAATTGATTGATGACTGGCTCGATGGCGCATTCGGTAGTGACCCTGCCCCATGCGCCAAGAGTTGTGGGTTCGATTACCACCTAGGACAAACATTCGTGTGATGAATTTGTGTTTGTTCTGTGTCTGGGTGTTAATATCCAATATTTAAGTATATATTTGTAATACCACTGTTGATTCTGATCTTCGTAACACAAGTGCTTAAGCTACTTACCTCGGAGTCAGATCAATGTATGTGATGTCGCCAGATTTTTGTTATTTCTATTATTTCTTATTATTTAATAAATATTCAATAAATGATGATAATGCGCGGAGGGAATCCATATACTAATGAAAGTGTTGTTGTTAAACAAAATTATTCGATGATTCGTTGTTTCGTTGTCAAGGCATTTGATCACATGCAAGTTTCACGCCAACAATCTCTTGACAAACATTCAATACATATTGAGCCACTAAACATGAAATGCAATAATTTTGCTAGTCATCGATACATGATAGGAAGTATTTTTTCTTTATAGCAAATACTTTCTCTCCCAAATAGTAAAACGATTACAGTATATATGTGTGTATACAAGAATTTCCAAACCTAAAAAAGTTGGTATTTGTATTTTATTAGTTATACCTACTTATAAAACATGTTTAGCAAATGTTTGTCTATAAATCTTTGAACAACTTGATAAGTAAGTAATAATGTTACACCTTTTATTCCTATTCTAAGTAAAATAGACCGGGAAATTAAAAAAAAAAAGACTGAAAAAAATTATGCGTTGAACTGATTTATATAAAACTGTCGTTTAATAAATGTGTTTCATTATTTGTTACTTTTTCTTTGTTACGACTTAATTATTCATTCGAAAGATTATATTTACATGCTATCCAGTGTACAGAACAGGATATAGAATACTTTTCATGGAAAATAGCACGACATAAAAATGCAAGAAAAGTCGCCGGTTACGGATAATTAGGACAGATTAATTAGTGATATCTTCAAAATTTAAAGAAAATAAATTGAATATAGTTTTATAAAGTTGTTATTAAATTCAGCGACCCCTCCCTTTAGATATTATTCTCAGTATAACTAGTTTGACAATAATAAATAATCCTTATCGACCACCGATTCTGCAATAAGTAATTAATTACCTAGAATCATCGCAGAACGCATATACGTAACAAGAACTTACTTGACTTCGTATTAGGTCCCTGTTTATTTATTTTATGTATTCCACGTCGTTATTGATCCAGTAGTTACGAAAGCATTGACTAGTGAACATGCAGCCAAACACGAATGAATGAAAGTTCGCACCTGGGTCTGTATACAAAATGTTAATCAGCGGTCACCAACACCAGTTGCGATCAAACTGTAAAAAACTAACTAAACTTCACGCCAACTGTAAAATAAGAGCCACTTTACATATTTGGCATTGTAGTAACTCCTCGGTTTGAGGCAATAAAAACATTTTATTTAAACTTTTGATTTTTTTTTTTAGTTATGTTTTTTAGTTATGTTTAGAAAGAAAATCAAACGTATAAGGTCTGGACTGTATTATGTCTGCTTAATTTTATTTTAATAAGTAATTTCTAATCATGCATTTTTAAAAAGCTTTGTTTTTTATTTTATTCCCTTTGTCTATAATAGTCATATTTGCAAGTCATCACAAACAGTATAAAGCAATGATGATAAACTGGAGACAAACAACTTATTAGTATAGCCTGAGGTTCCGCTTCACCTACTTTGTTCATGCATTATTCTCTTGATCGAAAAATATTTGACAAGCATTGTGTTACGACGTCTGCTTTCGTAATGAACTGGCGATTCATGCCCGTGACCTTCTCGGTGCTTCCCGATGCTGGCTTCGTCACCAGCACTTTCCATGGCGGCGTGACTGGACTGACGGATTAAGCACTTTCGATTTGGACTAGAGTTGTACTACGAAATTGGCCGTCGAAGCTTTTATGGGTCGGAATAAAGTAAGGAATCTTCATGGAAAAATTAGCGTGATCCCGATCATAATTACATCCTCCAATTTAATAGCCGGGGTTTGAACCCGCACTGAGCTACCACTCAGTGCGGGTTCAAACCCCGGCACGTACCAATGGATTTTTCAAAATCTATGTAGGTATTTATACCACTTGCTCGACGGTGAGGGAAAACATCGTGATGAAATTTAAATAACTTTGGATTTGGGTTACGAAGGTCAGATCGGCAGTCGCTTCAATGTAATTACCAGACTCGCTAAATCCTGGATCATGGTCTAAACGGGCCCCGTCTAAGCACGGGATATAACGCTAGGAAGATGAAAGACATTTATCGCCATAGATCCTATGGATAGATACGCTTTTTAAACTTAACACATTTTTTTATTCGAGACCAAACTAATTGATTCGTGTTTAACTCGTGGATAAGTTAGAACATACACAATGTGTACAATACATTGTACATTGTGTCTTGTTGTAGAACTTTAAAATAGTTGTGTTATAGTTTTATATTAGATTAATATTCATATTTATGATAGCTAGCTGTTTAGTCATGGTCGTCATAGATCCAACTTAATTTGCCTGTTAGATAGCGGCAACTACAAACTCTCGTCTAATTACAAAACGAATCCAATTTTAGCCCTGCACTTCATAAATAAACCTAGTGAGTGCTCACTTTTTCCAGCGAAAGTTAATTAGTGACCGAAAAAGGAGTGCTTCGGTCATTTAGCAGCGATTAACATCGCGCCAAGACGCGTGCGCTACCGCGAGGGAGTACAGAGGAAAACCTGGCGGGTTTTTGTTGAACTTCATTAAATTAACAAGTAAAAGTGAACTAGACAGTGCAGCCCAGGAAGAACAGGACACAGCTTGTAAAGCTTTAGCTACATAAGATTTCTTATGTAATTCAGAAAGTATGTTATTTAGGATATCAAGGAGTAGTATTCACTATAAAATTTTTCTATCTAACCCAAGTCGATTCTTTGATAAAAATATGATTAAGGGAGCTCATTGCACCTTGGGCTCTGCCTACTCCTTCGGGGATTGCAGGCATGATGATACGTATGTATGTATGTATATAGGAGTAGGTAATCCTATTACGATACAGGAAACTCTCACTTCTTTTAGTCATCGTTTGCTATAGAAAATCTTCTGAGTAGAATTATATCAAAAGTAATAATATTCAATGCTTTTTGATATGATATACCTACGAAGAAAACTTCCACGCATATGGTAAAGGGACCGCAACCGCTCGGCAACAGAGAGTGCCGAAGAAGAAGCCCGGGCAAAGAGTGTAATCTCGAGGCCCGAAACCGCCCTTAAAAAGGCGAAGAACCGCGACGCATATGAGTTTACTAAGACAGTTTGTTACACAATAATTACAAGATTGTAAAATTTCATTCAATAAATCACTAACGGACATGTTATTAGCTGCGTGCCATGTTAATGTAGAAGATGTTATATGCTCCGAAAAACGTAAAACTAGTTAATGTTGCCGGATATACAAGAGCGTTCGGTAACTTATCACCGCCATTTGCACTTATTACGATTGGACTCGGTCGTCAATTTGATAGGCTCGTCCTGTCCCATCAATCATCTTCATGGGATCTAATTGCTAGGATTATATATGGGTTGTGAGGTACATAGACAGTTTAAATAATATAATTAATAGTTGGGATGATTTTAACGAGTAGTTTCTACTGGCAGACGACTATGGTGACCCCGTTGAAAAGCAGACCAGGTACATGTGTGTACTATGTTAAATTATGGAATTTATATTCAAGACAAATTCCTGTCTCATCAACAAATATTAGTCCCGGTCATCGATGCGCAGTCGGAATCATTGTTCCAAGGAGGCTGTCTTAAGTGTCACACGCTACGGAGTATGAAGAGTAAAACAATTAAATGGGTCATTTTAATTGAATGCAGTACCTTACCTAATCTGTAACCGTCAGAACTGATACCTCTATTTCCAACGTTTAAATCGATCTAATTGGATAATAGGGATATCGTAAGCGAGTCGGTTCCGCCAATGTAACATATCAGGTTGTTCTGAACGTGATCTGTTTCGAACACACGCTATTCGTAGCTTAACTGCTATTGGTGTAGTAGGATGTAATTAGCATAGTCTTATATATATGATTATATGATTAAAAGTGAACTTATGGCAATAACCGGATCAATGTAGCGCAATGAGTGAATGCTTTATTTGTGATTCCGATATTACATACGTATGTGGGGACCAGAACAAAATAGATTATCATACATTTTTGCAAATCTTAGGTCCACATTAAACCTAAAAAAAATCTGATTGAGTACGAATTACGCATACATGGTTCCTACATAGGTAGATGGAACAATTATTATATATACAGATGTTGGTCTTACCCTGTATATGCTTTATGTCTATTACTTGCATAAATCTATAAAAGGTATTTTATATAAAATTAAAATAAATTAAATAACGCTATATTAACTTCATGAAAATTACCCATAGTTTATGGAAAGAACCGCAAAAGGCACGATCTAATTTGTACAGTTTGCAGAATAATAAAAGTGAAACTGAATAATCGATCACGCCCTGCTTTCTATTTTTTATAATAAAAACACCAACGGTATAGACTATACAGTGCCTTTTGTTTATTTAGTACTCGTACTTCAGCAAAAACAGATTCTCTAAAATTTTTGTTTTGCATGTTCTTCAAAGACGAGATGCCGAAAAATCACAAGATAAAAGTATTGATATGCTAAGAATACAAGTATCTTACATCTAGCTCATTTAGGAGGTTATATACATATATATACATATTTAAGCATGATATGTTATATAAATTGTATTTACAAGCAGAGCCTACTTAAAACATAGAAAAAAATAGCTGCTTATGTATTTACGAGACATGATTTAATTCTAGTTCATACATATGTTTTTGTGGTTCTTGGTACGAGAAAAGATGCTCAATTTCTTATTTTTTTCTAACAACATACAAAAAAAGGTAACTCTTTAAAAGAGTAATATTTATCCATGACTGATCGAGTTGTATGCAGCTAGGTTTGGGATGGCGCCAGGTATACATTATTGATGATCTCTACTGACATCAATATAATAATTCAGTGTTTGTTACAAATTATTTCTGTTTTAAATATTCTTTTAATATAGTCAGTTGTCGCCTGCATATAAGTAAATTATTTTTAATTGAGGATGAAGAAATTTAATGTCACATGACGTCGTAAAACTATAATTTTAAAATCAGCTTTCCATCCCGTTATAACGCCTAAAATTACACATCTTTTCCTGGGTAATTTTAGCTCCGGACCATTCAATTACTGTACATACTGGTCTAGGCTTGCTCCACCTGTGGTCTTAGTCTAACCGAGTATCTGTTTCTAGATATCCTTAACTAGCCGATAAGTAGGTATTATAACGATCTATAAAGACATTTTTGGCGTTATAGGCGTAGGTTAAACTAGCCAGAAGGATTTTAACAGACTAATTATAATGGCCGTGATTGTCATAATACGCTTAACTACATCTTATGTCATAAACTTACTGCCTCGTTGGTTTAGCTAGTGGTAGCATGCGCCGCCTAAGGACCAAGAGGTCCCGGGTTCGAGTCGGGCTAAAATTTGTGGCTGGTTATTTCAATATTGAAATTACTTAGTAACAATTCGGAGTCAGGAAGTGGGCTGTTTAATCACCCCCGTGCTTTAGAAAGCACGTTAAGCCGTTGGTCCTGCGCTTGACCTCCCACTGGTTATGTCGAATTACCGTCTCACATGACTATGAGAGTGCAATTGTCTTTGCGCACACACTTGTGCACTATAATATCTCCTGCGCAGAGATTGGCCGCCATGACCGATATTAGGTTAGCAGGACATTTTTATGTTATAAAAGGTTAAAATAGAAATGCTCCAGAAGATGCCCTTCTTGTGTTACGTCCCGTAAAAGCTGTCTTCCTCCAATTGGGAGTACTAGCACCAATCCTACTGCTTTTAAGCGTTTGAGCACAGCTGCCCTGGACCCATAACATAGATAATGAACTGATAATTAGCCGCAGTGTTGAATATGTGATGTCGATCGCGGCTGCGTGCGCGCTGGAACGTCGTTTCTGGGACGCATCACTTGCCGCATATCGACAATTTCTTTTTATTGAAATCCGCTAATTATTGAAACTATTTTTAAACTAATGAAATTCTTCGTATGATTTTCTTTATAAATATGTATGTTAATCTTACGATTGGAATAAATTGTTCTGAAAAAGCATCTCTGTAGACATGTTAAAAAAGAAATGCGTGAGAAATGTTTGTATCAAATATTCGAAATTTTACAAAAATAAAATCAATTAGTTTGGAACAGTGTGAAAATGTGAATAAAGTCTGTTTTATAAGACTTAATTTCCCATTATATACAATCCCCTTACAAAACATGTATATAGTCTCCAATCTAGATTCAGAAGACTAACAAGATGTTTATATGTAAGTCGGTCAAAAGTTTCTCCTTATTGTAGCAAAGTTTGAATTCTAAGAAGTCCTGATTTACTTTTTGAGCAATTCTGGATGCAATGTCCCGTAAAAATGATTAACTGCATCTGCATAGAAAATAATTGTAATATTATTTAGAATAACTTATTATCTACATCAGCATCTTGTATTAAAATATGATTACCGAGTAAACCACTTGGTAACTTATATTCCGAGATGTCGCATTAAATAGTATAGTTATATGCGCACACGCATACCTTTACGACAACATTAATGAGACGAATTACATATTAATGGCGGCTTTATCATTTAAATCTCTTTATTATCATCTATCGTTCTTCTTTTTAATACATTTAGATGTTGTGACTTTCACACTTTGTTTAATTGCGAGTTTAAAATAGAAATATGAAAATTAAGGTGCGGTTTCATTTGAGATGCTTCTTACTTTTGCTTAATGGATAATAATAGAAAATAAGATATATCTGACTGGTAGGTGGCTCTTCTTGTGTGATTCCAAAGCGGATCTTGCTTTATCATATTTTCAATATCTATGATATTTTACTTTTTTAATTTACATAAGTAAAATATAAAATTTATATATTTTTTTGCTATATTAAAATAATATTTTAAATATCGCGGAACATAATACTTAAATAATTGTTAAATATAATATTTTGGTATGTTTTTAAATTATGAAAAAATATGGAATGTCAATATTCGCATAAAAATACACCAATCCATTTAACATCGTTAAAAATAATATCGTGACGGAAATTACGGCTGAAAACAATAAAAAAATAAACTCACCGCACATTTTCGCACTAAAAACAGTCCGCATAGTCGTAAATAAATCACAAATCTAGCACATCACTGCACAACACAGACGCGTCCTGGTAGCTAGCTGCGCGCGCGCCGGCGGCCGACTGCGGCGCCTGCGCTGCGTCGCTCAGCCGAAATCTACGCTAGGGGTAGTGGTGACGACGCTTATGTCATTAATTTTCGGTATTGAAACTTTCTCGGTTTCCTCACTGGTTATGTGGTGCGTACTGCGTTTAGTAGACAGTTGTTATTAAAATTATAACATTGCCGAACAATTTTAGGTAGACAACGTTTCACTCAGCTCAGGAACAAAACGTTCTCGGTTTTGTATCTGAGTGAGAAATATTGAAGGAAAGTTTGTAACGGATCTTAAGCAGTCTGTCTAGATAAAATTTTTATAATAATTTTACAGCTGATTTTGTTTGGTAGCAGCTTTTTTAGTCGTCAAGTGGCCAGTAGAGACCAACTTAAAATCTCATTTTAGATGTAAATAGGCAATATAGTCTTAATTATTAATTATAGGATTATCTGTAAATTGATTTTCTTCTCTTTTTAAAACCTATACCTACATATACATATTAATACTTTTCTAGAGGACCACCCTTTTGTTTCTCCAAGCAAAATGTGAGGGCTCGTGGGAGTTTCCCCCATTAAAAATAAGCTTTTCTCTAGAAGCTCTCGTTCTAAAAATATTATATATGGAAATAACTTTATATAGCACAAACAAAACCAACATTTATGAGAAAATATTTTCAAAATCTTTTTGATAGGATGAGCATTACAGATATGTTACGTAAAAAAAATTCTTTCAATTCCATTCCCTTTGTCATTAAGCTAAAGATGCTATCAATCAAACTCATAGCGCACCTACGCATTGCTTCGCTGCGCATTTTTCATTTTTAAAATAGAATTAAAAGAAAGTAAACTATTTAATTATACTACTCAAGTATTCACTTTTGTAGCAACCTTTATCTTCCAATTATTTCATGCGTGCGTTACCTAACGCTATTGTCATAACATTTAATATAGTTTATGTAACGTTGTTCGTGCGTGGGCGTCGTGACGAACGACATAAACCTTCAGGGCTCGCTATAGTGATCATTAAAAGTCTCAGTAGCTGTGATCAGGGTTGCGAGTATAGAAAAGTATCCGCTTTTTTGCTGTTATATTAAACTAAACCTAAGAGCAGTGCAAAATGGGGACACTAAGAAAAAAGAAAACTATTTTCTAAGCTATTTTATACTAGAAATCATGAATTGTACTAATCCTTAATCAATTTTGTAATCTAATATTTATCATAATCAATCATCATTTAACTATACCTTATTGGACAAGTCGGACCATGAAACATGAAAATTGCTTTGCTTTAAATTATGCTTAATGGCACTTAATAGTAGTCTCCCATATTTATGTACTTAGGTATTCTCTCTAGGATAAGAATAATATTTATATTTGTATATTTTCGGGTAGACTTAAAAAAAATACATAGGTAACATTTACAACACATATTACAAAGAACTAAAAAAAAGAGTTAACAATCCAATGTTTATCCTGTTTGGATATATCCTTGGAATATTCTTTCTTTACATAAGTACCTATCAATGGGAAAATCTTACTTTATGTAGGTATAGTAATGAAACATGTTTGTGCTTGAAACGCGACAGCATATTTTCTCTCTCGGAAAACCGAGGTTGACTTTGAAACAATGTCGATCTTTAAGTTGTTAAATTAAAGTTAAGCTAGATTTAAATAAAATGAGGAGCAACCCTGCACGCAACCGCAGCACACCGTGCACAAGCAACGTGTCAATGATTTGCTACCCGTTTCCGGGACTTGAGCGCAAAGAGTTTTGTGCAAAGAAATTCTATATGAATTGCGCAAATAAAACCGAAAATTTGCTATATATAAATATTTCGTAAAAAAACAATTGGAGCGTATATTTTTCTTTTATAGTTCAGATAGTTAAATGGCGGGTGTTTTGTAATTCCTCAAGCTGAGTAATAAAATAGCAATCGAGGATTTGACCTATTGTTTTGATTATTTCGAGTCATGCGAGAATCGTAACCGAAATAATATTTTTAACACGGATCTGCCCGCTTTGATATCATTATGAAATGTTTTAGATGCATTTTTAGTCGGCTTGTAATTTCATATATAGTTTCTATTAATTTTACAATTATTATGGTTTGTCTTGATAGTCAATGTGGCCAAAGCCAAATTACTAAGTCAAGAAGCTTAAACGTGGAATATAATGTAACCACGAAGATTCTGTGGTCTGTGAATGTAACTTACGTTAAATATAGGATAGATTTATAATGTATGCGTCAGCCAAGTGATTTACAGAAATATTAATTTTGATTAAATACAAAATAAATAAGGTTAGATGGAATTTGGTTCCCACACGAAGCCGGGGCGGTGACTATGGCTATGATATTACCCATAATTTCTGACTGGCGCAACTACCTATATTTATAACTACACTTTTTTACTCTCATTTATAATGTGTAAATTGGTCTCGACTAACAAGTAATAATGGAAAAACTAGTGAGAAGATCCCCGGGAGGCGTGCTAAATCTATGCAGATAGAATAACAATGTTTATTTTAGAAGTAAAACTTAAATTTTAACAAAGAATCATCCGCCACACTGATCTAATTGCCCAGAATACTGGCAGCGTTGCTCCTTTGAATGGAGGTGCTGGCCGAGGTAGTTGCCAGCATTTCGGTCGCCAGAAACTTGAATTAGGCGGGCGGAAAGCTCTGGAATAGTTTGCCGGCCTCCGGACCCCACGGTCCCAGAGTTTCCACGTCTAATGGAACAAATCGGTAGCAATTGCTGAGGGCAGAATAACTCAAATTAAACGATAGAAAGCATGGACCACCAGTGTGATCACTATATCGTAAAACAAACCATTAGTCAAAATATCAAACGAGGAGCGGTGGTAGCTCAATGGTAAGGACACGCGCCTCTTAACCGAGGAGTGCGGGTTCAAACCCGGGCACGTACCTCTGGATTTTTCAAGTCTATGTACGTATTTATACCACTAGCTCGACGGTGAAGGAAAACATCGTGATGAAACCTGCAAATTCAAACAACTTTGGATTTGTAACCATGATCCAAAAATTGTCTGGTTCCCCTATCTTAGGGTTACGAAAGTCAGACCGGCAGTCGCTTCAATGTAATTACCAGACTCGCTAAATCCTGGATCATGGTCTAAGCGGACCCCGTCTAAACACGGGACATAACGCTAGGAAGATGATGAGTCAAAATATCAAACGACTTCCATATGACAACCAAAATTAATTTTTGAGTTTTGCAGTTCCATACGTAAGTAAGTAGTATCTTTATTTTATTTTCCACATCTAAGCGGTTCAATTGATATGTAGCTATTGCACCCTTTTATACTTCATACACAAGCCGCGACGAATGAAAAATATAAATGACAGATTGCCTATAGCGAGCCCTCTCACATGCCAACGACGCGGTATCCATGGCGTCCGCATTGATAAATAAATTAATATCTATTGTGTTTACTTTCCATACGATTCCCATTCAAATCAGGCGTGCGTGCGCATATGGTCCCGAGCGATATAATTTCTCTCGTCCTTTGGAAAGTGCAAGGAAAGTCGTTCCGGCATATTTTGGGCAACCGATAAAATAGAAAGTCAATTAATACTTTGCATAACTATTATGCGTACTGCACATACAGATTGGTTAATACAATTTTGTTACGCTTTTCACAGAGACATGGCGGCTAATTTGATGGATCATTATGTCTTCATTTGGATTGTATTACGATGTAGTGTGTATCAGACGTAACAAACGTATGAAATGTTAAATACTTTTGTATGTATGTATAAGTATTTTATAACACTGCACTATATACTTACTTGGCTATGTCGGTATGAACTTCAATAGCTTTTATTTTTAAAACATTTGTTAAATGATGCAATAGAAAAGTATTAATATCGTCATCGTTATTAAATTTATTAAGACCGATATTCTAATCATTAAAAAAACCAACAAAATATAAGACTGTACGACTGTTTTTGGTATAACATTCTCTATTTCAATAATATAATGTCAAATAAAAGCTGCTAAGTCAGTGTTATAATTTTTATTTGTCGGTAATTTCTTTTCTGACGCTGAAAAATCGGGCCTTAATTAAAAAAAACTAATATTGAAAAATTATTCGCTTTTACTGTAAGATGAGAAATCAGGTACTCTTATGTGTGAATAATTTGATAATCATCAATCTAGACACGAACCTTTATCGATTTATAGAAGAATTATTTGACAATAGGAACTTTAGAGTCTTTTTTCAAATCACGTGGAGCTATTTTATATAGAAGAACCAATACCGGACTCTTCTAATATTTCTTTTACAATAGTTAAAGTCTTCTGTTTCGCTTCTGCCAACTCGTCTTGTTCTCTAAGATTCTTCTTAAGCAAAACCAACGTTTTAATAATCAGGCTCTCCTTAGAGATGTGTCTTCTTTTCTTACCCTGGCTCTTTTTGAGTGTAATCTTAAGAAGAGTCAGCCAGTTTTGTGTGAAGATGAGAAATTCTGCTGTCGTTTTTTGAGTGAGGGTGAATTGTATGAGAGTGTGGGTCCACGGTTGGGAGGTGAGGGAAGCTACGAGACGAGGGTCGTTCTTAGCCACTATGGCGTATTTGAAAACAGCTGATAGAGTCTTCCACCCGGCTTGAGATTGACTTTCTGAGTCCTGCCAAATTTAAATTAAATAAATGTTTTTCTTAATCTTTAAAAAGCTTTTATTGCGTGCGATGTAAACGACAGAATTTTAGTTTCCAACTTGACAAAAATTTACGGACATTGTTAACAAAAAAAAACATTTTTTTTTTTATTAAACTACCCATAAATCTAGAAATTCTTGTGACTGATGGTGGTGTTTAAAGTGAATTCGGTGCATAAATCGTTTGAAAAAAATTATATATATGCGTTTATTTTTTTTACTTCATTAGTTGGTCCATAACTATTTATATGAACTATGTTTAAAACTTTATTTTACTTTAAACTTATTTATTAAGGAGGATATTAATTTAGACTATTCTATTATGAACATTTTGAAAAAGGCACTTACTCTGCAGCAAAGCATAAGCTGTATTCGAAACATGAGAGCCCTCAGCGCATTACATTGCTGGCTCACTGGTGGTTCCATATCTATTTCCAGAGCCAAAACAAGTGGTGTATTAACTCCGGAGTTCATAATAGTATACACTAGCTGTAGGAGACATACTCCGCGCTCGCTCGTGTAGTCTTGGCGAAGAGACTTTATAATGGATTGTGTTTGAATTTGGAGAACTGATTTCGGCTGAAAGAAACTATAAATATTGAACAATCTTCTGCTTTAAATATAAACAGTACTTTCTGATTTACGTGACAATATAGGTACTCGATATCGGTCACGGCGGCCAATCTCAACGAGGATTAGCTGTCTGCGCAGGAGATATTAAAGTGCACAAGTGTCGGCGCAAACACAGGTGCACTCTCTATTCCTTCACGCTCATAGTCCAGTGAGATGGCAATCGACATGACCGGAGGGAGGTCAGGCGCAGGACCAACGACCAACGTGCTTTCTGAGGCACGTGGTGATTAACTGATAAATAAAGCGGCGCATACTACCACTGGACAAACGAGGCCATTACCTATATAAAAACCAATCAAACAGCGGTATGCTTCAGAACTGCTTACCTAAACACGTGAAATTATATTACGAGTACACTAAGAACCTAAGATTACTGTCAAGTTAATATTTATCTTTTGAGGGCATTTGGAAAGATTAAATTAAGATATTTTTTGTTAGAAGACGTCACGATTGTGAGAAATAGTTAATAGATTAGGCTGTAAGAAAGGAATACAGGGCATTGTAGCTTAATAAATGTAATGATGATTACATGCAATAGATTAAAAGAAATCTGATTAATACAATGCAAATGCTCTCAATGAAAGTGCATTTGCGGTTAGCCAACGGTCACTTTCTCACTGTGTGCAGCGAGACTAGTGAACGGTAAAAATGCAAGTGCCGATAGTCAATTTCGTGATTATCTAGATGCAACGAAGATGCAAGTAAGCAGAAATTATTAGGTAGAGAATTCATGATTATCCTAGCAATAAGTCCCGTTTTATGAAATGGTCCGCCAGGACCCTGATCACCAAACAACAAATAGGTACTCCCTAGCTTAAGAGGTGCTTTTATCATCGATTTTTGGATTGCTTTTTCGTAAGGCCTTTCATAAACAAGGCTAGGTTGTTTATGCGAACTTTTGAGAATTTCTATTTTGCATGTACCTAGATAAAAACAACACAAAACTGTATTTCGTGAACGGCACCTACTTCTTCAAGGTAGATATCAAGTGATATCAGGGATGTTAATTTCTTCAAGGTATTTCAGCTTTAAAAATAGACATCCTATGCTCCCTACAGTGGCGTAACCATACCATTTGAGGCTCGTGGCATTTCATCAATTGGGATCAGATTAGAGTCGATTAATGACTGTGTTCTATATCAATACTGGAGAAAAGTGGGGTCTGTCTTGCAGACGGGCCTCCCTCTGGGGGCCCCTAACAAGCAGGGATCTATAACATTTTGTCTGTCCTGATACCCTATAGTTTGGGCATTGTCTCCGTACCTGGTAGTTGTTCTTGGTGTAGTAGTGCACGAGGTAGGAGAGCAGCTGCAGCGCGGCACACGCGACGCCCTCGTCGCCGCTGTGCGCCGACGCAGCCGCGCGCGCCAAGAACGGAGCCCGGTTGGCGTACGTCAACAGCACTGGACGGGAAACCCCAGTGATATTGAAATTTTGAATATGTCATCAATCGCACGGAGCGTGAGTTTATGAAAAAAAATACATATAAACTTACAAAACTTTAAGCTTAAGATTGCAGTCGTCAAACAAACCGTCAATCATTTACAAGAAAAGTAAAAGCTTGGGTAAGAATTAATTGTTTTACAAATTCTAATCACAGCTCACAATCTACCGATAGGTTAAAATGGCATAAAAATTATTACATATACATATATTATACAAACAATAACTAGGTACTTTTTGCTTGTGGTGATAGCATAACATGCCCATGTTTCTATAAGACAGACGAAATGGTGAATCATATGAGCTAAAACCAGATTGTAACCTAGAAACATGTTCTTATATTAAAGGTACTTGATGAGCTACATAAACTAAAAAACTTAATCGAGAGTATATAGTTAAGTTGATGATAATGATGATGAGAATGGACTTCACATACCTCTATTGTCTTTGTTGCTATTAGCCAGCCCCAATAAATACAAGCTCAACTTGAGACAAGCATGCTCGTACGAATACTTGGCCTCCAGGTCATCGCCGACGTGGTCCAGGTTCTTGGAGAAGATGGTCGTCACCAGGACCGCTGTTTTGAGACAGACTTCTTGGTCTACTTCTTCAGGCACTGCAGTTGTTGCTAGTTCGAGCAGGTGACAGATGTTTGGGTCTGAAATTGACAGTGTCAGCTTTTTAGTTACTCAGCTCATTTCAGAAAGCTTTCTAAATTAATGGGCTAGTATTAAGGCACAAATAGACTATCTAATTGTGTACTTTGTGGACTTAATGCGCCTATTGGTCTGTTGCCATAACTGGTCGGCGACCATTAGTAACTTGTTGTTGAATTGTGATAGACCAATCAGGTGCATCTGGTCCACTGGTACTCTCTGCACCGAATCCGATCGTCCATTGGGCCAGACTTATTTTGATAAATTCAAGTAGCCAATAGGAACATAAAGTTAGATAGATTGCAAATCTATATATTAAAACGCGAAGCAAAAACTTTGTACCCTTTTTTATGAGAATTACCCGGACAAAGGAGTATGAGATTTGGCACAGTTAAAGTTTATATGGAGAAGGAGTGCAGAAAGCTAATATTTCAATAAATGAAAAAAAAACAAATTTAATTATGGTCGAATTTCGACCAGGGGCGATCACTGTGTACGGAAATATATTACTTATCATAAGTCTTAGTTATAGGACTTACCTATTTTACAATCGTAATCTATGAGCATTTTAGACAAAGCATTGGGCAACATTGTCCACACCATATTAGCGAACTGTTGCCTCTCCTCGTCGGAGCCATCTTCAAGGCAGGATTGGAGTGCCTGCGTACAGTTGGCGGTCACAGTTGCGGACTTGTTGCGGATTAGAATGGTAAGGAGTAGTTCCCATACTGATGGAATGGTTGTAAGCTCAGAAGGTATGGAGTCTTCAATTTCAAGCCATTGGGATAGCTAAAACACGTTAATTTGGTTTAGCAAGTTCCTACACTTACAAGTACATACACTTGACATTGAACACTGTAAGACTTGGCAAGAAAAAAGATAAACTAATAATATGATAAATATGTCAGAAGTTAACCTATTTTCTTATATCGTTCTTACAATGAAATTCTGTATTAAGTCTGTATGGATTGCTTTGAGTAAAAATAAAGTTAGGTCTGTGAATTTGAAAAATAAGAACCGTACTTCAGCCTCAATAACGAAAGACGTTTTCTACGACTAAAAGTCTTCGAATGCAGCACTTACCACATGAACTCTAACGTAATTAGGGATCCGTTGTGACGTGAAGCTCCACAGCAACACAGCTGGGTTGTGGGTGTAGTAAACAGAAGGGTCTGGGTGCAGCATCGACACGAGGCGATCGGTCGCTTTCTCTAGGTATAGCCGTTCATCTAGTGCTTTTAGAGAACCGTTTGATATGGTGGACATCTGAATGGAATAAAATATTAACTTTGTACGTTCCATCAAATAAATGAATATGACTTTATGACAAAACTAAACAGGACTATGTGATTCAAGTAAAGGATTAACATTTAAAAAACACATTTTCTTACATGGCTTAAACAAGTGAGCCAATAAATTTCTTATAATTAGTATTATTTTTATTTCTAATAAAGGTATTATGTATTACAATTTATTATTTTTATAAACAACACACGATCGCTCTAATACGCGACTTTTAAATGTCAACCATCCAGTGATAACTACACGTGGTGTACTTACCGCGAAGACAAGCCACAGAGCTTTGATGATGTAAGGTGGCGGCTTGAAGTGTAATGGTAGGCGTAGGACGTGTTCGACTAAGTAAGGGAGGAGACTTGCTGTCGCTTCTTCAGGACTGAGTAAATAAATAATCTATTAACACGTATCTGTTCTGTGGTTAGTAAGTACGAAGTTGCCGCTTCTTATAGGTAATAGAAGAAGTAGATTAGAGCAAATTTATTTAAAGTGATAGAATTTATAATTTCTGTAACGATTTTGATTATTTTTTACCGCGACTACAATCCTAGCGACACGGGCTATATAATCTAAGGTATTAATTAAAAATTATGAATAACTAACTTCTCTCCTGTAAACACACCCACCAGATAATTTGTATTATTGTAGATCTATGTGTTTTAAGGGCTCAAACTTTTGGGGTACCAAATTTTATCACAGTCGGTTTAGGTGTCAAGACATAACAGACAGAGAGATAAGCAATAATTTCGCGTTTTAAATATTAGTAAGAATAAAATACGCATACTTTTCTGAGGACTGGCAGTAGAAGTAAATGTATATGAGCAGGCTGTAGGGTTGGCCCCGTTGCAGCTGCGCGCCGATGCCCTGCGGCTTCTCGACGACACGTTGCAGCTCTACTAGACCCATCTGCAAGTGGATTATTAAAACCCCTTAACGAATAAGAATGGAAGATTTTGATAGCGATGCGATAAAAAGGCTAGACTACGCGAAGTCAGAATATTTTATGTGTGTCCGACCCATGCCACCGTTGCGGTAACCACTGATAAATAAAAGGCGAAATCGTTGATTTTAGCCGCTCTATTGTTCGGTTGGTAACATATGTAGCTAAACCTATTTGATCATACGTCCTCCTAAAGATTAAGAATTATGTATTAATAATTAAGCGTGAGAATACTAACTTTTATCCTGAGTCGTATCTGAGTTATCTTGTAGAAATATTAGTATACAGAGAAAATCATAAACCGGTAAAATATATTTACTACATATGTATTTTGTAATATAGATTTACTAAAAAAATATTACTTGTATATCCCGAGCGTATGTTTCATCTCCGACACTGGTGTCGTCTACATTAAGATATTTGTTGGACAGAACTTTCAGGATTTCGCCCAGAATAAGTGTGCTTACTTTACGCACTGTAGTGTCGTTTCTAGAATTAAAAAACAAACCCATAAATGAACAACTTTGGGCATTAATAGATAAAGTATATATAAATGGTTAGGGTATCAATATCATGTTCATGAATAAATGGTTAGGGTATCAATATCATGGTGTAATTGGTAGTGACTCTGCCCTATGCGGACAGAACCACAACTCTTCGAGTTGTGGGTTCGATCCCCACCTAGGACAAACATTCGTGTGAGAATACTTGTGTTTTTTCTGTGGCTGGGTTTTATTATCCAATATTTAAGTATATATTTGAAATACCGCTGTTGTTTTTGATATCCGTAACACAATTGCTTTAGCTACTTACCTCGGAGTCAGATCAATGTATGTGATGTAGTCTGATATTGATGAGTTAATAAATAAATTGTAAACAATATTCATACTTATGAATGAAGTACATGGGAAACATTAAAGCGTTAATAAACTTTCGTATGTAACAACACAATATAGATGGACAATTTGGACAAGAATAAAATATGGGAGAAAAACATGGGCAATAAGAAAGTATGTAAACATAGTTACCTGGCAACCTGCGCTTGCGGCAACATGGTCAGGTAGCTCTTGTTGAACAACATATCGCAGAAATCTGACAGAGCGTCGCAGCTCGCGCTCCCGTGGAAGAAGCTTAGCAGGAACTTCAGAAACACACTGTACTCGTCTGTTGTTATTTGTGATAAGTTATCCTATGGAACATACATGTATTATGAAGCCATGGGCACAATATCGACTCGCAAACTAGACTAGCCTTTGATTACATTTACCTACCATGAGTAGGCAGGGTCAAATGGGCATCAGACGCCTTTATTTTTCTTTGATATACATATTTTCCTCAAATGTTCCGATGATTTATTCAAAAACGTAAACCTTTATGATTTATCAGTAAGTTTTATAATATCTACATAGGTAAGTCTTGTTCAGCAATTGTTTATATGGAAATGGATTTCATACGTCCAAGCTCCAGAAGGTACATAATACCTTTGCCATTCATGAAATCAGGTAAGTCTTTATGAGAAAATTGGGTGTTAGTTATACAAAGTAGTGTTTGGTGTGTTAAATCATCTACTTTGATTATTTAACGAAATGTTGGCAAAGATTTATAGATTCATTAAGTACGTACATTTACGACTATAAATAAATATAATTTCGAGAATGTCACGTGCAAAAAAAATATCCATAAAACCAGTATACCAGTAGGTATAGATATGGTCTCATAGATATGGTTTATACAAACAAACAAAGTTGTTTGAATTGAATATATAACAAACAAATATTAGTATGATAAGTATATCATAAAACCTAGATGATAAGTAGTAATATTCCTTTGTTTGTTTGTTTGAATTGAATAGGCTCCGAAACTAGGTAGGTTTTAAATCGATTTAAATCTGTCACCATTTGAAAGCTACTTTATCAGCGAGTAACATAGGCTATATTTTATGCCGTTATTCCCACGGGGACGGGAACTACGCGGGTGAAACCGCGGGGTGATGTTATATTATGTTATGAAAAGGAAAGATTTAATAGTTTGTTTGTTTGTATTGAATAGGTTCCAAAACTAGAGAACCGAATAAAAAAATCCGTCACCATTGGAAAGCTACTTTATCAGCGGGTAACTAGGCTATATTTTATCCATGTATTCCCAGAGGAACGGGAACTACGTGAGTGAAACCGCAGGGCACTGCTTGTGGAGTAATAAATTAATCGCATAGTAAAAACTAAGTTTCATACCTTTGTAAATACAACGAGCTCAGAAACAACTCGCTGGATACACTCCGTCATTTTTTGAGCGGTGTTCTTCAGTAAGTTTATTTCGTGCTCGTCAGCCAATATGGTCTGAACAAAATCTACATTTTGCTTTTCTTGGCTTAGAATCTTTATCAGCCTACAGGGGTAAGATTTCATTATTTCTATAGGTACGTGGATAAATAGTGTTCAAATATGTAGCCAACGGAGAAAATTTCTTGCATGCTTCTCCAGAACGTATGAATAAGACATCTACATTAATATTATCTCTTAGTCAGTCTACTATGTTAGTAAAAGCTTAGGAAACTGAATTTTACAAAGCTTAGAGATAGCTCAGTACATACATATATGTAAGTAGGTCCATAAAACCTAGAAAATTAAATAAAATAGACAAATAACAAGTTTATCCTTTAAATTAATATGTTTCATAACGTTTTTAATAACATGCTCTTTATATGTTTTTTATTATCTGTATTATATGTCCAGTTTTTGCTCCATTTATTTTTTAATGACAGAACATTAATTTGGCCACGATTAATATTATTTGTCATTACTTTTTTATTAGGGACCGTGTTGAAATATTTACCTCAAAACATCGTTTCCCAATTGACAAATCACGGCGTAGGACATTCCAGACATCGTGTTGTCTCCCACCAACATGGCATGGTTTAGAACAGCCATTAATAATACCAGCCAGTTAGTTAGGACCTCGGTTAAAGCGGCCGCTATATTCCCCCGGAGCGCTAAGTTGTCTGGCTGGTAGGAGATGAGAGCGTGCAGCACTAAAGCGCTGGCTATCACGCTGGTCGGGTTAGTGTTTATTCGTGGGACTAGAGAGTTCAGACAAGCCAGTAGCTGCTCAGCGCTGTAAGCGCTTTGGTGGGACAGGGCTGGTGTGGTTTCGTGGGTACTTATTCTGTGAAGGTTATTAAAATAAGTATTCATACTTTTCCTAGTCGGGCTTGAACTGGCGTGTAAGTTGATGTAGGTAGTTGACTATGTACTAGTTTTGTGTGCCCAATTTAGTATAACAATAATACAAACAAAGATTATTAATATGTCAATCAACTTTGATTTCAAAGAGTCCGGATGAAAATATTTATTAGGATATGTTATGTTTTATAGAAATGCTTTTCTCAACTTATTCTTAAATGTCACGTATGAATACTCATTTAGAAAAGCTGTACTATATACCGAAACAAATTTAAATGCAATGCCTGGTATTGCAAAACGAATTCACCATGTCGAATGGAAACACATATAATAAAAACATGTACCTATTAGGTATGTCATTTTTTAAAAAAGGGGTTAAACTTAAATATTTTCCTTTGATCTTTATGACACAAGTTGTTTAATTCCTTGATGACCTATGTTTGAAGAGAAATGCCAATCAGCTTTACCCAAGCAGCAAGTCGCACAGAAAATGCAAGCAGAAGTCTACGGCAGCGTAGGAGCCGCTACTTGCGTAGTGCGCTAAGGCTCGCAGCGCGGCCGTCATCGCATGCGCGCCGTGCTCTTCGGCAAAGAACCGCCGCTCGCGCCACAGAAGACGGATACATGATAATATAGACCTAGAACAAGTAATATAACCTTAGGCGACTATATAACATACAATAACGCTAAGACAAATATCATTTAAAAAAAAAATGGATTAGGTTTATAAAATTTACCGAAAAAGTGCGAAATCCAAGTTAGACGTCGCTTCACAAAGAAACACTGTGATGTCGTTATCCAGCAGGTATTCTACCATACGAGATCTTTCCTTCGAATTATTATTATACCTGCTTAGTACTTCTATCAAATACCCGCAAGCTTTATTTTGAGCCTCTGTATGACGAGATGTCAATAATCTTTTTATATCCGATAGGGCATTATTTTTGCCACTTGGATTATATGTTC
This sequence comes from Glyphodes perspectalis, assembly GCA_951394215.1. NCBI lineage: Eukaryota > Metazoa > Arthropoda > Insecta > Lepidoptera > Crambidae > Glyphodes > Glyphodes perspectalis. The sequence continues at coordinate 11,524,601 of OX596217.1, forward strand.
TGCTAAAGTTTGAATTCACCAAGCTGTACATATTTTTTAATTATGACTTTAATTTAAACTTTTAAAACAAACGGAAAAGTATTCAAAAGTTCGCGGAATACGTCTTTACTTTTTCTGGTGTATCGAAAGTGAAGACTAAGGAATAGACAAGCATAAAGCTTCGACGATACATTGATGATATGTTCAGCATTTTACATTCCATTACGTAGTATCACATCGTTATTCTAAAATATTTGTACAGGGCTGTTTGATTAATAGCAAACAATACATGCAATTAGATGATTGTTTTGTGATTTAAGGCTAGAATCAATTTAAATTATTTTTAGTTAAATAAATCGAAATTTTTCGATTACGTTTTAAGCAATTTTCTGAACCCTAGTTATTTCAGCTGTCATTCTCATCTGGTTCATGTTGTGGTCGATCATTGACGATACTTTAAGTTAATTTATCTTTATTCTTTACTTTGGTAAACAATTTATCATCAATAAGGTTAAACAACCACATATTTAAATAGAAACAAAATGGTAAGTAACTCAATGAGTTTCATTTAATGTGAAATTCGTGATTGTAATGCACCATGCTTGGACCTTGATTAAGGCAGGCATCTACTTGTTTTATAATGTATATCCAATTGAACGTTTCTCTCAACAGTCTGTGATGGAATTCTTGAAGGACCTGCCGTCGTATGACGAACACAATTTCACATTGTTTAATACCGATCATGGCATCAGAAATTGTTCAAAAAGACCATCCATATATCTACAAACTAAGGAAATACCATCTGAACAAAGTTGAGTATAACGTTTTACTATTCAATCACTAAATTAACTTTACAACTGCATTCATTAAAGATACAGAGCTTCTGTTGTAATGTTTTTGATTCATAATATTTGTGTTGACTAATTAACTTATTATCATTGTAGATATTGCAAGATATATTCGAAGTAAGACTTACCCTAGGGAGTTTATATGTTATGATGACATTTGTATTTATTGCTGAGGAGTTTAGTAGTCCAAAAATCGTTTTAAATGCCCAGGATGCTTTTGTCATGTTTACATTATCACATTTGACTGTTTAACATATTGTGTTTGTGTTATTTTTTCAGTTATTGTAACGGAAAAGACAAACATCCTTCTAAGATATCTACACCAGCAATGGGAGAAGAAGGTAAGCAGAGATCCTTCAAACACTTCAAATACCCAATCATGAATTAAGGACAATTAGTGTTTTCATAATCTATTTGGTTGAATAAAAATAAATTCTGTTGTTATATAGTTGACACTTATTTTTTTTACTCAATAACTTATTGCTCTACATTGGAGACATCAGGTGGTACATAACGGTTACAGAACATTTTAGAACCTGTAAGAGCACTGCAATTTGAGATAGCACCTTTTTTTGAGTATTTTAGAATGTAACCTGAATAATTGTTTCTCTTTAATGCAGAACAATAGCTCTCCAAAGAAACGTGATCAGAGCCACATCGAGCAGAATGGTGATGACAGCAGACCGCGCAAGAGGCCTTGTCTGAACTCACCACTCAACTGAAATCATGTGCATCTCTAAGATTGTGCTTCAGTTATAGACTCTACAGTGTACGGCATTTTTATATCAACATTTTTACATCAAACTGTACATTGATTTTGTAAGCATGGTACCTAGAGATGTTTTGAAATCTGTAGTGCCATTTCTCGATGAAAGATCTTGACATGTTGAATTTGTTTATTATGAAAAAGTTCTCTTGAGTCATGACTGCATGATGACATTGGTTTCTTGAGCACACAAAAAACTAGTAAATTGCTCTCATTCCACATTTAGTAAGCTTCTTTGAGCTTTCCTTCGCATATAATTTTTACTATAGCTAACTATAAGCACCTGATAGTATAAAGTATTGATATTATATATTTTAAAATCAATTTTAAAGATGTGTTCAGTAATTTAAGTGCTTGTAACTCACAAGGTGTAATAGCACTCAACAATAGCACTCAAATTAAGCTAATAGAAGAATTCATTACTCAAATGTTGAAACAATAGTAGAAGCTAGAATTTTGGTTGTGTTGAATTTTAGTGGCATTCTTAAACTATATTTTCCATATTTTTTTCATATCATGAACACTTGGTACTTGACCTCTATATAATATTTCTTTTTAGTATTAAAAAGAATGAACACTTACAAAATAAATTACTTTAGTGCCCATCTTCTTCATTTCTTTACATTTCATTTGGAAATATCAAGGATGATACTCAAGTGAAATAAAATGCCAGTTTTAATTTGGATAGATTATGTTTAAATTAATTTCAAAAATTCTGCTTAGGAAGTAGCAGTCTTGAGGTTTATTGTCTTACAACTTTACATCTGTTTGAAGAAAAAAAAAACACACTTCTCACTCTTCTCTGTAAATTTTGAAACAGAATGACTGGTGAAAGTGCATTTTAAAAAAATGAAAAAATAGTATGGTATTTTTTCAATATTTTCATAGTTAAATTTTGAATGAGTTTCCTTGTTATCCATGGCAGTCTAACAATAGATTACATATTTTATCAATAAAGTGATAACTCTAAAATATGTTTTTATTACACCTTGTCCACACCTGCTACTTATCTAAAATTTCATAGTGTAAGATTTTGTACATACTTTAGATTGATTACTTAATAAAAAAATATCTTAAGAGGATTTTTACATGGTTATGCCTTACAAGGGAGGTCGCCGGAAGGAAAAAGGCAAAAGTTCTACTACTTATCCTAAGAAACTTTTTTCTGTCTATGGTCCAAGGAGGTCGCGAAAGAATTTCAACCTATAGAGGGGTCACGTATTCAAAAAGTTTGAAAAGTACTGGATTTGAAAATATTTTTGAAGTTGGAAATTAATATTCCTAAAGGTATTAGGAAAGTTAACTTTTTCATCAAATGGACTTATTATTGTCATTTGATTAAAAAATTTAGGTACCATACCTCTTACTTTTATGACATTTCACTCGTAATTCTAGCTGCCTGAAGAATTCACAAATTTAATATTTGAGCCATTTCAAAACATTAACTTTTATTATTATAAAATTTGTGTGTAGTCTGGTTCAAATTAAATGCCAAACAAGAAATTCAGTTGTTATTTACCACACACAGAAATCACAATGGTGTTACTAACTGTTTTATCTATACAACTTAGTATAAATTCCTAAAAAAAATATTTTATTTACATAATACATACATTATCCCATTATGGTATTTTGAAAAAGGAATTAAAAGATAAAAATAAAACAACAACTGACTGAAAAATAACTTTATTCTAATTATTCTTATTTCACAATTTGCAGAGATTGTCCACAAGCTGCAAACAAATGTTAGGTTTTGAGTACCTAATGGAATTGTTCTTAATTTTATTAGTGATATCTTACCTAAAAATTATAACACCAAATAGTCACTAGGTTAAGTTCTCTAAAAGCTTTCTTATATCAATTTTCATGATAAAACTATTCAACTGTTTGTTATCATACAAAACAGCAGTAATATGACAAACTAAAGTAGGAGAAATGCAGAGAACTCTCAAATCATACAATATATAGTATTCTTTTAAAAATAAAAAAGATTTATCCAGCTCTGAAGTCATAATTAAAAAAGTATCCTTAAAACATGTCAAGTTCCAATGTTTTTTTAATCCTTTGCGGGCACTTCAATAACTCGCGGCTTGTCAATGATACGGGCAGTACGGTTGCCCTTCTCCACAATACCAATAATCCAGGCTTGGTAGCCTTCTTGTTTCTCAATGTCTTTGCAATAGGCAGCAGCTTGTTCACGGGGCAAGCAAATCAGGAGCCCTCCGGAAGTCTCAGGGGCATGACCTTGTAGCAGCTGGAACATGTTACCGCATGCTTTCGCTACAGCTGCCATTTTAGCTATAACTGGCAAATTGTGTATGACAAATGAAACTTCATTTTTCTGGTGAGATGCCAAGTTTTGTGCATGTCCAAGTAAACCAAATCCTGTAACGTCTGTTGATCCATGAGCATTGTATTTATGCATCAAACGGGCAGCAATACGGTTTAGGCGACTCATAGAGTCCATTGCACGATGGTATGCTTTCCTCACATCCTCTTCTGAGACAACTAATTTGATACGGTTCCAGCGTTCTGGCTGGTCTAGCCACTGATGGGCATTTACAGCTACTTGAGTACCAAGGGGTTTAGTTAGCACCAAAACGTCTCCCATAACAGCATTGTCAGGAACAATATATTCATTTGGTTGGCAAATAGTGGTAGCAACCCCCCCAATGGTGCACCAGGGGTTGATTACAGTCTGGCCTCCTGTAACTGAGGTGCCAGCTTCTAAAGCGGAGTCCTTGAACCCTCGCATGATTAGGGGGATGACCACATCACGCTCCTTCTCCGTCATTTTGGTAGAGACGCCGAGTAGCATCAACATGTTGTCACATTCCGTCACTCCCATCGCGTATAAGTCGCTCAGTACATTAGCACACGCAATTTTACCCATCATGTAAGGGTCATCTACTAAGGGGTAAAAGAAATCAGTGGTTTGTACCAAACATAGGCCTCCGTGCCTCAGCGGCGTCACCGAACAGTCCAAACCGATGCCAATGCGCGGGATCGCAACATGCATAAATTGATCCTGGTCTTGTTGTGAGTAATCTTGCTGCAACGACTCCACCAGTTTACCCAGCACATCTTGAGGTACCTTGCAGCTCCTGCCTTTTAGGTCAGCAAAGCGTGTCAGACGAAAACTCGCTTCTAAGTCATGAGCTACCGGGTCAAATGGCCGACGCAACGCTAGGGCATTAGGGTTACCGGCCATTTCTAATTGAGCCGCAGCTAATGAATCCTGTGCTACACTAGACTGATACGACATATTACACAATAACAAAACAATATTATGGTTTGCGTGGAGGTATAACTGACTAAAATATTGAAACCGTACACGCCGCCAAGTGACGCTTGCAAAATGGCGTCTCCTTTACAAAGAGAAAATGGAAGCGCAAAGTACATTAATATCCGTTCTTGTGATTGGCTGATACTAATGGTAAACAACAATATAGAGATTCTGATTGGCTGATTAGAGAGAAACGTCAAAACAGTTTGATGAAAACTAACTGCTTCAAAAATGACAACGTTCCGTTAAACGTGCTCGAATTTTGGTAAACAACAACCGGTGACAGTTTCAATTATGATTTGGGAAAATACATAAAGTTAAAGGCATAATGATTAATGAAAATAAAACTATTTCCATTAAGAATTCTAACGTTGTATTCGTACACTCTGTACCTGCACGACATTTTGCATCAAAGGTAGTGTTAAATTGTAATTTGCACTTGTGAAACAAAACGTTGCTGCTTACATTGTGGCTTGACATTTGACCAACAAGCTCTTCGTCTATTGCCTAATTTTTATGTAATCGTATCTATATAGACCAATCACCAGCATTCAATGTTGATGTTTGATAGGACAATAATATTTAAAGTTTATTTTATTGGTTGAAATCTATGTCACATAAGTTAGGAATGCGGAATTTCAAAAGTGACAGAACTGACAGATTTTTTTGAATATTTTACGGCAGTTACTTGAAATTATGTCTTTCGAGTGTTTTTCTGTTTTGTAATGTGATTAACAAATGTTTTTATGAATGGTCTTAACAACTAATATAATGAGCATAAATTAGACCGTATGATGGCTCTCAATAATTGGAAAAAAGTAGAAAATGAACTTGGATACCCTTGCTACGTCGAGTGAGTAATTATACTTTCACCGATAAAAATTTATACTTTGATAAAGTTTTATTAGGTATAAATCGTTTTGCAGGGAAGGAACAGGCAAACAGCAATACGATCATCCGCAGTTTCAGAAAATTATACAGTCGTTGGAAGAGTATGACGGAATAAAATACAGTGTTTACAGGATAGCATTCAAGATATGTGCCTTGCAAAAAAATTTACGCGGTAAGTGATTTCTATGAAACTTATATCATCTGTTATCGTCAAAAAGTTAATTGAATTATAATACATCATCATACATCATATAGTATATGTTTTTTAGCTAATTTATATTATACTAGTATATAATCTAGACTTTAACATTTAAGTAATTGATCATCTGCCTTTAATTTATAAATGTCATTTTGACTATGTTTTTTGGCAGTCACAATAATCGACTTACTAATTTCAATATATTGAGAATGTAACATGTACATAATAGGTGTATTAATTTTTATTTTATACAAAGTTATCCTGATAGATGGAAATGCATGGCATCACAAACTATTACTAAAATTCCTCAGTTCCTCCTTTGCGGATCAGTTCCGGAGTGTTCGCACGTCATCAGCTCAGCCTATCGGAAACCAGTCTGTCTTTGGATACTGCGGAATTGGAAGCTGTGCTTGCCGACATCTACTTTGCTGCTGAGAAAGAAGGCTTATTCTCTGGAGATGTCGATCTGACTGTGGATTTGTTAATCAATTTACTTCTTAATGTTTTTGACAAGTAAGGGTTTAATTATTATTGCTTTTCTTTGTTAATAGTGTTTAAAATTCATTTACAATAATTCAAATAGAAAAAGAAATGAGCTTGTTTTTTGCTCTTTTTGTAAATTAACTTTTTGTATGTATTGAAATTTTGCTTTTAAATTGTCAGAGGCATACATAGGACTATAGGGTAGCTTTAATCTTAAAAAGATACTTTTTCTAAGAGATATAAATTCACATTAAGTGTGAAAGAAGCCACAGGAAAGAGCTAAATGTTCAGTGGCATAGTTCAGCTTATAACCTAAAGTCCAATTTTTGCCTTTTAGAGACAGAAAAGAGCCCATAAGAGTGTTAGCCGCTAAAACGCTGCTGATAATACTGAGCGACGAGACCGCCGTGGACAAGTGGGCGGCGCTCGCGGACTGCTGCGCGGACCACAACGGGTGCGTGTCGCCGCGCCGTCTGTGCGCGCTGCTGGCCCACGTGAGCGCGCTGCCCGCATACCTGGGCTGTGCGCAGGAGCTGCTGCAGGCCGACGTCGATGCTTGCTTCGACAAGGTGAGGACGGCATCACAGCCATTTAACGCTGCTGATAATACTGAGCAACGAGGCCGTCGCTGACAAGTGAGTGGCGCTTGCGAACTGCTGCGCGGACTAGGGTTGTGTGTAATAGAACCTATTATACACAGGCCAGGCTAACGTTGACGCTCGCTTGGACAGGGTGAGGATGGAGAAATGCATCATGACATTTACTGTAAATTTGTTGTACTTCTTATATAAGAAAATCAAAGCAGAACATAATTAGTATATGACGGCGTTAGAACCAGAGCGATCTAAGTGTTATTTTTGGCAAAAATGAGTTTTATACATTAATACAAAGAAAAATCATAATTCTTTCGGGCCTAAGTGCTCCCAGTATTTTATTCCTTGAGAAATGGGACTGAGACTGGAAAGGAATACCAAAAGGCCTGTCGTTTTGATCGGCGAGTCATCCTGATTATATGAGTGTTGCAGAGCGCAGGCATGCTGGGTGTGAGCGCGCGCACCGTCAGCGAGTGGGGCGCGTCGCGGTGCGCGTCGGCGCGCTGGCTGGCGCTGCTGCGGCGCGCGGGCGGCGCGGCGGGCGCGGCCGGCGCCGGCCTGCCGTGCGCCGGGTGCGCGCAGCCGCTCGCACAGGTACCTTGGGTGTACACACATACATGCATTACATTACGCCAGTAATTCCAGTAAGTAAGTAATCAAAGGACAGCCGGCGCCCTTGAATACATTCGGCCAAACATGCCGATATACCATTAGTTTCCTTTTACGACATGCTAGGCGAGGAACACAGTTGGTACATGATGTACTGAGTATTAGTATCGGTATGACGGTAACCTGTACCAATGCAACGGTAATTGGTGCCGGTATAATGGTAATAGTTACCAGTACTAGAAATAAACACAAACTTGCTGTTCCTATTCATAGACTCCAATAGAGTGGTAATTCATTTATTGGTCTAAGTATTAAAATGTTTAATAAACTACCACAAAGTATTATAACATTACCCCTACATAAGTTCAAATTATATATTAAATAATTTTTAATGAGTAAGGGTTATTACAAAATTCAAGATTACCTCAATGACAAGGATTAATGGTTAACTTGATAATGAAGTGTTGACATGCAGTGATATCTATATAGTCTAAGTATATATTAATTAAGTTTACAAATTTGTAAAATTTGGCATTTAAAAGAGTAACTATTGAGTTTCTTGCCGGATTCTTCTCGATAGAGTCTACCTTCCGAACCGTGGTGGTAGTATTATTTCTTATCCTTTTTTTTTAATGTACATTGACTATTTATAAGTGCTTACTTTAAGCCCATATAAACCGTTACATGGGTTACTGGGGCAATTGTACTGTCTAAGTGTCTTGTTTATTTTTACCAATAGAATGGGCTACCATTCTAGTAAGTAAGTAAGTAAGTCTAGTAAGTAGTAACTGCTAAGTTACTGATGTAATAGCAACTGGTACCAATATATTGGTAATCAGTTACATCAGAGTGGTGGCTGCTTGCCACCATGGTGGTTTGACATGTAGCAGTTGTTTCGAAATTATTTAATAAAAGCATAAAAAACACAAAGTAAAAATCTCACATTATTGTTGTTGAAACTGCAAATTTAATAATATGAATTTCTGTTGATTGAAAACTTTGATGGTTTGCTTTGCAGGTCCTAATTTTCAAATGCTCCAAGTGCAACAGTGTGTATTTCTGCGAGAAGTGTTATTTGTATGACAAGGATCTTACAGTCGTAAGTGGACACAAGAAAACACATTTAATACAAGAAGTCCTAGATGGAGAGGTAAGAATTGTAAAAAAAGTAAACATTATTTTTGGATCTAAGTTGTAAATATATTCACATAAATTATATTGTAAAATTATGCAGACTTTTTTTTATAAATGATTGAGAATCTCAGATAGTGAATAGCGCTCTTTTTCTTTTCTAAGTTCATGCTTGCTTTTCAATGAGTAAATTTTGTACTATGAACATTAATTGATTGAGAGCGGTGGTAGCTCAATGGTAAGGACACGCGCCTCTAAACCGAGGAGTGCGTGTTCAAACTGGGCACGTACCTCTGGATTTGTCAAATCTATGTACGTATTTATACCACTAGCTCGACGGTGAAGGAAAACATCGTGATGAAACCTGCAAATTCAAACAACTTTGGATTTGTAACTATGATCCAAAAATTGTCTGGTTCCCCTATCTTAGGGTTACGAAGGTCATACCGGCAGTCGCTTCAATGTAATTACCAGACTCGCTAAATGGATCATGATCTAAGCGGAGCCTGTCTAAAAACGGGACGCACGCTCGGAAGATGATGAACATTAATTGATTTGGTATTGGTATTTATATTATTTCCTAGCTAATGTGACTATGTTAAATGACAACAATTTTCAAATAAATCATTTGTTGGCTCAGATAAAACCTGCAGAGTGCTTGAGTTTCATGAGAGGCATGAAGCGTTTCTTCTTTTGTACCCGGACAAAGAAGAAGAAGATGACGAAAAAGAGCTCTAAAAAGAATATGGATAAGGTCGAAAATCATGGAACTATGAGGAGGAGAAAGGATGGCAAGCCGGCTATATTTACGTCGACTGTTGGCAAAGCGTCCGGGAATGGTGTTAACAACCCTACGTCGGTGCTACAAGATATTATTAACAATTTAGAGGCTAATAACTGGTAAGAATAATTGCATTTTTTTAGAGAGAGTTATTATAAATATGATCTTGTTGATTTGTATTATTCTTTATATATAAAAATTTCGTGTCACAGTGTTAGTTGCTATACTCCTCCGAAACGGCTTAACCGATTTTTATGAATTTTTATATGTACACTTGGTAGGTTTGAGAATAGGTTATTATCTATTTTTTATACCCCTAAGTGATAAGGGTGGTCCACCTCAAAGCTATAACTTGAGAACGGCATTGCCGATTTCGCTAATTCTTTTTTTGGTGTGTTTGTTATTGTCAAGTGAAGGTTCGAAAGAAAAAAATATTAGTTGCGCGGTAAATTAAAAAAGATTGGTATTGAAAATCCGAGAATGGGGCATAACGAAGTGCGCCGGCTCAGCTAGTTATTACATAAAGTTGAAAATTGGCAGTTTTCATGTATTGTTGTCATTAGATAATAGTTTGTAGTTTATAGTTCACATTTGTGGTTGAATAAATTGTTTATTATTAAATTTTTTTTTTAGTGCTCTTCAAGAACTAGTGACACACTTGGAGAGCGTGTCTAAGGAATCAGAAGATAATGGATTGAAGTCAAAAGTGAATATGCACAGGACCCAAATATCTACTCAAATTAGTAGATTAAAAATGTTAAAGGTATGTCTTTTGCGTTTTAAACATTTGCAAAATAATTATTTATCTCTTTTTTCGAAGTTGTACAGTGTGGTCTAAATGTGTTTATGATCCATTAATCTATATTACCCATATATAAATAAATAAAAACAATAATTGTTAATAAATAACCAGTGGCGTAGTTAGGAACCGCGGATGACAATGTTTGTAATTTAATTACTATTTTGAATATTCAAAAACATACATAGTGTAAATGGATTTTTGAGAGTTTGATAGGATGGAATCCTTTATCGTAAATAAGTGCCTTATATATGTGGTCCAGGGTAGCAGAAGCATTAAGCTTTTATATCGTATTTCTTATCATCCAGGAAAACCTATCATCAAGCACGCAACCCAGCTCAACTCACGATCAGCAAAAAGCGGACAAGCTTGAACGACCTCAAGCCTTTGACCTGTTCAGTCCCATTGCCGTCGTGGACGACAAGCAGACGAAGGTGGTTGAGGGCTCTCGGCCTCCGCGCGTGCTGAGCCTGGACTCGGGCAACTTCTCGGTGACGTCACGCGCGCCCGACGCGCCGCACGCGCCGCACGCGCCGCACTCCGACACGGTCGACACGGTGGCTACTGTGTCTATCAATGACATCTCGCATTGGTATGCCGGTATGTACCCAAGTGAAGTAAGTCTGAAGAGTGGTGGGTGATAATTGAAACGGATCAGTGATTTGTCACTGACTACGTCTAGTTATGTCGGATTGAATCACACTTTTAAATGATCAGCGTTTTGGTATAAAACTCTTTTAAGTGAGCCAATCCCAGCATAACGATTGCTTCGTCGCTTTCAAATAAACTTTAATCATATTATCAGTCTATTGATTATTGATAGAATCTCTGTAACAGACCATACCTCGCAATTAGAGCCTCAGGTAAATAGTTACTTAGAAACTTTCTAATATGAGTATTCAAAAAATTATGTTGTCTTTACAGAACAAGACTCGCTAGCGAGCAAACAAGCCAACCTGACGAAACCGGTTGAGCCAAACAACCAGTCGCTGTCCGCGACGGAGCTGAAGTACGCGGCGGACATCCGCAGCGTGGCGAGCAGCAACGACAAGATGCGCGAGCTGAACGCGGACCTCGACGCGGTGCTGGACCGCCTGCAGCAGATACTCACCAACAACTTCGCGATGGACGGTGAGGGTCGGGTGGTCGCTGTGTGTCGGAGTCGTAGCTGAAGGACGCGGCGGATATCCGCAGAGTTTTTTTGTACTCTGGTCATCTCACCAACAACTTCGCTATGAACGGTGTGGGTTGATACTCGCTCGATATGGTCAACGTCTGAGCAACCAGTCGCTGGACGGCGATAGAGCTGGGTGTCGACAAATATATCTCGTCGTTGATGGAAGTTGATTTATAAGTACGCTCAAAAGGGCTTTCTAGAGAGCTGCATTATGATGAGTCTAACCACACTCACAATATTCGAAATCGTAGGCTGAGTCCAGGAAGCGGAAAGCTATTGAACTACATCAGCCAGTTAGGTTAGATGGAAAATTTATTATAAGCAATTGGCCGCAGACTAACACCAATGCACTAACTACTCGTTAGTCGCTTTTTACGAAATACTAGAACATTTGGAACATATTTTCTTAGTCCTTAACTAATATTGGACGAGCAACAAATATACCCGGGACCAGGGCCGTCTCTAACCTATTGCAGGCCCTGGGCACATTGGAAAAGCTATTATATATAAAGCTAATTAATTGTTATATTGGTAAATATAACAATTAATTTTCTAATGTGCCCAGGCGCAACGTTACACTAGGGGGCCCTCTTGATCGCGAGGCCCTGAGCACGTGCCCAGTGGAAAAAGATGGGCCTGCCCGGGACCAAATTAATATTATAATTAGTTGTCAGCAAAATCTTACGTAGGTAAATATCTTGTTTTCTCCACAGACTCATGTTTTGACAACACGCAGCTGCGCGAGACGGCGAACGAGATGGAGGGTCTGCTGGGCTCGCTCATCCGCGGCGTGGAGCAGCGCGCCACGCTCAACGCGACCAAGGGACTGGTCTGAAGGACAGTGACGTCACAATACGTAGTTAACATACTTTTTCTACAAAATCTCTGAATTTAAAATAGTGCTTTTTAATGTTTTTGAATACGCGACCTCTTTACAGGCAAAATTTTCGCGACCTCCTTCGGCCATAGATAGAAAAAAGTTTTTTGCTGAAAGTGCTTAGAACTTTGCCGTTTTGCCGGCGAAATCCTGAGTAAGGCATTGCGATCCCCTTGGAGGTCGCCACTTACGGATTGAAAAACACGGATTGAAAAACACTGATTAAAAACGTTTTTCTGCATATATTATTCAAGTACCTATTTAAAAATAATGCTTTTGACATAATTCGTTAGTTGAGTAAAGTCTGTCTGTGATTGGCACATAAAAACTATGTAAGCATTTTTTGTTTAATTTTTATATAAGATTGTGGTGTTAACTATCCTATTGTCCTTGTCATAAAAATACATTGTGACGAATAATGAGAACGTAAAGACAGTAACAATTAAATGTAGTATAGGGTACTGCGAATGGTTACAAATTCATCTGGTTATGAAAACACTGTAATATCGAAACATTGGTACTTTGCGTCCCCAATTTTAATTAGTACAACTCCCAAATGCTCAGTTTTAATCCACTAATTTATCTCATTAGTACAATTTAAAAATAAATATTACTATGATTTAAGATCTTAGTTGGGCATCTGTTTTTCGCACTTAGCCTCATAAGTGGGCCATTGTGCGTAAATGGTCATGTCACCATTCAGACCACTTTAGCTCCGTCCAGAAGGCAAGTAGGGTTTTAGGATGTTTGAGTGCAGCCTCTATCGAAGAAGGGTTGCCTTGTAGCCGTGCTCTTGTGTCACTCACGCTGCTACAGTGTAAAAGTACGTGAGTTGATGTTTATTCCGCCATCATACATCCTCTGCATAGGGTGCTGTCAGTGGTTCCTATTTTGTGTAGGTGTCTGTTTAGATTGCAGTGTCCTGTTATTATGCTGACAACGTGGCTTAGATTTAGACTTTTTTATTTATAGTTTTTATTGTCTCCTTGGTTTGACGACACTGTTTAAGGTTTGCCTATAGTATGAAGACGCTTAGTTCTGTCACGCACGATTTAAAGTTTTGTCACCATAATAGGGATGTTGACTGGCTAGTCAATTGAGATACTTTTTAAGAGCTGTCAAAACGAAATCGCTTCATAGATTTTGTATGGGCTTGTCAACGTGAGACGTCACTAGTTTGTATAGTCAACTGACTTAATATTAAGCAGTTTTTGTAAAATTAAAAATCTTAGACTTAATATGATACAAAATCCATAAGGCTTACCAGCATACTACGATATTTTCTTTTTCAGAATTGATATTTCAAAATTAAATAAAATGGGTGTCAACATCCCAGTTATTATTCTTTTAAGGGAGGAAATGACATTCATTTACCATTTTGAGCGGTCACGCCAATGAACCAATGATAACGTGACAACCCAGTTGTGCCATCTGGTGGAACTATGGAAAACCCCTTTGTGTAAAATTCGTGGATCATATTTTTATCCGCAGTGTTGTATATTTTCTAGATATCTTTTATTGTATTATTATTACAATGCTCAAACTATTTGTACTTAGGTATTCTCCTCACTCTTAGACTAAGCGTTCGAATTGGATGTGGTTATAGCTGTAAGGAAAAATGATCGTGATCTTAAATTGTGTTCTGTTTGTAGTTGTTAGATTATATTCTACGAGATTGTAATTGAGAATATTGGTCCAAGTTGTGTGTTTAAAAGTAAGTGTATCTATAAATTTTGTTAAGGTGTTAAAGAAACACATAAACGAACACAACACTAGTATTCTACAAAGCATACGCTATTGAAGGATAGCGCGCATTATCCATGCTGGTGTGGTAGAGGCCTTAGAACTTTTGTGGACGGTACGTCCGTGGCGACGACGCATTACACTTCAATGAAATTGTAATAATAAATAGTAAATTCTTTAGAGTGACTAATACTCTAGCCATCATAAAAAAGCCATTTAATTGGTGTCCAATAATGTTTATTTTATTAATTTACATAACAACAAGGGTAGGCAGAGCCCAAAGAGCAGCAAGACCCCCTTTAACTAAATTCAGCCAAAAATAAAACTGGGCTGGGTTAGATGGAAAATTGTGAAAAAGTAGTAACAAGTGGCTAGCTTGTCGCCTACACAAAATTATACATAAATTGTTAATGTAATAATGTATTTCATATGCATTATTTATTATATTTGCTTTCAGCACTCTTTCTTCTTATAAACTTTAACTGTGCTAAGTTGTATAATCTTCCGTCCGTGTAATTTTCGTAAAAGGTACAATTTGTGTTTATGGGTTTAGCCTATTCATTGACGTCCTGTCCACGTGAGTACAACAAATAGAATGATAATTATTTTAGGTTATAAGAAACGTGCCGTCCCACTGAACCTGGTGCTTTATCAATGACGTGAAGACTAATTTTGAAATCTAGTTCGTAAGTTTAGTTCCCCCATTGGGCAATGAGAAGATCTGATAAAAAAGAAAATGCATTTAGAAAAATAACATGCCATATATTTTATAAAAATTTACATAATTATATTGCCGCGTTTATATTAAATATAAAAATACATTATAAATTAGACGTTAAGTAATTATATCATTCGTCGATAACTACTCTTAAAGTTAATAAATTGCTGTATTTCATTTTTGTGCGTCTAACAAATTAAAATGGAGTAATAAAATAGAGCAATCTATTTCGTATGTCTTTATATGTTAAGCGTATGGTTATATCTCTGATATTTCTCTATGAACACTGTAAGTGATAGATAAATTGTAAAAAATAAAACATTAAAAAAATTACCACAAAAGACTTACAAAGTAACGTTTATACAAAATATAACGAATGTTTAATTAAAATTTATAAAAAGCAATTTGATTGCTTATGCACAACCACTCTCAAAATATAATTTGAATTACGTTCCGACATTCATCTCCATTATACAAATGACATAGAATGTAACAATATTAGTATAATTTAAAAATAAAGTGATTATAATTACCTTACTGGACGGGTTTTATTTAATCTACACTACAGTAATGTTTAATATCTACATTTGGGTATATTTCGTTTCATAATACATTATTCGGATACAACCTCTTTCCTGTCCACAACCACGCAGCTTTGCATTCAATATGAGTAACACTTCATGTGTTGGCATTACAACTACTGAATTTTAATAAGAATATTAACTAATACATTTTCATTTTATAACGTATCTTTTCACGTTACCAGCTTCCTATGGTATTTTGGTTGATGGTGGTTTAATTGTTTCAAGAATTCGATGTTATAATCGACCTAGATAGTACAACTAAAGAGTAGGTTTAGTCATCTATTAAGGATTAAGGATATATCTACGTATTCACTTAGGTACCACACAACACTGGTACATTAAGCGACAGTCGTTTATAACAGACTTCAGAAAGTTTTTTAATTTAGAAATATAAAAAGCTAAAATTAGAAACTTTTAATCTTTTTATCTATTTTCAGAGATAGTCATGATCAAAAAATCGATTATTTTCTTTCAATTTTAATATAACACTCAAAGGAAATTATTATGTTTATATTATCAATAGTCGGTTCATATTACGTATATGTTTCTCTCCTAAATGTACTTTTAAGTTGAATCAATTAGTGTTTTATAACTCCATAAAAATAGACCTACACTCAAAATTAAAATTCTCTTAGCTTTTATTGTCGTGTCATGACATGGAACCAGTAATCACATTTTCTCTAATATTTTCTTGTTGGTATTACCTAAAGTAGCTTGTCCAAAAACCTTAAAGTATTGTAAACACCGTGATAGTCAATCCAGCGGTCAATGAACTACAAAAGTTGTCTCATTGGTAAGCGAATGTAAAGCTTGTCGCTAGGTGGCAAGGGTCAGTTCCGCTTGCTGCTGTTGATGAGGTACTTGCAGCAGTGGGTGAGGAGGTGCTTCTCCTTCTCGGTGGAGCCGTTCTGGTGTATCGCGGTGGGGCCGTTGCGCTCGCGCGTGTAGATGTCCAGACCGTACTGACCTGGAGTCAAATAAATAACTTGATATGTAAGTAAGTATTAGATAAACATCACAAATTTACGTGTATCCGATTCCAATGTAGCTCAAGATCTTGTTTGTATTTCCGAAATCAGAACCAGCGAAAGGACGCTAAAACACAGACTCGAGAATAACCCTCTTCTGCACAATTTTTTATTCCGGTGTGGGGGACTGAACCCACCTCCATTTTTGTTACATATAAAGTCTGAACTGTTGCATTATCGGAATTGATCACAAACAATAATGCAGAGTAACATAAAATGTTGGAGCTTTATTATTACGAAGTGACATGCTTAAATATGTTTTTATATATCCACGGCTCACTACACATTTATATTGTCTAAGCAGGATTCGAAACCCTAGATTTTGTGACACCCAATGGACTTTTTTTTAGCATGCCTTAAAATTAACTGCGCTTATCAGTATCAAATAAATTTTAGGACATCCTAATTCTTTTTCCATCAGGTAGTGGAGAACTGTTGTACCTACACAATTTATGAAATAAGTGAAGCAGCAAGTCTTACCTTCTTCGGGGAAGGTGATGTAGAAGGAGACGATGTCGTCAGAGACGTTCTGCTGCACGTATTTTGAGAGGCGCTTCTCGTCCACGCCGTTCTTGTGCAGCGTGGCCATGAAGTCGGCCAGCGGCCGCGACATGCGGAACTGGATCTCGAGCTCGCGGCCCGCGAACACGAGCGCCTCCTGGAAATTAACAAGCATGTAGGTACGTACGTGTCAGAGGTGACGGTAGATAATAACAGGGTCCATATTCTGGAAACTTAGGGAAAACATCCGAAAATCTCAAGGTGGTGAGGGAAAAGTCAGTGAAAACTAATTAACACCGTTTGTGTAAGAAATAAATCTTGAGTTGCATAAGATTTGGCTCTACTCTAAAATCCTCCAAAGTGCTTTTTGCAGAAAAAAAATAAGATAAAATGCCTCTCACAGACACCTCTCTAGTTGGTAACGGAAATAAAAAAAAAATACAAGGATTTTTCTAGACATTAACAGTGAACAACCTGTACCTAATAATCAGGATAAATAGACTGACAAAGAGGATCTCTGTACTTATTTAAATGTTTGTAAAACGTCCTGACTCACTGACTCGTACCTACGCACGAACGAAGGATTTTGAAAATAAAATATCGACGTGAGTGTCCAACTGAGTCATAAAGTCTCGTCCCATAAGATTGGCTCTTTTTGTCTACATATCACTACGTTGGTGAAATGGACGTGAATTCCTTCCGTAAACCAATCGTTAAGGTGACAAGACCAGACCATACGATACATTGACGCTATCTGAAAATGGAACTAAACAGCCTAATTGATGAGGAGGTATCGAAGAGGAAACATACTGCGCCGATTCTAGATGGCCTGGCGAAAAGAATACTATGAAAGTACCTGATGTGTGATGGGTACTAGTCCGAAAAGTCTGGTGGCTTTAGTAGGACCCCATTCGCCGCTTGCGCAGTCTGGCAAGGGGACCATCACCGTCTGCAACTCCGCACAGCAGATCTGAAAATTATAGGTAAATTTGTGCATTATGAATAGTCTTCAAGACTATGCTGACCCTGAATAGGATGTGGAATAACGATAGGATTACGAAGATGATTGTAATGGGCTTCCTTTCGGGATAAATAGCATAAGTGAATAGATCATGTGTCCTTATGGAGCAAGTGTTCTGAGATACATTAAAATTTAAGAGTACCTACCTATTAATTTCAACTGAAAATAAAGTTGGGTGTGTTAGTCAGTGATCATGCACTATTCTTCAGACTGACACACCAATCCAAGTTCAGAACAGCATGTATAGTATTGAATACAAATTAACAGCTATCAAGCGCCCAAAGAAAGGTGTTGCTTACCTTGAACTTGCAGACGCTCTTGAACTTCATGGGTTCCCCCGTGAGATACTCCCGGGGCGTGACCGCGTTAGCGAAGATGTCCAGCAAGAACGCGCCGCTGCAGGGCGCGTGCACTCTGAACGATACTACGTTGCCTACCACGGACTGAAAACATAAAGAGATGTTTAAAGGTAACGTACTGAAATATAGATGTTGACTGGCTAGTCAATTGAGATACTTTTTATGAGCTGTCAAAACGAAATCACTTCATAGATTTTGTATGGGCTTGTCAACGTGTGACGTCACTAGTTTGTATAGTCAACTGACTTAATATGAAGCAGTTTTTGTAAAATTAAAAATCTTAAACTCAATATGATTGAAAATCAATAAGGCTTAATAGCATACTACGATACTTTCTTTTTCAGAATTGATATTTCAGAATTAAATATAAATGGTGTCAACATCCCAACAAAATACAAATAATATTAATTATTGAAAACTATTGAGGCTATTACCAGCGATTTGGTTCAGACTTTATATCACACAGTACGTAAGCCATGTCGGTTGATCCCTGCACAGTGCACCCTGATGAAAAGCCTAGATGTTGTAGTAGTACTAGGTAGTTTCCGTTACAGGATTTCCGTTACATGCAATCAGTTGCTTCAACCATAATAAGCCAAAAAAGGTGTTTTGGAGTTAGATCAAGGCATCTGGCGATGTTTGATATTATATGACTGGCTCGATGGCGCATTCGGTAGTGACCCTGCCCCATGCGTCAAGAGTTGTGGGTTCGATCCCCACCCAGGACAAACATTCGCATGATAAATACTTGTGTTTGTTTTGTGTCTGGGTGTTATCCAATCCAATATTTCCAATATTAAAGTATATATTTGTAATACCACTGTTGATTCTAATATCAGTAACACAAGTGCTTAAGCTATCTCGGAGTCAGATCAATATATGTGATGTAGGATATTTATATATTATTATTTATTAATTATTTTCATTTCTTACGTAGGTAATGCTAGTTTTAATGTTGGCACCTAGTCGATATAAACTAGGTGCAACTGGAATAAATGTACAATACGTCAAAGGGCCAATGTACCTGCATGACGAATCTCTTGAGGCTGACGCCGTCGAAGCCGTCGCCCTCGGTGTCGTAGAACTTGAGGTTGTAGTGGAAGATCAGGGAGCTCTGCATGTGTGCCGGCATGGCTATGCGCATAGTCGCCGCACCTGCGAACGTTACAAGTTGCCAAGTTAATTAAGTCATTCAGAAACATGAAAGGTGAAAAATAAAATGAAAAAAAATCACTATATTTTCAATATCATTGTCATTGATATCATTGATATTTTTTCGTTATAATGTATGTAGGTATATTTTTTATCGTTTTTTGTGCAATGATTACCTATTACCTACCCAAGATGTGTTTTAAATTTGTTTCATTAAAAGCTATTAAAAAAGAGAAGTAATGAAAAGGGTCCATTTCGGAAATATCGCAGTAGGTATGGAAAATTTTTTTGATTGATTTAAAGGCGTAAAAAGGCGTGACTTAGGTTAAAACTCTAGTACTAGACATATAAAGCTTGTGTGAATATGATCGCTCCGTAAAAGTTTATGAAAAATATTGAAATGATCTTTATTTACATAGGCTTTAAAGAAGTACTGATATATCGTCAGAAGAAAATAAATATAAAAATTGACACCATACAATAGTGAACATATTAAAGTAAGACATAAGAAGATCATGCTTTATTGGTACTGACCCGTGGAGTCGGTGTACATAACAGCTTTAGTGTTGGGGTCGCTGAAGTACAGCCCGTAGCGGAAGAACAGTGAGCGCACGAAGGGCAACTCCTCGAAGTCGTGCAGCGTGATGGGCGTCTTCAGCAGCTGCCAGTCCGCCTGCAGCGGGAAGAACTCGTAGATAAACTCGCGCGGGTCCGTCAGAAAGTAGTGGTCGTCATACTCGTACCTGAATATAAGCATTTATGATTAGCTTTTTAGAATAGAATAGAATGAGATAGTGCTTTATACAGTATCTATGAATTCGCTAGTGGTTATGAAGAGTTGATATATCCTTGAAAGCTCTCCGACAGTAGCACCATGTGTGTGTGGCTTCTCATCATTATGATAAAGAAGATGTTTATAATAACACTGTTAAAAGCTACATGTTTTTTAACATTAAGAACAAGCCTAAAATCGTCAAAAGGTTTAGAGTTTGATTCTAGTGTTCAGTAGTGTAGTGAATCGTATGATAACCAGCCCTATGTCCAGAGTACTTTCAAGAGCATTTCGAGAGGCCATTTGAAAGAGTCTGTTGTTCGAACATTTGTTGAAAAAACAGGGCCTCGCTGATGCAACTCCGCTCACAACTAGATTAAGCTACGCTACAATACGTACTACGTAGAGTACATACACGTCCTAACATTGGCTTTTCTACAAATGGCTGCAAATTGCCTAAGTGGCGAAAAGCTGGACAGCCCGTTTTAGACAATTAAGCAGGGTTTATTTTCATCAGTCGGCCTGGCCTAATTAGTATCTGAACTGCCAGTTCTTGCTGCTTAACGCTAAACGCGAAAGTACACCTTTCGAGTGTACGTTATCTAGTCTCTAGTCTAAAGTCATTATCTAGTCTATAGTCTCCGATAAGTCCTCTCAAGAGAGTCATTCCTGTGACCACAACTTACGACCCCCGTACGAGTACATAGTTGGACTAATCCTTATTCCTAGCCAAAACTAGACAAAGATATCCGTCTTCAGTCTTAGGAGAGATGTACATGTCTGTTTGTGTTAAATTTTAGAGATGAGAGGTTATCCCTATACCTCACCTCAAGCTGTCGCTCTTGCCCCTGTTGCCAGGCTTAGGCGCGTCCTTCGCGTTGACGAGATGCCGCGCGCCCCAGTTGCACTGCACGAAGCGCCACGCGCCCGCCACGAACACCGCGTTCCACGAGTTTCGGAAGCGGTTGTCCTCGAACCGCACGCCCGGCTGGTAGCCCGCCGATTTGCTGTAGCCCTTGATCACCACGCAGTGGAGGCCTGCGTAGCTGTAAGAATATAGTTGTAGTTAGCAGCACTGTATAATACTAGAGTGCTAGAATTTTAATAAGAAATAACCACGTTGGAGTTTTTGGGTTGGAGTCTATGATTTTGAATTAGACAATTTTAATTTCGACTGAATGTGGTTCAAGGAGCTTGTCTCTTCTTGAACTCGGCTTTTTTTAGGATTGCAGGCCTAAGGGTATGTTATGAAGTACACATGTATTTTGTGATATGTTCTATGTAGAGTCTACGGTACCAATATGATATAATAATGAGTCGATAACTATAACGAGAAATAGAATGCTTGAATTTTGTCTAGAATTTCCTACTTGATGAGTTCCTGAGCAAGATAATCAGTACCTATATAAACATAATATAAACATAAGATAGTAATAAATTTTGTTTGTGGTAGATTTAATACCTATTCTTACCCTGATATATTTTTTATAAGAATGTGGATCCACTGTTAATCAAGAAGTTAACAGTCTGAAGATTACTTTGATGGAATTAAGCCTATTATAAATAGTTGTTCTTTAGAATGAATTTACGATTTCCAGAACGTCGTTTACCTGCATAATCTCTTAAACAGTACGTGGTAACTCTCTGTGCCGTGCTTGATGCCGCGCAGCAGGCCGAGCGGCGAGTCGCCCCTCAGGTTGTCGTCGAACTGGATGTTGTTCAGGTTCTTCACCGTGATCCAGCGGAAGATCGTGCGCGCCTTCTCCACGTCAGTCGCGCACCGCCCCACCAGCTGCCGGACTAGATCTGTGAACGTTTTTTGGTCTTCTTGCGCTACCTGCAACAATTAATTGAAGGGGTAAATCATTGGTCTTGTATCTATAGGAGAGAAACTTATGATTCTTTGTCCTTTTTACAGGTCTAAGGGAGTATAAGTCTTATAGAGTGGATCTTTCAGTCCACCTCAGCTGGTTAATCAGGCTAGATTTATTTCTACTAAACAGAAGCTCAGTAGTAGGAACTAAGCAAACATAAAGAATGCTGGGTGAATCGGATTCCCATGTTACCTAATGTCAAGAAGTGACAAATAGATCCAAATGATAATTTTACTCATACTATTAATAGGTACATTTAGTAAACTGATTATATCTATAGGCAGGCGACGAGCTGGCTACATGTCGTTGTTTTTACTATTTTCCATGTAATCCAACTCACACGTTTATTTTTGGCTGGATGCTGTTTCTACTCTTTGAATTATGCCCACTCCTTTGGAAATTGCAGGCGCAATGATATATGTACGTAAACTCATATTTTTTAAAGCATGCTCCTCGTAGTTTAGACATCATTATAATGAAGACATAGGTAGACGACGAGAATAAAATCGGTGTGTTACTGTCATTTGGACGGTAATCGAAGCTTCACTATGATTAACTAAATATAGAACATTAGCAACCGTATTAAAATCAAGTTAAATACAGCCTCAACTGTGCTTATTACGTCGATAACTGACTCAGGCCCGTTAGTAGTCTGCGATCTGTGTTTAGTGTGGGCATGCTCGATGGATGTAACTCGACAATTACGTCGTAATCGCTAATTACTGCTGCGGCAGATTATCGGTTACTTTTCTTTGGATTGTGCCAATTATTAAAATAATGAACAGTTCGATTTACTTTTATAACTAGGTACCTAACACATACAGAACATGGCTGGTTTTATTGTGAGTACGTAGGATGTTTTTTAAAAAAATAATTGGATATCCAACCCAGCCGACTGTCCCATGTTGGTCTGGGACTTAAAAAGAATATGCCAACTGTGGTTCTTGCCTAGCATGTCATGGGTGTGATTGTGTAGGCGACAAAGTAAGCCGCTTGTCACTGCTTTTTCACAATTTTCCATCTAACCCAGCCCGGCTTTATTTTTGGCTGAATGTGTTTGAAGGGGCATGCCCCTTTGACTCTGCCAACCCCTTCGGGGATAATGGGCGTGATGTTATGTATGTATGTTTGTATAATTGGATATCTTTATCCGGAGTGATTTGGTCCCAATTTTGTTGTAGTCTGGTCACGTGCGGACCCAGTAAATGGATGGAGGCATGACCACCTGATCGGTCAGGTGCTATCGAAATATGAAATCTCTCATGATCGGCATTTGTATTTCTACTAAACTGGAGATGATAGAAAATGTATGGTGCACCTACAAAAACCTCGTAAAATTCCAAAACTTCAATTTCGTTTCATCTGTAATCACGGCCTATCGTACATACAGAAGCATATGCATAGGTACCAATATCAATACCGCATAATAAAGTTTTATCTATGGGCTGTCCACGCGATAGAAGGCTATCATCTTTGGTATTTATTTCATAATTTCAGGTTTCATAGACGCCATATACCTACGTTGGTTTTAAAATGTTTATGATCATCTGGAAGAAGTCGGCGTCATTCGGCCCCATTATAACATTCTCAGTCAGCGTCATTCACATGGGCGTATGCAAGGGGGTGAGGGGCAGCTGCCCCCCCTTGGAACTCGTGTGCCAGGGTGTATTTATTATAAGAACCTATTAATTATATGATATTCCCCTGGACTAAAATATATTGTATTATCCACCTAGACCAAAGCATGGTCATTCATCTTACTGGCACTTACCGAAATAGCAATTTTGTCGACGTCAGCAAACTCCGCCGGGTCGGTGTAGATGTGGAACTTGGAGACGAGGGGCGGCTGCGGCGGCGGCGCGCGCGAAGGGTACGGCGGCGCCTCTTCCCCGTCTAGATACAACGAGGATGCTGCCATGTACTCCGAGCGGCGTTCCTGAATCAGCTCCATCATTTCGTGGCTCTGTTTCTCCACTAGCGCCGCTGTTGCTGCTCTGAAAGTTCCATGTACTTTGTTAATCGCAAAAGTGTGGAATGTGGAACAAACTCCAATCTCATAAATAAACTGATGACAGGCGATGTGGTGGAGGAAATAACACGGATAGCTAAACTTTGGATTTTGGTCTAAGAGTAGGTATTTATATTAAAAATGGGTAATTGTCTCTTGTGAACAATGACTAAAGAAAAAAAAATGGAGGTAAAATTTCCATCCTACCCAGCCCAGATTTATTGTTGGCTAAAGGGGCATGCTGTCCCTTTGACTCTGCCTACCCCTTCGTGGAGTACGAGCGTGATGTTATGTATGTACCTATGTTGATTTAGATGAACTGGTTTAGCTTAGCCTGAAAGGCCCTTAAATCGATGTTCGAAGTAAAATTGATGGAGATGGCAGAGGACTCTATGATGTAGTTTATGATATATCGAGTCTCTAAGTCGCTTAACATTGATCTATTGTTGGACATTGCTAAAGGCCTGTGTTCTTCTGCAGAAGCATAGTAGGATATGATTGATTAAAAGTATTTAAAAACACTTATGGAAACGGGCTTTTCTCATTTGGCGAGCTGATAAAAATACTTTTAGTAATATGTAAGACTTATAAGAGTAATTTAGTGATATAATGTATCATTATCATGACCTGAAACCATATCCAACCACTGCTTGATAAACACCTAGTTTTTCACTTTCACTCCACTGCAAAATAAAATTTAGACTTTTAAATACCAGTATTATATGAACGTCAGAGTCAAAGAGAAATACATAATAATTAAGCGTTTGTAAATATTTTGCTACTCCCATTTTCATTGAACCGCCAGAATTGTCAAGTATGTGTGAAACGTTGTCATAGCATAATGGCTTCGTCACATTTCATTTGGTGCTAAAATAAACTTAGAAAGTTCTGAAAGTCAGCGTTTATCTTTTAAGTAAGTAGTAATTATTCCTTATAAGCTATTATTTTGTACGTAGTAATTTTATGAGCATCGTACTGCTCAATAGACAAGAATATTGCTTTATGGTACATACGTGGGGTAGCTATGGTTTCAATCATACCTAAAGTTTCTGATATTTCAATATCTTACGAATTCATAACACATTCTGACAGACACGTAGGATCATAGGTATTCTTATACTATTCTTATCTTCTTTCTCTTTATAAATCTAACAATTATTATTGTAATTAATTTGTTTGATTTATACTATTGAGTATCATGTCAGTCACGTTTCACGGTCTACTAGTACCTACCTTTTATGTATATAAACTACTCTTTTAAATCTGATGTCAAGTGGTCAGATCCTTTACTTACCTCTCATGCTCCAACATCTTCCTCGTGAGGCTCTCTTTCTTCTTATCCCTCCTGAGCGTCATGTTCTTCTCCAGGTCAGCCCTCTCCTGCTGGTGCCGCAACGTGAGGGCGCCGATCTCGGCATCCGGTCTTCTCTTTTTAACCTGCATCTCTTGTTGGAACCGACTGGTTAATCTTTCTAGTTCCCGTTCCCATTCGTTCTGTGAAAAAAAAAATAAGTTAAATTTGTGTATATCTGGTTTATTTTTATATTGATGATACAAGATCTGAAAGATGTAACCTCTATGAAAAGCATAGAAATATCATATATCACAAAATCCTAATGTATAGTATTATTTAGTATGGCTAAAGTAGAACTAACAGCAGTCTTTTAGGTGCGATAATAACCGAACTCTACTATCATGGATTCTAGAAATACGTTATGTAAAATATAAATTTTAACGTGACGAAAATTTTGCGAGAATGGATCGAACAAATTTAGTTACCTGTATTTCTTCACGTATTCTTCTGTTTTCCTCTTCGCGATGTTTAGAGAATTTTCTGTACAAGTCATCTTCTTCCTGCCGATGTTTCATCTCCAATTTTGTTTGTTCATCGCGATCCTGGAACAGAACAATGCCAATTAGTTATGAACGTTTAAAAACAAACTATTAACTAACATTATTCACTAGGAATTAAAATATTATAGGTAGGTACTCGTTCGTGTGCTTGCGTATAAGATATTTTATAATAAGGTTAGTTCTTAAACGCAAGCACTAATGAGAAAATATTTCGAATATCTTGTGTCTATTTTGAATATATGTATTTGGGTTATTTGCCAGATTTTATCATACATATCTGCCACCTACTTGATTATTTTAATAATGTGTTGAATTTGTGCCTTAAATGTTTTATCGGAATTAATTGACATTTCAATTTGATGTCAAGGATTCAGTTTTGAGACATAACGCCTACTACCGAAAAGTGATAGTTCATTTATTATTTCGTATTGCAAAATATTCGACACATTAAAGGGTAATATTGGATTCTTTGAAAATCAGGTAGATATTAAAGAACAATTGTAAAGTATTTTATGGACAGATACAATTCTTAAACCAAACCAATTAAACCAGCTGATTCACAATACATAGTTAGCAGAAGTTCACACAATGTATTGATTAGCCGATTTTTTAAGAGTAGGTTCTGAATTATTAAACCTAAACGGCTGATATCTAGATTATATATGGGTTAATAGTAATACAGTAGATAACTCAGGTATGAAGTCAATTAAATACTTCAGCTTGGGTCCACCAAAATTATATAATCAGTCAAATTATTAACTTAACTGCCTATTGTAATCGTCACTATTTTGTACCAGGGTTCGTTTTTGTTATATATAGATTACTTTAGATCGAAGAAATAGAAGTGACAAGTTATATGACGATCACATCATCAAAGGCTTAGCTAAAACGCTAGTGAAAGTGATAGACATAGATTGCAAATGATTGAAGCTTTCAATTCGTCTAAGTATCATGACTGAATCAATTACCACCGTCTTCAATGTAACAATATTTACATCACGCGAACTCATTATAAACTGATACATCAAAATAATTAATTGCTGATACTTCCAATAAATAGTTCATGCTGCGTGAAACAAATTAGTTATTCAAGACACTCTGAATGGCGAAAGATATCGTGAAATATCCGGTATTTGGAGTGTGAAATTTCATAATGTACGTATAATATGCACAGGTTACAAAACTCTTTAGATAAAATAATTTAATACTAGAACGTGATAATTTAGTCTTTTATTAGTGTAATCAACTGCTTGTTAGTCATTCTTATTCTATATCTGCGCTTGCACATTTTTATTTACTAGGTTAATGAGATTGTGTTCAGACCACGCTTGAATTAGATAATCATGTTACCGTTATGTCTCTTCGGTACGTAAGTTTAGTGGCATTTAAGAATTGAGTTTTTTCGGTTCAAATGTAAGCAAGCAATTAATTAATACATTGCTAAATTAGTTGAAACGTTTTAGCAACGATTTTAAGTTTTATATAAATTGTAATTTGTAAATTAATATAATAAGACTGTAAGTGCAACTAGGCTATGTAGTTGTAGAACAAAAAATGAGACAACTAATATTAGTGGGTGTCCCGTATCAACCAACGATTTTAAAGTCTATGTCATCGTTACGAACTTTTTGGCCTGACCAGCGTCAGTGAGGTGACTTAGCTTATAGACGAAAAAGACCTTATGACATTGTATCGAAAAAATACCACGACCAAGACTCAAGACAATAATTACGACATAATAATTGTATTTAAAGACCACTAAAGAATTAGACCCCATTTGAACTCTTCTCTCTTACCATTCATTAGATTATTGGGAACTTCATGGACAATAAGTAATTATGTTTATAGTATTATTATTATTATAGCTATTCTGGTTGAAAACAAGAGCTTTACTTAGAACAAACTTTTAGCAAAAAGACACAAATTGTTTGATGCCATTTAGGTATGTATTTCCTGTTAGGGTAATTTGCATGTGTGATTAACATTTCAAATTCATAATATGGGCATATTATACTATCGTCCAATATTGTTAAGCGTTGTAGATTAGTGCACTGTGCTAGGTACTTATAATACATATTCATCAGCCTATTACACTGCATTCAACAAGGACTAGAACTTTAATAAATTCTCCATATAGGTAAATCAAAGTCAAATAAATTGGTTTATCTTGGTATGCCACAAGGATCCACACTTAGACATGAATAACAAAAACAACTCTTAAAAGTCTGTTCCTTATGGTATCTATAAACAATACAGAACAATTAGCTCATATGTCGCACGTCATAGGAAGGAAAGTGTCGCCACCTTGCGGCAGGGTCGAGGAAAGTGAAACTATTGGTCTGTGTCGTTCACCTGCGCGTGAGCAAGCCGGGCCCCGAGCTGATTCCGATTAGATATCACCTCTGTCTTGCGGCCTATTGTTTGTTTAACAGTCTTCGTGACGTCTTATACAATGCGTTTAAGTCAAGAAAAAAATGAGGTAGGTATTCGTTGACTACCAGAAATTTTGAAAACACACTTATCGTGACAATTGAAATGCAAAGAGATAATACGTATGTGCAAACATTAACAATTTTGCATTTAAACATGTTACGGCAACATAAAACTTCAAGGTTCCATTATTTCACGCTACGCGATGTTATGTGTTAGTAACTTTGTCGACATTAAGTGGGTCATGTCGTGTTACAATGATTGAATATCTATTCAGAGCCGACCTCACCAAACTAAGAAGTAGTAAGCTTGTTGAATAGCATTCACTGCCATTTATCTGGTGCATAACATATTACGCAAGCCTTACGCCCGCCTTAACTGCGAGCCCGATGATACACCGTAAATAATGCATAAAAGTCATCGACACAATGGTAACACATTATCATTTCATACATAATGAGCGTTTTTATCAACGCGAGGGTCGGGCCGCGTAAAGAATTTGTTTTTATACGACTTAATCGTATAGATAACGGTATACACTATCGTCAGTGGCGCGGCAGCGAGTCGCGGACCGGTCGTGTTTCGCTTCGTAATTTATATCGCAATAATGCTCAAACTTGTTAGAGGCGTGCGGCGGCTGGCTGTGCAATGCCGGCACCAGAGCCAGGCCACCGTCATCGGCAGCGAGCCCAACAGGGCCGACCCTTACTACCAGGAAAATAAAGCCAAGATGGACCTACTAGTTGAAGAGCTTCGCCAGAAAACCGGCGACACGATTAAGGGCGGCCCAGACGACGCGGTCAAAAGGCACACGATGAAGGGTAAACTGCTCGTCAGAGACAGGATTAACCGGTTGGTTGATGAGGGCACCGACGTGTTAGAATTGAGCACGCTGGCCGCAACAGACCTGTACAAGGGGCAAGTGCCCAGCGCCGGCATTGTGACTGCGATCGGCAAAGTTCACGGCCGCGATTGTATGATTGTGGCTAATGACGCAACCGTCAAAGGAGGAACTTACTTTCCTGTTACGGTGAAGAAACACTTGCGGGCGCAAGCGATTGCTTTAGAATGCCGGCTTCCTTGCATTTATCTTGTGGACTCCGGCGGCGCTCACTTGCCAGATCAGGCGGATGTGTTTCCTGATAGGGAACACTTCGGACGGATATTCTACAATCAGGCAAATATGTCGGCGGAAGGTATTCCGCAAATCTCAGTAGTCATGGGTTCCTGCACTGCTGGCGGAGCTTACATCCCTAGCATGTCCGATGAGAGTATCATAATCAAGAACCAAGGAACAATTTTCTTAGCCGGTCCTCCATTGGTTAAGGCTGCTACAGGAGAATCTGTTTCAGCAGAAGACTTAGGAGGAGCAGATCTCCACTGCCGGCGGTCAGGAGTGACTGATCATTACGCCCAAGATGACGAGCACGCACTACATTTAGCTAGAAATGTCGTTTCCAATTTGAATTGGAACAACGATCAAAGAACTAGAATTTACTCGACTAAAGTTGATGAGCCGGTACACAACATAGATGACCTACATGGTATTGTGGGAGCGAATATACAAAGACCGTTCGATATACGCGAGGTCGTGGCGAGAGTGGTCGATGGAAGTAGGTTCCACGAGTTCAAGCAACTTTACGGCGAGACCTTAATATGTGGATTTGCATCGCTTTATGGCCACCCCGTCGGTATCATAGGGAACAATGGAGTGTTGCAATCCGAGGCTGCTTTAAAGGGATCTCATTTTATCCAGCTGTGCGCGGCGAGGAAAATTCCTTTGATATTCCTTCAGAACATAACGGGATTCATGGTTGGAAGGGATGCCGAGGCTGGTGGTATCGCAAAGAACGGTGCTAAAATGGTAACAGCTGTGAGTTGCTTCAAAGGCCCTAAGATAACTGTAATTGTCGGAGGAAGTTTCGGAGCAGGCAACTACGGTATGTGTGGTCGTGCGTACTCGCCTAGCTTCTTATACATGTGGCCCAACTCTAGGATATCTGTAATGGGAGGCCCACAGGCTGCTACTGTGCTAACTTTGATTGCAAAAGAGAAGGCACAGAGAGAGGGCAAGCCTTGGACTGATGAACAAGAGAAGCGAGTAAGAGCCCCACTGGAAGCCCAGTTTGAGAAGGAAGGTGTCCCATATTACAGTACGGCGAGGTTGTGGGACGATGGAATTATAGCTCCTAAGGATACAAGGAAAGTTTTAGGACTTAGTCTATCTGCTGCTTTGAATGCACCGTTCAGAGATAGTAAATTCGGTGTGTTCAGAATGTGATGTGACAAACAGGCCCACGAAGGCGTTGTGATGAAATTAATAATGACCTTAACTCTTTTACCGTTTATCTTATCATTACGTGTGATAGTGCTGTTGCTAATTATTGTACATAAAAACAGTTGGTGAACATACTTTGTGGTATTTTAGCTAACTTTCTGCTATTATGGATTTAGAGTTATCAAAATGAGGCATTACGTTATATATATTTAATTATAAGATAAGCAAAGGATCGGCGATTACTTCAACTTTGATTTGCCTCATAAATCACTATGTATCTTTTGTACAGTGTTATCATTTTAATGTGTTGTTTGTTAATGGTTGATGTTGATAAGCGTTCTGTGAAGAGTCAAATTTACATTGAGGGAATAGTTTTCTAAATTATTCTTTGTTATTTTATTTTATAAGTTTACGTGTTTTATATGTGTGTGTGTGTCTAACAGAAAATGACTTTATGTTAATAAACAAAGTGTTGACTGTTATTTCATTACATATTTGTTGATTAACTTTTATGATGGGCGGCATGTAAAAACTATGAGAGATAAGCTTATAGATATGCAAGAAATTAGAATGAAACGCTGCTAATGGAATCATGTAAATAATTTTGCGAAATAGTAAAAAATGGACCATTGTGTCTATCATGAATTTCAAGACTGAAGTAGGTAATCATTCCTATTTTATTTATGGGATTGTATTTTACTGCTTGTCTGTTTGTTACAGTCTTTATGCCGAACTTACATAGACGATTGCGATGAAATTAAAGTTTGAATCTTATAAAACACCACAGGAGAAACGATGGAGATTTGTACTTGATACTCACGCGGGCGGAGTCTAGGCAGGAGCTAGTTACGTGATTAAGCAGAATTGCAAGTTACACCGTTATCTTATCATTCAGTCAAATTGTGATCGTAAATTTTGGTGTCAGTCCAACATGACAGTTGCCATGTTGTGTCCACAGCCCAACCAAAGATGTGCTAAATGACACGTGACAGTTGCTGCCATTTTGTGTCAAAGGGTGCAAAGGATGCAAGAATTTCTGTGACATATCGAATTCCTCATAAAGCATCTCGCACACAAGGCGTCTCGTAAAATTAAAACAATGCCACGATAACAGCGGTGCTGATTATGCAAACGACATTCGGTGACCCGCGTTAGAGTTCAAGTTTAACAAAGGATACCACTCACTTTTAGTGCTCGGCTAGGTACAAGGTCGAACTGTATTTGACACTTCTTAGTGCTGTGTGTTATTCTTTTGTTTAAGCGAATATTGGCCTGTTTGAGGGCTTTGTAGACTTCATATAACACAAACTTAGTTAAATTCGTACTTGGATAAAGAGTTCAATCATTAGTAATTTGGTCTACCCTATAAAAATTCGAAATTCTAAATGTCTTTATTTATGTAGGCATCAGAAAGTACTTATTAAATCGTCAACTTTATAAAAATGTGCATAGCAATGTGAATCTACCACCGGTTCGGAATCCTAAAGTCATCTATGTTGTGTACCGGAAATTTGTCAAAATCAAGGTATTAAACTTAATTTGTTGTTCTTTACATAAAAATAAACAAAACACAATAATAATTAAGAAAATATAATAGGTACATACAGAATATTAATTCTCGATGGCCAGTGCAATAAAATGAACAAAAGCTGAATTGAAATTATAGATTTTCCCATATTTGTATAAACAAGGCCAAAATCAATCGAATGCAAATCTACAGTTATATGGATGCGTAAGTTTCCTGAAAACTTTTTTTCCTTATCGGGCAACAAATACGTACATAAAAAAAAAATAAGAGGTCCCTACGTAACTACTACCTCCTGGGCTTGAACCAACTCTCCTTGTATTGAGGCGCACGTTACCAAATAAGTTATTATCTCAATGACTACACGTTTTTAGCAAAAACACAGTCTAATGAATATAGACTTTGGTCGGAGAGTACTAAGTGCACTAAGTGGTTTAATAGCCGTTTTATTTAAACTAGTTATTTTATCGACGTCGCTGTCTGCATTTAAATATTTACGATTTGTTAAGTGATGTAACGCTTAAATCAAATGATTAATAAACACGCACAATAAACTCAATTTAACGACCTCGATTTTGCTGTTTCTCAATGAGGACACATAAAACCAATTAAGGAAAAGATTTTAATGTTATTTTTAAACTCATATGCGTAGATCTATTTAGAATATAACTTTTTTACCAAAACGAAAATGCTTTGTTTCTTATTGACTACAGTACAAAATAGAAAAGACGTTTTAAGTCCTAATTATTCTTAATTCAAATCAAATTATTCAAATAAGTGTCTAGCTAATTCATAATTCTACATAATTGGCCATCGAGTTTGCCATTTAACAAAATCAAAATCGAATTCAAGATTAGATTTGACATTTCTCATTCGCGAAACTACAGAGAACCTTGGAACGCATACTTTCAAACTGGCGTAAAATAAAAAATGGCGTTATTTTATTAGCATGTCATTAATATTGAACAGCTTTATAATAAAGCTCTATGGACACGGAAATGGCTTTCTTATCGTTGATATCAATGAGATGTAAGATTTATGAATTCATGCTTCAAAGAATTTATCGTGTACCTAACTTTAACTATTTCCGACTTAAGTGGGCATAGTCTTTGACAATGTTTGAGCAATAAAATGTGACTTGCAATTAATCTCGATACGCGTCTTAAAAGGTCGAAATACTAGATCATGAAAACAAATAATGGCTTTGGTGAGATTGAGTTTCTGGTCTACACATCAAATATGAATATCAATGGCCAATCGGAATTCTTCCTGAAAGGTTCATTTATGGTTAAGCTAGAAAATGATAAAAAAGGGGTAAAAAGGGTTCCACTCGCGTTAATGTAAATTTTTCTATGCCTTGGGAACAATATTTTCCCTCCCGTCTTTGTATTCCTGACAATGCATATGCAATAACTAACTAACTAAACTTCACGCCACTTCCCTAGCGGGGTAGGCAGAGAGAACCGAACGCCATATGCAATACTGTATGATAATCGGTTGAACAGTCAACAAACAAAGGAATTTGCATTTATTATTTTAGTTATTAATAGACAAATACTTCTACCAAAATGTTTTATGTTTTACAAAGAGTACCTGATCATAAAACAACGCATTTTGAAGACAAAAACAGGTTTTGTTACTTTATAACCAAAGTACCTACCTACGTACATATTTACTTCATTGTTGTAAAGATTTTACATCTAACCCAACCTATTTTATTTTTGTCTGTGGTTAAGGAGCTTGCTGTTCCCTCGACCCTTCGAGAATTACGGGCTGGTCGGTATGTATGTATGTAAGTAAGACACGAAAACTACATACTTATTCGGATTATATTAGATGATAATGATAGTGTAACCGCAACCCAATAGATAGAGGTTAGCGATTTCAATAACGGAAATAACATCGAAGTAACAACTGAGATGCCAATTGTAATATCTCGGTTAATGACTACGCAAGGATATGGAATAGAAACGGAACTAGGTTACCCACTATGCACCTAGTCCCGTTTTGATAGTTCTAGGGTACCTTGCATGTGCCTATCAGGGGCATTGCTACGTTAATGGCTTAAGTAAACACTCCTAAAAATTTATCCACCCATTGCCGATAAAATTACTCCTCAATAAATACATTCGATATAGGGATAATTTCATGGTTTTAACTACGGAATTGCACTGGACTCCACTGCGCCAATTGTGTTTCACTGGTTTAAAGGGTACCTCCACTCGAACGATTTCAAAGAGGCACTTGTTTAGTGGGGTAAGTACTCCCCGGCCACCGCTATCTTTGGCAAGAGAAGGAAGATCCACACACTATCTCCTGGGTAGGGTGACGGTGGGTAACGCATTCTCCACATGAAAAACAGGTCCTACAACCTAACTAACTAACTAAACTTCACGCCACTTCCCTAGCGGGGTAGACAGAGAACCGAACGCCATATGGGACGATCCTTACACACCTCACTCGCCTCTTCAACATTCAACCTACCTGTCATATTTACCATGAAATTAAGTACTCATTGCTTTCAAATGGAGGTTCTTATTGCATGTATAAAATAATACACATAATCAAAATCAGGCCATCTTGCAGATCGGCAATTAACTCTGTTAATAGACTGCGCGTTTTCTTGCTAAGAATTCAGTTAGAAAAACGGACGCGACCAGCGTGGCGGGCCGATGCGTCTGGAAAGCGTAAAGCCGTATGTGGACATGGCATTATTTGTATTGTTTTCTGATGCATAATTACCCTCATCATGCTCCATCGGACGGGTGTCGTCTTTGTGTTTGTTGACTGAGGACCGTAATTATGTGGACGTCTTATTATACCTCTTTCGTTTCGGTTAGTCAAAGTGTGTCAAAATTATCCCTTTTGTAGTTTGCTGATGGTGTAACGGCCATTTGTCTATGTTTTGTTTCTGGTATCATTGATTCTGATTTCTTTATTACAAGTGTTAGCCTTTCACTTTCGAATCAGATTCATGAATGCGATGTTTGTTTATATTTAAGGTAATTTCAAGATACCCATATACCCTGAAGTGAATGAAAGTGAATTTTTCATATAAAAGATAATAAATACTGATGAATTGATATGTTGATAGATCTAAGTTTCTCAAAAAACAGCGAAATTAATTTAAAAGAATTATTATACAAATCCTTTTACATTGATTTATGATATACGCTATGTGCTTTCAAATGAGCAGTTTTGCGAACCGTGTGACAGCTAATTCATAAGCAGAAGCCAGTTTATTTTATTTCTATGTTTCCCATAAAGACGAATTAACGAGCGGTCACAAAAATGTTATTGCCATTGTTCCCAATTAAATCCATTAACGAAATCGTGATGAGATTTCCCACGAATGCTCTGTCACACGAGTAGACTGAGAAAAATTTTATGCGTTTTCAATGCCAGTCTAAAGAAAGTAAGACAATGAAGGTTATTAAAGTGATAAGAATGGGTATACTATTGGATGATGCTACAACCAAATTAGCTAAATCTAAACAAATATGAAACATATACAAGGTTATTTTTAGTTCTATACGAAAACCGAAACACGGGTCAAATATTTTCATATAAAGAATCAGTACATAAAAACTTACAACGGTATCTTAAAAACGCCCAAAATTACAAGCTCTTTGTGTTGCCTCGTTTTGTCGAGCGAGTATGGTGACGGCACAGCGCGCGCGTCTCGCTTCGGACGACTTGTACCACGTGGCAAGCGATGCGCACGCGCGAGACTGTTTTTAGTTTACCTTATTTCAGGTTTTATATATACTATATTATTTGGGCAACAACATAGTAAATAAAATGGTACAATAGATCCTACTAACGATTATGTACAAACAGTTTTCAGGTTTCGCATACTTACCTACTAAAATAACGTTGTATATCTTACTTATATACTTAAAGAAATACTTAAAGCAATATATAGTGAAGCTCATTCGCAAAATGGATACGAAAACATATGTCACGGTATAATCGTCCATGATTAATAGGCCATTAAATAACAACTATGACATCTGTTTTTGTTATAATAATCATGCCAAATTTATGCTTATTTTATGCATAACGAAACTTAACAATTTCCTGGGTATATATTTTAAAAGCTAGATAACAATATTGTGTTAAATAGTAATCATTGTTTCCCAAATTTATTACTGCAAGGCCCCTCATCCTGTAGTACTCCTACAATAGAGAAGCGGGAGCTTAGTAATAGTGAAATCTTATCTAAAACCAGCTTAGAGGTCTTAAAAAATATTGCCAAGAAACTTCTTAACGTCTAGTAACTATTGGCTCAACACTGCTGCGATACGGTGTAGAATATAATACGGCATTTCTCTATCCTTGTCATCAGCATACAACTATGTATTACGCACTTACTTATAAGAATGCTAATAAAGCAAATTCGTAAACTAAATTCGCGATTTCGAGCGATCATAATTATATCATAAAGAGCTTAGTAGCATGGTGGTTAGTATAATCGACGTTTGATCGCTAAAGATAAACATCTTTTGATACGCTTTGGATCTAGATAAGTCATCAAAGTTGATATATCTCCGACTACTTAATGCTTTCGCAAGTACCATTATAATGCTTTTGCAATGAAATATTGAGTAGTTACATGCAATAAAACACGGATGTCACTTTTTTGGACCAAAAAACAATTAGGTCGTATTTCCCGAGACCAGAGGCGAAACTAGCAGACGTTACAACAAATGCGGTAATGATTAGTTAGAAGTCTCAAAATCTGATGTTTGATTGGTTAGCTCAGCTACATTACCTATATTAATTAGTATACAAATTGGATCGTGGTCACACCAGACTTCTTTGAGTCGCAGTTCTAAAAAGGATGAGACGTGTATCCTTGAAGGGCATCTATGAAGGGCGAGTCGGACATACTTATTTAAAATCGACACCTTGTATGTCAACAAAGTCAGGGTCGGCTTGGGGTTGTGAGCATTGTAATCGTGTTTTTGGGAAGAAAGAAAATAAATAATATTCATTTGATGCAATACTTAACCTAATAAAACGAAATTATATAGTCATTCTACTTATAGGTTATAAGGTAAGATGTGCAGCCAAAATTGTGGTCACTCCGCGTTTGCGAAGATGACGAAGCGACATGACGCTGATTCTCAGTAACATCGTCCTTTACATGATCTGCGCTTGGTCACACTTCCATAGTTATCTGGAGGATGATATACCTACTAAATTTCCACACTCTTGAACTACTAATAGATCCGTGCTTAGTTTTTTAACTGCGCTTCGCATCGGAGTGCTGAAGTACATGTATTTAGCAGTTCATCGCCTTCAATTAAGCAGTAAAGCCTTGAGGCTCGCGAGATATTTAACTGTCAGCATGGTGTGCCTCCGAGGTCAGAACGCCGTTTGAGAGACGATGGGTTTATTTCAAATCATTATGTGCCTAATGAACCAATCTCAAAAAAATTAAGCGAGGTCGAGACGGACTTGCATGTTAGAGTTCCATACTATATTGGATATTTTGTAAAAAAACTGTTTTTGGATTTTTTATAATATTTTTCTGACAGTTTATAGGGTTTGCGAGAGTGTAGGCGATGAGCTAGCCACTTGCCACTACTCATCATCTTCCTAGCGTTATGTCCCGTGCTTAGACGGGGTCCGCTCAGACCATGATCCAGGATTTAGCAAATCTGGTAATTACATTAAAGCGACTGCCGATCTGATCTTCGTAACCCTAAGATAGGGGAACCAGACAATTTTTGGATCATGGTTATAAATCCAAAGTTGTTTAAATTTGCAGGTTTCATCACAATGTTTTCCTTCACCATGGAGCTAGTGGTATAAATACGTACATAGATTTGAAAAATCCAGAGGTACGTGCCCGGGATTGAACCCGCACTCCTCGGTTAATAGGCGCGTGTCCTTACCATTGAGCTACCACCGCTATATACCACTTGCCACTACTATTTCACATTTTTTTAAAATTTTGACAAAAAGTGGTTTAAGGCCCTTATCGCTTCGAACTGTAAGGGTCATGAAATACAAACTCGTGTGATATAGATACAGTTTAAGACTGGTATTATTGATATGTCTAGAATATTAAATTACCCAGTTACCACAGTAGTTAACTGAGCAATGGCGATCTCTAGTTCTGAATTGATATTTATGTGAACTATGCAATTGAGCCGTTTTTCTAATTAGACTCACTATGCAAGTGCATCTACGCCTACTCAAATGATTAGGAACCATCCTTGAATATTTATTAGCATTAGGTATGTATCTGGGACATATTTTATAGCTAACATCTTTATTATTATAAACATTGAACGTGACTAAATACATAATTAATATTGCGCTTAAGGCGATGTATAGTCTGAAGAGTAGACAATCATTAATTACGAGAAAAAAATAGCTGTCTGTTGTTTTTGGGAATAATTCTTATAATTATAATTATAAATCTTATAATTTCAAACTCGCTTTATGAAATTGTTTTGAAATAATAACTCACGAGCAAATATTCATAGGTGATCCTAATATGGTAGATTTATTTAATTCATATACTTATAATGAATAGCAAGTAGGTACAAAGTGAGAGATCTGTGTTTTACTTCACATAGTTGAGATGTTTCTATTTGCACTCTAAGT
The DNA here is from genome assembly GCA_951394215.1 of Glyphodes perspectalis. Classification (NCBI taxonomy): domain Eukaryota; kingdom Metazoa; phylum Arthropoda; class Insecta; order Lepidoptera; family Crambidae; genus Glyphodes; species Glyphodes perspectalis. Next base: position 11,563,488 of record OX596217.1, read on the forward strand.
CACAAAAACTTAGATAACTCCAAACATTATCTGCGTAGTAGAACGAGGGGAGTAGATGAGGAACGTCATGTACACAAACAATTATCTAATTACAGGAATTTCATCATTGTTGCGCGATTATAAACCTTATCTCGTATTAGCATGCATCTCAGTTACAATATTACCTCATAGAAACTTAACTCCGCGTAAATAAATTGTGAATTACGTCATGAGGTATCTATAGCGAAGGTATTTCCCTGTGCAGCCACACGCTTGATCTGTTACGTTCCATTACACCAGGGCTGTACATGCGTATCTAGTTCAAGGTACAATTGATTAATTGCTACTATTTGTCAAACTAAAGAAAAATAAATATCTAACAGTCTCATCGGCTATTGTATGTGATATTGGTACAATAGTACGAACAATTAATGAAAAAACACTAGTACAGTAAATTATATATTGTAAATTGCTTAAAATAAAAAAATCTGCTTTATGATTTATTCTGAACAATTCTGATTATAACTTAACACGAAGTTAATAAAAACAAAATATTGTAAACCTTGTTCTATTTTTTTAATAATTTGAAAATTGTTTTGTATTAGAACCGAATTAGAACAAGCAAAATAAGATCTCTATTTGCTTGTTGAAGGAATGCCCTTCGACAGCCCTGCGTTACACAATCGCCAATCACCCGCTCTTAATTATCAACTTTCTCTCAATCACTGCGAGCGAGTCAACGAACGCCGCGGTAGGCTGTACGCCTGCAGCATCATCGCCACCATCACTACAGATTTAAAAGAAAATAATTAAAAAGTTGATTACGCGGGAAGCGCTCGCGCTCTGCCATTGGCTATTGTTGTTCTTGTTTTCTTACATGCCAGTTAGAACGCAGATTATACGCTAAGGCGTTATTTGAGTTTTTGTTTTATTGGGTGCTTGATGGAACTGTCATTACTTGTCAATGACCTACTCTTCGATGATTCATTAAATGATCTTAAATTCATTTCAAGTTTAACTCTTATATATATTTACAACAAATTGTAAAAGTATGAAATGAATGAGCTTACTATTGTTATTAAAATTACTTTCAAATTTCTCATAATAATAAAGAAAGTGGAGAAACCATTTTGTTTATGATTTTTGAAAAATAATAATGGATCTGCCGTTCTTTTAGCTAAAACAGTGCATTTACTTAAATGCTTGCCTATTTACATAAAATTCTAACACTCTAACATGTTAAGATAATTTCTTACAATCAAGGTTTCAAACAATGTTATTGTTGTGTTTCTTATTTATTTGCCTTTATAACAAATATCTTACAGACATTATAAACAGATACTATTTCATTAACTACAGCTACTTTATCCCATTATACTCGCTAGGAAGATTGCTTATCAACCGTTTGTTTGCAAAACTGTATATATATAACTTTAGCTTTATGAAGTTTCATTTGAATTTCCAGTTCCGCTTTTAGAGATGTTTATCCAAATATGTATGCGTAATTGTATTTACCAAATCGAAGTACTTACGCACCTATTCAATGTTAATTGCTTTCTTAAACGTATTTCGGCAACGCACAGTCATGCGCGTCCGACAAAAAGTGCCATAGCCCCGACCGGTTTATCCGCGGTGTACATCTATACAACTATACAACCATACAACTATAGAATCATACAACTACACGGCACTCGTACAATGAGTACAGCGAGACAACTGTGCAAACTAAGGCGTTACTAATCGCTTTCGTGGCGGAATTTCCATACCTATGTACGTGAATAATAAATATAGTCGAAATAACTTCATTAGATATGGGGTCGAAGTATTTTAAGGAGAAGAAAAGGTGCTCATACGTTTGGCTGCAAGTCCCATGATTCCCATGGTAATTAAAACAGCTGATAGACTGGGATATGATGCGAGAAAACTTTGAAGACCTATATTAAACAGTAAAAAAGTAACCATTTATATTGAGACCGCAAGATTCTGCCAAAAGATTATTATCTATGTTGAAGTCTCTATGTTGTTCCATGTTGGTCTGGGACTTAAAAATAATGTGCCAACTGTGTTCCTTTCCTAGCATGTCTTAAAAGGCGACTAATTGTATATCGGGTTTCGGGTATGTGATTGTGTAGGCGACGAGCTAGCAAACTTGTCACTACTTTTTCACAATTTTCCATCTAACCCAGCCCAATTTTTTTTTGGCTGAATGTAGTTAAGGGTCTGCTATCTCTTTGACTCTGCCTACCCCTACGGGAATTACGGGTGTGAGGTTATGTATGTAAGTCTCTTTGTCAGCTGACATGTAGTTCTTCTAAGAGGGATTCTGAAGACAATTGCGTGGTCTGCAACTCAATTGTGTCATACAATACCTCTAGTGTTGTAAGTGTTCAAAGGCTAGTGACTGTTGTGATCGGTCATGTTGTATGTCTTTTTGTATAAAACAAAACATCTACAAATTGTGATTTATTTCTGCTAACTTATTTTGCACAGTTCCGATGAAATAGGTTATTGGAGTTCTTTTTGTCTGCAAAACTAGTGAGAGGCGTTCCAGGAAACACTGGCGAAGCGTGTTGGGGCAAGGAGGGTGGCACGCCCCGGTCGGCAAATTTGGAATAACTGTTCAACTTTTAAAGATTTACTACCGGAAAAATTTAGACCGGCGCCGGGAGGCATGAACCCACGCTATGAAGCAACACCACTGTAAGGGAAACCCTGACGACGTCACCCCATGACAGACAGTTCCGCAACTACTAGATATATACTAGAATATCTATCCTTGTTCACGAATTTAAAAATAGTAAAATTAAACTAAAACTTACGAAAAAATTTAGTTTTTTATTTCAATACATTTCTTTTTTAACTCGGACGTAAGCGTGGAAGCTAACTCGATTATGATGTTCCAACTTATTAATATTCATTAAGCCATAAAACGCGATTCCACTTTGGCTTCTGGCAAAAATTACAAAAAGATATTTATGCTTGCTTGATAAATCAGTTTGTAAATGACCCAGAAATTGCCATTTAGAGCCTTCCCAAAAGCCAGAAGTCCATGTGGCGAGTGGTTCTCTGTAATAGGTATTTTACGACGTTTTCAAGGTTGTTAGCACCAAACTTGTCACGGTGACGTCATTTCTGCAGGGTTGGCCAACATTCATTAATAAACGGATTACTAGTGATGTAGAAAACTTAAGAAAAGAAAAGATTTATTCTTTTGTTTTCCTAATAGACAAGTTTGAACAACGCATGGGGTTAAAAAAAAAGTTAATATCAAATATTTAGGTAACATAAATCTTGTATATTTAATTTAACGATTTAAGTCAGACTTTTCTTTATAGAGGTTGACAAATGGCACGACTTCAACAATGTCAAGACAACGTTAAATTGTAATTTCACTTTAAACGTATGCTTATAGGGTAATCAATAAACGTATTCGCTTAGTGATGATAACGTTTATTTATGAATACCGATAAATATTTACTTAGGATGTTTACACAACTTTAAATGTAAACGCACATATAAACATACTTGCTTACAGAAGGCACCAGTAGATTACAATTTTTAATGTTATTTACTATTTTTAAGCGTCAAGTCGATGCGATAGATTCGCAGTTACGTACGGGGCAGTGCCTCGAGTCTCCCCACTTAGGGAGGGCCTGAACCTGATTAGTAAACCTTGGTTTAATTCACTCTGTCTAGTACGGAAAATTTAATCGCCCCCCTCCGTGGACCTAATACGCCGTTGGGCTTCAGTTTATTTCGCCCCAGGGCCCTTTGTCACCTAGATAAGTCACTGTAGTTCTTTCCATACTTATAGAATAGATATCGACACAGTTCTTTGTCTACAATCGCTAACCCTACTATAAAGTAGTTTATCGATCTTCGTGGCAACAGGAGTGGAGTACTGCGAATTCTCAACAATGGTAGACGTGATCTGCTATCTCGCAAAAAACGTAGAACCTCGTCACTTGAGAATTGTGATAGGCAAGTGGCACGAAAAAGCTTGTAACCTATTAATAACAAATAACTGCTTTTCGGTAGACGAAAATAGAATAAAACAGCTGGGAAGTACAGTTGGGATATGATATTGCTTAGTACACCTATGCTGAGTAAGATACAATTTGATTTCAAGAGGATAAACGGCGATGTTTTGTGATTCGTACCGTTATGGTAAGTAATATCAATGAGGGTTTTCAAAAATACAAAACCGCTGGATGGCACGAGGGAGTGTCGTGGTCTTATGACTGTCATTATTGGCTCCTTGTTGACAGCATGTCAGTTTGGTCTGACAACTAACCAATGAGGAGGGTGAAAAGACCGCAAGTCACAGTTACGCCATCTTTTGGATGTCTTAATTCAAAAAACCCTCATTGTTTGAATTGTTATTAAATAGAATAGAAATAATTTATCACAAAAAAAAAATACAAGTAATAAGAAAGAGACAGAAACACAGATAAGCAATAAGAAGTGTTGACAATGACTCTGCCTACCCCTTCGGGGATTATGGGCGTGATGTTATGTATGTATGTAAGTAAGTGTGTGCCAAAACGGCGCCCGCTCAGCTCAGTCGTGAGCTACCTGATAATCAGACAGACCACGACGCTGGTTTTCAGCGGGTACCTGGTCTGGTCTGCGCATCCGCCCCCATGTGGATGGGGGCGGATGGGTACCGTGGGGTACCCATCAAGCTAGACGAGGCATACGGCGTAAGGAAGCAGATGCGCGAAGAAGAGAAAACCTAAACTAATACTTAACCAATTTAGTTGAAATTTAGTTAACCAAAAATTTGAACACTACGATAAGACATACTTTTTATCCCGTATAGAATCTATCCGTAATCGAAAACTCCGCTGGCAAAAGCAATAAAGAATTAGTAGTATTCAGGCAGTGTAGAAGCTTCTCTTGCCCAAGTGGGAAGAAATGGCACATTGCAGGGAGGAGTGGCGGTCACACAGGCGGCCCCTGCTCAGCAGTGGGGTTTAAATGGCTTAATAAAAACAAACACTCTGAATGTACTTACTACAGTGTAAGTACTATGATACTCCCATCAGGAAAAGCCATGTTGGAAGTTTTGTCGCATTTGTTAGCAAAGTTACCAGCTGATAAGGAAAGCTATTCGCCAACGACAAAGTATGTCCCTCACACGATAGTGGAGGGTAGGCCACTCTTTCACTGCTTGTCAGGTAACTAGTTGCAATGTATGAATAGGAAAGTTGTTATCGCCTTTCAATTACGGGAAAACTATTAAGTGTAACTAACACTAAAATGTCAGATAAGAAATAACAGTCCACTGCTGTAAAGTAGGTATATTTTAAAATATACACACGGCTTCGAAATTAATCTGACGTTTTAGGTTTTGCGGCTTTAATAGTTTAATTTTGCAACTATGTGAAAGGAATTATTGAGAAATATCCATAGTTGACTAACTGACGTAAGTCAGTTAATATAATTACTCTTAAACTGCAGTAGTTATTGCATTAAGTTTGTGGAAGAATTCTATGCTATCAAAGACATTTTGCTGGCACTGGCAAAATGTCCAAGTTTTACAATTTGTCAAGTAAGAAAACTAGCCCTACCTATCCGTCTATCCGTCTGGTCTCACCATAGTACAAGCCAATATGCTTCGTGGTAAAACTGTTAAGTTAGTGGAACAATTTAATACTACTTGTGTCATTTAAAATAGCCTGACCCCCGGCCAAATAAGCTAACTCAAATATAAATAAATAAATATCCGACTACATCACATACATTGATCTGACTCCGAGCTAAGTAGCTTAAGCACTTATGTTACGGATATCAGAATCAACAGTTGTATTACAAATATATACTTAAATATTAGATATTAACACCCAGACATAGAACAAAACAGAACAAACACAAGTATTCATCATACGAATGTTTGTCCTGGGTGGGAATCGAACCCACAACTCTTGGCGCATGGGGCAGGGTCACTACCGAATATGCCATCGAGCCAGTCAAATACATATAATAAATATGAGCTAACGACCTATATAAATTGAGTACATATAAGGCATCATTAAATGTGGTCAGAAACATATTATTTTATTGTGACCAAAGATTTCTTCCATTTCACATAGACTTGGCACTGATGAAAATGGATATAGAAAAAAAGGCAATAAAATATCTAAAATAAATGAGAAATTTAGAATAACCTAATCCATCAGTTACAAAATCGACTACAGTGAAGAGTATTCAGCGTTTTGGAACGAATTAAAGTGGGGAAATTCTTCAGTCATACAAAGAAGGCATAGTTATTCGTTTCCACGTAAGCCCGATAGTGTTTCCACGGCGGTACGAGTTAATTGCGGTACCCACATGCTAATGCGGTAGGAAGGCGCGCTCGAGCGAGACGGACCGCTCGATACTGTGCTATACACCGTACAGTATACTGTGGTGTGCAATTTGAAGCCAGACACTGAGAAGTTGCCGGACAAACTACTGGCAATAAGCACAATCATTTATGTTATGCTATAAAGTTGGCAATAAGCGTACGACTTTTTAATGCGACACCGTCACACTATTTGGGTGAGAACGCCGTGGTTTGACTCGGGACCTCTGAAATGAAGAACTTCTATCTGGCCAATATCGAGTGGACGAGGTTATACTCAATTAAGCCTCGCGGCATTCATATTGTCGCAGTGTATCATCACGATAAGCAGTCACCGTGGCTTATAGCCGTTTGAAATATATTTTTTTTAATACATCCCGCCCGCCATCCCCGAAGAGGTAGGCAGTCAAAGGGCCACTAGGCCTTTAAGCCACATTCAGCCAAACATTAAACCGGGCTGGGTTAAATGGATATTGTATAAAAGTAGTGACTAGTGGCTAGCTCGTCGCCTACACAATCACATACCCAAACCCAATATAGCATTAGTCGCCATTTACGACGCTAGGCAAGGAAATAGTTGGCACATTAATTTAACTTCCAGACCAACATCGTATATATTCATATGCAATATTCTTCGTCTTTAAAAACAATATAGTTTTTTTTCTCATATTATCAACGCGTATGGTTTTGTGCCTGTGAATAATGGACAGTTAACCTAAACATAAAGTCATCCAGATAACAGTTACATAATTTTATACGACATACAAAGTATCTAATTCTCATTTGAAGGAAAATTTAATCACATAATTCTAAACATTCAGTTCAGTCAGCGTTTTCGTAACCGCTTTACTACAAAGCGATGTTCAATCCAGTAACGACTTCACTACAGGATCATGGTCAATGATTTATAGTTCGCTTCTTTTCCGACCGATGGCTACCTACAATGTACTAAATTGCCTAATCCGTCCCACGAGTTTCCCACTCGTTCTTGAATCTGTATAAGCGCGGAATAAGTTAACTTATCCGCTAGTCAACCGGGCCGTATATCTAATAACCCGTAGGCCGATAATGGAAATGCCGGCTTGAATCAATATGGTTCCGAACGGTTTCAAATGAGACAACTATAAAAATAGAAGATTGTGTTTCGGTGCAACGGGATTGCGAAATGAGCGGATTTTTGTCAACCCACCGGCGACCTACGCCGGCTTTCCCTAAGTTATATAATAGTTTAATTATAATTTAAATAAAAAAGCAAAAACAGATGTATGTAAGATGACATATGTAATATTTTTAAATGGCAAATGGTGCACAATTTATATCTGTATCACTTATTAAGAATCTACATATTTGTCAAATGTATGTCTATCCTTTGACTAGTATTTATAGCATAAGCTAAGCTTAGTTTGGAACTATTTACGAAAAAGGGTAGTTGTCCGCCTCGCCGATCAAGGTACCCAGAATACTGGAAGCGTTGCTCCTTTGAGTAGCCAGGCTGGGGCGTTGGCCGAGGAAGCTTGTGTAAACTTGTTAAACAGCCTCAAATAAATACTTAGGAAAAGCAAAAACATTTCCGCTACCCCTTATTTGTCACTATCCATCTACTCGAAGCATTAGCCAGTCTTAGTGAAAACGACATTTTTATAGAAAAACGCGGATACGTGGTGCTTTTCCGAGGCAGTAGGCGTACACACATGCTGTGCTTGCCTTAATCGGTGCGGTCGCTTATAAACGTGTGAGGAAGTTGGGAAAGCAAGCATTGGGTAACTAGGCGGTTAGTGGTATGTCGCTTGGGAGAATTTTGTAACGCCGGCTTAGTTATGCTTATCGATAAATATACATATGGATAAATAACACCCACAAACCCCTAGGGTCAGGCAGTATGCTTCTTCTACCATTTTAGCAAAAAAATAAGTTAGTTTGTGCAAAAAATAATGTGCCAACTGTGTTCCTTGCCTATAATGTCGTAAAAGGCGACGAGCTAGCCACTGGTCTTTACTTTTTCACAATTTTCCATCTAACCCAGCCGCCTATTTTTAAGTTTTAGCTGAATGTGCCAAAAAAATATTTCCATCTAAGCTACATACATACATAACATCACGTCCAAAATCCTCGAAGGGGTAGGCAGAGTCAAAGGGGCAGCAGGCCCCTTTAACCACATTCAGTCAAAAATTTTACTGAGTTGGGTTAGATGGAAAATTGTAAAAAAGTAGTGACAAGTGGCTAGCTTGTCGCCTACACAATCACATACCCAAAACCTATAGGGTTTTGGGTATGTGATTGTGTAGGTTGTACCATTAGTTGCCTTTTACGACATGCTAGACAAGAACCACAGTTGGCACATTCTTTTAAGTCCCAGACCAATATGGGCCTTTATAGTAAAAACCTATTTAACCATTTTCTCTCCGTATTTATAAATTCATAACGGGTTAATGTAATAGGCCTTATTTTATGTGAAATGAATGTGACTTTCCAACGACATATTATTACAGTTCGTTCATGCATTACTTTCCAGGGTATTTTACTGACAAATCATTCGAGAAGCTTCACAAACCTAAATTAGTAACTGATAAAATGCTATTTTTACTTTAAAAATACCTTCAACCGATAAAGTTGTTATTCAAGTGACTGAATAATTAATTCATTGATTCGTGCCAAACCTTTGCAAATTTAAGTAGGAATACCAATTTTTACTTACGTAAATACGTGGTTTTGGGAACTGTTTGTCAAAAATCTAGACGCATTGTGAGTCCCCCCGAGGTACCACCCGCGTAGCTCCCGTTCTTTCCGATAAAATATAGCCTATGACATTTACAAAAAAAATGTGGCTTTTTGTTGGTTATAGAATTTTCAAAATCCGTTTAGTACATCCAGAGATTACCTCCTACAACCTCACAAACTTTACCTCTTTATAATATAAGTATATATAACAGGGATGCAGCAGGGTGTGTAAGAATCGTGCCATAGCGTTCGGTTCTCTCTGCCTACCCAGCTAGGGAAGTGGCGAGAAGTTTAGTTAGTTAGTTTTGCTACATTCTCGGTCTCTACTCTCAAATTTGAGGAATACCGACTGTGTGGTATAGAATTTGGTTCCAAAATCATCCTTTAGCGCGCATGCCGAAGTGGTACAAGAGCCTGTTTACCGATATTACCTAGCCAAGATTTATAGCTGTAAGTCGGCACATTCAAAAGTTGGCTAAAGCTAGAAGCGAGTCGCGAGCAATCCTGGCCAGGAAGTGCCGACCGGCCCATCGTAAATCACCTATTAGGGCCCTATCATACAACCACTCGCCTATTTAGAAAATAAAAAAGGCTGTAAACCTTTTACGAACAGGCCTTTACAGTTACCGACAGTAAATGCCTTCTTAACTTAATAGTTAGTTCAGGATTAAAGATAACCCAGCAATTGTTCTATAGACTATACTTTTTAGCCAGCCCATTCGCGATAAATTTAACAAAATACTTAATTTAACATCAAATTTACATCCAATATAAAAGTGAATGTAGATACTTGTGTAGATAATCATAGTTAATTAAGTACAAAACATAATGTTTAATATCTTTAACAACTGTTTTTCAAAGCTCACACAAGCGCGATTCTGTTAGCAGTCACCGACGTCACATGTAATCTTAACCTAGTAAGTAAGTAAAGTAAAAAATTATAAAGAAAATATCATTTAGATTTTTTTGGAGATGGAAACTGTAAGATATAGTAGTGGAAATTCTTATGGCAATCGAGCGATGCTAGAATAGGGCTCCTACATAAACAATGCACCTAGGTGGATGCAGGCGGCGCGGCGCACTTGCCGTGGGAACTGCGCTTGCGCCACTAGACGCCACCTCCGCGCGCATTGTGTTGCACTGGGACCAGTGGTGTCCTGAGAGGCCGACAGATACCAAATGCGATCCTAGGGCACTGTATTAAATATATTCACAAGCTTTTTAAAATTAGCGTGTTATCACGGATATCTTTTGGGAAGTTATGCCTGGTTACTAACGTTGAGACCATTCATAACGTTGAGAACTTCATACCCTTCATACAGATATAGATCAGGGGCTCTACTCTGTATCTTTGATATGGAAGTCTCTATGAACCTGGCTAAAATCGTTTGCACTCGTCATATGCTGCGAGCATATGACGAGGGCACGGTTTTGGTTATTTGGTGTAGGCAACGTTTCCAAAAAAAATTATCAATAAGTGTAACGGTTAGACGGTGTAAATATTGAGATTAACAATGAATTACCTAATTAGCTCGTTCTTGTGCTCCTGAGGTATAATTTTGGTACCTACATTTTGTGACTGGCTCGATGACGCGTTCGGAAGTGCCTCTGCCCCATGCGCCAAGAGTTATGGGTTCGATCCCCACCCAGGACAAACATTCGTGTGATGAATACTTGTTTGTTCTGTATCTGGGTGTTAATATCCAATATTTAAGTATACTTATATTTGTAATAATGCTGTTGTTTCTGATATACGTAACACAAGTGTTCAGTGCACAAGTGGAATCAGATCAATGTATGTGATGTAGTCTTGATATTTGTTTATTTATTAAATATTATTTTTTCCGATGATTGTTGTGACTCATATGTTCTCTTAGTCATCTCACGTATATCATGGTGCATAGAATACTAGAGATTCTGATTGAAATCCAAGATTTCAGGATTTAAAAAAACTATTGATTTAAACATCAACGATGTGAAAACATGGAAAACTGATCCAGGTGACGACATAACCTTGTAAGTGATAGTTGCTTATATATTTTGCCGTTGCTTCTTGTTTATCCAATTTACAATATAACTGGGCGTCTCCTCATTTTTAACACAATTATTGTTCACAATTACAACATGAGAAATGCCTTAATACCATTTTAATTTGGCAGATTATGTGCATTTACACGAATAACGTTACTTGGCAAATCTTCCCTCGGATGAGCTTAAACAATACATACAAGTGGGCACGGTAGTGCGTCTAGCCAAGTAGTAATGCGAATACACAATTGCTGCTGCTACTTACCCATATTTGTATTTTAGTTAAACTGTTCATCTCGTAATTCTAATCAGAATTTTCCTATTTCCGAAACTTTAAGCTACGATGACAATCTATTGCTAATTAATTTATAGATATATTTAGGTTATTTACTATACAATTACTGTTAACGAGATAAAATTGCACGAATCAGAATCTTGCTAATTCATGTACATGTGTGTCTGTAGACAGCCTGCCATCGTCAAGACTGAGATAATGTTTTATATCAAAGTGGTGCTACGATACTAATATGATATACAAATACAACTACAAGTTTCAATTAAACATATTTCATCTAATCTGGTGAGGAACAGGTGCTTTTTCAGCTACGTGGATACCTTTGAGATAACAGATAACAGACATAGATAACTTTTATGTATGCAATATACTACTCTGGCTATGTAGAAGTGACAATTAAACCCTCAATACTTTCAGTGTGCAGAGGCGTCCTTCAGTCATAAACACCCTGGATATACAGCGGGAATTGCTATTAAGCACTACACATATTAGGTATTTCTTCGTTAAAAAATTAAACAATGTTTTCAAATCAAATCATTGTTTTAGTTGATCAGACTTGGCTGACATTTTACCTGCTCTTTGTCGGTGGGATCTTTCCCCAAAATTGTACATTGTATAATGTTACGGTACCGGTCTCGTGGGAAGACTCGGGTTCCGAACTAAAGGTCACCGGGTCACCACTTCATTACCGTTGTTGAACAACTAATGGATTTTTTAATTATAACTTATTGCAATTAATGGTCCCGAAAGGTTTGTAGTAAGTGTGTTTAATGAAAAGTGGGTGTAGGTACTAAGAATAGGTAGATAATAATATCTGCTCGGGGGGTCTTAAACCGGATTTGTGCCAAACGTTATTTTGTTGAAGTTGATTGATCCTTCCTGTTGTTAAAAATACCCAATCATTCTTGTTCGTGGTGGTATTTGCTAGTATTTACCTGGTTCTTTTTTAGTCCTTAGTCGTCATCATCATCATCCTCTTGCCCTTCTCCCAGTTCATCTGGGGTCGGCGCAGCACGTCTTCCTCTTCCAAACGTCCCGGTCAGCCGTCATCAAGCTATCCACTCCCATTTCACTCGTATCATCTTTCACACAATCCATCCATCTCTTTAGTCCCTAGTATGTAATATTTATTCTGTGGTTATAGAGTCTTTTGAATCAGATAAAAGGTAAGTACGGGAGACAAGGAGCATAGTAAAATCCCTAAGGGATAAGTTAATATTTTGGTTCACTGCGTGGCTATCTAGATATCTAGAGATTCCTAATACCTTGTCTATGAAGCATATAGTTATTCAGATAATTTAACATTCTTTCGAAAGCGATGGTGAATTATTTAAAAAATACCGTCACTTGACGAGCTGGTTTAAAATTTAGTATGTAACTCTGGCATTAATATTCAATATAAGTCTAAAGTAAGTTAATCTATGTACGTTTTCACACTTTTCGACGTTGAGGATAAACATCGTGAGGAAACTTCCGCATTCAATTAGGTCTGGATAAGTAATTGGCACATCTTGATTAACTTGAATGCGCTCGTTAAATTGTTTTGAGAAACATTACAATAGGGATGAATACTTGATCAAAAATCATTCTATTTCGTCCGTCAGCTAGACACATCTTTTTTATATCAAGTTAACAAAAAATTACAAAGATAAAGACCATCAAAGTTTTGGTGTGAGGGCTTGTGACGTCACTTTCAAGAAAAAATTGTACCTAGGTGTGACGTCACGCGCAACTTGAATGCACTGTATCTTCGTCAGTGTTTGCTAGACAGATAAATAAAAAAAATGTGTTCAATATTTTTTTTTATAATCTAAGTGACGGACTAAACAGATTTTTGTTGGGTTACGTTTGTTAGTTAACTACTTCAATGTGTCTTCTGACAAATCCAGGATCATGATTAAATTACAGTAGACAAGATGAAGACTATAAAATAAAAAAAGTATACTTATTATGAATGTTGGTTGTTCATGAATTGCAAAAGATCAACAATTAACAGCAGATGATCAATGTTTGTTGTCGCGTACATTACTTCTGTCGTAATGAATCCTGGACACGCTCGACACACAAGTGTGAAGTATTAGCAGAACATTCTGAACTTTCTTATGAATGGAAAGTTGTAATTTATTGTAAGTACACGCAGGTTGATTGCTTTGCTGTATTTACAACGTAAATCGTAATTTTAAATTGTACAAAGTTAATTGAACTTTTCAACATTTTATACTACTTGACTTCTTAAGTCTTATCGTTCTTAAGCAAAAAGGTTCTCCAAACAAAAATAAATTTGGCGCCATGTTTGAACTGACTCCACTTTATTATTGAACGGTAAAAAAAAAAAATATTTCTGGTTAACGTAAAAAGCCTTTTGCAAGAAAAAGCCTTTTTTTATTACCTACCACTATTATAATGAAGACTAAGAATCAGTTTGAATTCGCTGACCGCAAGAACGAATAGCCGGATTGAAAAATAAAAAAAATAGCCAACGCATTTGTAGAGGCTACATGGACTAATTAAAGTTAGCAATACGATATCAAATCACATAAGTGTGACAGCGATCTAAGTCTAATTGGCAATCTCTGTCATACCTTTTTCCCATCGAGATAGACTAAACATCCTTCCACTTGCTTTAATCCTAACACACACTATTAATAAAATATACAAACATTATGCTTTGCCTGACCACTACAGCAAACATTTTCAATGAAAAATAACTAATCTGACCAGGAAGCAAAGATAAGTCTCATTAGCGGACACCCACAAGCGCATGTGCAATGTGCAGCACGCAACTATGCACCGGGCATGAATGGCCTCCCTACGGCCTTGCGCCCACGCAACCACCGGGCTAGTTCGCTGAGCACTGGTACCGATATACCACTCACTTGTGCCTGAGTGTGTAGGACTTCGAATTGACTAGTGAGTTTCTCCCCGGTTCTTCTTAGTAAAATCATTGACCGAACTCGGTAGTAAGATCATTAAGATCTGGCGGGTGCAAACAATTTATAAGTGTTTTTGTAAATCCTGTATGAATAAAGATATTCTCTATTTCCAAGTTTAATCATGTTGATATATTGTTATACTAATACGAAGCTTACACCAAAGTTATCTATAAACATTACGACAACATATTTTAACACCTTTTTGTTGACCAAGGGGAATGCGTTATGCAGACAATATTGGTAGATCTATAAATAAATTAATAAAAAATAGTACGTAAATAATAAATTAATTTTCCAGACTGACACACCAATTCTCTTATTCCAAACTAAGCGTAAGCTTGTGCTATGGATACTAGGCGAACGGATAGAAATACTTAAATACGTTTATAAACAACCATGACTCGAGTACAAATGTCCATGTTCATCACACGAAACATTTAATCCCGCTAGGATTCGAACCCGACTCTTGGTTTCATGCCCAGGTGCTCTGACCACTCGACCAACGGGCCTGTCAATAGGTACATAATCGTTTGTGGGCACTTATCAACGCCTGCTCCTACACTAAAGACTTTGGGACGTAAGCTTGTGGGTGAAAACTATAAAATACACCAGGAAACCGCACCAGCGACGATGTAAGTATTGAGTAACCGTTCGCTTTTACTTTTCGAAGTCATAAAACTAACTGAAGAAATGCCCATTTCTTAATACGCAAGAGGAAACGCAACGTGACTTAAGTGACAAATATTTGACGGCAATCACCTTTGTAGTTGGTCAGGTAATTTAGCAAATAAAATTCGACTGGCTCGATGGCGCATTCGGTAGTGACCCGGTTCGATTCCCACCCAGGACAAACATTCGTATGATGAATACTTGTGTTTGTTCTGTGTCTGGGTGTTAATATCCAATATTTAAGTATATATTTGTAATACCACTGTTGATTCTAATATTCGTAACATAATTTAAGCTACTTACCTCGGAAACGGATCAATGTATGTGATGTAGTCGGATATTTATTTATTTATTTATTAAGTTTACCGAATACATATGTAAGTTTTTTAGTTATATTTGATATTAGCTGTGCCCGCGGTTTCAACCGCGTTTATGGTGAATATTATATAGCCTATTAGCCTTCCTCGATAAATGGGCTAGCGAAACTCGTCCTATTTGTACCTCAAAAGGTAGGTATCATGCAAAAGGGCTTGAAATCTGACGCCAAGTGAAATTCGCTCGGATTTAATCAAACGTAAAGTGCCCGAGGAAAAAGTGCTTGTGTAGTAGGGTCATTATTGCGTTATGGCACCTACTCAAATGCAAGAAAGGGTTACATCAAAGTGCTCGGTTATACAACAAAGGCTCCTCATCGGCCGCCTTCCTTGCGATAAGCTCCCGCAACAATGACGTCGGCGGTATCGAGCAGATCTGCGCTTGCGCAACCCGAGGAGAAAATGTAGGATTGAGTACTTAGGCGGTGGACAGGTATGTATGTTAGATGTGTAAGGGAGCTAGATCTGGGGAAATAATATGTCGGATCGATTCTACTCGTAGATATTAAAATAAAGGATTTAAATTTTCTTCGGTGAGGAAAAACTTCGTCTGAATTGCAAATGGTAGTAAGGTTTTGTAAAATGCAATATTATAGTTTCTTAGACTTTTTTCCAGACAGTTGCGAAGAAAAAAAATACATGGACTGAATATAGAATAGAGTTAGTATATTACTGAATATCACGACCCGTTGGTTATTTACGTAAGTAGGTATTTGACACCAGCTTTAAATTCTAGAGCACTGATAACTGAAATAACGGTTTTTTTTAACCATTATTAATAGCCGTCTACGTTCTATTTTCGTTCCATATTTGAATAAAAAAAATAAATTTAAAACGTCACTGTTTTGACTTCACAACGATGTGACGTCACAACGATGATAACACTTTACCGCCAATCTGGTCTTACATTAAATATATAAATAATAGACGGTTATAAAGGAAACGCAACCGACGGCGAGGAAGTGCAGTTAAGCAGTCCTAACTTTCCACGCTCGAGCTGCATCGAAAGTTCTGGAGCGTCCGGGTTTCACTCGCGCTGGGCGCCAAGTGGGATTGAAAGGATACGCCAGTTAGGGCTGACAGCATTGTTATATGTATTAGTAATTTTACTGGTGAAATAAATACCTAAATTAAGCTGATGTTGTGTCGGTAACATGTCAAATGAGAAACCCCTATATTATAAATTTGAAAGGAACTATCTGTGTCTGCCTTACTTCTTCATGCGTAAAATATGTTAACCGATTGTTTATGGTATTGGATTCGTTATTGTGTAGGTAACGAGCTAGGCAAATGTCACCACTTTATTACAATTTTCCATCTAAACCAAACCAGTTTCATTGCTGGCTAAAAGTGGTTAAATGCTTATAAGGAACCTGATTGATTACATTCTCTCAGATTGCGGGCCTGATTGGCGGAGTGAGTCACCCGACTCCCCCGGGATTGAACTTGGATTCCCAAGGCCATGGTGTAGTTAGTGCTGAAGGCCCCATTTTCCCCCATGTATTAAGTGTACAGTACTCTGGTATGTCATTTCTATTTCTAAGCTAATATATATTTTTCCGATGTTGGTCTGCGACTTAAAAAAAATGTGCCAACTGTGTATCTTGCCTAGCATGTCGTAAAAGCCGACTAATTGTATATGTGGTTTTGGTGTGTGATTGTGTAGGCGACGAGCTAGCCACTTGTCAGCACTTTTTCATAATTTTCCATCTAACCCAGCCCAGATTTATTTTTTGCTGAAGGAGCCTGCTGTCCCTTTGACTCTGCCTACCCCTTCGGGGATTATGTGCGTGATGTTATGTTTGTTTATTTTTTATTTGTTTATATATGTCTCTCTGTATTTTCCCTAACTTTTTATTTATGTATTTCTGTCTGTGTCATTCCTCTTTCTTTGTCTTAATGTAAGACGTAGCAACCCTGCCGTGACCCGCTTGATGCACCTCCGTGCCGCATTCCGCGACGTCGTATGCGGAGCACGGAGGCGGGTGTGACGCGACAACTGTTTTCAACATGCAGGGTACACGGCATACAGTTTATTGCCAAATCGAGGGGTCCAATAAACATGTACTCGTATATGAGGTAAGAAATTATCGGATTTTTGAGATCTTTTTGAGATTTCTCAATTGACGCGCTTGGTAGTTACATAGGTAACTACCAAGCGCGTCAATCACATATAGATGTGATTGTAATCTGTGAAATGCAAATGTTGTGTTTGTTTTATTCGTTAAATCCCTTGTATAAACAAGACATATAAACATGGGCGTACGCAACTTTACGTCGGGTATACAAAGAGGACCGATCTATTATTATTATTACAATCTCTATATCGCAGGTAAACACATATTAGAAAAATATAATAATCTATGTTACTGATCAAATTACATCTTCAAAGTTATTAGTGCAGGTTAGATATTGAGTTATTTTGACGGTTACAAAAAAGATCGTAGGGTCAATCACCACAATCAATTCGTTTGAACATTTATTCATACTTCACCATACAAAATTCAGTACCCAGCCAACTCTTTATAAGGCGGACAAAATCATGGCACGGATTGTGCGCAAGCGTAGCTCGTTTATGGCAAAAACGAATTGAGACAACAGCGCCTTACTTGCCCCGAGAAGGCTGCAGTTCCATACATAGCCCGCTGTGGCGGCCGAATGGCCCTAAAGAAACTTAGCGAATTGCGAGACTTGCTTGAGTTTGCCGGCTACTAACACAATTTTATATTTATAATGTATTTTTTGTATATAAGACAACCGAAACACGGATCAAATATGTTTGTAACAAGATATCTTGAAATATTTTATGTTCATTCCATTAAATTTAGACATATTTTAAATACCTAAACTATAAGATAAATAATTAACTCATACAAACCAAAAATTAATTTCAAAATGTCACCTGTCATTAAATTGGCACGCGTTAGAATAACACGTTAAGTACATAATCGTTAATTACAAATTTATGCAAAATGTTACTTCACATCGTCTTAATAAGGCATTATTAATCTATTATATATTATTCAGCAAATAACTCGTTAGATAATGTATGTTAATGGGACTACATACTAAAAACCAAATTAGTTTGTTTGCATATACTTATAGATAACGTTATGAATATTATCTAACTGCATAATATACAACAAGGTGGATATATGTATAACGTATCGAAATTCTGGGGATTTCTCGCTGTTAATTTTAAATCAGTCCAAAATTATGTAGGTTTTAAATAGACATCATAACTCAGTAAGAATATTTAGATTTTATTACACTGGCTCTATGTATTTGTCATTTTGGATTTTTTGTTTATTATTTTTTCTATGCCAACTCATTGAACTATTATTACTAGCGTATGGAACCGACGCAGCAAACAAGATTTTTGCGCCGTGCGTTGTTGCCGATCGGCAACAACTCGTTTAGTCACTCGCCTACGTTCGCCACGGCGTTTACGACGTTTTGGTCGCGAGAAAAATGTACTCTATGAGCGATCTAGCGCTGCGTGTTTTAATAGCTTAATTAGACGACAATTGTTAGTTTTGGCGCTGCAAATGCTGAAACACGCTCAGTCCATGCTTCTTGATAATATTTTTGTTTGACATAGCTTCTCTATACGTAGTAATAATAGCTCAATGTGCCAACTGGGTCTGGGACATAAAATAATGTGACAACTGTGTTCCTTGCATGTCGTAAAGGCGACTAATGGTGGCCAGGCATGTGATTGTGTAGGCGACGAACTAACGACAAGTCGCTATGGTAAGATGAAAAATGATAAAATAGTTGTACCTTTTCACAATTTTCCACCTAACCTAACCCAGTTTGATTTTTGGCAGGTGGTTAAAGGCACTTGCCCTTTGATTCTGTCTAGTTCTACCCCTTCGGGGACTGTGGGCGTGATAATATGCATGTAATAATAATTAAAGAAAATCTTTTTGCATTACTTAAATTATTTGCAAAAGACGCCTAAATTGTATACGCATATAATAGATAATTCATCATCTTCCTAGCGTTATGTCCCGTGCTTAGACAGGGTCCGCTTAGACCGTGATCTAGAGTGAGTCTGGTAATTACATTGAAGCGACTGCCGATCTGACCTCCGTAACCTTAAGATAGGGGAACCAGACAATGTGGATCATGGTTACAAATCCAAAGTTGTTTGAATTTGCAGGTTTCATCACGATGTTTTCCCTCACCGTCGAACTAGTGGTATAAATACGTACATAGACTTGAAAAATCCAGAGGTACGTGTCCGGGTTTGAACCCGCACTCCTCGGTTAAGAGGCGCGTGTCCTTACCATAGAGCTTCCACCGCTCCGCTCAATGAATTTTCCAAATGTAGTTCCCAAATTGAGTCTACTTTACTCAGATAATATTTTTCTTATTTCATCATATTCAATTAATATTACGCCTACAGCTATGCCCGCACTCCTCGGTTAAGAGGCGCGTGTCCTTACCGTTGAGCTACCACAAAAAATACTGTGCAAAGATGCGCTTTTATGATAACTAGTTAGATTATAAAGAAACGTCAGCATCAATAAATGAAGAAAGACAAACGGGCAGACAGACGGTCCATCTGATCAACGGACACTAGTAATTACAGATACAGATACCGAGAACGAAGCAATTATCTAATTACAATCACATGTGGAGCAAGAAGTTGCACTCATACAAATATATAACACGCAATCGCATGATAGATGAAAAACGTAAAAATGTTTCGAGAATAATATAGTGTTCTAGTAAATACGTGGTCGGTGTGGTTGTAAGAGTATTTGTTATAAACAAAGCTTAAAACATACATATTTTGTTGGTACTAATCGTCGGTATTACATTATCTTACACTGAATTAGGTTTCGCTAAAATAATAAATAACTTCTCCGGACTGACACACCAATTGCCAAGTTCCAAACTAAGCCTATGATTGTCAAAGTCAAAGTCAAAATACTCTTTATTTATATAGGTTTGAAACAAACACTTATAAATCGTCAATTCAACAGAAAAATCTACTAATAATATGAATCTACCACCGGTTCGGAATGTTGCTTCTACCGAGAAGAAACCGGCAAGAAACTCGGTAGTTACTCTTTTTTTAACAACATATTTTACAGGGGTGTATAGATCATATTTGCATTTTAACCATGCCGTAAAGTCGGCTTGTCAGACACCAAAATATAAAATAACGATGTTTACAAAATTTAAGCATAAATTAACCAAACCAGACCAGATTGTGCTATGGATGCTAGGTGAACGGATAGACCTACTTAAATACGTTTATAAACATCCATGACTCGAGTACAAATGTCCATGTTCATCACACGAAACATGTACCCCTAGCAGGATTCGAACCCGCGACCTTTGGTTTTGTGACCAAGGTCTCTGACCACTCGACCGACGGGCCTGTCAATGTCATAGGCTGTATTTGTACCCTGTAATCCTATGGAAACGGGAGTTACGCGGGTGAAACCGCGGGGCACTGCTTGTTGAAATATACATGTATATGTAATGTACATAATACGTAATGTACATTATTATTGCAATGATTAAAGCATATATAGTGGAATGTAGCCGGCCCCAGGCGATCTAGGGCAAGAAGACGATTATTATAGTAATAATCCACATTCCACTTGTTGATTCTAAGTTTGATATTTATTGGACTAAAACATAATAGACTTGTACATTATATATAATTGTGTAGTAGAGACGTAAACACATAATCATGTTAAAACATATAAGTAATAATCGCAAAAGTCGGTTATAATTGCTACTTTTTGGAGATAAGAAAAGATTTTAAACAAAATGTTGGATTTTGGTATCCTTCATAGGTAATTTTTTTTTTCTAAACTTATACACAGGTCTTTGTCTAGGTGTACTGCCAATAAACTTACCATAGACACTCCGACTAGAACCTCATTCACGGAGGTTCCATAATAATTATTATTGATTAATAGAGGACCATCGTTAATGATTTATTAAATTACCGACTTGTAATCATCTTACGGCAATTGTTATATTATATCGAAGAAGTAGACGTGTGAAGAATACTAATTACATTATGTCTAGAATCTAAACACGACCGGTGCTTTAACTATAATTTTTTATTTTTAACCCAAAATAATAAGCCTAACTTAGTTGCTAATAAACTCGCGCGCAGCTGAGTAGATCGGATAAATAATAACAATGAATTATACATAGACAAAATAATTCGTTCTGATTTCGCTTCGTTTCATTGCTGATGCCACGCGATCTCCGATAGGGCTGTCACTATTTTTTTATATTTTCTGGTTATATCACATTTCGCTACTTTTAATATTACCTAAAAATTGACTTTTGCTTATTTTCTACAACCTTAGTTTGTATTTTTGTTATCATGTTTTATTTTTTCTGTTTTTTTTAAACGTCGAAATGACTCTGGCCCGTAGGTAGTGTATACGTTGTCGTGTACGTTGTTAATTTTGCACTGCAGTAAAGAGACTAAAATACAACTTTTGAAACTAAAATAGTCAATACCGAGTTTAGAGGCTATTTTGCCTGAAACAGTGAAACTGATTTTTTACGAAGCTATCACAAGCAGATAGGCAAGTCTTAAGGAGGAACTACTAACGCGCATTTATAAAAAAAAATATACACCTAATTCCACGCGGCCAATTCTTATTCCAGTCTGAATAAAAACTATTTCCTTGTCCTTGAATTTGGTCACCCTACCCTGCGCGCGCATTCCGCGAGCACACGCGATCTGTTCTACTCCGGGGAGCAGGAATGCGAAGATGCGCTGATATTGCACTATTATGTACTTTTCACAACATAGTCGTACACACGGCTTTAGATAAATGCGCCTGTGTATGTTGCCCGTTAAATAACGTAGGTCACGTTGAAATGTCGGCATTTTACTAAACTTCAGCATATCCGTGCTTGAGGAGACCTTTAATTAATTAACTTTAAGCTATACTTTCTGAATACCATTACTACTTGCTGCTGACGGTGACGAAAAACATCGTGATGAATCCTGCACATTTAAATAATGGGTGTCGTTTAACTATGATCCAATTTGTCTATCTAGGGTGATAAAAGTCAGATAGGCAGTCGGTTCAATGTAACCAGATTATAATAACCAGTCTCGCTAAAACCTGGATCATGGTCAGCGTAGGCACCGACTAAGCACTGGACTTAGCACTAGGAGAATGATTGAAATGATGACATGTAGTTAAAAAAAAAAATTAACCAACTTAAAAAAATGCGGAGGTTCTCTATTAGTTGAAACTAAAAACTAACTAACTAAACTTCACGCCACTTCCCTAGCGGGGTAGGCAAAGAGAACCGAACGCCATATGGCACGATCTTTACACACCTCACTCGTCTCTTCAACATTCATAATCCTTTTCGAACAAGCTCTACGGTTTTAATGAATCCTAACTTTGTTGAAACCTTTTTTTTAATGTTCCTCGATTACTCCAAGACGCCTGGACCGATTCCAGGGAAAATCTACGCGCCTTTTTTTACCTTTTTTACGGGGTTTTTCTTTTCTCTAGAAAAAGTTAAGTAAATAACTTTTTTCTTAAAGAATTGAAATAAATAGGTAATTATTTTAGCTCGTTAGATCCGCTTCACAACACTAAGGTGTTTCATAAGTGCTTTTTCACTATAACAATTTTCTGTTGCGGCAAAATTTTGCAGATCACAGTCCATTTTGTAGGTTGCGGTTTGATTGGGTTCAGGCATGGGGAAATTATAATAAGTCATGACGCAAATTGAAATGTCTAGTTTTATTTTTGATTCCAAATTATCGGCTATTTTACGGCCTAATGAGTTTTACTACACAACACTAACTTGGAGGGAAATTAGAATCAAAATTGGTTTTTAATATTACCATCATATGCCATAAATATATGGTCGGTTGATTAGGTAATTGGTAAAATATATTAACCGGTAAATGATCTGATTTATTGAACAGAATCTAAATTCATTTTTATGTCTATGGCCGTTTGTGCCACGACTGTGAATGTTTCCCTGCTCATAATTAAAAGTTAATTTATTAAATGTCAAATTCCAAATATACAATTTAGATATCTTCTAACAACATTGAGAATTAATTAGTTAAGTTATACATTGAAGATGGCCATACTCCTTAACGGATTCCGAATGTTTGATGTATAACAGCACATTTGGCTGATTCGAAGGTTTATTATACATAACAAAAGTATATTATTTTTCAGTAAAGTAAAGTAAAAATTCTCAATTTAACTTTCATCTCGTTTAACAATTATCGAAATAACCCAATACTCTACGACAGTTAAAACCACTTTAGATTGTCTTTTATAAAAGTCAAGCAACCCCTACTAATATTATAAAAGTTTGTAAGTATGGATGGATGTTTGTTACTCTTTCACGCAAAAACTACTGAATGGATTTTAATGAAACTTTACAATAATATAGCTTATACACCCAAATATCATATAGGCTATGATTTATCGATGTACCACGCGAGCAAAGCCGTGGGCAGAAGTTAGTAAATAAATAAACCATTTGTTAGGCTGTACACTAAAATATATATAGAAATAAATTCTTTGGAGCATTGTCAAAAAAACCGCATTGTATTGCAGGCAGACTTGAGATATTAGATTGCAGTGTAAACGCAGTTATGCTTACTGAACATATTGCATTTCTGCAACTTGCTGGCAATCCGAATCCCGTCCGAACGGGGCTTAACCCTCCGCTGCGTTGATGAATTAACCTGCCGTGCAAGATAACCCTAAGTGGCTACAAGAGTATTTATTGGCGCCGCCGGTGGGCTCGTGTGACCCCGGCCCGTGTCAACACCTGCCAAGCCTTCAAACAGATTGATGCTCTTTACTTGGTAACCGTTAAGTGCGGGACTACGTGGAAAGCGGCTGAAATGAATGATATATTGTAGGCGCGCTTCCGATTAGTCGCAAACTGTTGATGACGTGTAAGAATGATTGATAAATTTAAGGCACAAATTCAAATCTTCTCATACCTAGTTTAACTCTTTTATTTTATAGGATTTTTTTTCCTCTTAGAGTTAAGTGCCGTTATTCAGGGACCGTTTGAATTATGACCTCAAGCTTATTTTTTTAGATTCATCCATTTTTCATCAGTTTACTTCGTAACCCTTAGGTAATCAATATACTAAAGAACTTAAATAACTCATTTTTTAATGATACCTTATATCAGTGAGAACATTTTATGTTACACTTTTTTATATAATTCTATTACACGCACGCAATTAACAAATTTTCTCCTACGTAAAGGAATTCTTACACCCGGATATTGTTTTCGTTTCGTTCATTCATTCTTTGCGTGAGTGATTGATCAAGAGTGGTGGAACACGCGAAGTGCGTTCTGCAATATTGAGGTCTATTAGGTTAAGTACTATTGCACTTGCTCTGATTTTGTTATGATTTTTGCTCGCGGCTTTACTAGCGTCGTAATTCAGTTTATTACAGATACTTTATCGAATGTCTTGTAATTTTTTTAAGGGAAAAATTACTTTACATATATAATTTATCATGGGAATGGAAAATAATTGATTTGTTAAAAAATGTTATCCTGTATCTAAATACTTTGTCTTAGATATTCGATATATTAAATCACCAATTAAAATATATAGGGTGTATGTGTGTACCCTGAACTATATATTATTTATACTCGTTTATGACCTAAATAATTCCTAATTTAATTGTTATAATGTTTTAACGAATTATTAACATTTATACACAACTGGTGTGTCTTGCTTTTACTCTCATACAAAATTGCACACACATGTTGTGTTTTTTCTAATCATACGTTACTCACCAGGTAGCAGTCTATCGGCTTCTCCCGCGGCCTGTGGTAGGCCTTCTGCAGCTCGGTCTGCTTGAGCGCATGCGCGATGTGCAGTGCGCTGGCGTCGAAGCGGCCATATTGGTAGTCCGGCGTGTCCCGCGAAATCTCCCGTGCGGGTGACGCGTGCACGCTACCGCCGTTCGTAGCGCGGATTGGGGATACTGGGGGAGAAATGGGTTTCTTAGTACATCAAAGTATTCAAACACGAATTGGGATCTGTCAGTAATAAATTCATAACCTTCTGTTTTTGTATTTTACAACGTTACTCGACGTTTCGTCTTTCAATCGATAAGGAACTAGTGATATTTAGCTTTTGTCTCCCACTGGCTGGAAAGCGAGCCTTATTTTCTTATTACTATCAAATGCCAATTCAAAAATATCATTGATAACATCGAGAAGAACAGACAATCAACAACAAAAATCGTGAAATGGGTATAAAGTTATTCAAAAATTCAATTATCATCTTTATCTACATCTGTAGCATTTTTTGTCCTCTGGATATGCAACAGAGACAAGTTAATAAAGTCCCTGTATATTGCGAACTCTGATGACAGTGGCGCCACACGTACACATTTTATTACCTATAACGTATAGTGCATATGACATATAACAAGTGTCACCAATAGAATAATAACAGGTTTAATTAAAGTGCACTTGTAAGCTTAAGATATATCTGTTGTCCTTGAATACAAATGTATGACACAAAATATAATAATGGCGCGTTTTCTATGTTTCCAACCTAAAGGGACTAAAGGAGCTTGCTACTTTTTTACCTCTGCCTACCTCTAGGTATTCAGCTGCTTAAATATAAAAAAATATTAGTAAAATAATATGATAATGATATCGTTAGGAGTCTTGTAACTTCAATCCAGGTCTTAAAATTCTTTCATTATTTGTTACGCAAAAATTTCAAAGTTTAACCAGCTACTCGACTTATTCAGGTCTATTAAGGTTGGAAATTTATACTTGAGGTCGAATATGACAGACGTTAATAGTACTAGTTACACGTAGTACTTACAGTGGAAATTCTGCTTCTACATATCATACAATCATGGATCGTCTAGTGCAGGGTTTCTCAAACTAATCCCTTTTAAAGTCTCCAGAGGACGGCGAACCCCTAGACCCTAGTAGGTTCAGATCAGACAGTACGATCAGTAGCGCGCCCGCAGACAAGCATGTCGCACGGGTCAGTCGTTCATCCTCCATTACGTAAATCTTCCCGCGAACCCCCTATGATCGAATGGTGAACCCCTAGGGGTTCGCGTATCCCCCTTTGAAAAACGCTGGTCTAGTGCATTTGAATATTTAGATACTTCTGTATAACCTTCGTCTTATAAACATGCAATATTATTAAGTAAATTATTAAATTGTATACGCCCCCACTGACGGTATTATGTCTAATATTGTATTCTCAGTTGGTTTGCTATTAATTATAATTTCATTAACATAATATTATTCTCAAGGCAGGCTGTCGATTCAGCATCGGAACTACCTTACTGACAAAGACCGCTTGTAAACCAAGAACAACATTGGCAGGACTAATGAATATATAAATAGATAATATAAGGTATCTGATATAAACATGTGAAAGGTGACCCGGGTGTTTCTCAGCCACTATACGTCATCATCATCATCCTAGCGTTATGTCCCATGCTTAGACGGGGTCCGCTAAGACGATCCAGGATTTAGCGAGTCTGGTAATTACATTGAAGCGACTGCTGATCTGACCTTCATAACTCTAAGGTAGGGGAACCACACAATTTTTGGATCATGGCTACAAATTCAAAATAGTTTGAATTTGTAGCCAGGCAGTTAATAAGTTGTTTTTTTAGACTTAATACGTTTTGTTCTAATTCTATTAATTTAAAGCTACGTAAATAGTATGTATATACGTACTCATTATTTATAATTATCTCACGCTTAAATCCTGGATCATGGTCTAAGCGGACCCAGTCTGATCACAGTAAACAACGCTAGGAAGATGATGATGGGCGTTTAAGAATCAAAGAGTTTAGTTTAGTTTAGTTTTTTTTTAAGACCGCAAGAGTGATTCACAAAGTTATACCTATCAGGCCTCTCAATCAATAAAAATATGTATATTAAGTATATAAAATATTGTATTATAATATATTAGCAATTCTATTACTCGAAGACATTTCAATAAGTTATGTCCTGTTCTCAAGAACATTTGAATGGTTTAAATAATATTATTAGTTCTTGGAACTGAATACGAACCAGCCTCTACATATTATTGGTAATTCTATATTAAACATAATAAAATATTAAAATGTTTAATAAATTATAGTAGTAATGATTGGTTTGTGGGTTCATGCTTCTGTGTAGATTAATATTTTCTAACCTGAAAAATTTGATCATCTTTTGTTATTGTTATTTAATTATGAAAATAATTTATTTCTTAATGTTATGAACCGCGAAAGATTGAAATTTTGTAGTTATTTTTTCACAAAAAAAATTTATTGACCTATGTAAGTAATACCAAATAAATATACCTCTAAAAAAGAATAATGCTTGGCAAGGAAATCAAAGAATAAATTAACAAGATAAGCGTGTTCCGTTATTGGGAATAGCATAACTAGGGCTATTTTGAATATTTGTTCCACGTTAAGAGTGACATGCATCAACTTCAAATTGAAGCTCTTATTTATATAAAAAAACTAGCTGACTCGGCGAAGTTCATTCCGCTTATTAGTCAATGACACATAATCGGGTTAAATAAATTAAGATGTAAGCTATCCTATCTTTCAAATTGGATCAAAGTGCACACGGTGTGCAAATTTGATTAAAATCGGTTAAGTAGTTTCGGAGTACATCGCGGACAAACAACGTGACGCCTAATTTATATATATTAAGATATATGTAAGTATATAAGAGCATAACATAGCTAATTAATATTATTAGAAACGCTTGTTTTTAAGACGTATAATATCTGTCAAAAATCTGCATACCGAACCCAAATAAAAGGCACAATAACACATTCAATTTGCATAACCACTCAATTTAACAACACATCGAATTGAATATCCTCTCCCATTCATCGGCCCTAATCCAATAATGTTAACATACCATTGAACCTAACGTTTACTGGAAAGAGAACCTAAATTATAGACAACTACGGTCGTATTCGGTGGAGCATGGTGAGGAATGGTGTCAATGACCAACTGGTCATAAGTTACACACTATTTCACTAGGTAAACTAACCATTCGTTTTGAGAGGTATTCTGTTCGGAACAGTTGTGTTGCTAAATAGCCTCTTTGGATTCGCTTTAGACTATCATAATTAAACTGTAGCCTGTGTATAATACCTTTACTAATACTATAAATGCATGTATACTATAAGACCTGTCTCTCTGTTACGTCTTCACGCGTAAACATCGAGATATATGTAGTAATATATCGATGCGTGTAAATTACTTTAATGAATGCGGTAAAATTTTGCATGACTAAAGTTTAAACCCTGAAAAATGACTAGGTTGCTATTAATCCAAAAAATAAAGTTTTCAGAACACGCGATGAAGTCCTCGTTACAAAGCACATTAATTTTGTAATATCAATTTCGTAAAAGAAAGTATCGTAGTATCTTGTAAAACCTAATTGATTTTCAATTATCTTGAGTGTACGATTATAATTTATCAATAATTGCTTAATATTAAGTTAGTTTACAATACGAACCAGTGACGTCAAAAGTTGACAAGTCATACAAAATCTATGAAGTGATTGCGTTTTGACAGCTTTTAAAAAGTACCTCAATTGACTTGCCAGTCAACATCCCTATTGCCAAACACACATTCAAGACATACGTAAGTATACGTATTTTAATACCGGGTACCATAATAAGTGAAGCGTGGTTAGGTAACAGTTCACTTGCTTATGCGCTAAACATGGCAAATGTACTGCAAATGGTCCAATTGCAACGGTTCTACGAACTAGTGTATGCAACATTTCAATGAAAATATTCAGTTCATTTAGCAATGATTTTATTTTTATCGTAGATACATATAAAGTTTGTAATATTAAGATTACCTAAAAAACCTTTTAAGATTAGTTGGAAAAATATCACTGATAAAAGTATATACTAAATATAATATTATTATAACTGGTTATCCGGTAAGCGGCTTAGACTTTTGAGTGGTATGATCAAGTAAATGTGATGGCAAGATGGTTCAAGACTTACACAGCTTCAGAACATCAAGGAAATAAAATCATAAATTAGGATGAAGTCCTAGAACTATTTTCCCTGCCATCAATCACTATCTTGTTCTCAACCCATGACCAATTGGTGACAGTATGTTACAATTCCATATCTCGTCTACATTCAAATCCTATGATTGAACAACTGACATCGATTTTGTCAAACTTATATTGGCTTGCACAAGCATACTTGCCCAGAGTCCTTGTAACTTGTTAACAGGGCTGGATTAACCAAATAGAAGCAATGTAACGCAGGTATGCAGATTATTTTGGACTATACACTGGGACAACAAGGAGTGGTATTTGCTGTCTAATGGATAATTCAGCTATCCTCGTTGCCAGTTTCACAGGAGTCAATTGGTTGAATCGTTGCACCCAAACGTTGTGAAATTGTGTGTTTGCACCGATTTCCAAGTAGCTTGAAAATTGCTTGTTTCATCGCTACTGTCACCGAAGTTTCACAATATTTGATGGTTTGACATTATAATGCAAGACAAATGCCAATTACAATTGAAAGGGTTTTGCAGAGCAATATGGCTTGTGTTTTTTTTACTTGAAGGCCTTTAAGTTACTAAAATTAAGCTATCTTCACACTAATAGCCTAACCTAACCTAGCGAGGTGGGCAGAGAGAACCGAGCGCCATAAGCCACGGCCCTTACACACCTCAGTTCGCTTCTTTGACATTCATAACTCTTTTTATATCCGCTCTACGGTTATTATGGCTCCTAACATCACCTTCTATTTATCATACGACCAATTAGGGTTTTCAAAAATACAAAAATCGCGAGATGGCACGAGGGAGTCTCGTGGTCTTACCATTGTCACTATTGGCTCCTTGTTGACAGTATGTCAGTTTGGTCTGACAACTAACCAATTAGAAGAGTGACAAGACCGCAGGCACAGTTACGCCATCTTTTGGATGTTTTAATTCAAAAAAACCCTCATTGGATCAATTTGATTAAATCCTATATATACCTGCATCTTTCCACTTTCTCACTGTATACCGGCTTAGTCGTTTTCCATTCTTTATTCATTCAGCTCTAAGTTACATGTTAAACCTATTTTACTAAGATAGCCGTTCACATCAGGGTCATCAAACGACGTCTAACTACGTAAACAGGTCCTGCGCCCTGCGCATATTTGTATTCAGCCATTCATACGGAACCAGTGCGGACTAGTAGAAAGTGCATGCCCATGTGAAAGGAAAGGACAAATTAAAGAAGTATTTTATCTAATTGGCTCGGTTAACGTTTGATTCCTGTTAGTGCTGGAACTTGTATGATTAAAAATCTGTATTACTGATCTGGTCTTGAATTTGTTGTCTGAGAAATTATTATCAAGTCTGATTTATAATTGTCTGGAAGCCTTTTTTGAACGCTTATGTATGATATCGATTCCATACAGGTCATTTCTTTTTATTCGGTGGTATTTAGTATGCAACACAATAATACATTGCGCATTATTTATATAAAAGATAGCATAGCATGTACGTGTGAAACCGATTTGTTCTTACACAATCTTTTATTTTATTTTATTTTAACCAATAAGTACTCAAACTTTATTTCTGTGTCAAATCGAACGCACTCTCGACATCGCCGATGCGTCAAACGTCGTTACATAAACCCATAGTGAACGCCATGATCTAACGCTAACCCATGACAAGCTTTAGGTCAGTGGGCTGCAGCCGGTGGAATGTGGCCGGCAGTTTTGCAACAAGTTCCCCCCTCTCGCTCCCCCATGACCTCTCTCTCGGGAAGCCGACGGCTGAGGAACTCCGAATAGTTCCGAAGTTGCAGCGAAACAAGTGCGTGTGCGCTTGCCATTAGAGATGTCGGGTCAAATCGATGTTTAATCGATAAAATAAACCGATGTTAAGTCTAAGAATTTACGTTTAACGAATATATGAAAACGTGTATTGAATATAGGAACAGTACAAACTCTAGAAGGGAACCATTATATTTTAAACTATGGAAGGACAAGTAACACATTTAGTCAAAGGTCTTGATTACGTAGATATGGTAATACTTCACTTCATCTATACTAATATTATAAAGAGGAAAGATTTGTATTTTTGTATGTGTGTGTGTGTTTGTTTGTAATGAATAAACTCAAAAACTACTGGACCGATTTGAAAAATTCTTTCACAAATAGGAAACTACTTTATCAAGAAGTAACATAGGCTATATTTTATCCTCATGCTCTCACAGGAACGGGAACTACGCGGGTGAAACCGCGGGTCGCTGCTAGTTATGTATATAATCGGAAGTCTTTTTAAAGTAGTCGTATATCGTCATAGCTTTACTATCTAGGTCAATATTTTTTTTTTGTTATAAATGCTTTTTTTTTCCTTAAAGTTTTTCATCATTTTCTTCAGAAACGTTCACAATCCTGCATTCAGCTCTTTAGGCAATCTTCTTTACCGTAAGCATTTGTCGATAAACACGCCAGGCGTGTCCGCCCGGTGCCTTCTTCGGAAGTGCGACGGCATTCCTGTGTTATTTATGTTGGCTGATCGCGATTTGTGATAGACGCGTGTGCGCCCGCGCCACTTTATACGCCGTGAGACCACTAACGGGGCTTGGACAAATCATAATAGCTGTACGGTTGATGGCAAGAAAAAACACTCGACTATTTTCCCGGAGTCTGTCTTGGTGAACGGGGCTTGAGAATGATTTTTGATACCATGGTTTTATTCGTGATGATAAAGATGTCTTGAAAAGGAATGCTCTGTAGGCTGCATTTATTTGTCTAGTCCTTATTGAATTCGTATCTTATATTTATTTCTAATAATCAATAAAATAATGAATTAAATGAGAGCTGTTAAAATGTTAACTATGAGACAGTCTTATTGATATTGATCCATATTTCAGTATTAATTATACCAACGATTGCAGAGGAGAGGGCCTCCCATGTACATTACATATAATATTTTTCTTTAATAACTATATATTAAAGAAAATATATCGTTGACTGTATTCAAATCATTTTTTACAGCAACAAAGCACTATACGTTACCAAAACAAACAATTAGTTGTAAAGTAACAAAATAATAGCATAATTGCCGGTGGCAAATATTTCAAATTGTTCGTTCATTGTCTGTTCTTTTGCAAACAAAAAACTAAAGAAACTACAGCGGGTTAAAGTTGCCCGTGAATTTGATAAAGCAAATTCATAAAACAATTAGTTGTAAAGTAACAAAATAATAGCATAATTGCCGGTGGCAAATATTTCAAATTGTTCGTTCATTGTCTTTTTTTGCATCATAACATGTTTCTAGATATTTAGTGCAGTGCACAAAAAGATCGTTTTGGATGTTGAATTAGAAAAAATCAATTGTGTTGTATCACGCAAGGGCATATGTATTCATGAGCTATTTTCCAGGCACATTATTTTGGTAGATAAAAAAACGTTAACTCATTATTCTTGTTAGAAATGAGAGGCGAGATGATTGGTCATTAGATAATGATTTACTGATAAATTCGTCACATTAATTAGGTGAGACAGTAATACAATTACGTACTCTTATATTAATTCAAGTGTCCTTATTGTCTAGCTAGATAATTCCATTTAGTCAGTTAGATTACCTACTCAAAATATTGTATTGTGTTGTACCTACCTACATATTTTTTCTTTTGCAAACAAAAAAATAAAGAAAATACAGCGGGTTAAAGTTGCCCGTGAATTTGATAAAGCAAATTCATAAAAATATATCAAAATACTTATGATAATCTAAAAAAAAACAAAAATACGTGTAGATATATAAAGTTTTTTCGTTTTCATTACTTTTTCATTAATTTATTTTTAAAAATTCTGTTAATACCAATATTAATATTAGTTGTTGCTAGAACCAGTAAAAAAATATAAATTTTGCTATTTAAACAAAGAAAGCAGACCGCATAAATTCAAGCGAAATCGGTCCATGGTTTGGTGAGCTCGAATCTAACTGATAAAACCCATGAGGTGCAATAAAACTACTTTACACTATGAACGGAGGCAATGTAATAAATGTTGCTCGGACCTATATATGTGCCGTGTGAAACAAAACAATACCGCAAGCTATAGTACAGGCACCGCCATCTATTGGTAACAATGTAAAACTAAATTCTAGCATACTACTTAAACTGAACAAAGCTCGTATACTCACGTTCACTTTCATGGCTGTTTCTAGCGAGGCCCCTGATCTGCTCATTCACGTAGTTGTTGCTCTTGGGCACGTTGAGCGCGCTGCGGATGCCCACCGAGGAGTTGTCCAGGTGCCCCGGGCCTATCTTGGGCACGTGGCTCGAGCAGTACACTTCTTTGTCTTCGGTCCAATGCTGGTTGTTGTAGTACGTCTGCAGGGAAACGTTTCAGGTTAGGTCGGGAATGGTATTTGCGTTATTTGTAGGTGGAGATTGAAACAAAATACTAACTGGGGATGGGGTTCTTCTATGTCTTTATAAGCGAGATAAAAAGTTCAATTTGTAGTTATCGGTATGATCGACAGAATACCGAACGTAGAACGTTCAGAATCATCTATCAGGTTATCGATCGATCATTAGATTTATATCACAATAATAGTTTAGAGCAGTTGAATAATACAACAATGAGTTAGTTCAAAACTTGAATACAAATATTTTTAAGACAACATCGTGTGAGAATCTACATATTTAAGCAACTATGGATATATAAGCAAGTATCAAATTGATCAGTACCTCCTGTGAAAGCGTTACAAAGGTCAGATGACTTCAAGTAAATTCAGGATCAACTACAAACTGGGCTTTAGGATGAAGATGAACTGGCTCAGATAAGCGTGCCGTCCGAATGGACTCGCCTCGAGCGTGAAGCTGCGTCATTATATTATCGGACGTAAACAATATTCCATCAACAACATTTGAGCTGAACAATAGTTCGCCACGGCTAAATAAGGTCTACAAAGCATCAGTCGCCTGGTGAGCCGACCTCCACCACTTTTGGCGACTACAATGCATTTCTTATCGAATCACTGTTCATTAAAGCTTCGATACACAAGTACACCTCGTATAGCTGACTCATATATACAGGTACCGGTTCTCATACTGTTACAGCACTTATATTTCCAACAAATATATCGAGTAAATATATACATTTGCTAAAAATTACAACTATTGCAGTTCCAAAATCACCCATAAATATTTTTTTGTGTATTCAAGGAGCTACTTAGAAATAATAATAATAACAAATATCCGACGAAATCACATGCATTGATCTAACTCTGGGCTAAGTAGCTAAAGCACTTATGTTACGGATATCAGAATCAACAGTGGTATTACAAATATATACTTAAATATTAGATATTAACACCCAGACAACGAACAACCACAAGTATTCATAACACGATTTTTTGTTCTGGGTGGGGATCGAACCCACAACTCTTGGCGAATGGCGCAGGGTCACTAACGAATGCGCCATCGAGCCAGTCAAATAATGAACAACTGCAACACCAGATGCTGCGCCTGATGCTTCGATAGCCTCTAAGGTAGTTGGACCTTCGACACTCTCACTCGCCGTACGAAACACAGTAGCACAGGTAATGCCATTTTACGCTTATGCCACAGCCGTGGAAAATGGCGACTACGTCGGTCTAACACACTTAAATTTAAAATTGCTAAAATCATTTGCTAGTTAGTTAAGCCATTATATCACACTTATTATTTTCGCACAAAATTTATGGAAGAATGCGTTTTGACAGCCTACAGAAAGTATGTCAAATGGTTGGTGGTGTCGCCTACTCTATCTTAAAAGTACATCCATACACACCAACATACCCAAAATCTCTGAAGGGGTTGCCAGAGTACAAGGAGCAATAAATTCCGTCACTTACAGCCAACAATTTAATTGAGGCGTGTTGAATGGAAAATTTTGATTAAGTGTGAAATAATAAGTGGCTAACTCGTCGTCTATTTAATCATGAATCTAACGTTTAATACACCAATAGTCGTCTTTCACGACATGTAGCCAAGGAAGACAGTTGATACATTATTTTCAAGTTTCGGACTAACATAGGATCCCTATTATAGTTTGTTTGTATAGAATATTTATTCACTTAAACAGGTACCGGTTCTCATACTGTTGCTTCATGCTGCACTAACATTTCCCACCGATTGTCGTGTTCGTTTTGACAAGGGCTTTTTCTACTTTCTTGTTTGCGGTGATTTTATTGTATGATTCAAGTCAACTGTGAATGGGACACGCGTTCTGAATGATTGTTAATGTCCCATCATGTCTAGTATTGCGGTGCTCTTTAGAATGTTGTGAATTGTGATGATGGGATCTTATTGTGTGTTATAATTTAGAACAAGTATTAGGTATTTCTGACTTTTTGTGTCGCTAATAGCACTTTGGAAAGCAGACTTTATCAAAAATATTGTTAAACGGTAGAGAGATTAGATGCCTGCTTATATTTTAACATTTAATTTTCAATAGTTATGGTTTTAGTTTGTAAGCAAATTTTGTGCCAAATAAACATTTATTCTATTCTATTCTAATATTCTAATTGTCACTGGGTGCTAAATATTTCATATTTTTTTATTATAATATATTATTGAACGTGAAAACATAATAATATTTTGAAACAATATGTATGTTCAATAGCGAGCTCTTGCTTACACATTATACATTATATTACATACATACATAACATCACGCCCGTAATCCCCGAAAGGGTAGGCAGAGTCAGAGAGACAGCAAAGCCCCTTTAAGCACATTGAGCAAAAATTAAACTGGGCTGGGTTAGATGGAAAATTGTGAAAAAGTAGTGACAAGTGGCTAGCTCGTCGCCTCCAGAGACACATACCCAAAACACGATATATCATTAGTCGCCTTTTACGACATGCTAGACATGAAAGACAGTTGGGACTATTAACAACAACAACAACATCATAACATCTCGCCCATAATCCCCGAAGGGGTAGGCAGAGTTAAAGGGGACTATCGTTTTTGTACAAATCATAAGAATAAAACAAGGACAATTCTCGAAGGGCAGACGCTAGATAAATACATGTTTACCTACAAGGAGTTTAATAGCAGTGCGGAACGAATAGCTAGTTTCACCTTTAACATCAATTTGATAAGGGTTATGAAATACGCCACGGCGATAATCACAAAAATTACACATAATGACTTAAACAGAACAATAATAAAGACATTACACTCCCATCATTAGCCAGCGATTGTTGTAAACTGCCAATCCACGAAATTAAACGCTACTTAGCGTTGCCCCGGGGGCATCCAATTTAAAATGTTGAGAACCGCTGTTTTAAATTACAATACAACTTTTCCCATTTTGTAGTGAACCTCCAAACGTTACTGACACATTTAAATACACTATTGTTTTATTAATAAAAATAAATAATAGCAATATATACTTACTTACATATTAAATGACCACAAAAAGATGCCCAACGGTTTTATCTGGTTGCAGTTGTACTTAAGCTCGTAGATTGCATTAATAGAGAAAATATGTTTTTTCAACCGTCAATATATTTTTTTTACATAGTACTTTTCTATATTATTAAAAAAAAACCGTAATAATCCCTTATCTCCATCGGATTTACGCTATAACCGACTATTTAAGTTGTTCGATTAGCCTACGAGTACAATAATAAAATCGTCAAAAGGCTTTATGGTCTATGCATTAATGGTATGCTCACGTTTTTATTTAAAAGTTTATAGAAATCAGATGTACGTATATATTTTTTTTTCTAAAAGTGAGATCTGTCCAAAATACGCGTGTTAATGCAAAGCTCTTGGTACATTGGTCACTTAACAAAAGAGTTAACTAAATAATGTCACTATGATACGCTCAGTTAATCGTGACTGAAGCGGTTTTATGATAATTCGATAGAGGAAGCGGCCTGTAGGGTGTAAAGTACTATTGAATGTGGCTTTGTGTGTTAGAAAGCGGAATTTATATGGAATGTGATGGATTTAATCAAGCGCTCGAATAGAATCTGCAAGTTCATATTAAAACTCTTTCATAAAGGCCATTGGGATGTGTAACTGGAAATTTAGATTAATTTAAAATTATGCGATCATTTATCAAGCAAAGTATAAAATACGTAAGTGATCCATTATTAGTCTGGGACTACAATTAAAAAAAAATGCGCCACCTGTGTTTCTTGCCTAGCATATCGTAAAAGGCGACCAATGGTATATTGGCTTTTAGGTATGTTATTGTGTAGTCGACAAACTTGCCACTTGTCATAAATTTTTCACAATTTTTCATCTAACCCAGCCCAGTTTTATTTTCGGCTAAAAGGGGCATGCTGTCCCTTTGACTGATACCCCTTTCGGGGGTTACAGGCACGATGTTATGTTATGTTATATTCTGAAGTACGTAAAGAAACTTTTGTTAAAATGTTAAAATTAACACACTTTGAGTAGCTTTCCCTAAAACCAAATGTGCTGTAAAATAAGAAAAAATCTGGTCCGAGACCTCATAAAAATGCAAGGTTATATTAAGTCAGATCATTATCAGTAACGGTATTTACATAATAACATCGTGTACTTGCTAGCACGTCTCGTTTCGCATAAAAAAAATCTGTATCAACTTTGAAAGTTAGTTTATTTTTTGTGGTCATTTGGTTCAAGATAATGGTTTTGTTAACTGGCACGAATGGATATGGTGGAAACCCTGATTGGTTTCTTAACAGATGAATGAAAATGCTGATGTAATTGTGATTGCAGATCAAAGTTCTGCTGATGCCTAAAATTGTTGCTACCTGATAATATCGCTACGATATAGAAGCTTGGCTACAAAACTATCGAAGTAATAGACATCCGATTCAAAGCTAAGCAACCTGCGCATCAAACAAGGGCTCAAACGCAGAATTTCTAATTTGCAAAATGTTCAGAGGTCACAAATTGTTTCTTTCGATAATAATATTTTTCGGAAAATGTTCCTTCCGCAAAATTTCTATTTTGCAAAATGTCCCCCTCGGTAAGTACTTTTAGGCAAGTTTAATAAATCACGTATTGTATAAATCCCTGAATAGATTTAAAAAAAAAATTACAAGCCAGAATCGAACCCGTTTATATCGATGAAAGCTCAGTGCAAACCGACGTCATTACGTCTGTATGCACCGCTCTCTGGCATCAAACGTATGATCACAAAAACACCGTGACATGAGACCCATATTCCAATTAGAGTATAAACAATCAGCTCTATACACAGTGTACCGTTATCTTGTCCCACAGTGCACACTAAGGATGTTACGGAAATTACTCCGGTTCCGGAAAGTCGAAATTTGGATGTATATCTTATAAACCTTCGATTTTGATTTGGGCGCCGGCAGTATTGTAATGAAAGCTTGAATATAATAATAGCTAAAGAATAGACTGAACTGAGACAAGCGGCTGAAGTTTTGCTTTAAGGTATATGTATTTACCTTGATAACACTAAATAAATAATAGGATCTCTTAAATTGAACTAAAATTCTGAATTAATACATACATACAGAATATGTATAAAGTATGTGTATAATTGCTTAATTTACTGATTTACTTTAGATATTCCCATCTACCTCGACTCTAGAGCATAGAGATCTCCTTTGGTTTCAACTCAGTCGGTCGATATCGGTTCCGGATAGTCTAATATCAAATCTCCGGTTCCGATTCCATCCACCTCCGTAACATCCCTAATGCAAACTGTTAATTACACCGCGATGAGATTTAACTATTGACTGAAACAATCCACTGTGACTCATAGTGGATGCGTATCGCTGTGACTCATTTTTATTTGAGTTAGATTCTGTATTTTATAATGAAAACATATGGGTTTCGGTGTGGTCACATATGTGTTTGTTTTATATTTTGTTTAATTACATGAGTAATATCACGAGGGAAGACTTGTAATAAAACATCTTAGTAATATGTATTATTAATGTGTTTTTTTGTGACTCAATTATCAAATACCTACTATACTTGTTAAATATAAGTATCTTGTATTCATCGATTATACTTATATCTTGTAATTATATTTATAAATCTTTTATCATGGCAATGGTTAAATTCAAGTATTAGAGGCTGAAAGTGACTCCGAATATTATTTTAAAATATTCTGCCACAGAAAGTTACCTCACAATCGGTAACGCCGAAACAGACAGACAAAAAAATCAAAAACTGATTTTTGGTTATAAGTACGGTCTATGTATAATATACATTTAGTTTTAATGTGTTCATTTTATATAATAAAATAAGCAGAAACTTCAATATTTATTTATTTATTTGTATAGGTATCGATTCGTCATCAAGACCATTTATTACCGTGGTCCGTTAGGAGAATGTTAAGGCCAGTATGATGCAACTCTTCTCGCCTACGTGAACGATTTGCTCCAATTTCAAGCTGCAAGAAGACCTGGTTAAGAGACAAGGTAAACAGCTGCCTACAGGTACACACCCTAAAGCCTTTGTCCTTATTCCATTGTGATAAGGTTCCGAATTGTACAACTCTGTTGAGTCGTATAGCCCCTAAAGGCGCTTCTAGTTCATTCAGAATAGTAGGAATGGTCAATTCATGAATTTCGACATCGATTTGTAATGCAAGAACGTGGGACATTTTTGGTATTTAGACCATATACGGAAAGACATAAATTATTACAAATTGGTTACGAGAAAGGCACTATTATTTATTAAGATCTAAGCTCGATTACCGAATAGAATTAGCATAGTGTTAGTAATTGGTTCCACGTTGGTCTGAGATTTGGTTGGTTTTTTTTTGACGCGGGAAATGCTTTATGCACCGTCACATCTGCAGAATTAGGAAGACGTGGTCTGTAGGACTCCCAGGGGTATCTGAATCGGGGACCCCCTCTCCAAACCGAAGACCCCCTCTCCGAACTGTGTTTCTTGTCTAGCATGTCGTAAAAGCGACTAATGGTGTACGGAGTTCTGGATTTTTGATTACGTAGGCGACGAGCTAGCCACTTGTTACTGCTATTTAAATTTTCCATATAACCGAACTCTTTATGGTTCGTTGTGGTTTAAGGAGCATATCGTTCTTTAGACTCTGCTTGTTAGTATACTAGGTCTACTTACTGAATTTACGACATCACATGTCTTAATTTTCGTCATACAATTCTTAGTAGTAAAATACTTTATAATGAGTTAAGACGTGATGGTAGGATTAGATCTGAACATTCCTAACATAATTCTAGCCACTCCTATACGGATAATCAGTCCACATTAGTATTGTTACTTATTCTGAGTCACTACAATTTACTTGTAGTTAGTTATTAAAGATAAATGATATCATCATACACGGTAAAGAAGTTGGTAACTATAGCCAACAATATTTAAGTTATTGTTCTGATAATACATAGTTGTTTCAAAATGTAATACCAGATTTTATAAACCTAGCACCGTAGGTCATAAATAAGATAATTGAAGTTTATGAATATAAATAGCTCTTTTTAACTGGATTTCCAGAAAAATGTTTTGGCAATCCAGGATCTGCAACGAGCTAGGCACTTGTTACTACTTTTTTCACAATTTTCCATCTAACCCAGCCCATTGTCCCATGTTGGTCTGAGGCTTAAAAATAATGTTTTAACTGTGGTTCTTGCCTAGCATGTCGTAAAAGGCGACTAATGGTACATCAGGTTTTGGGTGTGTCGTTGTGTAGGCGACAAGCTAGCCACTTGTCACTACTTTTTCACAATTTCACAAGTTTTATTTTTGGGTGAATGTGGTTAAAGGGGCCTGCTGCCCTTTATGACTCTGCCTACCCCTTCAGAGATTGTGGGCATGATTTGATACATAATTATTATTTGGGCAGAAGTTGTGAAAAGAGTTTTTTGCTTCTTAGATTCTATCTACCACTGCAGAGATTGCAGGTGTGATAATGTTTTACGTAGCTCAAAGTTTATCAATTAAAGACAGACGAACACTGGGCCAATTTTAGAAACGATAATTTTTTTTAATAAGCTGTGAGCACATGTAGAATCACAGATGTATCCTCTTCGGGACCAGTCTGGGCGGCCTTGGCGGCATCTCCGTGACCTTCGCTGCGGCATTTGCGCGACCTTGCCATTTCTTATCTCGCACGGGCTGCCTGTGCGCCTAGGACTCAGTACTCTGATTGTATCACTGTGTTCTTCGCATATTTTCGCTTAAGTGCCTTGAGGTCTACATACAAATACATACATACATACGTATGTATGTATCATTCATCACGTCTAGAATTCCCGAAAGTGTGAAGTGGGCAGCAGGGCCCTTTAACTATTTTTGACCAAAATAAAAAACTGGTCTGGGTAAAATCATGGTCAATTATGACGTGAAGCTACGTTTATGCATGTGTGAGTGAGATATTATGGATACCAGATATCGGATATCTGTCATTTGGAGCACTTATCATGCAAATTGATGTAAGTTGCGTGTCAAGTTGGAGCACCTGAGGAGCTTCAAAGTCTAGTTAGTGGCGTGGAGTCCTTCTTTTTTTACTAGTCCGTGGGTAAAATGGAAAATTGTGAAAGAGTAGTAGTAGTAGTTTCAACACAATCACATACGCAACACCAGAAGGAATAGTTCTTTCTGCATAGAGTTACTGTGGTATTTGCTGACGAAATTACAATAAAGTACCCATTCTTACTACTCTAGAGGTTGTTTAAACTGCCCCTTATCAAAGGTTCAAAAGTTTTATCACCCACTTCCTCTGGATCAAAGCTAGGTTAGCTACACAACAGGTATGTAGTAATTGTATTCCTTAGTCGTATAGCTAAATGACATAACCTGTTATTAGACGGGTTCACATTACGTGCGTACGTTTTACCTTTTGAAGACATTGTTATCTTAGACGGAGATTCATTTCAAGGCAAACGCCACTCATGAAGGTATGTACTAGACTAGGCATTCAGATATCTACGCTTTCACAGATGTACTCATAAGCCGGGTAAACATAGTAGGTACAATCAGGCCCCCAAAGGGGGAGGCAAAGTCTTTCAATTTTAGTATATACAGAATATATACAGAAATTAGTATATATAGAATTTGGTAGAAAACTGTAAAAATAGCGACAGGTGGATAGCTCGCCCATACGGTCACATACCCAATACATCATTAGCCGCCTTTTGCGAACTGCTAGATGAGCCAAATACATTATTCGTGTCAGACCAACTCAGGACAATAATCGGTTATGTGTTTACAGCCAGTTCAAAGGTTCGTTCCTTTAAAATTTTCTTTTTAATTTTTCTTTTCAAAACCACACCAAGGCGATTAACTAAAAAATATATTTAAATCGGACATGCCATTTTAGGAAGACTAATTAATCTATACTAATATTATAAAGCTAAATAGTTTGTTTGTTTGTTTGAACGCGCTAATCTCAGAAACTACTGGTCCGATTTGAAAAATTATTTCAGTGTTAGATAGCCCATTTATTGTGGAAGGTTATAGGCTATATAACATTAACCATAAACGATAATAGATGCAACATAACATACCTTCAGAGTGAGCTTAGTCCCGCAGACTGCGCACTTAAAGCAGCCACTATGGAAGAACGTGAAGTCTTTAAGTGGACCGACCCTGTCCACTTGGTACACGATCTCATTGCACCTGAAACAGGTGCTCTCGTAGAAGTTCGGCCGGTACATTGTCACTGGCTCACGCGTGGCTACGTCATACTTCACTGTCACTCACTGTGCACTGCACTTCACTGTAAGTCACTGTAAGTCACTGTAAGTCTGACAAGATTCGTTGGTGATCGAGTTTAGTTGATCTGTAATTGGAATGGTTGAGGTAAGTTTTGGAGTAAAAGATCGATCAAGACTAATTGTTGAATATTTATTTATTTGGACATCCAGTGATTGTTACATCGTTTCTTAGTAATAATAATGTTTAGTATATAAAACAATTTAAAATGCACAACCTTTAAAGGTGTCACAGCATGCGCAAGATATGTAACACGTATAATATAATCGAAAAACAAAAAACAAAACAAATCAAGCAATATATTGTAGGATAAATCATCGACTCGTGAACTAGGGATTGATGTTGGTTGAAGAGATTTTAATGCACAAGGCAGAGGTTTTCTTTCATAGCGATTTATTGTACTACTCGTATAATCGTATATTTTTGCTATAGAAGTTGCACCGTATTCATCTATAAATAAATAAATAAAATAAATAGTCTCCGGACTGACACCAATTCCCTAGTTCCAAACTAAGCTATAAACTTGTCCTATGCATACTAGGAGAACGGATTCACATACTTAAATATGTTTATAAACATCCATGACTCGAGTACAAATGTCCATGTTCATCACACGAAACATTTACCCCTAGCGGGATTCGAACCCGCGACCCTCGGTTTCGTGGCCAGGGTCTCTAACCACTCGACCAACGGGCCTGTCATTTATATATATGTAATTTTACCATACTATATGAATAAACTTAGACCAATTAAGAGCTAGATCGTTATAAATTGGTCATAGACAAGATATGCATTTAAGGAGTCTTTTATACTGTATATCACAATTATTTACACTAAAGAATGACTATAAAAAAAATTACAAGTAGTAAAAGGTAATACATATATCTAATTAGCCAAGCGAGGCTTTATTTATATTACTTATCAATTGCAATACATAACAGCTTACATTGACATATTTATTTCCATGTTAAGTATAAATATTACGTAATTTGATGACAATTTCATTAATTCATACACGTAGTTATGAATTAGGGTTGACCAGAGGGTAGTGTTGT
Organism: Glyphodes perspectalis; assembly: GCA_951394215.1. Taxonomy (NCBI): domain Eukaryota; kingdom Metazoa; phylum Arthropoda; class Insecta; order Lepidoptera; family Crambidae; genus Glyphodes; species Glyphodes perspectalis. The sequence goes on from OX596217.1 coordinate 11,607,597, forward strand.
AACGAGTAGCCCCTGCTACGTGAGTATTGATCGAGGGGGTGTCTTACAACCCTCTTCGTACTAAACTACGGTCAGTTGGGGTAAACGAATGTGAACAAGGTGCGATTAACTCAATTGTGCCTTTAAATTTGGATGTATGACTCATACATGAATTCGTGATTTCACTTGCCTTGAGAGCTATTTTTATACTTTGCTTAAAATATCAGATGGTAAGGGACACAGTTATAATAAAAGACATACTAGCTTAAGCTCGAGGGTTCGTCCGCATGATTCGGTGCGTTATAATGACTCTATCATGACTATACTAACTAAATTATTCTCCTAGAGGTCTGTCATGTTGTTAGTTGGTATGTGCTGACCGCATGATGCTGGATTTAGCAAGACTAAATATTATATTGAAGCGACTACCATGTGATCATCGTAATCCTTAACTAGGGCAACCAGACAAATTTTATCATAGTGGTTTTCAACCGACTTAAAAGGAGGAGGTTCTCAATTCGACCGTACTTATATATATTTAAAAGTGCAGGTTTTCCCGCGATCTTTCAACGCCGAGGAATTGGTATAAACCGGTAATAAAATTTTAAAATTCATAGGTAAATGCCCCGATTGGAACCAAAACACTTCGCATCTTAGGAATCTTACCACTAAGCTACTACTGTGCTCTAATATGATCTAAATAAACATCTCATTACATTAATACAAGAGAGGTCGTGATAGTGATTTCGTTCGTACAATGCACATCGTACTAGTCGGTGATTGCTTACTTTTTCCTCTCATGCATCGCAAATTGCACATACCGAGCGAATGCACCGTTAAAATGCAATACAATGCCAGACTAGTTCTGCTTCTATTCGATTCCTCGTGTTTAAGCGCAATATTAACTAAGCGTGTTGCTTCGGGCTTTGAGTGGGGCAAGTTATAAAGCTACATGAACTTAAACTTGAATTTATGATATGATATTAGATTGTTTTAGATACGGCTCTATTTGTGGGTACTGATCTTAATCGTTTGTGCTCGACTTAAACTTTCTAATTTTAAAATTAAATCTAAATTTACGCCCAAACTACTTAAGCGAATACGATGACATTTAGCATGTCTAAAGTTTAAGCCTTTTTTTCACGCGGGGAATGCTTTATGCACCGTCCGTAGGGAAGCGGCATGTGTTGGACTCTCAGGAGTCCCTCCCTCCGAGTCTCCCGCTCCGGCTAGAAGGGAAAGCCGGGGTATACCGACTTAACCCCGTGGCGCTCCTACTTCGCCTGAGTGGTGGCTACCACGGGTAGCAAAGAAAGTTTATAGTCTAAGAAAGGACATAGGCTGCATTTTATCCCGGTAAAACTGATGGATCCCACAGGATACACGGTACTTTGTTACTTTAGATGAAATCGCGAATGGTCGCTTGCTTTTACAAATTTGGTAGAAATGTGATGAGAAATGTGGCAAATGTCCATACGCTATGATGTCTGTTATTATCAACCTAGTTTAGATTATGAAGACGTAGACTTGTCACCTTAAAGTGAATATCCTTCTGTTTTTTTATTGTCTAGCTATACAATACATTTCAGAGCACTATTACCGCATTGTTTCCTGTTGGTCTGGGACTCAAAAATAATGTGTCAACTGTGTTTCTTGCCAAGCATGTCGTAAAAGGCGACTGGTATGGAATGGTATATCAGGTTTTGGGTGTGTGATTATGTAGGCGATGAGCTAGCCACTTGTCACTACTTTTTCACATTTTCCTTCTAACCCAGCCCAGTTTTATTTTATAGTTTTGGTTGATATAATTATGTGTATGTCAGGATCGTAGCAAATGGAAGTACGTGATCTCTGCCTACCCCCATGGGAAAAAGGCGTGACATTATGTATGTATGTAATATAAGTATAGGGCCTTGCTGCCCCTTTGACTGCCCGATCTCGTTGGGGTTTACGAGGGTGTGTAGGTATGTATGTATTACCGCGTGAATTCTCGCTACAAGTTTAAGTTTCAATCACTATTATGCGCAAATCATCGAATCCAACCATCGTTTCTGCACTTGCACCACCGGCGGCGACTACCCGCGCGAGCTGTAATGGCTCGGGACGCTTGCGCACGCGCATTCCGTTCCACACAACGTTCACTAAAACTTAACAACCGTTTTATTGGTAAGAGGAAAATGAGGAAAAAAACATTAGTTGATTTAGTTTGGTGGAGGAGCTGTGAGCAAATGGTTGCAAGTAACGCGATTCTGAGCAAATGTTAATGAGCGCTATTTTGATTTGAGTATGACATGAATAACGATTGATTTCTAATATAAATTATGTAGTATCCAGAAAACAAGCTTAATGTACACATTTAAAAGCTAGAAATATGATGCCCCAATGGTCTTAAAACCATACCCAAATATGTGTAAAAAGATTTAGTCTTTTAGTTATACACACATACTTGGCTCGCTTTTATGCATCGGACTCATTCGATCAAATAAGTCTAAGCTCGAAAAGGCTTTACTAACAACCATTGAAGAGTTCCATTTCTTGGTTTCAAATATAATTCTCTATTTAGTCTCCTGTCAACATCATGAGATATCAACGCTAACAAATTATAAATAAATTTTATAGTCAAATCAAAAAAGATAAAAATTTTAATAAAATAATGGCGACATACTTTTTTAATTTGTTACTTACCTAACCAGGATTTAAATCTAAAATATTTTTTTGTACAACAACTTTTTTGTAAAAACGTTCACAAATAGGTTAATTTTGACATTCAAGATTTGATTAATCGTACTTACGTGATTAATAAGTTCGAGAGAACCAATTAAAACGTGTTAAAACGAATATTTGTACGAAATCCAAAACTTTTAGTAGTTTTACTTTAAGCCTGGGGGTAAAATTACAAGATATTTCAACGCTGGTAACGAAATGTTATTGCAATCTCACTCGACAGCCCATTGCATCACCGTAATAAAATTAACCTTACATTTACAAGCATTAATAACCGACCATTGGAATTTAAAAGTTACACACAAAAAGATTAATTGACTGCTTAATTTATCAATTCATTGCAATTTGTGGAATGATCTTGAAGCTATTGGCAATCTTGTGCATTTCTGGATAGAAAGTGGAGATAAAATAAATATGTTAATGTAACGTCAAAGTGGACTAACTACATTCAGATGTTTGCGTGACAGCCAGTCGTATATCATCGTTTGGAAAAGTGTAATAATTAAATCGGTCATAAAATTATTCCGTCGTTAGACGAGATAAATCATTTTTTGTCTCAGTGAAATCGAATGGCTTGTTTAATTCAATGAACTCTTGCAACGCGTATGAATGAACACAATGGCTAGTACTCACGTTGTAGTATCCAGCACGTAGGAGTATTTATTTATGGGGGCAATCCCCGTGATGTGGCGGTTCGTTGCACGTGACGTGAAATAGTTGATATGAACACTTATACTGTCATCACTGTAGACGGCAATTTTGACAGAATTGGCAGTGAACTGTCAAAACTTATTGGTTTGTTTGTTTATTATTTTTCTTTTGATTAAACACTGTCTGCCTACAGCGACCTTTTATTATACACGCATTTTGGTCTACCATAACAGTCTACATAGGGCATATCATAGAGGTAAAATAAGCAGCAGGACCTTTTTTAATTTTGCAATAGGCAGATAAAATATAAAACGCGATCTTTAAAAAGTATTATAAGGCACTATAAAAAATTATCGGTCTCACAACTGAAAAATCAACATGACAAGACTTAAGCCATATCTTATTCCGTGCGAATACTAAAAATTATTTTAAATACGTGAGTTTATTTCAGCCAAAGAAAAACAGATTGTTAGAAATAGAGTAAAATAAAATGCTCTGTATGTAGAGGAATTTCTTAAAACTCCGCTAAATATATAAAAAAAATACATATTTCTTGAGATTCCGTTACATACAATGCATTATATTTTATTGTTATTTTCTATAAATAGATTGCTTTTATGCTCATATTAAATTGTGGTACAATTGAAATCTTATTTGACAAATATTGTCTTTTGTGATGTTGACGTTTAGAGTAAAATAAATCATTTGTGATTGGAGCATTATGTCGCGAATAGCGATTGTGTTCCGAATGATTTAGCGACTTGCCGTGCCAGGGATTAGCTTTAGACCTAATAAATTGCACATTGAATTGGCTGTTCTGTAAAATGATTTTATTTTACAATAACTATAATAAGTGATTTAACAGGCTAAATTTTTACGTAGGACTACATTTTCGGTCTATCTTTCTCCGAATTTGTCCGCGGTCTCCGCAAAGACTACCGCACAGAGTATGATAAAATTTTATATAAGTAATTATTATCAATCTATCAAGAAGAAAAACGTAGGTTCTAAGACCATTAATTAAAATTTTGTTAATATACTCAATGAAACGGGCGTTACAGAAATAGAAATTCCTCTTTGTATAATCTCCGTTACTTTTATTCCGATTTTATATATGACGTCATATATAGGAAATTAAACCTAATAAAACCTTCTATTGAGCACGTAAAAGGTGTTTTATTACAGCCGATGAAAACATGATTCAACGTTAACAAAACCGACAATAGTGTTATAAAAGTAGATAAATTTAATTTACATAAGAATGGACTTCCGGGGATGGAGAATAGCAATTTAGCGGGTTTTTAAAAGGCATTTTATGATTCTTGAGTCATTTAAAAGGATGCTTCGATTGTAGATGTAATTGCGAAAGTGTTGTTTAAGGTGTGGGTGATAAAGTTGAGTTTTGTTTTGTTTGTGACGGAGTTTTGGCTGTAGGTGATCGTTTTGGCTAGTGTTGGTCAATGGTCTATGGGTAAATTATCTCGGGGCGTGGGCTAGATGTGGGCTGAGCAGGACTGATCGTTGGAACTACTTTTACTTGGATACTATGTTGCCAACTGCAACCACTCTTGTACCCCGATTTTAAAGTCGTACATATCTTTAAACAAAAGCTATATCGTATTTTATATACAGGGTCATTTGTAAAACATCAACAACCTCGCAGGAGTAGATAACTGACATTATAAACAATAATTTTTTTTCTAAGATTTCTCCTTAATGGGCAATAAAACAAAGTACATCAGCTGTTTGGTTATTTAGTATGGATAGCCGTTCTTTTTATCGATTTAGGAAAAGTCTTAGAACAAACATTGTTGTTTATAATGTCAGTAATCTACTCCTGCGAGGCTGTTGAAGTTTTACAAATGACCGGGTATAAAAGCTACCTTATCTGGTAAAAATTGTAGTCGAGAAATTTACATAGAACTTTATATAGTAATCCTAAGTACCGCTGACAAGTACTACATAATGTGTCATCATTTCAAAATAATCGGCTACAGAAATATAATATTGTTTGACTTAAATTCTTCTAAAACTGTTTTACTCACTAGATAGAAAGAAATATCAACAAATGTTACGTAGAAAGTTTATACATTGACTATGGTTTAAAAACTATTCGATTGGTAACATCCAATTCAGTTGGCAACACCAGTTGTTGCTCAATGGATCGTAATAATCTTGTGATTTAACAGATGAGCAGGTGACTCCGTCGCTTTTTGTTGCGCGTTTTTAAACAGAGCATGAACCTAAATGCTTGTTGTATAACTGTATTTGTTTTCTCTTTTTATGTTAAATTATGATGTTTATGATCATTAGAGGGAAACAAAGGTAAGAGGTATTCAAATTATGCGTGTTAGATAATAACTGTGAAGGAACTCAGGAAGTAATCGTAACTGAAATAAACGTTCACTTGCACAGAAATTAGGTTTATAGTAAAAAGGTTTTTACCGGTGAAATACTTTTATTTATATTTCGTATTAATTAAAGGAGCGATTAAGAGCATTTTATATATTAAGTATATAATTTTTTATTAATTTTAAATACAAAAGGTGAACATTTGGGTTTAAAATCAAGTGCTGCATTATATTAATTATTATGTTTTTACGCTCGTAAAACTAAAAGTTTTTTAAGGACATTTGTATGTTAATGTTAAAACCAATGTTTAATACAGTTTTAGGGGATATTATAAGAGCTTGGTAAAAGGCTTAGCTCACATTAAGCACTTAAAGACTTTTCTTTTTATTTCATACAGTTAGTTTTCGCCAGCAGATCCTTTTGTATGAAATTTGGCCTCTTACTTATACTTTTCTCATTAGGCTATTTTACGGGTTAAATAAAAGTGGCTTTACGCTGTAGTACGCCTATACCAGCGCGGAGTCCTTCCTTTTTTCCTAGTCCGTGGCTAAAAGTAGTCTACATAGTTTAAAAATCCATGTCATCTTACGTTTGCGTTCCCACGTGGGGCTAAGTTCACGTATACGTAACAAATAGCCCCGTGTGGGCCTAAATCCACGAACATGTATCATATAGCCCCAGGTGGGGTAAGTCTGACAGTATGATGCACATTGTGTCTGGTCGCACTTTCCCAAAGGCATCTCGGTGCATTCCGACGTTGCACAACATTCGCGGTACCTGTCGGACCGCGGGCGAGCTCTTGCTTGTCATGCCGTGATGTAATTCGTTAGTAAATAGCTAGTAGTATTTAGCGAATACTATTTTGATACCTAATTAATTCGTATTTTTAACCGACGAAAAGAATGGGAGGAGGTTCTCAATAAGGGTTTTGAAAAATACAAAAACCGCCAGATGGCACGAGGGAGTCTCGTAGTCTTATTACTGTCACTATTGGCTCTTTGTTGACAACATGTCAGTTTGGTCTGGAAACTTACCAATGAGGAGGGTGACAAGACCGTACGTCACAGTTCGCTATCTATCTGATGTTTTAATTCAAAAAATCCTCATTCAACGCAACGCGTCGCATATATTTTTTTTTGATAAAATCGCATAACTTTTTTGAGGGTTTTTTATAGTAAAATATTTTAATCGGGCTAAGTCCATGGCCATACAGTGACTATCTGCCATCACGCGCATTTTTTATTTTTTTGCGTGGATAAAATTGCTTAAGACCTTTTTCAACATTAAGGGTTTATTAAACATTAGGGGTGTCAAATTCCTTCGAAGTCGGTTATGAAGTTTTGGCACCAATTTTGTTTATTTATCACGTAGGTGTATAAGAGTCTTCCTAAATAAATAACCAAAGTGGCTAACACTGTTAATTAATTTTATATATGATAAATTTGTTTCCCATAAAGTTTATTTTAAACCCAATGAAGTGCGATATAGTATTTCGGGTTGTAATTGGACTGAACCTTCTTTAATGTGCTCTATCATTAAAGAAGGTTCAGTCTAATTGGTGCTATTATTACATAAACATTACTACAACTATTACTATACATAGTCGGTTTTGCAGGTACTTAGTATACATAGATACCTACTTACTAACAAGTATACAGCTGCCATATACCTACATTGTATATACGTTGCAATTGTTTTGTAGCTGTAGGTATAGATATACCTAGGGCTGCCATCCGTCCGGGTTTCCCCGGATTTGTCCTAGTTTAGAGGGCATCCGGGGAGCGTCGGGGCGGGGCTTCATTTGTAGTCCGGGTTTGAAAATATGAAGTCTTGGGCCACCCCGACACAAGCACTGTGCCCGCACGCCGCAATCAACCGACTAACCGACCCGCTAAATTCATCATCATTTTCAACTGTATTTTATTACACTGACTATGTTTAAAAAAATCTGTTGACATGTCCGGGTTCTGGGCTCTAAAATCCGGGGTTTTCACGCGTCTTGTCCTGGTTGCCAATTTTTGGAGATGGCAACCCTAGATATACCTAACTTGTTTACGAAGTGTATTCTACATACCAAACAGGTGTGTAAAATATCGTAAAGATAAGTAGGCTTAACTACAAATACGAACTGTAATATACTTACTAATTGCTATTAATTAGTTTGCTAAAGTTACGCTGTCAATATAATCTGTTAAACAGTATCTAACGCTATAAAAATATTATATACATACATACATAACATCACGTCCACGATCCCCGAAGGGGTAGGCAGAGTCGAAGGGGCAGCAAGCCCCTTCAACCACATTCAGCCAAAAATAAAGCCGGGCTAGGTCAGATGGAAAATTGTGAAAAAGCAGTGACAAGCGGCTAACCTGTCGCCAACACAATTACATACCCAAAACCCGATATACCATTAGTCGCCTTTTACGACATGCTAGGCAAGAACCATAGTTGGCATATTCTTTTTAAGTCCCAGACCAACATGGGACAGTGGGGTTGGTTGGATAAAAATATTAATATATCATTAAGGTTTCTTAATTTAATTATTTATATTATAGGTACTTTTTATTTAAAATTTGCAATCCTATAATATTCTTAATTTGTTTTCCAAGATATTTCCTTTTAACGAAAAATATATATAAACCCTTCTGTACACATTTAATGGCAATATTTGAATTTTAAAAATTCATAAAATGTTAAACAAATTTTGTTGCGATTCCTCTCGGCATGTCGTTGTTACGTCGGCGATGAGGTGAGCCACAGGATTTCTGGCTTTATTGCCATTGACTATGTTCGCGACAGCTTGACAATCATGCTTTGTAGCAATATCACGTTATTTTTATTTCAGCTTACAAATATGTTCAATAGAACTTGTTTTATATTAGGAACGCGGGTCACCAAGAGACGATTTTCTCTTTTAATAATAATACATATTATTTCGTATTAGTTTTCGTTTCGCATCTTCCAAATTCATTGGCAATGTGGACTGGCAAGTCAATTGAGATACTTTTTTAAAGCTGTCGAAACTCAATCAGCTCATAGATTTTGTATGGGCTCGTCAACATGTAGTTCGTATAGTCAACTGACTATACGAACTACATACAACTGATTAAGTAGTTTTTGTAAAATTTTAAATCGTAGATTCAATATAATTCAAAATCAATATGATTTTACAACATACTAGGGTACTTTCGAAATATTTTTTTTCGACTTAAAAACATACAACTTTACTAGGAATTTAATTAATTTAACAATCTTGATTGTAAGTTGTAAGTTTATAAGTACTCAAGCAATATTTCTAAACTACAGTTTAATTGCAAATACTGCATATAAACAATCTTGTAATAAAATGTATATTCGTTTAGGACGTGTTAAATTTATCATTACTCAGTTAATTTTATGAATTTTGAAGTGCTAACGTTATGTGTCAATATGATATTTTTTGACGCCAACCATATATAAACTTTGTTCAAACTTTCCGTACCATTGTACTTTTCGATTTATATTAATGAATTAATACTTAATAAGTACAAACTTTTTTTTATGATCACATAAACTACAGCAATGAGGTATCTATACATATCTATAGTTACCTTAGATGAGAGATATACTTAGCGACCGGCCCCGGCTTCGCACGCTAAGCACAAAACAATATCAAACTATACATAATAACCTCCCTCTTGTATCACTCTATCTATTGGTGAAAACCGTATCAACATCCCTTGCGTCGTTTAAAAGATCTAAGCGAACAGACATAATCTGCTACGTCATTTTATGCTATGTAAAAAGTTGATCAATATTTCCAATACAAGAATTCGACATTTTTGCAGACCTTTAGATCGCAACAAAGATAGATATGCATATTTAATTTATATCCATTATTTACATTTTTAAATACCAGTTGTTTCATTTTTTTGGCAATGAATGAATGAAAAACAGTGTGGTTCCCATTCATTATTGTTTATATAGATTAGAACAATGTTTAAGGTCTTTGTTGTTATTTGATTGTAGCCAGTGACCACATCGAATGCAACCTATTTTTATAACTTAGTTTTAATTCTATGTTTATTGTTTATCTTTGTTTAAATGTTGGTTATTTATTGACTGGCCTTCACCTGAATTGCTTTTTTATTTTATTTTTAAGTTTGTTTCTAAGACATTTACTATATAACTGATTTAAGTATAATTAATATTTGTTGGAGCAACAAACATTTAAATTTATCGTCTGATTAATTTACGTCTGTTGAGATAAAATAAATCCCTTATGATATATCGTTAAATAATGTATTCAAAATATTATATTATTGTGAAGTTTATGTCCTGTTATGCATTAATTAATTATTGTTACCTTGAAAAAAATATTTTTAATTTCTGGTTTAAGTTATTCTGCAGCTTATTAAGCATAAAACATAAAAAAGTTTTGGATATATAATTCTTCCTATTTGCATTTAACCTTAAGACAAGGTTTCGGAAGTCACACTTTGTCAGCATACGAGAAAATTATTTTAGGATTTTTATGTATCTTTGTAAAGACCTTCAGTTTTAGATTCGTACATTTAAATAACAGATGTTCCTTTATTAACAGTAAAGTCATGTGTTAAATGAATATAATAAATTTATAGTAAATAACTGGAAGATTGGCTTGTTTGTTACTTTTTCATTGATATTAATTATTTGCGCATGTACAAATCAATAAACATTTGTAATAATATTTTTAATTGATACCATAAAATCCTAAAAGGGAATATGAGGCAGTCTCAGCTTGATATATATGTATGTTGTGAGAAAAAATAGTTTTCAATCAGACAAGTCTCACATCAGCCAAACTCCGATGTTTGACTTTCGAACCTCTTACGTGCCAGTGCGAATTGCAACCTCAAAAACTTTTTTCTAACGTAATCTGTGGAGTGAACTGTATTAACATTTCCATGAACGAACCATCCGATCTCACAGCACAATAACCACACACGCGGTAACGGGTCTCGCGGTAACGGTGAACGAACACTTTTCAAAATTGAAAATCGAACGCGAACGAATCTTGTCTTTTCTTTTTTAATTTGTAATTAGTGGTCACAGAACACCTGTTGTGCGGTCATTGAAGGGATCGTGACGCGCGGCGCTCGCGGGGGCCGGCTCTATACTGCCCGCAAGTGTTTACGGTCGGCGAGCGTCGACTCGTCAAAGAACCTAGACGTGGCCGTTTTCTTTTGCGCACACTTTTGTGGATAACTAGTTGAGGCTTTTGTGATGCGGGCAGGTTTTTAAAGGTCGATTTATCTGGGTCAATGAACTTTGCATTAACAAGAAGGTCTCTTCTTATTGATAGAAAACGTAAAAGGAAATATTTGATAGCTGACATTAAATTTTAAAATGCACATTTTTTGGTATTGACATAATGTATTTATACAATGTAGAAAAATAATAGTAGAGAACAGTCACATTTGTTAATTAATAAATAATAATACGCTTTTAATAAGGTATGTAAAGTAAGCGTTGGAGAGCCAGTACTTAATCTATTATGTTTTAAATCATATACTGTTAGATACATGAGGACAAAAAAACAGCAATTTGAAATAAATTTTCTTATAGAGAGGTTGGTTGATAAATGACAATATTTACGAGAGGTTTTGTCAAAGAGATATTTGATGTTTAGATACGGCAAGTATTTCTATACTCGGGCCCACTTTGTGGCATTGCCCACAAAGTGGGCCCGAGTATAGAAATACTTGCCAGATAAAAATATAGCAAGAAACAGATTGCTGGCTTACTTTTAACAACATGACAATGGCTGAGTTTTTAAATTAAATGAAAAATGTGGTAAGAAACTGGTTTCTTTGTTATAGAATTGATAAACCCATGTTGGTCTGGGACTCGAAATGAATGTCCAACTCACACTCATCACTACATATTACAACATTTCTTGCCTAGCATGTCGTAAAAGGCGACTAATGATGTGTTAGGATGTTGGGCTTACGATATGTAGGCAACGAGTTACCCACTTGTTACACATTTTTCACAATTTTCACTCTAACCCAACACAATTTAATTTTTGGCTAAATGTGGTTTAAGCAGCTTGTTGTCCTTGCGACTTTTCCTACCCCTTCGAGGATTACGGATGTAATGGTATGTGTGTATTTATACGGTGGAATATCTGTAAACAAACTGAAACTCAATTGTATTTCGATCAGTGCCATCTTTAACCTCTTGGAGGCCCTGGCCACATTAGGAAATTAATTATTCTATTGGTAAATACCTGAAATTTTTACCTTATTGGTAAATAGAACAATTAATTTTCTTATATGCTCAGGTGCAATGTTGCACTAGGGGTTCTCAATCGCGGGGCCCTGGGCGCGTGCCCAGTGGGAAAGAGGGGCTTGATTTCAATTACTATAGTATATATACAACAATATACCGCATCCAATTTTCAGATTTGAGAAACTCTACCTGTAATCTGCAGACCGTGTTCTGTATAAAGTGTCTTTTCTGCGCGGCTGCTTAGTCTATGCGTACGCCGGCGCACGAGCGCAGTCCGCGGCCCGGGCAGCGCACATCGGGCATTCCGGACGAGAGCCGCCGGAGAAAGTAAACTCTACCACTGTACATCGCCCCGGACCATGCCACCGCCTTAATGACAATACTTAGAGTCCAAATTGCCTTGGCAAACATTGCCAAGGAAAAAGGTCCAACTGGATTTTTTAAAGTTTTGTAATATTTGTGTTGAGCTTTTGCCCGGAGTAAGATGTGTGTCTAAGAAACGGGCTAGGTTGAATTGGACTCTTAGGAATAATTGTCTATCTTGGAATTTTAGTACTAATAGTGAAATGTGAGAAATATATTTCTAAGCCATAGGGTTACTGACGAGAGTTAATTATCTCATTAAAGAGAGCTAAGTTTAAAAAGCGTTGGCAGCTTAGTGGTAAGATGCGCGCCTCTTAACCGAGGGATTCTAACAACTATGAATGTGTAACCATGAACTAATTTAAATCCAATATAAATGAGACACCATTCGCTTCAATGATTGATTACCTCCTGGATCCTCATACAGCATGCAGACTCTGATTAGAAACGAGACATAACACTAGGAAAATGATAAACGTTGCTATAGATCAAGGTCATAACGACATCATATTTTTTTTGAACAGAGATGGTAGCTCAAATAGATATTTGATTGTTTTTCAAAATATACATACCTAATAACAGAACTTTGTATATATATATATATATATATACATATATATAAATATATACATATATATAAATATATATATATAGCTATATCTACCAGCTATTTATTTTATCAATAGTGAACAGAAGCTGTAGGGTGTAGGGCACCTTATTCTTCAATCATTTATATGCACTACATCACTGCACCATCTGCAATCAACAACCCGTTTTATTGCACTGCTAATAAAGATTATTATTAATTTGTTAAAGGTCAATCTTGGTTTATTAATCAGTTTTGGTTTTTGCAGAAATTAATGATACTTTTTGCAAATACGACCTTTGCGCCGACCTTGTTAAGTCGTGGATCTGATTTTGGTCATAAAAATATTATTATCTTAATATTTGTCAGTTCGTTTATTTTGGTAATATTAGATCATTATTTGTTATTATCAAAGTACATATTTGTATTGTTATACATAATATAACATCACGCCCATAATCCGCGATGGGATAGGCAGAGTCAAAGGGGCAGCAGGCCCCTTTAACCACATTCAGCCAAAAACAAAACTGGGCTGGACTGGGTTAGATGCAAATTGTGAAAAAGTAGTGACACGTGGCTAGCTTGTCGCTTACTCAATCAGATACCCAAAACCCGATATACCATTAGTCGTCTTTTACGGCATGCTAGGCAAGAAACACAGTTGGCACATTATTTTTTAGCCCCCGACCAACATGGGACAAATATATACTTAAATATTAGATATTACGAGTAACACCCAGAGACAGTACAAACACAGTATTCATTACACGAATGTTTGTCCTGGGTGGGGATCGAACCCACAACTCTTGGCGCATAGGGCAAGGTCACTACGAAATGCGCCATCGAGCTAGTCAAAAACTGGTGATTATATTTTAAAACCCTCCGTGTTGTAACATTAGATTATTATACAAGCACCTAAAGGTCGTTTTTGTATTGGAATTATAAAGTATTCAATGTTTGTGGTATATCATGTCATTTTGGTGGATTTTGATATTAAGTATAATAAGACAATGATGAGAACACAAAATGGTTTATTGCTGTAATTAAAATACGAAGATTCCGCTTCCGCCATGGTCGCTATGCAAAAGACATCAACGAGTCAAAGCTGCCTGATAGTTATACGTATTTGAATTAATTATTAAAAAAACTTGAATTATTAATATATATAAATTTAATTTATAGTTAAAGTTATTTTAATCTTAAATCCTACTTATATTAAAAGTCAAAAGTTTTCGAAGGTTGATAGTTTTTTATGTTAATGGCAACCAAAGTTTTTAACCAAAGGTTTAGTTTCGCCAACATACTAATATTGATTGAAAGCTTCAATAACTCACGAGTGTTCAGTATTTTATTTTTTTGTGGATTCCTTCCTGTAGAATTAAGTGAAAGATGTTATCGTGTCGAAAGCAAATTGTCCAGGTGCCAAATCGCTTGACACTCCATTCACGTTTCAAATAAGAAGGATTCAAATTACAATATAATGTAAATTGATTAAACTATTTTACATGACTTGAGATAATTCATAAAAATCAATAAGGGTTTTCAAAAATTAAATATCCAATTTGACATGATTCAAAATGCGATAATTCCTCCCGTAAACGAAACAATCACAGTAACGCTATCTGGTGGACATTTTAGTCAGGAATATTAAAAAAAAAACAATTATTATTATTGTGCCATAAGCCAACGTCACATTTAACCAATTCAGATTTTATTCGAAAATATTCTATGATTATATATTTTTTAAATCCATTCAAATGAATTCGATTCAAGTGGGAGAAGCAGAATAGTATATATTCAAATATATCAATCGAGTTTTTAGTTTTGCTCACAAATACACAGCACAAGTATTATATAACTTGTGCTGTGTATTTGTTAGCAAAACTAAAAAAAATACTGTTACACTTACAAATTTCATAGTTTCCTTTGAAATTCTCATAGCAAATTCACAATACGCTCACTTAGCTGTAAAGAAAAACGACAGGATTTATCTAAAACCTAATAAACTCTATCAGTCTGTCCATTTGCGTCTTTTCATCCTAAACATTATATGCACTGTACGGATTGCAATGCTGGATCAAGCAATCCAGCTGGGCTCGGGACAATTTTAAGTGTGCTAGAACCAATGATATTTGCTGGTTCAATGCCGCTGGATTGCAAGCCCGAATGCACTGTGATGCACTAACTTTAAAGTTTCAGAAAGGACAGGCTACTTTTTACTGTGCAAAATGAACAGATATCGCGAGTCGAGACTATTCTTTTAAACCTAAGTTTACGGCTCTCAGACATTACTTACCTTCGAAGAAAATAAATTTGTGAAACGGGGCAGAGGAGTTTAACTATCTCCTTCAATGTACAGTTATACACTAGTTAGTATGGGCATTAGCATGGTTGCAAGTATCAGGTGCGAAAGATGGAAAATAATCTTTCTTACGTAATTGAAATTCTGATTTTCATAAAGATATGTTCGGCAGAATACTATTTTCGACAGCTTTAAAGCGTCAGGTGAAAGTAAGTTTCAACTGACCGAAAGTGCCTGGCAATATTTAATATTAACGCTTAATAGTACGTTCTCTCTGCCTACCCCGCTAGGGAAGTGGCGTGAAGTTTAGTTAGTTAGTTTAATAGTATTCTAAATAACCAACTAGTTTCACGCCATTTCCTTAGGGGGGGGGGAGGGCAGAAAGAACCGAAGCCTTACGGCACAGTCCTCCTTACACACCCCACTTGCTTTTTTAACATCCTACTAATATTATAAATGCGAAAGTTTGTATGTATGGATGGATGTTTGTTACTTTTTCACAAAAAAACTACTGTATGGATCTTAATGAAACTTTAGAATAACATATAGGCTATTATTTCATAGATGTACCGCGCGAACGCAGCCGCTGGCAGAAGCTAGTTAATCAACCATATCATAATATAATCCTTTTCATGCAAGCTTTAAATATAAATTGGTATGTTTGTGATAAATGGGCTGAAAACTACTGGACCTATTTAAAAAAAATCGCTGATAATATATAAGTTACATTACCCAAAATTACATAGGCTACTATTTCCTATAGGACGTACGATAACGTAAATAAAATAGAATGAATTCTGCGCAGACTAGTAGCTCATTTTTTTAAACGAAGCCCGGTTAGGTGATAGGGTATAAAATTAAATAAATATAAGGTTTTAAAATAATTTTATTAACCTAATCTTAACGATTAGGTATATTTAATTAAACGAACACGTTGATACAACATGATCACCTCGACTAGCACCGACATATAAATAATGTTAATTACAACTAATTATATTAAACTTTTAAAACTAATTACAAAACATCATTGAATATTTTATACATTTTACATGAGATTTTACCTTTTTTTAAATTTTGCATCGTAATTTTACACTTTGGGCTGTGGTTTATTTTGCCTTATCACAAAAAGTTCCAAATCATATTCAATCGTTTTAAAAATGTATAACACCATTAAAAATATGTTTTTAAATCTTTACTAATAAAATTGTTTGGCTATTTTTTTTACTGTGTTTACTTCGTACTAACTGTTTGTCGATAAAGCCGTATTTTTTCATTTTCATACCTTTAGATAGGCTATAAAATTCAAAAGATTTATATAGGGCAAGAAAAATAGTATTACACACATTATATGCCACAAGATGGGAATGTGAATTACTATTATGGTTCAACGTGACAACCAGTGGCGGATTTACCCTAAGGCCCAGTAGGCCCGGGCCTAGGGCGGTCAGATATTAGAGGCGGCCAATCGTAATAAAAATTAAGTGATGACGCTTTAGTACTGAGAGTTATGGCCTGGGGCCTAGGGCGGCCAAGACTGTAAATCCGCCACTGGTGACAACTACACTGTTTCATGATATCTGACATGTGAGTGACACAAGGAGATCAAAACAATGATAGAGGTTAGCATTTCGCTCATCCCAATTCAGCTGTGCCCAGCACAATTTTAGTTCTGCTAGATCAAGCGGCATGTGCTATTTCCACGCCGCTGCTTTATAACCTCTATTGCAATGCTGGATCAAGCAATCTAGCTGGGTACAATATAATTTAACCTCACAAAATCAAGCACACGACACTAAATCTAGCAGAAAACGCCGTCAAATTGTAATCTCTAACATGTACGTTATTTTAGCAGTTCTTAGTCTCAATCATGATCTATTTATAGAGAGATTTGCATGTATGGTAAGCTCTCTCGGGATATAATGTCAATATTATTAAATTTTTCTGCTGATAACTGCTAACCCAAAAATAATGACTTTGAGATTTCGTATTAACCAATAAGAAGCGGTATAAATCGCATCTCTGTGACAGAATTTGGACCACACGTTAATAAAAACCACGCCACAAAATTAAGATATTATACATAAATCCAAACAAGTCTAGTGTAGTTATTATAAATTAGATTAACGTAGCTTTAAGAATTATGTAAATCTGACGATTTACAAGTGTTTTCTTGAAGCTTACATAAATGAAGCCATTTTGAATATGAATTTGGAAGCTCTATCCAATATCTTAGTGCTCAATGCTAGTCTTCATCATACTGAGAGAGTCTCCTGGTGGTTACTCATAGCAATGTCCCGGTCGTGTTGAGGTACAGCGGAATGGTTCGTCTTTCGTTGAACGAGGTCGGTGCCCCATGCCCACTGTGAACAAAATAAAAGTGACGATATATATGGTTTCAAGTACTTCAGGAGAGCCGTTTGAACGAGGTAAAATTAGTAGTTTGTTTAAGAATGTTAATACCTACTCGTTAACGTACTTAGTTTATTTAGTATGATTCTTAACTTTATTATAAAGGCCCCGAAAATTTGTTGGATATCCAAGTCTAGAATGTTTTATAATAAAACTAATTATCAAAGTTATACTTTGATAATTAAATATCAGACAAATTACGAGCTTTAATTTGATTCTGAAGTAAATAAATGAAGCTTTCGTACAATATTATCATAATTATAATCAACGAGTTACCACATCTGTTTCAATAACCACTCTATTTGACCCTGTGAGTACATCATGTTCTCTTGAATTAGACGCGAAGTCTACGAAATTCGAAAAGGCTACACTCTCTTATTCTCACAAACGATTTGCAACATCATTTAAGAAAAATATTATCACACAGTGTGACATGAAATTTTAGTTAAACTAGTTTTGCTGTGCGTTTAAGGACTATTGCTAAACTACACGGAATTTACATACTTGGACATTTAAGAGCTATTCGCGAATAGCATAAATTGCGTGCAAAACTTGAAACTGTCAAATCAAACTTTAAGGTGTCAAGGTAAACGTGATTACCATTAGTTACTTAGGACTCGAAATATCGAAATCATTTGAAGATACGTAACTATTAAGTTTCTTGCCAGTTTCTTCTCGATATATAACTATATATAACTCGATATATAACGATATATAACCCTACCTTCCGAATCGGTGGTAGTATTATTTCTTCTTTTTTGTTTTTTTATATTGACTATTTATAATTATAATTTATAAGAAGAGGCATGCTCCGGTGGTTCGGACATGTGGAAAGAATGGATGACGAAAGATTGACTAAACAGATATACAATGCGAAAGTGGAAGGATGTAGGAGCCGCGGAAGGCCCAGGCTCACCTACCACGACCAGATTGATCGTGTATTAAAAGAAGGTAATGTTTGAAGTCATAAAAACCGTAGAGCTTGTATGAAAAGGATTATGAATATTGAAGAGGCGAGTGAGGTGTGTAAGGATCGTGCCATATGGCGTTCGGTTCTCTCTGCCTACCCCGCTAGGGAAGTGGCGTGAAGTTTAGTTAGTTAGTTAGACTATTTATAAGTTCTTGAAGGTAGTTGAAGTTCTATACAAATAGAGATATTTAGAATTTTAATTTTAATTATAGTTTGTTATCAGAAATTTGTATTAAATTCAGACTCGCTGAATCATAGCTCAGATGGACTTCAAATTTAATGTGAATTAACGAAGTAATGAAGATGTGATCTCTGCCTAGCCACATGGGGAAAAAGCGTGACATTATGTATGTAAGTGTGTATGAAGATTCGAAATATGTTTTTTTTTGTGTTAAAATATTTCTAATTCCTTTTTTAGGTACAAAAAGTAATACAATGCCCTTTACTGACGTATTTAAGATATTTGCCTGGTAATGCTTCATGGCTATGAATGTAACTTCTACCGGGTGGCACACATGCTAAATACACCATTGATCAAAAGTTTAACCCTAAAAAGGGGATAGGCCTGTAGGACATGTTATTATTTATCACAAGCAAATCGTCAGATGTCTCAGTAAGCACTATAATTTTCAAAAACAGACCGAATTCCATGCGCACTGATAGCGAAAAACAAAATTGTTGTCTATTTTATATGCTAGGGCAATGACCATGATATAACAACTAAAAACATTGCATGAGGGTGATCTTTAACCATGAAAAATAATGTTATCTCGTCTGTATTTAGGTACTGAGTACTGTTTGTTAGAGTATGCAACAAGTAAATTACGTATATCGATAATAGGTTATCTTTGGCTAAAATCATTCAGAGACTACATGGTCACGATAAAGATTCCAGTCAATGACTTCATACTAGTATAAAAACTCACTTACTTAAACAATCAAGTGACGTAATTAAGTTATCTGTTACTTGGGTTGATTTCGTAACATTTGAAATTGATTAAACTTCAGTAACTATTTAAATACCCTTACGCGTCTTGTAGCTAAATATAGAAGCTCAGTGGTGCACGGATATCGTAATCTACGTTCGATAGCGGAGTCAAGCTGCCGTAATTTTGGTCAATACCTACTTGGATAGGCAACCAAAACTTTATTATCCAACTACTCGCTAATCTCATTATATAATAACACTGGCTCAATGGTGCATTCGGTAGTGACCCTGCCCCATGCGCCAAGAGTTGTGGGTTCGATTCCCACCCAGGACAAACATTCGTGTGATGAATACTTGTGTTTGTTCTGTATCTGGGTGTTAATATCCAATATTTAAGTATATATTTGTAATACCACTGTTGATTCTGATATCCGTAACACAAGTGCATAAGTTACTTACCGTCAGATCAATGTATGTGATGTAGTCGGCTATTTATATTTATATTATGGGCGAAGTAAACCTCGTAAAGAAACCTGCTTACACATCTTGTCCGTATTCCTCTATTTAAGGGTTACGAAAATTACATGAGCAATCCTTTCAACTAGACATGGGATATGATAAAATACAACCCCAGGGTCTTTTTAGAGAGGCTTTACTTATTTTCTCAGAAGAAAAATGCGTGGTATATAGGGGAGTACTCGAACGTTTAAAAAAAAGTTCGAATTGAAAACCTCCTCCTTTTTTTTGAAGTCGGTTAAAAATAGGCAGTACTATTTATACGTTTGGGTACTAACTAGATTGGGACCAATTTGTGGTAGAAGTAGACATTTCTCGCTAGACCAAACGCTCTTTATGCTAGAAAGATGATGAAATCTTTAATACTAACCATAATAACTGCTACGACAGTCCCCAAAGTGTACCCAGCCAGCACGTCGCTCCAGTGGTGCTTGTAGTCGGAGACCCTGGACAACGCCGTGAACCAGGTCAGCATCAGAGCGCCGAACTGCAGCGTGTGGCGTAGGACCCGGGTGCCGTTCCACACCATGCGCTTCTCTAGGTACAGCTGGAACAAAGCAAGTGGAAACTTAGAAACTAGTTCAAACAAGTTAAAGCAGAAATAGAAAATAGAATAGAAAAATATTTATTTAGATACAGGTTTTAAGTGTACATTATTGAAGACATCTCCCTTTAAGCAACATAAAGCCTGTGTTGGGAGAAATCTGCTCTTGCCGATCTGGTTCACCTATACCATAAAAACTTAAAGCAAAGAAACCGATTTAAAAAAAGTTGAACCAAGTATTGCGCCATATGAGAATATAATTCGTTTCTTACTTTTGAGATTATCTTGTCTCTAATGAATTATGATAATAGTCTAGTCAAATAAGGGTTAAACCTCGGAATGACCAGTAATAAGCTGAAAACCCGTGTAGACCTTTATTTTCGAATTCTAAAGGTTGTCCCAAAAGTTTCATTAAATCTCAAGTCGTGGACCCTCTTTTTGGCCTTATTTGACTGGGCCATGAAATATAAATAATCGAAATTTCTCTTAGTAAGATGATTAGTTAAAGAATTTGAAAAAAAATTGACGTTAAATTTGTATGCCGTAACTTAATAGATAACAACAGAAAATATTTTTTATAACATACATACATAACATCACGCCCATAATCCCTGAAGGGGTAGGCAGAGTTAAAGGGGCAGCAGGCCCCTTTAATCACATTCAGCTTAACTTCTTTTATAACATTTTGAGATATATTTTTTTTCTAGTAAGCGTCGATGTTCCTAGATTTTACCACAAGCCCTATCTACATAAATTGTAAACTTGATATTTTGAGTTTGAGTTTCATTTAACAATAAATATCATAGAAAACAATAAATATTGTATAATATTATAATGAGTTTAAAGGGGCCTGCTGCCCCTTTGACGAAAAATAAAAGTAAAAAGTAAAAATGTTCTGTTAGATATTAACTAACCTCCGCTTAATATGAAGACCATTATGTACTATCTTATGATTCTAATTTACAATATGGGCTCTTCAGAAAATGTTTCCTGTAATAAGTGAGATAAGGTTGATGTGAATATAGATTTATGATAAAGGCCGATCGAGGAAATTGAAAGTTTAAGGCGCGGTAGGTGGAAAAATAATGCAAATGACGGATAATTACCGGAGATGCTTTCTAAATGAAATATGTAAAGTTTACGTAATAGATATGCTAGTGACCCGTCCCGGCTTCAAGCGGCTGGCCATTGTATTAAACCCTTTTTTTTGTTATAATAATAGTCAACGTTACTAAGAGATAAA
Source organism: Glyphodes perspectalis (assembly GCA_951394215.1). Taxonomy (NCBI): domain Eukaryota; kingdom Metazoa; phylum Arthropoda; class Insecta; order Lepidoptera; family Crambidae; genus Glyphodes; species Glyphodes perspectalis. The sequence goes on from OX596217.1 coordinate 11,629,422, forward strand.
GTAAGTATTCTAATGGTGAAATAATTTTTGAAATTAGTCCAACAGTTTTTGAGTTTATACTTTACAAACATACGTCTTACCTATTCAGAGTAGGTATTATTGTTTATACAACGGATTAGTTATATGTGGTGTAAGAACGCTAACTTATTTGCTATAGAACTATTAATATTAAAACAATACATATTGTGAACTTTCCAGTTAGATTTGTGTAAAATATTGAACGTAATGATAACATTTTATGACTTGCAAAGAGATTAATTATTTATTTAATGATTGATCGAAGAAATCTTAAGTGACCATAAAAATAATGATTTGTTATACCTTTGTTTTATTAAGACCTAGAAATGTTTACGGTACATTGTTTTAGTATTTTTTTAGTTTCCTCGCAATTTTATGGCTTTTCTACAATAGGGAAATCTAGCGGAAAACCAATTCAATTCCGCGGATTATCGAGTGAACCATTTTATGAGGCTGGTGTACAAGTTTTATGTTACAATAATAAATAGATATGAGATTATACTTCACGGTATCGTACGCCGTACGCCGTCTTTCAGATTAGTATAATAGTCTGATATTTAGTCTGATATTTATATATGTAAACCACTTGTCGTTAAAAAATATCAAAGACACCTAAGTCTTCAGAAAACTAAGATGTATCTAAACATGATATTGCATCACGTGTGTGTCAAAAACCTCTTTATACCGCCTAACTCGTGAAAGGTTTCGTTATTAATAACCATAAAGAAGGATATTGAGTAAGCAACAGAACAGGAACTAATAGAAATGGCATGTCACACACTTAAGCTACTAAACACTTATTACACTACAGATAAGCAATGAACTGGATTGGCCGTTGTTATTATAGTCAAAAAGCTTATCTCATTAGTTCTACATCAGACAAAATTCAGTTTTAAAAACGATTTAATTTACTATGCCTCCTATAAGCCTATGATAAAACGTAGTAAAGTTTTTTCGTAATCCGAGTTCGAACCGAACACAAATATTGAGAATTTTTTTTCTCTTGTCAATAGATGCCTTGTATGTTTTTGGAGCAATTATAACCCTTAAACTAGCAGTAATAAGTTGCGTTACTACGCAGGATTGTGGCTTCACAGCCACGCCCACTTGGCATTTCCACTTAATATTTATTTCGTGGATTAAGCGGATCCTAATTACGAGCGGGATATATCCCAGAGAAGATAAGATTTTACTTACAGCTAGAAAAGTCATGGTGTACGCAGACCATGAAGAGTGTCCGCTCAGGAAGGACATCCTCATGTCCTTGAACCTCTCCGTCATGAGCCCCGTGCAGGTGTAGTCCTGGGATTGGATGTACCGGTTCTGCCACTCAGCTGAGCTGCAGTCTATCGAAGGCTGGCAGACCTGGAGAGAATGCAAATAGATATTGGTCACATCACTTACATTTTTATTTAACAAATATCAGACAACATCAGATAGATTGATCTGACTCCGAAGTAAGTAGCTTAAGCACTTTGTTACGGATATCAGATTCATCAGTGGTTTTACAAATAAATAAACTTAAGCTCAAAATATATTTATTTACGTAGGCCTCAAAAAAACACTTGTAAATCGTCAAGTAATATGTACAAAATAGAACAATTAGAATATACCACCGGTTTGGAATGTCGAATCTATCGAGAAGAAACCAGCAAGAAACTCGGTAGTTACTCTTTTCAAAAATGATTAAATATAAATATTAAAATTTACAGATTATAATAATATCTATACTTAAATATTAGATATTAACACACAGACACACACAAGTATTCATCACACGAATGTTTGTCCTAGGTGAGGATCGAGACCACAACTCTTGGCGCATAGAACAGGGTCGATACCGAATGCGCCATCGAGCCATTCATTGATCTAATTCAAATTTAAGTACCTACCCGAACTAGAGCTATGGAAGTCAGTATCAACGAAAACAGTTTAAATTCAGATACATATAATAACAAATTTTATCAAGAACTATTTGACCCTGTGCGGGGATCGAACCCATGCCCCTTACGCTGACGCGAAGTAACTAAAATTGCGCCTTCGTATAATAGCATTGACAACCAGTATTTCACGATTAGTATCTATATAAAATCTTAAGGTTGACATATATAACGTATTCAATATATCTACCTACACTACGAATATTTATTTAACAGTTATTAAAGTTAGTCCATTCGTTCTTAATTGATTTATTTACTAACTAATAGTATTGAATCAATGTGTATGGGTTAAATATTAAACATAAGTTCTATTAAACCGTCTAATCTCTTATAATGATAAAAACAAGATTATTATTAATTCGTCAAGTTCCTATATTTACGGAATTTGAAATGTTTCTCTAATCAGTTATAATGTAGGTATGATAACCGGCCTATGATAATTGTTACCAATCACATTGAATTTGATGCTTGCAGTAGGTGAATTTATATTCTTTTTTTAAATTTTAACACTAGCAATGCCCGCGGTTTCAACCGTGTTTATGGTTAACGTTATAAAGCCTATAGCTTCCCTTGATAAATGGACTATCTAACACTGAAATATTTTTTAAATCGGTCCAGTAGTTCCGGAGATTAGCGCGTTCAAGCAAACAAACAAACTAACTAACTAACTCTTTAGCTTTATAATATTAGTATAGATAACTACATATATGGTCTTGACCTACACCACTTAATGAGCTTGTTCATACAGTTAAGTACCTATTGGTAGTTATAATTGCAGGTTAATTAATTATTTTATTTATTTATAAAGTTCAATGTGGTTAATTGGGTTAGCAGCCCCTTTGACTCTGCCTACCCCTTCGGGGATTATCTGCGTGGTGATATGTAAATATGTCACTCTAAACTTTTAAAGAAGTTCTGGTATGATATTTCTACTTTTAGTAAATGTCTTAAGTTCTTGTTTACTGATGTTTATTATTTTTTTTTTCATTGCGGGCAGACGAGCAGACATTTCACCTGATGGTAAGTGATTACTGTCGCCCATGTACATGTGCAACATTAGGAGTGACAGGTGCGCTGCCGGCCTTTGAGATGAAGATGCGCTCTCTTTTTGAAGATTTGAATGTCCAATGTTCGTTAATGACTTTTGCTATCACAACGAACGAATCATCATAACATAACTTAAAGATAAAAATAAACATGTCCCATGTTCTTCTGACACTTAAGAAACAGTTATGTACCTACTGTGTTCCTTATCCAGCGTGTCGCAAAATGCGACTAATGGCGTATTGGAATAGGCAAGGTGACAAAAAACTCTGTTAAGTCCTTCAAAAAATATTAAACACGTATTTTTTTTTTGATTTATCAAACAAACATTGACGATACAAGGCTTTCTAGTTGCGCGTGACGTCACACTTTCTTCCAATTGTTACTAAATAGTGACGTCGCAAGCCCCCACTCCAAAACTTTGATGCTCTTTATCTTTGTGATTTTAGTTAAATAAAGCGAAAAATTTGTGTCTAATATTTTTGTATAATCTAACTGATGTACTAAATAGAATGATAGTTTTTTAATGCAGTCATCATCCCTATTAGCTTTGTGATTGTTTAAACGACGAATTAGCCACTTGCTACTGATTTTCCATTATTTCCCATTTTCCATAATTTTATTTTTGCCAGAAGTAAGTGAGTTTGTACCGCCGTTGACTCTGTCTACACTTTCGAGGATTTCGGGCGTGATAAACGGGCTACGAGTAAAAGAGAAAGAAGGAATTGAACTTGAACTTACATCAAAGAAATGTGGCCTCGGGCGTCCAATGGTGCTCTTAGCGATGTTAGTGGTGAGCTCGGTGAAGCACAGCCCTAAGCTGAAGGACGCCAGCGCGCAGTACACGCCACGCACCCAGGTCGGGATAGTCACCCCCAGGCAACGCTCGTCATCCTTCTCTTTCCGAAGGTACGTCCACTCGCATAGTAAGAACTGCAAACGTCATGTATGATAAGTATCAGATTTTAAGCAACAAAAAAGAACTCAATGTATGCAGAAGAGTAAGAAAATATAAAACGTTCGTATTATTATAATATACTTTTAAACCAGATAAAATTAACAAGTATTTGATTGGCATCATTATATATAGTTATGTAGAAATTAAACAACCTTTAAACAATTGTTAGAAAACTGAGGCACACCATTCGTAGGCCGTCTAATGAGGGTTTTTAAAAATACAAAAACCGCCAGATGGCACGAGGGAGTCTCGTGGTCTTATCACTGTCACTATTGGCTCCTTGTTGACAGCATGTCAGTTTGGTTTGACAACTAACCAATGAGGAGGGTGACAAGACTGCACGTCACAGTTACGCTAAATTTAATGTGATTCGCCAATTATACTAAGCGCCAACTCAGTCGAGGTCCTCGACTTGAGGATAATTGCAGGTCTAAATCTAGTGGCGCCATTTCGTCAACAGTTCGGTTATTTCAACGTCAATTTGAAATTTTTCGGGCGAGAAAATATTACTAATTTTATTTAACACGCTTGTATGGAAGATAAATAGTAAGGATTGCTTTTCATAAAGTGGTTATCTTATATCTACAGGAATAGTTTTCTATAACTACCAGACAGATTGTGAGATTAACATGTAAAAAATTCTACCGCATAGACACATTTTTAAGTTTGTTATGGAACTTCTAATTAAGCCACTCTTTAAAACAGTATTCGTAATATGCTAACAAATTCCTCATTTTAATGTAACAAATTAATGTTGAATAGCGAAATATTTCTGGATGGTTTGACATGGATACGACGGATTTAAAAATCAATTGCTAATCGATGTACCAAAGGAACAACAGCATTTAGAACCCACGCTGCCATCTTCGGTCCTTTGTGTGTCTTGTGTAATATATCTAGCAATTGATAATGGCCGGAACAGCAAGAGACGTCTCGAATTGAACCAATTACGAGCTGCAGTGTCACACGTTGGACTAGTTAGATACAACGCCGAATAATAGTTCTTTGTCTCGTTTGTAAACTGCATATGATTTTACCTCACGGTAAAATGCTGAGCCCAGGTTTAAATGTCATCTTTTATTACTATTTTGTCAAAGAGTTGCTCTCTTTGACAAAATAGTGACAATACTTCGCAAACGAATAATCAATTATAGTGCTAATTTTATTTTATAGACTTAAACTTGATCATGATTACATTATCTAGATTTCCTTTAAAACGATTCTTTTTATTCTAATCTATAAATAGAAAAATGCGTTCTATCGCCCTTGGTCAGCAATAACTTGAGAACGACTGTACTGGTTTCAATCATATTTATATCCAGTTTTCGGATCCTTTGTAAAGAAAATTTAAGAAAATTGGAAAATTTTGGAAAATCTATTGACTTTATTCGAACTCCGCGCGTTTGACAATTCGGGCTAAGTTGAAATATTTATAAGACAAAATCTGTCGGATGTATATAATACTCACAGCAATAGCTGGTAGTCCCAGCCCCACCATCCTCAGCATGAGGACCGTCACTGTGTCGTCTTTGTACGGGAACATAAGCGTCTCGTCGCCGCAGAAGAAGCCGCGCTGGAATGGACTCCAGAAGAAGTTGGTTGCCAGGATGCAGACTACCACTGCGGAGATGAAATATTATGAAATATTTAATGAATGTGAATGGAAATTGTTTTTCTGTTATTTCTCAGGTAAATTTTAAATATTTTGATACAATAATGAATTGACAACGATCTTCAGCTGTAAAATCTGTCAGATATTCTAATACTTAGTCTAAAGTGAATTGCATGAAAAATAGGGTAGGTACCTATTTAATTCTTATTTACATTGTGTTTCTTCCTATTCATCTTCCTAGCGTTATTTCCCGTGCTTAGACGGGGTCCGCTTGGACCATGATCCAGAATTTAGCGAGTCTGGTAATTACATTGAAGCGACTGCCGATCTGACCTTCGTAACCCTAAGATAGGGGAACCAGACAATTTTTGGATCATGGTTACAAATTCAAAGTCGTTTGAATTTGCAGGTTTCATCACGATGTTTTCCCTCACCGTCGAGCTAGTGGTATAAATATGTACATAGATTTGTAAAATCTAGAGGTACATGCCCGGGTTTGAACCCGCACTCCTTGGTTAAGAGGCGCGTGTCCTTACCATTGAGCTACCACTGCTCCATTGTGTTTCTTCCTATTACACTTGATAATTAAATATGATGAATATTGTAAGTCGTATTAAAAAATGTGTGACAGTTACTGATCCCCAGATCCGATCATGTATTCTACTTTAAAAACACGTTATTTTAAGTTTTACAAAAACAGCCCATTGTTTTTGTATTCATCAATCGTATAATTGTTATCAATTAGCACTCTTTAAACAGTTTACTTGTAGTTAACATAATGTTTGCAATATGTTAAATTATCATGAATTTGAAAAGAAAAAAAATGTAGTCATTGAAAAATATTGAGGCAGGCAGTGCCTGGTGACGTAACGCACAGATATAGAGTTTTTCATTGAAAACTCACAGCTCACAGCGACAATAATTTTCCACGCTTGTGGTGCAATTACGGCCTATTTGGCGTAACGAAATGTACTCTGATATCTATTTGCGTCCATTCAAATGTGCGCAGATTTCTTTGCTATGATATAACTCAGACAGCAGAGATTTACGAAATATAAAAGGCTGGGCTTATAAGTATAACTAATGTGTGCGTTCACCTCATGCGTACTTATATTAACTTACATATATAAATCTTTGTGGCTTTTTTATTATAACTTAATCTATTGACATTTAGAAAAAAACTGGACGGACGTGAGAAGGCTCTGCGCTCTTAAAAAATTAAACCAACTGCCTGTTTGTGATTATGTTAAAAAAAATGTGGGCTATTAGAAAAAATCAATTTTTGATTTTTTCCCTAGTCCTTAAAGATGGTATGTATGACAAAATACCCTGACCATTTTAAATTACATAACCCTAACCCTACATCGTACTATTTTTTTTTTCATGGTAACCCCTATGAGAAAAGTGCGTAGCAAAGATCATATTCTATTAATTGCACTGTTAATTATATTGATTTTAAATCTTTTAAATTAATTACCTTATATAAAAAAAATAATTCCATTAAAGTATTTTTGGTAACGCGCTTGTCAGCGATAAAAGCTGTCTATGGATGAATTTATCTTATCCCAGCAATATATACAAACAGCTCTAGGTATTTTATGTATTTGACATAGGTAAAGCCTGTAAAATGATAAGTCAATATTACTACTTTAATTATTTTTGTTTGCGCATGATAGCCAAAACATAAAAATCGTAAGCAATCAGTTTTCTCATAACATTACCTACCTTGAGATATGGTTGCTATATTAGTCTCTACTACATCTGACATCATGTTATGTCGACTCAGAATTTGTTTTTCTTTCCAATTTCCAACTAGATATTTAGTCAGTATTTACTTCATTTTAATATAATTTATCCTCCTTCCTTCCCACTTTCTCCTTCCTTATCCGAAAATTAGGGATAAATAGTACGCGTACAAAAACGCTTATATTTTTATATATAATTTCAAGTTAAATAGCGACTATACGTCAAAACTTAGACTTATTATGTTGGACAAAATTGTTCACTCTCTTTCGTGTTATTATGCAATTATTGTTAACAAAATGTTTAATTTGATTTTAGAAACATAAAAGGACATTAACACACACCTACTTGTTAAATGCCTGAACAACGTCGTGGATTTTATCAGATGAATGTTCATGCAAAAGAAAAGTATACACTGATTTCTATTTTTTGTAAACAGCATTGTTACTGTTAAAAATAAACATATAGTAACAATATAGAGAAAGACTATTATTATTAAGGAGGTTAATATACAATTAATGAATAGGATGATAGTTTTTTTGAATGGTGATTAATTTCTGACGATACACGTCTTTGAACTGAGATTATACGAACATGGTCTTCGATAATTTAGTGTTTGTCTTCCTAAAACTTGTTATGCAAATTAAGAACAAAAAACTGACCACTGCAAACTCTGCCTGTCTAAATTAATACTTACTATATTTTTATCGCTATTTTGGTCCTTTTATTTCACCTTGACGGTATAAAAACTGACGGTTGGATTCGTCTTAAACGCCCCAGGGCGTATAGTAAAATTAATTTTATTCTTAACAAAACAATAAATCAAATAAAAAAAAAATGGGATTTATATGGTTGATTTTAACCGATTTGTTTTTTTTTGTTGAGATACAAATGTATGTAACTAAATATGAACTTGTTTGAAGATTACATTGCGAAAATTAGCCATGTGTCTATGAAACCGTATTGATCTCAGATCAGCACAAAAAATCACATTCCCAAGATGATTGTACATAATCGTACGAGTAGATACAGATATTTACATAGGAAAGTCTGTCTGTCATACGCCACTGTGTTAACTTAGCATTTATTTAACGACTCCAGCAGGTGGCCTATTTACATGCGAAACAAACTAGGTATGTAGGATTCTAATTAGGCACGTGACTAATTGAGTTTCTCTCTCTGCAAATCTGTCTCCTAACTAATCAGAACTTGTTGTAATCAGTTGTTTAGAAATATAGTGACCGTGTCAATTAAAACATAATTATTTTAATAGATAATATTTAAATTTATTTAGATAATATTTTGTGTGATTGTGTAGGCGACAGGTTAGCCGCTTGTCACTGCTTTTCACAATTTTCCATCTAACCCAGCCCGACTTTGTTTTTGGCTGAATGTGGTTAAAGGGGCATGCTGCCCCTTTGACTCTGCCTACCCCTTCGGGGATTATGGGCGTGATGTTATGTATGTATGTATGTAATATTTTCCTTTCACTTAGAACAAGATTAGACTAGACTAGGCTTTTCCCGAGAAATATAAAAAACAAACGCGTGCAAAGTAACAGGAAAAGCTATATCGATTAATATATTTGGTTGATATACTTGGATGACGTTGCTTTAACCTGATTGAGGAATAGAAGCAGTAGCTATGTGAATATTTTAATACGTGAAGGAGAATTTCGGTAAAAAATTTGCATATTTTTTGTCATTGTCACTGTGGTACTCGTTTTTCTTGATTTAATTATATGTCTATTTCGTTAAAGACCTTGTTAGTAAATTGTACATTCTTAATATATGCTTATCGTTATCTTTGAAGAGTGCTAATTTATTATTGTAATGAAGGAATAATTTTAAGTACTTATGCGATTTGCATCTAGCGAATTTAAGCCATTAAGTTTAGACATAGTTTGATATAGGTACCTATATTATCTAACTAATTTATTTACAGGAATTTTAACAAGTTATTTTAAATTGTTAATGATGATTCATATATTGTATCGCTCTAAATTTTACGGATTCCGTTTAAGGTAGATAACTTTTATTTTTTGATTTTCCGTTTGGATTTTTTATTCGAGGTAAAACTAGGTTGATTCAGCAAAAAGGAATTTATCCTCCAAACTAACACATGTGTAATAATATGTATATTATGAACTACGCGTGTCATATATATACACCCCCCTATGATCCTAATCTTCCTAGCGTTGTCCCGTTCTCAGTCGGGATTTGCTTAGACCAGATCCAGGATTTAACGAGTCTGGTAATGACATTGAAGCTACTGCCCATCTGACCTTCGTAACCCTAGATAGGGCAACCAGACAATTTTTGGATCATGGTTACAAAATACAAAGTTGTTTGAATTTGCTGGTTTCATCCCGATGTTTTCCCTTACTGCCGGTCTAGTGGTATAAATACGTACATAGATTTTTTTCAAATCCAGAGGTACGCCCGGGTTTAAACCCGCACCCCTCGGTTATGAGGCTTACCACTGAGCTACCACCCTCTATGATAATTAATTAATCACTAATTAAAGCAATAACTTACGTCCACATATCAGCAACCCGTCCACCACCAGCTTCCTCAGGATGTACAATGATGCCTCGTTTTTCGACATGTCTGTCTGTCTATATTAACCGTCTTTATCAGTCTACCGGTTTTTTCGTCTTCTCGTATAATGGTCTTTTTGTCTGTTAGTCTACTTGTATGCCGGTAATTTTATCTATTTATCTATACTTGAATATTCGTCTTCTCGCGTTCTCGTCTGCTTGTCTGTTAGCTCGTGCGAGCGCTCTCGCTGCGCGCGCGCTTCTCTGTGATGCAGTGCGGATCCGCGACGCTTTATGTACGGATTCCTATCGAGAAGTGGTTGTGGAGTTGCGAAGTGTTAGATACGACAGAAGCAGAGGTTAATCTTACTCAAAATGTACACTATGATGAGTATAATTGACGTACAATGTAAGAATATATTTATCACAAGGTTATTGTTTGATGGGTATGTATCTAAATAGGTAGAGTTAAAGGGAAAACAAAACATAAACATTTATACATATTAGAATTGAATATGGACTTGTGTCATTAATTCTGGAAGTTAGCAATTACTCGAAATATTAATACTTTAATTGATTTTTCTGACTAAAATATATTCAAATTTGTGAATTCGAGATACAATTAGTGATATTCGATCATCACACATTGAAGAAAATTTGCATTTCAGTGGGTTTTTTTATCGTTTCATTATATAACAAAATATATTAGCACAACAATCTATTTAATAGAGCGATGGTAGCTCAATGGTAAGGACACGCGCCTTATAACTGAGGGGTACGGGTTCAAACCCGAGCACGTACCTCAGGATTTTTCAAATCTATGTACGTATTTATACCACTAGCTAGGTGGTGAGGGAAACATCGTGATGAAACCTACAAATTCAAACAACTTTGGATTTGTAACCACGAACCAAAATAATTTTTTGGTTCCCCTACCTTAGGGTTACGAAGGTCAGGCCGGCAGTCGCTTCAATGTAATTAGCAGACTCGCTAAATCCTGGATTATGGTCTAAGCGGACCCCACCTAAGTACGGGACACAATGCTAAGAAGATGGATTACTTTTAAATCCTTAGTACTTGTAGATGATTGTAGTATTTTACTACGTCATTTCTTCACGCTAAAACTTTGGCCTCTTGGGTAATGCACAGATTGGTTTCGTGGGACCCATGATAAGCTCTGTATGTCTGTATTACACTAGGGCAAAAACAATAATAAAAAACTGCTCATATGCCGCATCCACCGCTCGTTTGTTCGTATGCGCGTGCGCACTCGAACACCCGCGAGCGAAACAGATTACGTTCGCAAGTACAAATTGTAGTAAACGCTTGTACACTACAGTGATAACACTTGTTATATCTAATCGCCATGAAAATGCAGCGTGGATGGCGAGTGGACTTCGGATGGCTTCAAAGCCGAAAGTCAGCAATATTTGTTTATATCCGACTACATCACATACATTGATCTGACTCCGAAGTAAGTAGCTTAGCACTAGTGTCACGGATATCAGAATCAACAGCGGTATTACAAATATATACTTAAATATTCAATATTAACACCTAGACACAGAACAAACACAAGCTTTCATCACACGAATGTTTGTCTTGGGTGGGGATCGAACCCACAACTCTTGACGCATGAGGCAGGGTCACTACCGAATGCACCATGGAGCCTTAGGATGACTTAATGGTTAGGAACTCTCCCACATGAGAAGGGTGTTGGTTCAAACCCGGTACGATCAATAACAGAAATACCTGACCATGACTATGACTACGGATCAATCTTAACAATAAAGGTTGAAAGTAATCTGATTGCACTTCTTCTATGTGGAGGAAATCTAACGTACATACATACATAGAAGGCAGAGCCCAAGAGCGATAAGCTTCTCAAACCACATTCAACCAATAATAATGTCTTCCTAACCGATATCGGTCACGGCGGCCAATCTTAACGAGGATTAGCCATTTGCGCAGGAGATATTATAGTGCACAAGTGTGTAAGCAAACACAGGTGCACTCTCTACTCCTTCACTCTCATAGTCCAGTAAGACGGCAATTCGACGTGACCGGAGAGAGTTCAGGCGCAGGACGAACGGCTTGACGTGCTTTTCAAAGCACGGGGGTGATTAAACCGCCAACTTCCTGACTGTTATTGAGTAATTTCCTCTTGGTCCTTAGGCAGCGCATGCTACCAGTAGACCAACGAGTTAACTAATAGTAAAATTATGTTTGGTTAAATGGAAAATTGTAAAAAAATAGTGACAAGTCGCTATATAGTTCGTCGCCTACATAATCGTGTGATTATGCCAACCCAACACTGTACACCATTTGTGACCTTTTTCGACATGCTAGGCAAGGACCATGGTTGTAAATTTTTTGAGTCCCACACCAACATGGTACAATGCAAGGATATCTATTTTTTTTATTTAATTTTAGTAATGAATGAACAATTTAAAATATTGAATTTGCTTAGACCGAATATTATCATTATATCAATGCCAATATTATAAATGCGTAAATAACTCATCCCTGTTAACTCCGAAATTCATCGATTGTGATGGCCATTTATTGTGATTATCATATAATAGAACATCACATTCATACCTATATAGAAAAACATTAGTAAACATACCTACTTTTTATAAAAAAAATACATAATATGTATCATTAAACTAATTTTAATAAGGTTGTTTATTCTATTCCCGTGTGGTTATCGGTGTCTTACGTGTTTGTGTTAGGTCAGATATCATAGTTCGACAAAGTATAATAAAGAATATTTCTGTACTTAATAATAATAGCATGTAAAGTTTCGAACAGTTTGTAGGCTCCTATTACATAATATTACAAATCATTTAATCGTTAACTTTATCCTGATTACTTGACTGGCTCGTGGTTGGCCCACAAACCAAGGGTCGCGGGTTCGAATCCCGCTAAAGGCAAATATTTCGTGTGATGAACATTGGATATCTGTAGTCGAGTCATGGTTGTATATAAACGTATTTAAGTATGTCTATCAGTTCACCTTTTTTTTTTTTTTTTTTTTTTTTTTTAGTTGGGGAAACTCCCACGAGCCGTCACCCTCCACTCGGGGAAACAGAGGGCGGTGTGTCGGACTCGAACCGACTAAAACCCCAATGTGCCCTCCAGCTGCGCAGTCCCGGAGGAGCCTGTATCCCCACTGTCGGGACTATACGACAGCTCCTCCGGTGATGCGCGTGCCGCGCTACGCGGCCCACCTCGCGCGGCGGTGGTCGATGCTGTGCAGCCCACGACAACAGTCGTCGGATGCACAGCACCGAGCACGCGCGCGCGTCGAGACATGCCAGGCCACCCAGCATGTCTCAACCACTCCGCCCAGGATTCAGACGCCGATCATCCCCGTGACCGGCGTCGTGGGCCCACTCTCACGCTGTGCCCTCTGCTGAGCCAGAGGGGCAAGCGGAGAGCGTCTCGCCAAAGGGGCCGCCTTCCGCCCGGCGACCCAAATTGAGGGCAGAGCCCTGTCGTCGCAAAGGGAGAGCGTCGAGACGCTCAATCCCTCTGCGACCCACCACGACGCGACCCAGCGCGCCCCTGTCGGGTTGCCGAGGATAGGGAGGCGAGCAACGACAACACTCAGCTCCTCCTCTTCCTCGGCAACCCTGGTCCGGCCGCAGTGGGCTACAGCCGGACCGCCGCAACTGCCCGGTAGCAAGTCGTGCAGTTGCGGCTCACCTCGGGGTCCTTCTTCGCTTCAGCCCTGTCATGTCAGGGCCTACTAAGCCCCCCCGGTACGACAAACCGAGGACCCCGGCGGGGGGGTCTATCAGTTCACCTAGGATCCATAGCACAAGCTTATAAACTTAGTTTGTAACTAGGGCATTGGTGTGTCAGTCTGAAGAATTTATTTATTTAATTCCTTAGATTATTTATAATGAATTATGTACTTAATTATATGATTCGTCTTAACACAGTGACCCCTGCTATCCTTAATACTAGTTATGATCTACAAATCGAGCTAATAAATCGCTACTTCTGTCTAAGCCTCATACTTGGCCTTACAATGTGAGAGCATTCAGTTCATAAGTCCTTTATCAAAAACAAGTTCTGTTCTAATTGACAATAGTCCCGCGTGCAGCAGGCCTATCAGGCCGACCAATGAAGACGTCCGATCCGCCACGCCCCCCCCACGCGCCTATCACTTGGCGTCTGACTGACGAAACAGAGGACTGTCGCGTTATCACGCACGCGGATATGTTTATATGTGTCAGCTGTTACTAACCGTGGGGTAGTTGGGAAATTAGGTTTTTGGCATTATTTAGATTGGCAGGTTAGAATGACATAATTTATTAATCGAACATATACTTATCGAACATTAAAAATCGAACATGGGGAGGTCTTTGCTCAGCAGTGGGTTTTATATAGCTAAAAAAAAAACTTATGTATAGCCTTTTTTTTATGCGTTCGGTGGAATTCCGTCTAAACGAAAGTATTCTGGTCTGTCTCAATGGCGCTCTTCCTTGTCCGAGCGTCAGGTGGTTACCATAGGAATCTCCCGCTGCGTTGAAGGTATTGGCAGGTACTGGGCAACCACCATTCGAGAAGGAGACCTCGGGAATGACCTGGAGCTCGCAGCGTTGGAGACGCATGCAAAAGCTCTAGGATACAAATAGTCTAAATTAGACGGTACTATACCATATTTTACAAAAATTACAATTTATCTCTTCAAATGTGGATAGAAGGCTTTGAGAGAAATAATAGTATTTGTGAAATTAATCAAAATGCTGGCCTCGAAGGATAGCCCAAGGATAGCCCATAGATAGTCCATGAACGCCATGTCCTGGACGAAGTACTCGCTGCCACTGGCTAGCAAATGGTGAAATCCCAATCAAAATGGATTTTGTATTCTAGTATATCAGTCATTTACAAACACTACAGATTGGCATGCTGTACAAATTTAAGCTTAAGAGACCAGAACACACCCAAAAACCGCATTCCAATATCTATTCCATACTAAATTGAAGTATACATACGTCATGTCAATTGAATATACACGTAATTTTAACATGAATACTACTTTTTAAATTAAATAAATAAATATCAGACTATATCACATACATTGACCTGACTCCGAGGTAAGTAGCTTAAGCACTTGTGTTACAGATATCAGAAACAACAGTGGTATTACAAATATAAACTTAAATATTAGATATTCACACAGACACAGAACAAACACAAGTATTCATAATATGAATGTTTGTCCTGAGTGGGGGTCGAACCCTAAACTCCAACGAGCCAGTCAATAAAATAGTTGTAAGATTGTTTTATGAGTGATATAAAATGTATGATTTTCATGGGTAGTAGTTACTTAAGAAAATGTCGAAATTTCAATTCGGATGCTAACAAATTTATATTAATAAATAATCAATATATTTATCATAGTACTATCGCATTATAAGTTATCTTCCTAAAAATTTATGTCACAATATATATTTGTTCAAAATAAATGTTATCATGTTTTTCTGGGTGTCTAGATTAATGGAGAAATAATATTTATTTATATAAAGATATTTATATAACAAATGATAAGAAATTCGCAAATGATAGTACCATGCGATCGAACCTAATAGTTCTAATTATATTTACCTAAACAGAATCTTTGAATACCTATATGCGTTAATTTTGGAGGCATTAAATAATTTTAGAAAGCCTCAGAGATTTAAACGTCCGAAATTCTGCCAATTCTAGATACACAACACTCACGCAAGAAAGAAAGGATGATCTTTTCTAATAAGTGGATAATATTATGATCAAATACATTTAATGATTAATAAAAAAAACGGTATGATAATAAAAATAGGTTTAAAATATTTCAAGTTTTTTTATTCAGCTATATTTATTAATCAAATATTAATACAATAATTCCTGGAAATACAAATATTACAGTTTGACCACCTTCAAATAATTTTGTAATATTATTTTTTTCCTAACTATGTTCTTTTAATACTAACATTAGTTAATCAGATCCTGTGTGCTAACCTTATATGAACCACTGTAGTTTGAAATAAACTAATTTTAAAATATTTATTTAAATATATTTCTGTCTATGTCACTGACAATCACGGTAATTTAAGCTGTTTAGGTATACCTTTTTATTTAAGATATAGTTATTTCAAATCTATACAAATATTATAAAGCTGAGGAGTTTGTTTGCTTATACGCGTTAATCTTAGGAACTACTGGTCCGATTTGTAATTTTTTTCCGTGTTAGATAGCCCATTTATCGAGGAAGGCTATAGGCTATATAACATTAACGCGGGCGCATTTAGTTTATATAGAAGTAGGTAAGCAATAGATCATAATGGTGACTACAATTTACCTAAACTGTCAACTAGTGACGACAACAGTACGATAAAGCAATTATAAACGCACTTCACGCAATATGCAAATTATATAAACAATTTACAGTTTCATATACCTAAGCAAAATATTATCGTATGTCATTGACGTACAACCCAGATAACTATCTTCTAGTATTGTATTCTCCATAAAATAAATATAAAATACGTAATATACAAGATTTAGTGATGTATTTAGAAATAGAAACATATTTACACTACATTACGTATGTAGTGTAAATATGTTTCTATTTCTATTTAGATGAAAATATTTTTTATCTTTAGTAATATAGGGTTGAGTCATAATTTTGTTAAAATTAGATTATAATGTCATAATTTGACTGGCTTGATGGCGCCAGTGACCCTGCCACATGCGCCAAGTCTTGTGGGTTCGATCTCCACCCAGGACACACATTTTGTATGATGAATATTTGTCTTGGTTCTGTGCCTGGATGTTACTCATACTAATATTATAAGGAGGAATGATTTGTATTTTTGTGTGTGTGTATGTTTGTAATTAATAAACTCAAAAACTACTGCGCCGATTTAAAAAATTTCTTACATCATTGGAAAGCTACATTATCCGGAAGTAACATAGGCTATATTTTATCCCCGTATTCCCACGGGAACGTTAACTACGCGGGTAAAACTGCGTGGCGCTGCTAGTTTACAATATTTAAGTGGATTTATATATATAAAAATACCACTGTTGATTCTAATATCCGTAATAGGTACATGTGCTTAAGGTACTTACTTTGGAGTCAAATTAATGTATGTGATGTCGTCAAAAAAAATTAAAAAGGCACAAAATCAAATTCTTTACCGTTTAGTTGTGACAGAGAGAGAGAGAGAGAGAGAGAGAGAGAGAGAGAGAGAGAGAGGGAGGGGAAAAGGACAACAATAACTCGATAACTATATCTGTTTTTCTTTTACACTTTAGCTGGAATGTAGGAATATAGAATGTAAGAGGAGTGTCGGGCACTGTATTTTCCATACAAACGTTTCCGACGGATTCATCCTTGATTTGTAAAATTAAAGAAATAATTTTCAGACTTAAAATAAATATTTACTTTTTCTATGCTCCTTTCGTTTCTCCATAACTTGTTATTCCAAGCAACTAGAAACCGAAAAAATTGCCAAAAAATACAAAATGTTTATTATTACTAAAACGTTTTGTGTGGAGATTTATTTTAATTATTATTTTTATTGCTATTATATTAAATAGACCAGCAGGTACCTTGGCACACGAGTATCAATGTACCATGTACGTAGGTATATTCGTTTTTTATTATTTTTAATGAAAAGTGATATCTTCATGTTGGTAAGAGTGAACCTTCATTACCGATATCATCTGTTGACTCCGGGGTTATCTATTTCACAAGGAAAAATAAAAGATTTTTCTCGAATATACTTGACAGTAAGTTTGAGATGATTAGAATTCTGGACTAATAATATTGTCATTCACGTCGGACTAAACTGTATGTATGAGCTAAAGTATATTTAAAATTAGACAATAGTTCATAGGAAAGGCGTGGACTAAGCAGTTATGGTGATTTTTTATGGATTAACACAAGTTTCCTATACCAGCAGGTCAGACTTACATAACATAAGCCGGACATCAAACGGACGGACGCCTTTACTGGACTTCTTTAATTTTACCTCAAATGTGTCTTAGGTTCAGCAAGTTTTGTCAACCATCAAAGATTAATTAAAATTGTCTACCTAGGTGTGCGCTCGTACGTAGAAATGCAATGATATGTAAATAAATTAAATCAATTGATTACCTACATCTCTAGTTTGGCAGACTTATACATATATAAGATGTTGCCGGTGAGCTGGAAGTAAGGGATGATGACTGCATTATAAAACTATAATTCTATTAAGTCCGTCAGTTAGATTATGCAAAAATACAGAGACATATTTTTCGCTTTATCAAATTAAAAAATAATCACAAAGATAAAGAGCATCAAAGTTTCGGAGTGGAGGCTTACGACGTCACTATTTAGTAAAAATTTTACGAAAGTGTGACGACACGCGCAACTTCAATGCATTGTATCTTCGTCAATAATTGTTTGAAAACAAATAATTTTATATTTGTTTAATATTTTTTTTAAATCTAACTGACGGACTAAATAGATTTTTTTAGTCACCTTGCCTATTACTTTGTATAAAACTACGTAAATAAATACTTTGTAAAGAACACCAGACCTCTAATCAAATACAAATGATTTTAAGTGTATGTGATTTTAAAACAGAACATAAAATAAATTCATTTATTTTATCCCACCTGCAATCGCCGAAGGGGTAGGCAGGGTCAAAGAAACATCAAACTCCTTTAACTTATAGCCAAAATAAAACTTGGTTGGGTTTGATATACAAGACAATAAGAATTAACTAACTAACTAAACTGCGCGCCCCTTCCATAGCGGGGTAGGCAGAGAGAACCGAACGCCATATGGCACGATCCTTACACACCTCCCTCACCTCTTCAACATTCATGATCCTTTTCATACAAGCTTTATGGTTTTTTTTATGACCCCTAACATCATCTTCTGTTAACACACGACCAATCTGGTCGTGTGTTAACAGAAGATAAGTGGTAAGTGAGCCTGGGCCTTCTGCGGCAACAATAGGAATATATAATAATAAATAATACAATTATTTAATTTTGATTGACTCGATGGCGCATTCGGTAGTGACTCTGCCCCATGCGCCAAGAATTTGGGTTCGATTCCCACCCAGGACAAACATTTGTATGATGAATACTTGTGTTTGTTCTGTGTCTGGGTGTTAAATCCAATAATTAAGTATATATTTGTAATACCACTGTTGATTCTGATATCCGTAACACAAGTGCTTAAGCTACCTCGGAGTCAGATCAATGTATGTGATGTAGTCGGATATTTATTTATTATTATATTTAATTCTACTTGAATAAAAAGTACTTAAAAAGACAATTACCTACATTTATCAAACTACAGAATACATATTTGATAAGAAACTTTCAGAAGAAACTCTATTATCAGTCTTTTAAATGTTCACATGGAATTCCATTTGAATTTTCAACCATAATGGCTATGATGACATCTGTTATAGATATACATTTGGTTTAGTATCCCTGTCAATGATTAAAATACAGCGATTGGGTTTACGTAACTTTTCCCCACTAGACCCACCCCTATCGCGAAACAGTAAAAGAAATGCTGGATTGTATATTTGCCCCAAAGTGAATTCGTCACAAAAAAATGTAAATTCGTCATTCAGCGGTTTTAGTTTTCAGATAGGTACGGGACTTTCCTCTTTCCCAGAACGGTTGGCTATCAAAACTATACAATATAGGTCATTGATACCAAGGGGCATTGCTAAATGATTCGTGGGGAAATCAGTGCCCTATCTTGCCCTGAGATATGCTCGCGACTTCAGTAAGACCCCCTAAGAAATAGATAAAATGATGCAATGTTGTTATTAAATTGGTAGATTCATTCAGTGGTAGATTCATGTAGCTCTAGGATTATGTAAATCTGGCGATTTACCTAAGTGATTTCTTAAAGCCTACATAATAAATAAATAAATAAATTCTTTAGACTGACACACCAATTCCCTAGTCCCAAACTAAGCTTATGATTATGCTATGGATACTAGATGAACGGTATACAAACGATAGACAAACTTAAATAGGTTTATAAACATTCATGACTCGAGTACAAATGTCCATGTTCATCACACGAAACATTTGCCCCTAGCAGGATACGAAACCGCGACCCTATGGTTTCATGGCCAGGGTCTCTGACCATTCGACCAACCGGCCAGCCAATAGATACTTAAATAGTGACATTTTGGATTTGGATTTGGAAATAAAGATGATGTCATACGGTCATGGCGTTGTTTGCTGTTGGCGTTTAATCAAAACGCGTAAATTTTTGATACAAATTATCGGTCTGGCTGTAAATTTAAAAACCTAATGAAATTTATTGTTATCTATTTTTTTTAATAAATAAATAAATAAATAAATTGTTCAGACTGAAACACCAATTCCCTACTTCCAAACTAAGCTTATGCTTGTACTATGGATACTAGGTGAACGGATAGACATACTTAAATACGTTTATAAACATCCATGACTCGAGTACAAATGTCCATGTTCATCACACGAAACATTTGCCCCTAGCGGGATTCGAACCCGCGACCCTTGGTTTCGTGGCCAGGGTCTCTGACCACTCGACCAACGGGCCAGTCAAAGTTTTGCATAGGTATATAAATAAAGTAACCTTACATAGTAAAAATAATAATGAGAACCTATAATTACTAATGTAAGACCAGATTAATGCACATATGAATACCCAATACATACCTACATGGTTTCTTTACCATCAATCGTATTCAAAGCATAGACGTCATTGGCAGAAACATACGGGTAAGCTAATAACCGTTTAGATGTACTTAGTGCGGAAAGCATTAACAGGGACATGACATATTATTCAAACTAGCTGTGCCCGCGGTTTCTTTCGCGTTTATGTTATCAGACCAGTAGTTCCTGATATTAGCGCGTTCAAGCAAACAAATAAACTCTTCAGCTTTATAATATTTGTATAGATTGTTTGCAAAACATGTTTTGAGAACATTGTTGTTCAGTTAATTGAGACAACTATCCGTCACAAAATAGCTCATTCGACTAGCCGATAATGGAGGTCGTGTTTATTAAGTTTTTATTTAGTATATCATGGATATAAATAACAGTCTAAATATACACATTACGTAGGTATTGTAAGTACGTTGGCCTTTATGTCATAAGTGTACTTACTTATATATTGCGGTCGTATACTTCATACTCTATGAATTCAGGTTAGTATTGACACAGATAAAGTGGGTACTATTATTTCTCTCTATCTATTCCTTAGGGGATTGATGATATATTGTCATCATCTTCATCTTCCTAGCGTTATGTCCCGTATTTAGGCGGGGTCCGCTTAGGCCATGACCCAGAATTTAGCGAGTCTGGTAATTACATTGAAGCGACTGCCGGTCTGACCTTCGTAACCCTTAAGATAGGGGAACCAGACAATTTTTGGATCATGGTTATAAATCCAAAGTTGTTTGAATTTGCAGGTTTCATCACGATGTTTTCCTTCACCGTCGAGCTAGTGGTACAAATACGTACATAGATTTGAAAAATCCAGAGGTACGTGCCCGAGTTTGAACCCGCACTCCTCGGTTAAGAGGTGCATGTCCTTACCATTGAGCTACCACCGCTCATTGATGATATAATGTCTTATGTTATAAATACATAAGATACATAAGTAATTGATGATATAATGTCTTATGTTATAAATTAGGTACAGTAGCTAGTGGTAGAGATAAGTTAAAGTCACTTAAGTTTGGCATGACTGAGCTGGCTCAACCGCTGTAGTCACTCAAAGAAGACTGGTATAAAGTAGCAACTATAAATTCTCAATACTGACACACCAATTCCCTAGTTCCAAACTAAGCTTATACTAGGGATACTAGGTGAACGGATAGACATACTTAAATACGTTTATTAACATCCATGGCTCGAGTACAAATGTCCATGTTTATCACACGAAACATTTGCCCCTAGCGGGATTCGATCCCGCGACCCTTGGTTTCGTGGCCAGGGTCTCTGACCACTCGACCAATGGGCCAGTCAAACTCTTAAGTGACTGCGTTTCTTTCGCTGACTAAATTCAGGTTCGTCATTCTGCTTGGTGACTGAGGGCACCATCTCTGGAGGATAGCACTGACGAAGGGGGTGCTTACAGCTTTCTTGTTCCTTATACTGCCGGTGCAATGTATCCTCATCAAATTCTTTAAAGTGTCTATTGGAAATGCTTATTGGCTACCAAATAAATTATGATTTTCATTTATAAAATGCACATGATGCTATAATGATTTGAAAATTTGTTGTTTAATTACTCTTTCGTAAAGATAAGAAAGCATAGCTTTTAACAGTTTATAAAAAGTACATTGGTAGGTAGGTAAATTGATTAGCCATGTCATCTAACTTTTACTATTAATACCTAAGTATAATTTAAGCACAGAAATGATGCAATTAACTTAGTAATTACAAAGATCATCATGATCATAGGACAGAAATAGGCAATGCTATTTATCATTAATATTATCGAAGAAACGTGTCGCATCACGTTTGTAGAAACTATGTAGGTGTTCTTGTTTTGAGGAAGTGCCAGATGTCTGATAAGAAAGTGCATATCATATTCCAAAGTGCAACATTCAGTTTTATTTACAACGAAAGCGTTGAAAGTCCAACGGGACGTTGTAGGCTGGGCATGACCTATAATTTGGACCTAAAATGTTGTATATATCTGTATATGTGAATGTTGTATATAAAATTGATAACTTTAATGAGTTCTCCTTGTTATCTTAGCTTACACACCCACTGGTGTAGTGGTTCCTATACTTTTTTGGTCAAAGGCATTATTAATTGCTGAATAGGAATGATGACTGCATTAAAAAACTATAATTCTATTTAGTCCGTCAGTTATATTATGCAAAAATACTACACATATTTTTCGCTTGATCAAATTAACAAAAATCACAAAGATTAAGAGCATCAAAGTTTTGGAGTGGGGGCTTGCGACGTCACTATTTAGTAAAAATTTTACAAAAGTGTGACGTCCACCCGCAACTTAAATGCATTGTATCTTCGTCAATGTTTGTTCGACAAATAAATAAAAAAGTAAGTGTTAAATATTTTTTTATAATCTACCCGACGGACTAAACAAATTTTTGCCGCTTGCCGTAGGGTATGGTAAAAACCATGTTTCTTTGTAAACGCTGTTTCTTTTAGAATGATAATTATTCGCCAGTACAAACGATTTTATTTCTGTTTACAATATACTTATTCATCATTTGACTGACATTAGTAGCTACAGTTTTTGGTAAAGGCTTGCCTTTTTATATCGAGTTGTGTGTAGGGCGTTGTGAAAATGATCGTTCTTCTAATCTAATTTTTTTCGTAAAAAATTGAAATGTGGTATATTTTTTAACATTTGACATAATACCTACATGATACTTAGGTAATATGAAAATTATGCAGCCACGCCCACGAATGCCCATAATACATTTTTATTGTAAGCATGGGAGACGATTTCTCATGTAGTAAAAGGAAACCAAAACCTGACTGGCTCTATGGTTCATTCGATAGTGACCTTGCCCTATGCGCCATGAGTTGTGGGTTCGATCCCTACCTAGGACAAACATTCTTATGATGAATACTTGTTTGTTCTGTGTCTGGGTATAATATTGAATATTTAAGTATATATTTGTAATACCACTAGTAACACAAGTGCTTAAGCTACTTACCTCGGAGTCAAATCAATGTATGTGATGTAGTCTGATATTTATTTATTATTATTTAAATCAGGAATGTTCAAATAAAATTCAGAACGAACAAAGCCGCGGGCTGAGCATAGTAATGTACAAGCATGCGGGAATATTCCAATATCTAAAAGTTGTACTGTGATTTAGATAAATTGCAAAGTTCAGAGTTCAAGTGGAAATTCTGATGAGAAAGGTTGCGTGTTTCTCGGTCAGTTGGGTGACCAACTTTTAGGTACATTTAGATAGTCTTAGTAAAGAAAGAGAAATCACGATAAGGAAGAGTACAGTCAGTAACAAAAACTGTACAAGCCGTTGGAAATATCCGTGAACCTCGCTGGAATGCGCTTCCACGCACCTCGCCTCGTTTTCGCCTATCCAGTACCGTTCCCAACGTGTTTGCTATCTCTCTAGTTTTAATGACGTCATTAAGCCAGACTCGCAGATATTTCCGACGGGTTGTAGAAGAAGAGCACTTCTTTTCTATTTTTTTTTCTAAATTTAGGTGCTAGAGGGAAGACTTTTTCTACTGACATCTCGTTCGTTTTTGTTTAAAAAAACATATGTGGGCAGTACCTAAAAAAGTTTGGTCTAATGTACGCATTAAAGCAAAAACTTAAATAAGGAAGGATACACGCCTCACAAACAATCAGTTCTGTTCAAACCTAAGCACGTACCTATGTATATTTTTATCAAAGTTTAGCACCTATACAGGGTCATTTGTAAATCATTAATACCCACGCAAGAGTAGATTACTGACATTATAAACAACAACGTTTGTTCCACGACTTTTCCTAAATCGACAAAAAAAAAACAGCTTTCCATACAAAATGACCAAACAGCTAATGTAGTTTGTATGAAAATTCTATTTCTTCCTTGTTTATCTATATAAATAAAACAAAGTCGTGTTTGTTACATCACTTATAAGTCGAGAACGGCTGAACCGATTTACGTTGAGTTGATTTGTTGGATTTGTCTTCGTCCAGAATAACAGAATAACTATTAAAAACATTGAAAAATTGACGATAAAACAAAATAAAAGCAAAAGTATTTTCTCATATAAAACGGTGGGATTCGTATCTGTCAATGTTAAATGTCAATTACTGGGCGATACGAAGTTCGCCGGGACAGCTAGTATTTAATAAAAATCGTAGAACAAATGCTATTGTTTAGAATGTCAGTAATCTACTCCTGCGAGGTTATTAATGACTAACTAACTAAACTTCACGCCACTTCCCTAGCGGGGTAGGCAGAGATAACCAAATGCCATATGGCACGATCCACACACCTCAATCGCCTCTTCAACATTCATGATCCTTGTCATACAAGCTCTACGGTTTTTATGACTCCTAACATCACCTTCTGTTAATACACGACCAATCTGCTCGTGGTAGGTGAGCCTGGGCCTTCATCGGCTCCTACATCCTTCCACTTTCGCATTGTATATCTGTTTAGTCAATCTTTCGTCATCCATTCTTTCCACATGTTCGAACCACCGGAGCATTAATATTTTACACATGACCCTGTATATTGATATATGTATAACGATGTATGTATAACGATTTATAAGTGTTTCTTTGAAACCTATATAAATAAAGAATATTTTGACTTTGACTTTTGACTTTGTATGACCCCGGCTATGAACAGCGCTAGGAAGACGATGAGAATAGTTCAAATGAAATCAGCATTACTACGAAAATATGTTTAATACTTTTTAAATACTTAGCTTACATCACATCCGAGTCAACAACAAATAATGTGCTTAAAAAAATATACAAGGAAATAGCAATCTGGAATGCGGTATATACAGCTAGTTTTTATTATGTATTCACATTGCTTTTATCAGTCAAATATAAACGTATCAAAGGTTTTTTTTTATTAAGTCATGTACATATATAATAGTCGTTGTACTTATTTGATTAGTTTTGAAAACATAACAATATATTTTTTGTTCATAGTATTAAATAAAAACATTTAAACTAAAGACTGGTTTATCAACGGCCTCATAAGTTAGTGCCATGTCAAAAAAATATTGAACAACTCTGGTCTTAGGAGTCACTTTTATATAAAATAAGTCATTTAGTACGCTCTTTATTTGAATGCAATGTTTGCCTACATCGCATTTGAAATAAGCAAGGGACATTTAAATATGTTTTTTGTTTATTGTACTTTAGAAAGCACCTCTTTTTATCTGTTCAAAATCAGTCTTTAATTTTACAATTTTACAGTCGATATTTAGCTGCAGAAATATTTAATAAAGTTATTTACTATTTATCTTCTCACTGAGGTTGTCATACAGTTAAACATATTATTATAATGTCCCTTTAACAATATTTTCTCTAAATCATCATTCTCTATTATTTGTTTCACTGATCAAATCACGGTCACTGGTCATTAATTTTAACAGTATAAATGAAATAGGTTAGTAAAATAATAGCTCATTTATTTCTTTTCCCAACTATAAAATAAATGATAATACTTTGATGTAACTATTTTATAACACTGGAGCATAAGTATCGCATAGTTGTTAAAAAGATTTAGCGTCTTAAAATTTAAATTTTTGCCAAAGAGGCACGAAGTAACAGATTTCCATCATATAATATATAACATAATGTCTATATTTAATAAATATGTTTTGTTATTCATCCACACATTGAGAAAGTAGTAATATTTGAATACGTGCGTCAGTAAACGATGTAGGTACCTATCGTCATTTGCCTATTAAGTCACAAAACGCATTTTTCTTATATTTGTTATCCTTTTGACTATTTTTTATATTTCAACTTTTAAAAGAAGACCGAAACGTAGAGAAAATCTGAACAGGTAATGTAAACTTAACGCCAAAAAGTAACTTTATATGAAATAAAACGGATTTTACTGTTATCTTTATTTTCACTATCACAAATCCCCTGGTCTAAATCACTCAATCGACATAATATAATAAATAGTTAAGTATCTTTATCTACCAAATTAGTTTTTAGTTTCACTTGAACGGTAACTTATACGCGTACTGTAAACGCCTCGGCTAATAAAAAGGCAAATGTTTAATACTTCTAGATGCTAGTAGTTATCTTATATAATGGCAATAATACAGTAGGTATCCAAAATGTTTTACCTACATTATCCACCAAAGCTAAACTCATTTATACTTATTATATAAATGAACAAGCAGTTTGTGCGTTTCTTGTCGTGTTTGTAGACATACTTGGATAATGAACAGTCTATTTATCTTGCTCAGAAAATTTACCGTTCTTTCGCTCTGCTGAGTTTATTGAATTTAGCCCTAGTTCTTTCCACCTTCTGTAATACTGTGAAATATATAACTACTGGTAACCATTGAGATATACCTACATGCTTATTGGCATATGTATGTACATAAAATTATTTGTTCCTATGTTCCTTTATTTATGGACACAAATGGTCTGTTGGACAATAGGGATGTTGACTGGCCAGTCAATTGAGATACTTTTTAAGAGCTGTCATAACGAGATCACTTCTAAGATTTTGTATGGGCTTGTCAACGTGTGACGTCACTAGTTTGTATAGTCAACTGACTTAATATTAAGCAGTTTTTGTAAAATTAAAAATCTTAGACTCAATATGATACAAAATCAATAAGGCTTAACAGCATACTACGATACTTTCTTTTTCAGAATTGGTATTTCAAAATTAAACATAAATGGTGTCAACAGCCCAATTATTACAATCAAGAAAGGGTGACAAAATTTGGAAAAATATAAGTGCTATAAAATGTCAACTGACGTCTGAATTCGACCAGACACTGATTAATACAATTGTAAGCTTCTGACTCTGCAACTAGATCATTAATTATGTTATCGGACATTAAATTATTTGAAACTCTTAACACCTCAGCCTCAGTGGTTATCGAGTGGTCTCTCCCGGCACTAGCTCGATGTAAATCAGGTCTTCGCTCAGTCACCGCGCTAGTACAGGCCGTGGCAGCTGGTTGGCCGGCAGCTGCGGATCCTGCCAGGAGCTCGGCAGACCGAATTTCTTTGGCTTCAGGATGAACACGAACTGGAAGTAAGTATTGTCCATTTATATACATATACTTAACACTGATGTTTTTATCTTTATGTTGTATATAGAACAGGTTACATTTTTTATAAAAAAAATATATAAAAATGTCCAGCTTTTTTACTTTTTGTTTCTTCTTCTCCATGCACATTAGACAATTAGATTAGATTAGACAATTCTAAATTACTATATCAATAAGTTCTTCTAGCTTTGAGAGATGGACTGATTGCTAATACTTACCGCGGTATCGGCGTAAAATCAGGCAATAAGAAAGCTGAAGGTAACGTCATATCAAGTCACAGCAGTGATGATCCCTTGGATGTACTACTTACTTCCAATGGTTAATGGACAGGTATGACTGATGACGATAATGATGATGAAGATGACGACGATGATAATAGTAATATTTATGATGATGACGATACTCGTCGATCATTTGAAACTCACCACAATGGCGGCGTAAAACCCGCCAATAAGGAAGCCGACGGTGACGTCGCTCCAGTGGTGTTTGTGCTCGACCACGCGCGACAGGCCGACGTACCAGCCACCCAAGAGTACGGAGAACTGAGCGAAGTGCCGCAGCAGCTTCGAGCCGCGCCACTTGCCCTTCATCTGGATGTAGAACTGGAAGCAGAGGCGGATGGATTAGCTGTGCGATGGATTGGTCAATTGGCTATTACAGAGGCCGCTAGGGAAGTAGCGTGAAGTTTAGCAAGATAATTAAAAATTTCTTATCATCTATACTTATAATAAATCTGTAGAGAGGTCAATTCGGTACATGAAATATATTTTTAAAATAACTATCAGGGGGTGATTAGTGATCGATACTGATGCCAAAAATGCAATCAGTAAATTTTTTGTCTGTCTGTCTGTCTGTATGTTCCTTATAGAAACAAAAACTACTCGACGGATTTTAACGAAACTTGGTACAATTATTCTTCATACTCCTAGGCAGGTTATAGTATACTTTTCATCACGCTACAATCAATATGAGCAGAGTAGTGAAGGGAAATATTGGGAAAACGGGAGAAGTTACTCCATTTTTTAAGCTTCCGTCGCGTGTGCAGCCTTAATGGTTAAAGTTACATAGAAATCATGTATGACAGAAATAGTCTTTATAATATTAACCATAAACGCGGGTGACTCCGCTGGCACAGCTAGTTGAACATAAATATAACCATCACGATTGATTAAAATATAGGATCATGAACAATTAAAATTCTGATAATTGATTGTAGGACAACAACCTTGGTTATAAGTAGTTGTTTGTCACAGCAAGAAAACTAATTATCCATTAAAACAATGGTAAGGTACGTAACCGCGGGGCGTTTGATCTTTCTCGTTTGTGTCATTCTTTGACGATTCTCACATTGCGATGCATTGACAACAGAAATAAAACCCACAATTGCATATGATTGTCTATGTTTTTCTTGAGCAAATATGGGTAATTTATAAGGACTTTTTTACTTGGATTGAACGTCTCGCTGTTTTGGAAAAGAAATCTGTTCATAAAAAGTACAGCAAGTTAACTGATCGATATTTGATAAGCCTGGGGGATCAGTGTAGGTATATTATATAGCCTTACATGGGAATTCTTATTATACCGTTATATTATGAGACTTAAGTTGAACATAAAGAAAAAAAAACAAAACCTATGTTGGGTTCGAAGGTAAATTGTCCAAAAGTGACAAGCTCGTCGTCTACATATTTGGGTTCGATAGTAAATTGTGCAATTAGTGACAAGTCGCTAGCTCGTCGCATACATATTCACAAACGCAATATCCATATACCACTAGTTGCCTTTTACATGGTTCTAGACATGAAATGCAATACCTATATACATTCTTTTGGATCGCAGACCCACTTTGGATCAAAGAACAAAAGAATTCTGTTTCTGTTACTGTTTAAGTTAACATTAATAAAGAAATAACTGATTAGTTTCACGCCATTTCCCTAGCAATCACAGAGAGGTAAAATAAAATACTAAAGATAAATAAAGGTACTTACGATGAAGAAGATAGCGGTGTACATCGCGAAACTGGAGTGTGCACTAGGGAAGGAGAGTCGAGAGTCGAGGATGAGCTTGGTGTTGTTCCCAGTGCACGTGTAGTCCACGATGTAGCCCAGCGCGTTCAGCTCCGAGTCGTTGGCCACCGGCCGGCACACCTGCAACCAGGGGAAACGGCTGCTACTTTCATTCATATATACAAAACATAATCATAATATCCTCCTGACCGATTTCTATCAGGGCCAATCTCGAGGAGAATTAAAAGGGGCCAAATATGCATTATCTGCGCAAACACAGGTGCAATATTTTTTCTTACACTCTCTTAGTCCGTCGATACGGCAATCCGACAAGAGACCGGAGAGAGGTCAGACAGGTCTTACAGTCCAGAATAACCACATCCGCAATCCCCTCAATGGTAAGAACACTCCAAGGAGCAATGAGATCGTTCAACTATATTAAGCCAAAAATAGAATTGAGTTGGGTTAGATGAAGAAGCGAAAATTAGCTAGCTTATTGCTTAGTACTACATTAGTCGCTTTTTACGACATGTTAGGTAAGGAACGCATGATACATTATTTTGAAGCTTCTGACCAACTACAGGGCAGCAGGGCACACTTTATACAACTACCTACAGCTTATATACCGACAGTTTATTGTCTTGATTTAAAGTTTAGGTAAAGAGCACCCTTAACCGACGAGCGTGTATGAAAATACTTATAAATGTGGTAGAAGCGAAAGGTGTGTCACGATTGTAGCAAAAAGGAGGATGTGATTTCTGTCTACCCCTATGGGAAAAATACGTGACATTAGTATGTATGTATTTCAGATTGCGAATTGATATAGATATAGAAATAAAATGCCGGATGACTTTCTATAGACTTTCTATAAACTGGGAAAAATATAAATAAACTTATATCTTTCCCAGTCTCGAGACACAAAAAGAATTAATTACAGGTGATTTGAATAGATTCGTCGTAACGTCTTTATGGCCGTCCTCTTTCTCTCAGACCTTTTTTCTCAATCCTCCCCAATGTTCAATCCTCCGTTAATACCTTTCATTCACTCATCTGCGTTCTGTTTTACCACTTAAATACTTACATTCCCATAGATGTACCTGTAAATAAATACATGACGCAAAAATCCTTTAATCTAGTTATCGAACTTCCACGAAAACTGACAAAACAATATAACACTAAACATTTACAGCTGTGCCCACCGAACCGTTATCTAACAAGCGTGACGATCAATATTCGTGAGTACATTTCATTAACTAGAGTGCCATGTGTAAGACTTTTACGCATAATATGTAGGTCATGTGTCTATTTTCATCGAACAATAATACACCGTTTGCCATGGAGAGGGAGCTTTTAACACTATTGTGGTAACGATCGATTAACGGTCGTTCTAGTATTAGTCCTACTATAAATAAGTTGGTAGAGGACCTCCAATAGATACGGGACATAACGCTAGGAAGGTGATAAATATCTTAACAAGTAGGTACGGGACCGAATAAAAGAAATTTTCAATGAAAATATTACGTACTTACCATACAATTAGGTCTATCGGATTAGTGAAATGTGGCCTGGACAGAAGTTAGTATACCTAGTCTATTTACACTTGTCATGTCCCGTGAGTAGTTGAGGTCCGATTAGACGATACAGAATTTAGGGAATCTAACTATTACATTAAAGCAACTGTTTATTTTAATATGTAGATTTCACGACGAAATCTGTATACGGATTTATTCCTGTTTACGTGTAGTAAATTTATGTAGGTTTAAAACCCCAGATATACGTGCCTGGGTTTGAATCAACACCTCTCGTATAAAACGTCTCCTTACCATTAAGCCACCACCGCTCGCAACTTAACAAATGACGAAAAACAAACTAGAAGAAAGAAGTAGAAGTTCCACTCACATCGTAGAAGTTGGGCCTGAGTCTGCCGATGACGTACTTGCTGGTGTTGGCGGTGAGCTGCTGACAGGCGGCGCCGAAGGTGAACACGCCGATGGTGATGTAGCTCTCCCACACCCAGCCCGGGATCAGGGTGCCGTTGAGAAACTTCTCGCCGATGCCGGAGCCGAGCTTGTCCCGGACTATCTCGGTAATGAGGACCTGGAGATTTGGAGAATTTTTAAGTTTATTAAGGATTATGATACTTGGGTTGGCTAATTTATGACAATTGGCAAAGCGATTTGAAGCGGTAAGAAGAAGAATTAACTATGCGAATTGCGCATTGAGCGCTTTATAATATATTAAGTTAAAGATCACTTTTCATGGATCCTCGTTAATTTTAAGTTTTATTTAATTGTAACTATATACTAATATTATAAAGAGGAAATTGATTGTTTGTTTGTTTGTATCAATTAGGTTTCAAAACTACTGAACCGATTTGAATAATTCTTTCACCAATAGAAAGCTACTTTATGAGCAAGTAACATAGGCTATATTTTATCCCCGTATTCTTACGGGTGCGGTAATTACGCGGGTGAAATTAATAAATAACTCCTAAAGCGGCAAAATAAATAAATGAATTTTCTGCAACTATTTATTACGATTCGAAAAATATAGCAATGACAATATAAGTGAGACCAGACGGAATACCATTGGTACCACGGGGTGCCAAGATTTATTTAATTATCATTAAAAAAAGTCAAATAATTTGTGGGCTTACATTGTTTACAACATTACGATAGCAGTTGCGCATAATTTTCGGTTGACTCTGATAATTCGGAAGCTAAGTATGTTTCGACACTAACCACATATAACAAGATCCCTGTATTCAACACACGCTTGATGTTTACATACATACATACATACATTTTCCCATGGGGGTAGGCAGAGATCACGTACTTCCATTTGCTACGATCCTGACATACACCTTTCTTGATGTTTAGATGGTAGATAACAGTTTATCTGTAAAGCACCATTGTCCCTTATGCTATTCATACAGATTACGAGTCAGTTTTGAATGAAGCCGTTTGACATAGTTTCCGAGTCGCTTTTGTTCAGATAATATCAGATTACGCAAAAGCAGGACTAGTTGATTATCATATCGCTAAAAGAGGTGTCGAATTGGTGTTGAAATATTTTCAAGAACAAGTATAAGGAAGATGCGAAAGTATTGATTGATTATGCAGGTAAGTTTAAAGATATATCTGTGTATGACCGGGTTTGAACTAGTAACTCGTATTCTAATCATTGTGGTACCACCGCTCTTAAACTATATCTATAAGTACATACTCGTATCAAACAGATTAGAAAAAGCTAACAGTCGGCTTCTGAATCGAGAATCTTTCGTTAAGAAAATTAAGTCTTTTTCTACAATAAGGGTCGTGCTAAGTTAAAAGTCGAAACAGTGTCAACCGGTACTTGAGCACAAATTGAGCTTTTCCCAACGAAATATTCCTAATCCATAAACCGTTTATTTAATGGCGTACTCAGTAACTTAGTATATAAACGCATTAGGTTATAATAATGATGTCTCAATACTTTACCGTTACAACTATCAACCCGAAGCCCACTCCTGCCAGGAGACCTTCGGAGATGCTTTCCTCCTTGAGAGGCAGTCTGATACTTTCGTCATATTCGAAGTATCCCCGCTGATACGGCTCCCCCCACAACAGCAAGGCGAGGAGAGGGAAGCCCACTGGAATAATAAAATAGTTATAAATATAAAAATTCTTACATTCGTTGGGGTAGGTAGAGCTAAAGAGCAAAAAGCTTCCTTAACCTCATTCAGCCGATAATACAATTGCGTTGGGCCAGATTTCAACAAATAATAAATAAAATAAAAAACTTCACAATAGCTTGACTAATTTACCAAAAGTCCCCGTCACGATGAAAGTATACATTTAAAAACATTGTTTATTGTGTTACAGAGCATTAATTATGAGTTAACTTATTCTTAACATTAAACTTAACTTAACATTATCCTCACCGCCGAGCTGGTCATGCAAATAAGTTCATAGGTTTTAAAATATCGAGAGCTCTACCGCCGCTCTAGGATAATCAAATCAATAAAGTATTTCACAAAGTTTTTAAACCACTTTCACAATATAAGGATGCACAAAATTAACACAAAAAAGTGTTTTTCGTAAGCAAAATATTTTAATTTGAAGATAAAAGGACATTTTCAAACAACTCTTATAAATATTTCCGCTTAAATGCTACGAGTTGAGTTTTAGTTTAAATAGACTACTATGGTGCCATAATGACGTCATTTTCGGATCGGTTCAGTAGATAAAACTCACATTCTATCAAACTCAGGAGAGAATTTTAATGTTAAACATGTTGCTAGACTTGCTGGAAATATAGTCGACTAACAGCCATTATGATATAAACGGCGCGGCGTTTTAGTTAAGTGATGTTTACGTGCTATTTGTAACCTTTTAAAATGTATTTATGAAACATGATATTCAGTATTTTAACAATAATTTGAACCTATTTAACAGAATTCTTCAAGTATAAAGTGCTTTAATAAAATACTCTATTTGTGTAATGGTTTTTATGACATTTGACACATTCGACTAATATCGGGGAGTGTCAGGGCGTATCACTCAACACTAAAAGCGGTACTAATGTCTAGACGGAACAAAGAACACCCTATCGTAACAATGGATTCCTTGAGCATTGATCTTGTTGCGCCACTTTCTGCCTTTAAAATTAAAAATTTACCTACTTACAAGTTAGTAGTACCTAGTTAAATCCAGTTTAAAAAGTTACTGACTAATCTACAATATTGGTTCCATCTTATTTGTTTTGTTTTGTTTTTGTATATTAACTATTTATAAGTGATTTCTTGAAGCCTATATTATAAATAAGATATTTTGAATTTGAATTTGTTTCTAAGGATTCAAATAAATTAATGTTGATTAGCTGTGCCCGCGGTTTCACTCGAGTTTATGATTAATGTTATATAGCATAGCCTTCCTCGATAAACGAACTATACAACACTGAAAGATTTTTCCAATTAAGACCAGTAATTCTTGAGATTAGCGCATTCAAATAAACAAACTCTTCAGCTGTATATACATATTAGTATAGATATCTATGCAATTGAAAATACCTGCTTAACATTGCCCTGCTTACATTTTAATATTAAAGTATCTACCTACGTAAGGATCTTCGTCAGTTCCGAGTTTCATATAAAACTTCCCGTATTGCAAAGGTCGTTTAAATGCCAGCTTTCAGTTGGCCTTAACTGTGATATTTCAAGTGAGGGGGAAGTATTTTGTTTCTCATTGCTTTGACATTTCTCAACTCCTCAGTATCGTTGGATGTAATAAATGATTAATGTTGAGACTTTATATCCTTATAGTTGAAAATGTAAAGCAAAGTAAAAACTGTTGCGCTTTTAATCATTCTAAGTCGACCAAGTCGTGATATTATAAATATTTTATAAAAACCTTTGTATTTACTTGGTTTAAACCTAACTGACTAACTAATTAAACTGCACGCCAGTTCCCTAGCGGGGTAGGCAGAGAGAACCGAACGCCATATGGCACGATCCTTACACACCTCACTTGCTTCTACAACATTCATGATCCTTTTCATACAAAACCTAGTCTAAAGAATAGTCAAAGGAATTAGATGGTCAGATCGGCCATTGCTTCAATCCTAAACCAGTATTGCTACATCCAAGATTATGGTCAAAGCGGACCTCCACTAAGCACGGAACTTGACGCCAAGAAGATAACTATGAATAATTTATTTGGATTTTCAGTGACACCGTTTAAAATTTTCAGTTAGACTTTAAGTGAGTTTAAAACAAATTCTAACTATTATTTTTAAATAATGATGATATAGGCAAGTGAGGTGTGTAAGGATCGTGCCATATGGCGTTCGGTTCTCTCTGCCTACCCCGCTAGGGAAGTGGCGTGAAATTTAGTTAGTTAGTTAGTTAGTTATGATAGAATAAGTTTCGCAGCGGTAGTGATACGACAGACAGCGTGCCTCACAAACAGACTTATTCGATTTTATTTTACGCTTCTATAGTTTTTCCTTATCCTTCAAGGTGAATACAGTTTTTTATATTGACATCAATTATGTTACCAACTTAGCTCTACTTGCACCTACAATCAAATTCTAAGCCGTAATTTTCACTTAAATTATATCTAAGCGTAATTAAAACAAGTCTATAGTCTATTTATTGAGAAATTTATGGCTAATATATTGCTTTTAATTGAATATTGTTCATAAGATATATAAAATAATAAAATTAAATTGACATTATACCAGTGCGTGTGTGTTACCTAGATAAAAATAGTAATTAACAAATTATCGAAACTCAATTACAATTTCGTTCGTGCCTAAAGAAGGAAATTGACAATGAATTAGATTAAGTCTAATGTGAAATTTTGTTAACACGAAAACATTTAAGTTGTTACCAGTCACTGGTTAAGTTAATAAATGGATTCACTCGTTGCGCAATTAGTTTTATTTCAAGTTTTTTATGTTTTTTTCTATTATCTGTATCCTCATTGTAAAATGTATAGGTATTCGCCATCAATGCTGAGTGATTCACTTACCTATGTCTACTATATTTTAACAAAATACGGCGGGCTTTTAGAATTTTATTATTTCAAGGATTTCGATGCTATCTTGACTTATCTTATATTTTTTTTATGTAGGCGCAAAAATAATCATAAAATACTTAGACAAAAAAAGTTAGGTTCTATTCCATTAACGCTAATTCCTTATTTTTTTTCGTTGCTAAGGGTAATTATTTATAATATATGTTTGTCTACAAGTGCGTGTCAATACATACAAATTAATATATATGAGAAATTAAAAGGAAAATCGATATTTATCGTCGTGAAAAAAGGTATGAAATACAAAAATAACCTATCAACGATAAGTTATAATTTATTCCTTATTTGATGTCCTCGGTTTATCTTTAAGAACCTAATAAAATATTTGTAATAAATTTTATACATCAGAACTGTCGGTTTTTTTTTTGTTCTTATTTTTATATTTTTGTGAAAATTAAGATAAGAAGTTATAATCTGAGAGCCAACTTGTTAAAATTAAAATATCTCAAAGAAAATATTTGGAGTTGGTTTTGGCAAATACTTATACTTACACATGTTAAAATAGATATATCGAACTGAAAAAATATGTGCATTTTCTCTGACTCATTCATTTCACGTTATCTACGATAACATTTCGAACTTTACACTAAAATCCGGTATTGTAAAACATATCTTTCATAGAATACGGTGTCTGATTAAGAAACGATGAATCAATCGTAATCATAATAGATTTCAAGGAAACATATGATTAATAATCCTTTTGTACGAGAGTGCAAAAATTTATAAATATAACTTTACTGGTGATCATATGATAGGCCTGTTTCCAGTAGTAGACGAGTATTATGATAAACTGATTATGAAAAATTTGTTTACTACTGACATGGTATCTTTGATATAGATTTTTATATTGTTCAATTTATTTTTAAACGACAAGGTAAATCGTCATTACTAAAAAATAAGAGAAAATAATGATTAGCTGTTTGTTTTGCTGACCAAGAAGTACCGAATGGCTTGTCGCGAAGCCCACTTGCATTGTATTCCCTTACAATTGCGTGTTGAATCTGTTACTTTTGTAAACCTAGCCTACACGGATCATTTTGTTACATCTATATCCCAAAAACTAAATGTAACATAACATAACATCACGCCCATAATCCCCGAAAGGGTAGGCAGAGTCAAAGAGGCAGCCGGCTTCTTTAACCACATTTACCCAAAAATTAAACTTGGCTGGGTTAGATGGAAAATTGTGAAAAGTAGTGACAAGTGGCTAGTTCGTCGCCTACACAATTACATACCGAAAACCCCATATACCATTAGTCGCCTTTTACGAAATGCTAGGCAAGAAACACAGTCGGCACATTCTTTTTTTTTCAGTCCCAGACCAACATGGGACAAATTTAATACTCGCTTAACAATGATTTCCAAGTAATAGTCGACATGAGAACAAATCACCAGCACTTACAGCTGGACGTTTCGGCCACGTTGCAGCGATCTTGGTCTTAAGCAGCGCAGTACTGTTATTTATAATTATAAAATTATAACGCAACGCGGAAGTCCCAAATCTTATATTAGAAGAAAACAATTACAAACATGGAAGATGAAATTTCGCGTAGCCAATTAAGCTTTGTGTTTTCGTATCTATAAGCGCGTTTGGCATTTAGGTAATGCGCTTGAGTGCATTTAGTAGAGAGCATGTTTGTGCGCATATCTATGTTATCTGTTATGCCTACAAACGCTACGGTGATTGACTGGGTTGACTGATAGGGAGACAACACACCGCCTGCTTTTACCGGGTTCTTGGCTCTGAAGGGCGAATACCAGACAAGGGTCACTCAGTAGCGAACTAAGCCCAGAGGCTTGGAGACTATAGATTTTGTTTAAAATCCGGATAGGCTGCCTTAGACACACGATCCTATAGGGCTTACATTTGCTAGTTAGTCAACAGGATGTAAGACATCTCCCCTCATATTTATTTGCAGCGCTCGAGTCAATCTCAAAATGCCATCTTGGGCTTCCCTATTATTCGAATATGGAAGAATTTTGAGGGTCCCAGAACCAAGATCCTCAGGCTAGCTACCCCTTAATCCCCCCAGTTAATTCACCACTGGGGTCACTAAACAAAAAACTTCGCGTTTATACAGTTACCTACTCATGCGCAGCTGATTGTATCCAGTTCTTTTTGTTACCTCAAAATGACGTCATGGCGTATGAGTAGTTTCTTCAGCAGTTTGAACAACGATTTTTGGATGCGGCATTTTCCCCTTTTTAGTTGTAAGTTGTAACATAAGACCTAATAATTAATAATATTTCTAGGATTAGGTATTTAAGCTGAGAATGGTAACGATTCTAGATGAACGATTTGAAAATCTGTTTAGACAATTAGAGAATAAGTAATCTACTTCAATATTTATCTCGTAGGTCTTACTGTTAGATCTTGAAGCATTTTAGGGATTGGTAATCACATACAAATGATTGTATGTGATTACCAATCCCTAAAATGCTTCCTTTATACTAAAAATCATAAAACAAAATTATAAATATACATTTTAAAGAATCAACATAGGTAGACACATATTAGTTTGATTGATAGTAAGATCCCACGATGACATAACAATACTGCAATGTGTCACTTTGACAGTCCAACCTTGTGATAAGTATGAGTGAGTTGTACATACATATCATCACACCTGTAATCCCGAAGGGGTAGGCAGAGTCAAAGGGACAGCTAGCCCCTTAACCACATTCTGCCAAAAAAATTAAAGCTGGGATGGGTTAGATGAACAATTGTGAAAAAGTAGTGACACGTGACTATTAGCTCGTCGCCTACAAAATCACACACCCAAAACCCAATATACCATTAGTCGCTTTTTACGACATGCTAGGTAAGGAATGCAGTTCGCACATTTCATTAACGATGAATTGTATTTAGATAGATCCATTAGATAATGTAAAAGTACTATTTATATATGTATTAATTGTGCTTTTTTATTCGCTTTTATCAATTTAAATTCATCGTATGCGTTATCAATGACATGCACCTGACATTGTCTTAGTATAATAAGTATTTGTTCGCATACATATCCTTTTAAGGATAAACTTTAATTAGATCAATATTTTAAATCTATGTCAAGTTTCAGATAAACCATTTAGTACATCGCAGAAAGAAGGGTAGATAAATAGCAGTGTCATTAAATACCTATACCGATTTTTTACCTATTCTCTGAACAAAACAGACATTTATTTTTAGAGTATGTACAAGGTGTGTTATGACTTGCAAATTGTTGTGATGCATTGGATTTTTTTAATTCTCGTAATGTCTCACCTAAGCTTGGTACTTTACAAGAAATCCATAAGAATACTTTTAAGTAAGTAAGTGAATCGTTTTTATTTTTGGCTGCAAACTTTTAAAGCTGGGTGTATCTACTTTGTTGATTTGTTTACAAAACTTTAGTTACAAATGTTTATGACTTCTATTAATGAATAAATCCTGAAATCGGATGATAATAGCTTGTTTATATCAAAGTAAATAAACCGATGATCAAATACAAAAGTACCCGCAAATAACTCAACTTCAGTTATAAAGTAAATAAAAAGCAAAACGGCAGCAAAATCTAATAAACAGCTGGCTCTCATTCAGCAAATATTTAAATGAAACACGTCATTACATATTAACTTGTAAGTGTCATTCAAAAACACGAACAAACTTAACTCGACTCGAACACGAACAAACTTAACTTACCGCAACATAGTACTACAAAATCCAGCACAATCTTCCAAACAATTTTGTCCATTGCCATTTTACACTGAAACTTAACTAGGCACTAAAAAAACAAATAATTGTTTTATACCGCGCACCGCACACCTGGGCCTTCGAGTCGTGAATGCCGTCTGATAACAAACTTAGTCACACTATAAATAATATCTATAATCACGTACAGATAAGTCTTTTATCATTTTGATTTAGTACTTGAAATTTTAATAACAATTCGAAGAGTACGCGGCATTGGTAAGCGAGTGACTATCGCACTAGAGCGTGCTGTGATAATGATAACATCGATATGAGAACGAGGATTTTCGTCCTATATGCGTCCTTGTTTGTTACGAGCGGACGGAGAGAGAGGGAATTTGGCAAGTGTTGTGGGTAGCGGGTTGTTTGACCGCGAACTAAACTGTAGTGCTGTTAAAGTGTATTGTGAGTCTGTTACATTCGCTTCTATGTATTTTACTATTTAGCGCCATCTATGGGATGCTATGTTAATAGGTTTCTGTGATAGCTACTCTGTGCAAATAAGTCTTGTAACAGGCAATATAATTGATAAATATTCGAAATAAATTAGATAAGGCTTTGTAATCGCTCACTTCACTGAACCACACTACCTTATAATATAGATAAATACCTCCTACCAGACACACTTTGAAAGTTTGCTTTATACATTCTACGATAGGTGGCGTTATTCGGCTTTTTATTGAATTATATATGGAGTCCAAAATATTGATCTGTAGTAGTAATCCTATTTTTTTCTCACCGTAGCTTATGGATATTTGCAACATCAAAGGTATCACAAGTACAAAAATTCGTAACTGACTCCAAAAAATTACTAAACTTAATTCAAGGGAAAATTAAACAACACATTTACACCAGACCGGTATTTATTATGCTCTCAATACTTTAACCACGTTATAAATAAGTGTAAAATAAATATAGTTGCCATAGTTCCTAATAACGGCAGTGCATCGTAAGCCGATAGACTAAAAACCTTAAAACAATAACTCGTTACAGTTCATCGCTTAAAACTTAAGAAAACCCGACGACTTGTGCTAAATTATGTACCCGAGTATGATAACTGATTTTAAGCTATAACTAATTAGGCTGGTTTCACAATCACACTAACAGCGCCGATGGATGTGTTTGAAATGTAACTCTGAAACCAACCTAATATTACATAGTGTATGTGTAAGCTTCAAAAAATATCTAATTCAATTCATTCAAATATCATCATTTAACATGTACTTTCATCTTCCTTAAATCTGCTTAACGAGGTCTTGTAATAGGTACATACCTTTATGAAAGTATATGAATATAGATATGTATAAGAGTCCATTAAAAAAACCTTATATGCAAAATTATACCAAACAGAATCTTAACGCATTGACTTAAGTGGCGAAATGTGTTTTTGCCAATTTAAAATACCTGTATTATTTAACTATGTGGATATGTAATGATATTTGTCCAAAGCGATTATGTAATGATATGTGGATATGTAATGATATTTGTCCTATTTACAAGCTATGATAGCTTGTAAATAGGTATTTTTGAATGAAATAGTATAGCTACTTAATATTGTATATGCCAATAATAAAACATATAATTTCATTATAATCTTATGTAAATAAGAAATCTGTCAACAATTTACACAATTAAATTGATCAAACTAATTGACAAAAAGTTATGATTTGCACTTTGATGGTTCCGTTGGATTTAATAAATTCTTTCTTAACCAATTCGTAACTATGTACAATATGACATTTATCATTAAGAAGCATCTTTTAAATTTAGACACAAAATGTATCGTTTACGAGTAAAAATTTAAAATAACACTACAAGTTACACTTAACTAGCACCTATCGACATAAAACCTATAACTAAGGTATCATTTGAGAATATTAACTATCTTTTGACATATGTTCGGGGTTCTTCAGGATGCAGTGGTATGCCCCAAATTTAATATTAGGTATATTTCTTCTTTCAATACGATTCCGTAGAAATATGAAAAATCAATGTTTATAATCTCAAACATGAACCTTAGCACTTCTTGCAATAATGGTATAATGTATTCTCTTTTATTACGATACTATATCACAGTATAAAATACATTCTCCCGTAGTCTTTAAGACTGCGAAAGTCTAAACTCTAATTTTATACATAAATAAATAAACAAATCATCGTTCTAGACTTCTAGAACTGAACGGATAAATGCATTTGAACAATCCTCAAATGTTCCGGCAATTTGGGAAAACGAGAAAATTTTATTTAAACCTACATACTTACATTTAGTTATATAATTGTACTTTATTCTGCATTACATTTAACCTAAAATATTATATAGATAATTTGAACAGAATCGAATAAAACATATTTATACAAAACGCAATAGAAGGGACTAAGGAAATGTACATTGAAGTAGTGTGAAGAATAAGTAATTATACAAATACATTTACTTCTAAATTGATAAACTTAACAGACGATAATAATATTATGCGTGCAAAAGCATCGGTAATTGTACCATAACTATTTAATGAGGGTTTTCAAAAACACAAAAACCGCCAGATGGCACGAGGGCGTCTCGTGGTCTTATCACTGTCACTATTGGCTCCTTGTTGACAGCATGTCAGTTTGGTTTGACAACTAACCAATGAGGAGTGTGACAAGACCGCAAGTCACAGTTACGCCACCTTTTGGATGTTTTATTTTAAAAAACCCTGATTGATAATGTATAACGAGGCTCTGGCGAAACTGACATTAACCCCGCACCAAATATATACGGCTATTTCTCTCAATTTCAGTCTCCGTTTACGTTTTATGCCAATTCAGTCAGAGCTTAAACAAGTTCAAAGCTCCAAGGAAATGAGCTGACTATATCCATTGAAGACTGTCACACCATACTTAATTTAATAAGGCGCATAAAAAAACACCACAAGTGGTCGGTAGCAGCTATAAGTAAAACCATCACGATCGGTGGCCGCTGTTAGTGATCGATAGCCGCCACAAGTGGTCAGTGATGGCCACAATTGTCAGGGACCACCTCAAGTGATTGGTGGCCGTCTTAAGTTGTGGCCAGTGGCTCATTTCCATAGAGTATTAGATCTACACATAAAATCAATTGTATCTTTGTAAAAATATATCAGGAATTGTTCCTATTATCATACATCGCTTTAATATTTGCTGGTTATTCTGTCGCAGTAGGAACAAGTATGCGTGTTAGTATTAATACTACTAATACCCGGAAAGGTTTCTACAATAACATTGCACTATTCAGTAACAATTTGACTCTAGTTTGAAAAACACAGAGTAAACTATTGGATTGCTGTACAAAGTGATCATATATCGAAGTATTTAAGTAATATTCTTTACAATAACAAGTAGATAAATTCACTAGTTCATTAAAAAAATATGTACCATGTAGATAGGTACATATCTAATCATTATCTCAATAATTCTTAAATTCTTAACGCTAATTTGTTGAAAAATATTTTTTGAGATAAATAGACCAGCACCCGATTCAAATGTCACTCAACACATTTTTGTTAGATAAGTCACACCAAATAACTTGATGTCACGCGTGATTTCGAAAAACACTGGCAACATACAGCATCCTGGCATTACTTTGATGAAAAACAAAAAAACAAATTCAAATTTGTTTTTGAGATGTGACAGTATGTGAGAGTTATGTTAATGCTTCCCTAAATTATATGTAGGGCCTAACTGAACATTAAACTTCGCCCTTTTTAATATTGTGATATGTGAATGGGTCGCATTAAAATTATTATATCTCATTCACATTAATCTTTTAAAATTACTTTAATCGCAAGATTTAAAACGCGAAATACGTGACATTATTCTTTTAAAACGTAGGGAGTTTTTGTTCTTATATTTTCTTTTTATATTATATATTTTTATTTTTCAATAAATGCGTAGTGGCTTGCTACCCCTTTGACTCTGCTTACCTCTTCGTGTGATCGTGAATCGTGAAGTTGAGATACCGTCAGCGTTTGAAACTACTACTCTTACGGAATCAATAACAAAGTCCAGTGTCATTGACCCCCTTCTCGAGACTGGGGATGCTGTTTGAGTCTATATACTCGTGCGATATCCAATAAATCGTGACGTTGGGTGACTGCCACCTCTTAAAACTACAACTCTAACGGAATC
Organism: Glyphodes perspectalis; assembly: GCA_951394215.1. Classification (NCBI taxonomy): domain Eukaryota; kingdom Metazoa; phylum Arthropoda; class Insecta; order Lepidoptera; family Crambidae; genus Glyphodes; species Glyphodes perspectalis. The sequence continues at coordinate 11,673,514 of OX596217.1, forward strand.
ACTAACAATGTCCAATGTCATTGACCCCCTTCTCGGGGCTGGGGAAGCTGTTGGAGTCTATATACTCGTGCGATATACAATAAATCGTGACGTTGGGTGACTGTCACCTCTTGAAACTACAACTCTAACGGAATCACTAACAATGTCCAATGTCATTGACCCCCTTCTCGGGAATGGGGAAGCTGCTGGAGTCTATATACTCGTGCGATATCCAGGATATCGTGACGTCGGGCGAGTGTCAGGGCAGGTCGCGCTCGCTGGGCGGGCTGCCCGCGCTCTCGTATCAGACTTGAGCGCGCGCACGCCCGCCATTGGTCGCGTGCAGCTCCGAGTCTAGATGGTTGGCGTGCTGGCGAGAGCGCGGCGTCTTGCGGAGATTGGAGACGAACAGGAACTGGAAATAGATGATGCATGTGTCAGGTTTGCACTATAAATAATAGATTGTATACATTTACACGAACATATCACTGTCATAACTTAAATTTTTATAGGTGCTTGGCTCAAGATACGAGTAGACAACGGAAAAACATGAATATAAAAATACATACATACATACATACATAATGTCACGCCTTTTTCCCATAGGGGTAGGCAGAGATCACGTACTTCCATTTGCTACGATCCTGACATACACCTTTCGCTTCTAAAAATATGAGTACAAATAACTTGATTCATGACACAAACAATTGTTTGCAAAATTCGATCGTATTCCCGGTGTGACGGGAGCTACGCGGGTGAAACCGCGAGGCGCTGCTAGTCTTACATTTTTATTCCTACTTATAACTTACCACAACAATAGCGAAGAGCATGCCGATACTAAAACCGGCGAGCACGTCGCTCCAGTGGTGCTTGTAGTCGGACACCCTGGTCATGACGGTGTACCACGCCATGAGGATCAGCAGCAGCTGGATGCCGTGCTTCAGCAGCTTCGAGCCGTCCCACGTGAACCGCTTCTGGATGTACATCTGGAAGGTGGGCGAGGATTTTGTAGGACGTGGCTGAATAAATAATCTTGTACATACTAAGTAATGTCCTCCTAACCGATATCGGTTACGGCAGCCAATCTCAACGAGGATGAGCCATCTGCGCAGGCGATATTATAGTGCACAAGTGTGTGCGCTAACATAGGTGCACTCTCTATTCCTTCACTCTCATAGTCCGGTGAGACGGCTATTCGACAAGACCGGAGAGAGGTTAGGCGCAGGACCAAGGGCTTATCGTGCTTTCCGAGGCACGAGGGTGCTTAAACCGCCAACTTCCTGACTCCGGGCTGTTACTGGACGTGTTTCTTTTATTTTCTCCGTTCTCAAGCAACGCTCCGAAATGTCACAATATGGCAATATATTTTTTTTATAAACGAGTCTCAGAAAGAAAGTGTACTCACAGCGAAGTATATCATCGTGTATGCGGAGAAGGAGGAGTGCCCACTGGGGAAGGAGAGCCGCATCTCCTTGAGGAGCTTCTTGTCGTCGTTGAGGCACTCGAACGTCTCGATGTACCGCCACCTATTCTCCAACGCGCTACAGTCGACGTTCGGCCGACATATCTGCAACAATAGAGCGATGTCTTAAGTGAGCATTCAATACTTGAATGTGAATAACCTCGAGCGGTAATTCAAAGAGTGAACATATGAGGCTTCATGGAAAAGAGATTTGTTCAAGTCTAAGCATATACTTATACTAAGGCGGTAAGGGAAAATAAAGTGATGAAGTCTGCACATTCAAACAGGTGCTCCAAACACCGGTTTTTTTTAGAAAGGTATATGAGGTGCCTGTTTCATGTAATATCGGTGAGGCAACCGTCTTAAACCGTATAATAGTTTAAAAAAATAGAAGAGGCTATAAATGTGTTAATGATTTAAATTGACTTGATATCTTGTCTGAAAGTTACACGAAAATGGCATTTACACGAAAATGGCATTAACACAATAACCACATACTTTAAATCTAGAATAAGAAGCTAGGAAAATGTTAATGGTTACGTGTAGCCCGTGTGACAGATATTGTCGAACCATCCAAAAATCTCACTAATGGGATCCAAGATAGAAGACCGGTAAACTCCCAACATTGTTTGTTTGTAGTAAGCACCTCAACATTATTATTCCCGTTTGTTCAAGCCACTTGTCCGGCAAGTTTAAGAGTGAAACTTAATTGAATATGCAAAGGAACCAGTAGATTTACAGCGTACGAACAGGACTGGTTCGTCAGAGCCATCCGTCAAATGATTTTTAGCGAAAAAATATTAATTGGCAAGCAATTTGCTGGTCTGCTTGGTAATTGGACCTTTTAAGGGCAACCGCGTGGGCCGTCTTCTCGGGACCATTTGCATGTCACGAAGCCGTTTCGAGAAAAAAATATTGGCATTTAAGGCGTTTATTTATTTTTCCATGTAACTAAGTAACTGGAAGACAAATAAAAGTTGTATGTGGTACAATGTCTTTTTATGATGTCAAATAATTGTAAATATTGAAGGTATTTGTTTATTACATGTAAAGGCTTTTTCCGTGAGGATAGGTGAGATCACTTTCATCTTCTACGATCCTGTTTAAGACCTCGCTCTTTCTACTCTTATGAATATTTTGCATTGACAGAGCAGTTACTAATATGGCTATATCCAAACCTTATTCGATACCTTAGACAATACGCCGATGACAAGCATTTGTCTCTAAATTTGTTACTAATTAGTGAATAAGAAAATTTGTTTAAAAGTAGGCAGTTGACGAATTCGATAAAATGTTTGTAATGGTGAGACCAATACAATTTTTTTCTTTTAAAATTTGATCGATGAATTTATACAAACGCCAGATTTTAGGAAAGGTTCGTTAATTTTTTTCATCACAATTTTCAAACTTTTAAAGGCAAGCCGAGAGAAATAAGCTTCGCAAGGACAATTTAAAAGTAAAGTATCATCATCATCTTGCCCTTCTCCCAGTTCATCTGGGGTCGCCGCAGCATGTCTTCCTCTTCCATACGTCCCGGTCAGCCGTTATCAAGCTATCCACTCCCATTTCACTCATATCAAAGAAAATTAAAATAAAAGTACGAGAAATATTTTACGTGTACCTTTCCTGATGACGCAAATATGCACCTAGTAACTAAATATATTCCATTTTAGCAGCGCCTACAAAGAGAGCGGATCAGATAACTCCAACCAACATTTAGCTCGTTTCAAATACGAACGCGCAGCAGTCACAAACGTCAAATTAAACATCAGCACCGTTGCACAAACAAATGGACCAGTCACGACGCACCTGAACCGGTATTAAAATTTTATTAGCGACTTATAATTTTGTTTACAATCTCGATAAACCGTAATTGCACGGTGGTGCATTTTTCTTTGCCTTTATAAGGCGACGTCAATCATACCGTCCTGATGCGGAGGCGCCCCTTTAAAGCCTGGGTACACTTAGCGAAGCTAGGAGGGAACGGTGGTAGCTCAATGTTAAGCATACTCGCTTCATAGCCAAGCGGTGCGGGTTCAAACCCGGGCAGTACTTATAGCTCAGCGGTGAGGGAAAAAAACATCGTCATGAAATTCAAATAACTATTAGATGTGTAAGCATGATCCGAATTGTCTAGTTCCCCTGAAGGTTATGAAAGTCAGATCGGCAGACGCTTCAATGTTCAACGCAAAAATCACCAGACTCGCTAACCCCTGGAACATGGTATAAGCGGACCCCGACTAAGCACGGGATTATTACGGTAGAAGGATGATAATAATGACTTAGCAGAGCTACTCATGGCTTTGGGGGGAACAGGAAGATTTTTGAGGCCTAACTTACTATGTAGTGATACCACCTATAAGTACATGTATTTAAGTATTAGCTTCTGACCGCGGCTTCGCTCGCGTGGTACATCGATGAAACATAGCCTATATGTTTACTTGGGTGTATGAGCTATATTATTCTAAAGTTTCATTAAAATCCATTCAGTAGCTTTTTTGTGAAAGAGTGACAAACATCCGTTCATACATACAAACTTTCGCATTTATAAATATTAGTAGGATATTTAGTCAAGATCACAACTAGTAATTTAATATGTGAATAAATACATAATGTTACAAATACCATTTGACACGGCTCACACTTTCGCTTCTTTTGCACTTAATGTACTTAGAGAAACGGTCCGATTAAATTCCTGCATTAATTTCGTTAATTCATGCATTAATTATCGAAATTAATGCATAAATTTAAATGGACCGTGTCTTATTTGCAATACAGTGTAACTAAATAGGGAACAAGTCTCGCAAAAAAAATGTCGGTATACAAGCTACGTTATGGTGTGTACAGGCCTTAACATGCCAGTTTTAAATTTGCTATAAACTACAAACCTATCTTAAGGAGCAGAGAAATAATCAATTAAGGGCTTAAAATAAACACGTTTCAATTATACCCTGATTGCCTAGTCCTAATGCTAAGTCTCAGTAGAATCTGAAATATGTCTCTGAGAGGCTGGGCTGTTTAATATGGACAAATCGGAATAGTATACCTAATGATTTAGTATTACTTGAAGAGTAAACTGGTTCATTGCTGACTAAATTATACAGATATACTTAATTTCAAATGCAATGCTTTGGAAGATATCATTATAGTCATCTTCCTAGCGTTATGTCCCGTGTTTAGACGGGGTGCGCTTAGACCATGATCCAGGATTTAGCGAGTCTGGTAATTACATTGAAACGACTGCCGGTCTGACCTTCGTAACCCTAAGATAGGGGAACCAGACAATTTTTGGATCATGGTTACAAATCCAAAGTTGTTTGAATTGGCAGGTTTCATCACGATGTTTTCCTTCACTGTCGAGCTAGTGGTACAAATACGTATCTACATAGATTTGAAAAATCCAGAGCCCGGGTTTGAACCCACACTCCTCGGTTAAGAGGCGCGTGTCCTAACCATTGAGCTACCACCGCTCATTTATTTTTCATATTACATATTTTATAAATTATAGTAACATCTAAATATTGATCCTAGGCTAATAGTATAAATGTGAAAGTATATTCGTGTTATTGTATAGACTGAATGGAATTGGTTGATATATGGCACAACATTGATCTATTATATTATATCACAAGATTTTATATCAGTCTTTTTTTCTCCCGGAATATTCTATTTTGGTATAATTCCAAAACCTGCGCTGTCAAAGTCACAGGCATATGCTAGTTATTAACATATATTTTATCTAAACATTCTCACAATAAATGAAATAGGTATATTGATAATTAGATATAATTCATAAGCTCTTGAAGAACCTGTGCTGTAATCTCTAAGGAAATCTTCAACGGGGAGCTCATACCTAGTCTGAGCGTACGTGGGATCAAATTTTACCTCGCCGCGAAAACGTTTCCCTCGAAACCGACAGCGCCTTAACTCGCGGCTTCGTCGAAACGGCCCGTTTAACGAGGTGCATACGCAGCCAAAGTATTTATTTTTCGCGTTTCGCATACTAAAGCGGTTTGGTAATTTAGTGATTATGGAAACGAGGCGCGGGGCGGGCCCGCCGTAGGGCGGGAGCCTTGTACGTAGGGTTAGCAACAATCAATTATCTTCGTCACGTTTGCCAAATTGTGTGTGCATTTTTTCATTGTACGGCATACCGTCGCGTGGAGTAGGCATATCGTACTTTTCAGAGTGCGAACTTTTCGTTGCAGCGTTTTCATTTGTAACATAATTGTGAAAAGGCTGCTTGTAATTTTAACCAGAGACAGAAATATAAATTAGGACGAAAGAAAAACTAATTTTGAACTACATCGTCACATTGAAATACAGCTTTTAGGCGGTCTCATCGATAATACATAGTAGCAGGAAAATATATCCGGCAAACTTTTTCATGCAGATTTCACACGCGTTATGTAAATTTTTGTAAGTATCGGGAACAGTCCCTTTTTTTGTTTCTATCTCAAATTCAATACTTAATCCACCATTTACGCCTTTTACAGCATGCACAGCAAGAAACAAAGTTAATACATTATTTTTTCAAGTTCCAGACTTAAGACTTTTCATACGTATGAAATGTCTGATGCCTGGGTGGTAACTATATTTGACCCGAACTGGTGGTACATTCAAATTGTTCTATTTTGTACCTATTAATTGACGACTTACAAGTGCTTTTTTGAGGGCTACGTAAAAAAATATATTTTGAGTTTGAGTTTGATCTAGTATAGTTCATTGCCAGCCCTAAGTTTAGCCTATAAACTGCGCGCGAGTGTCGAAAACTTGAAACGTGCGCGCGCAATTTATGGCCTTATCGAGAGCGAGCGGTAATATCGTTTATCATTTGCCTTTTGATCTTGGAAATGATGGTATGAGTGATGGTAGCTCAGTGGGTTAGGATTCTTGTCTTATATGCGAGGAGAATTGGCTTACACTAGAGTACTCTTATAGATTTTTGATTAGAAACGGGAAACGTTGGGATAATTATGTTGAGTTTTGTGATGATGATGTTTTTGTGACTCGAATAAATGATTAACGTAAAGTCAAGCAATTCTGCCGTAGTCAAACTTCGTTAGTACGTTGAGCTGTACCTATGTGCAGGAAATATTTTAAGCACACGTTAAAATAACCAAGCCAGAGGCTAGTATAACGACTTAGTAGACTTTGTTTACTTAATAAGCACTAATTTAATTCTGATGGTGGTTGAACGTTAGCCAAGCTTGATATATAATCAGAAAAAGGAAAAATAATATGGTTCTGTAACATAGCTGTCTAAATAAAGTTTTAAGTCTATGTTAAATATGACAAGTTTTGTGTGCATGGAGTTAAATGGTAATTTACAAGTTATGCACTTACAAACGACATATCATTTCGATTTAATAATACCGATCGGGGATCGAAAAGATCACATGACCAAGTATCAAAAATATCACTTGATCACGTATCGAAAATATCACATGATATTTTATGAGAAAGTAGCCTTACGACGAAATCTCGTGATCTGCCCTACAATTAGCATCGATAACGACAGCCGCGAAATGTTAATCTGGACCATTACACGGCTTTTGCTTATGCGCAGGAGCACACGTCGGGAGGTATGCGCTTTCGCTTTCGCTAACCGACGGCATTAGCGTAAGGGTGTCTATGCATTAATGTTATTAGCTGAATGTCCAATAGCTCTGTTTAGATCGGTGATTGCATATTTAGCAATGGTTAATGATTCCTATGTTTTAGCTGAAAGTGGTTACCATCAGCTAATTAGGCAGGTCAAAGAAGCCTTTGGCTTAAGCTTTTTGTTTTTTGACTTCACCTATTCCTTAGAGGATTACGGGAGTGACGGTGTGTACATATATGTATGTATATAAGAAAAGCACGTTGAGCCGTTGGTCCCGCGCCTGACCTCTCTCTGGTCATGTCGAATTGCCATCTCACTAGACTATGAGAGTGAAGGAACAGAAAGTGCACCTGTGTTTGCGAACACACATGTGCACTATAATATCTCCTGCGTCGTTGGCTAATCCTCGCTGTGACCGATATCGGTTAGGAGGACATTATTAGTATATGGGTGTATGTATGTAAAGATTTCGAGCCTTACGTCCCGTTCTTAGTTGATGTTTACTTACATTGTGAAAATTCGATATGGATTGCCACGCATTCAAGGGACAAACGCATGTAACTCTTATAGCTTTTTGACTCTAACCTAAACTAAACTCGTGGCATTATTAATTAATATCCCAAGTATTCAACACTATTTCATGGTTATTCTACAAGCGTATTAACCACTTACAATTTTACCATTACCCGTACCAGACGGTTGTCGCTGAATAAATTTATACGTCGTTAAATTAGAATTTACGATCCGCCACCATGTAATTTATTGGCAACAAAAATTACAGAATCACTGCTGGCGCCGCCGGCCTTTGAAATTGGCGCTAATGTTATTATTTAATTCAAGACGTGTATTGATTAATAGTCGAATTGTATGGTTAATTGTGTGATCAGAATATTAACTTGTGCAACTATTTGCGTGTTGAATGCAAGGTCAATATGTGACACCTCTGGTGATGCAAATGTCCATAGGCTACTTATCATCAGCCTGGCCGCTGGCTTGCTTGTCGCTTTTTTATTTATTCATTTATTACTACTGTTTTTAGATATTTACACAATATTTAAAAACAGGATTCACAGTAAAATTTAATACCGGTTATCGTTGCACACAGCATTTCCATAAAATTAAAAAAAAACAAAAGGAACAGAAAAATAAAGGAATACAATACAAAAGAGGAGACGACCCGGCAACATAATTATGCCGCTAAATATATTAGTTGTAAGCAATTTATTATAAAGAAAGAAAAATTTCGCAGACAAATAGTTCGTCGTCTCGTCTGCACACTCCCTAAGTCTAAGGGTTAATAAAATGTCTGGTCTGACATTTACGTGGTTTATATAATCTCTTAGTATAATAAATATTATACTCTTAATATTATAAATGCCTTATTACATAAAAAAAAGGTTGTAGTTAACGTAAAAAAACCTCACTTCGCTTTAAAGGTTAACATTTCAATTATCCACTTAATTGGAACCCTACTACTACTAAGTAATTAGGGCATACTGCGCAGGTTGTAAATTACTAAGGAATAGCTTTCAGTGCTTATATATACCTATTAATTACCTGCATCGTGTTTACTTGGTAAAGTTAAATAGGCAAACTCGGCGGTATTTAAGCGGTCACGACTGCATGCGTTTATATATTTTAAGTCTAATATTGAGACTTTCATCTAGTCCTACATACATAACATAACATCACACCCATAATCCCCGAAGGGGTATGAAGAGTCAAAGGGGCAGCAGGCCCTTTTAACCATATTCAGCCAAAAACAAAACTGGGCTGGGTCAGATAGAAAATTGAAAAAAAAGTTGTTACAAGTGGCTAGCTTGTCGCCTACACAATCACATATCCAAAACCCGATATACCATTAGTCGTCTTTTACGATATGCTAGGCAAGAACTACAGTTGGCACATTATTTTTAAGTCCCAGACCAACATGGAACAATGAGCTGGGTTAGATGGAAAAAGTTATTATAAGTGGCTAGCTCGTCGCCTACACAATCACATACCTAAATCCCGATATGACATTAGTCGCCTTTTACGACATGCTAGGCAAGAACCACATTTGGCACATTCTTTTTAAGTCCTAGACATCTAGTCCTATTTCAGTTTAATTCTTATTATATGGTAGTATATTATTATGTCTTATGTTGTTTTAATAACTGACTCGAAAATTATTGATGTTACAAAACAAACAAATTACATAACGATGAGGAAAGAAAATATAAAATATTCTCCTACCCTCAGACAATTTAAATGTAAGTTACTTTAAATCTAAGTTCGTTATCAAAATATAGCTAAAGTGTAATTATTTTTGATGTAAGTTTCTCCACAATGTCTTTCCTCGCCGTCTAATCTATACCTGGATTTTGAAAAAACCAAAAAGGTACATGATCAGGTTTGAACCAGCACCCCTCGTATGATGCATGTGTGCTTATACTGCTCCACCTACGTAAAGAAAAAAAATTATTTCAAACCTACAGGAGTACAAATGAGATGTCTTGTTACATTCATTTATTCATCAGGCCCATTGGTCGAGTGGTTAGAGACCGTGGCTACGAAGTCAAGGAACGCGGTTCGAATTCCGTTAGGGGCAAATGTTTCGTGTGATGAACATGGACATTTGAACTCGAGTCATGGATGTTTATAAACGTATTTAAGTATGTCTATCCGTTCACCTTGTATCCATAGCACAAGCTTATAAGCTTAGTTGGGATCTAGGAGAATGGGTGTGTCAGTTTGGAAAATTTATTTCTTTATTAGCTATGCCCGCGGGTGAACTCGCGTTAATGGTCAATGCTATATAGCCTATAGCCTTCCTCGATAAATGGGCTATCTAACACTGAAAGATCTTTTTAAATCGGACCAGTAGTTTCTGAGATTAGCGCGTTCAAGCAACGCGCTAATCTCAGAAACTACTACTGGTTAACAAACAACTGGTTAGCAAACTAATGGTTAGCAAACAAACAAACTCTTCAGCTTTATAATATTAGTAAGTATATTTATTTATTTATTTATTCTAAGCGAGTAGCATTTGTTTTCAAATATTTGTTTCCATCTGCCACCAGTTCGGAAACTTTCCTTTTTGGACAATGCCCTGAGACTAACGAGAGATATGTTATGGAATTCATAATGCCATTTTACAATTCAAATAGATCTTTATGTAAATCCTTATAGCGCAGTGGAAGATTTACATCTATTTCAAACATCAACTTACTCGTATGGAACACATAGGAATCTGTTAATAGTTAATTCAAATACTAATGGCGGTACGTTTGTTGGGTTCTGGGCTATAAAATGTAAATCCGAATGGTGTGTTTGTTAGGCATGTGAGTAATATACGTCTTTGTGCTAAGTAGTAAGTAAATATGTCGTTTAAACTAGGGGTTGTTTATCTATAAATCACGGTATAATTAGATATAAATATTCCAATTGGCGCTTTTCTAAATCAATAATTTAAGTTGCATATTGAAACTCAGTACATCATCATCTGGTTTATGTACCTGGCCATTGTAAGTTTTCAATTAATCCTAATAAAATTTGACTAAAATCAGTTCATTGTTTACATAAAGAGTATTCGTAATCTTATATTGAATTAAGATAGTATCATTTTCCATCATTTGAATCCTCTCTGCAGAGGTGTAAATAAATAATAATCATAAATTCTCCAGACTGACACACCAATTCCCTAGTCCCAAACTTAACTTATACTATGGATTATGCTTGTGCTATGGATTCTAGGTGAACGGATAGACATACTTAAATACGTTTTATAAACATCCATGATTGGAGTACTAATGTCCAAGTTCATCACACGAAACATTTGCCACTAGCGGGATTCGAACCCGCGACCCTTGATTTCGTGACTAGGGTCTATGACCACTTGACCAACGGGCCAGTCAATAAAGAAAGAAACTTATAGTCATGGACCATGGAATAAAAGCAAACAAAAATGGAACGAAAATCAATTTGCTGGTACAGTTACTTAGTACCCAGCACGGTGCACCGAAACCATAATTTCAGAGAAAACCTCATTCCGATTATTGAAGGGCCAGCGTATTGTACGAGCCATATCTTTCGTGACCATCTCCCGCCATACTTACCGTCATTATCAGAAAGTAAGGCTGCAGGCAGACACCTGTACTAATGCCGAATACAATTTACAGAACACTAAGTTTATTTGCTTTGATTTTTCATCAAGTTTTATTATTTTTTTGTTACCTAGAGTACAATATAGGCTTCTATCAAAACAATATTTAATGGCGTAACTATACTCTTTGAGGCCCGTGGCAAGTTTATCTATAGTAGTAGTCCAACAGTGGTGAGCGGACTACCGGTGGTCTGCAAGACATCATTTGGTCCGCGGAAGACTTAAAATTTTATTGGTTTTTAATGAAAAAAAAAATAGTTATTTTAAAATCATACAGTTCATTTTCAACCTTTGAAGTGGTTTTCGATAACAAAAATAAAAAGTGGTCCTCAGTCGCTTAATACATCCCACAGTCAAATCATTCGTTTCATTAACAGATCTTTAATTAAGACCGGATCCACAAAACGATTAACTAATTTTATTAGAAAGTTAAATTAAGATTTCTCAATAAATAAGTTTATGACATTTCTAACTATTGAAATACACTTAGTAAGTATGTTAAGAGTGGGTTACGCTATAACCTATAAGCAGATATAATCGAGCCCTTAGTTTCGCTGTGGCCGAGAGACGGTGTTTAGACATGCGAGAACGTGCGCGGGAGTTGATTGGGCATCGGCCACGACGCCTGCGCGCGCCGATTGAATATAATCGACCGATTGTTCCGAATCGGCGGCTAATCGACGCATCGAGCGATTGTTATGATTAAGTTCTTATTTTTTAAGATTTTGATGTAATGTTCAGCTCGGTGGCCGGGTGTGGGTGTTCTGATGAGGTCGAACCAGGGGATTGGACCACCAGTGAGTTGAGGGCAAGGGAATTAGTTTTGTACTTTAAATTACCTTATGCTTCAGATTTTTAGGAAGATGTATAATAAAGTATTTAACATACACACACAAAACGCCCAGTGTATAAATAATATAATTAGTATAATTTTTAATGCTAGTAATCACTCACAAGATTAACTAGTAAGTCATACAAAGTTTATTAGGGAACGAACCCATACTACGTTGACCTATTTGTTAAATTTTTTCGCCCCCTTCCTCCCCTCGGTGACTAGTCGTAGTATGCCAAACCCCCTTATTGTTACTCGTACATAGTATTGACAGATATGATTTTTTATCATTTCGCAGGCAGAAAATGGAACAAATAAAAATAATTTCGTCTCGACATATGACATCTATAATAGTTCGAAAAAGTGCAAGATTTCTCACGGCTGACTACGTGACAAAAATCTAAGGCACCCCTGTGACTGAGCGTAGTATTTTAAAGACCTCTCCCCCCCACCCCTTAACGGGTCACCTAGTAGATAGACATCTTAGTCAAACCTTGGAGCGATGGTGTTTTTACGATACATACATATATATCAATCCCCTTATAATCTCCGAAGGTGTAGACAGAGTCAAAGCGGCATCCAGCCCCCTTAACCACATTCACCCAAAAAATAAAACTGGGCTGAGTTAAATGGAAATAAATTTAATTGATAATAGATTTTTGACATTGAACGCCAATTTAGCCAATGAGCGTGCATACTATACAAGTTCTAACTGATCAACGAATATATCGTCATTAGCTTCATTGGTTGATAAAAATAAGTTATTTTATTAAGCAATTAACGCTTATTTTAAATAACAGTTGACAGTTAATAATAACATACAAGTAATCTGCATTACCAGACGACGTGCCTCCAATATCTAAACTCGGTAATCTAAGATAGAAATTGCCTTCGTTTCATTCTCAGCAGGGTTTTCACTAAGTATTCAGTTTAATTTATGTATATTTTGCCTTTAGGACTTTTTTGCTTTATTCATACATACATACATAGCATCACGCCCATAATCCCCGAAGGGGTAGGCAGAGTTAAAGGGGCAGCAGACTCCTATAACCACATTCAGCTAAAAACAAAACTGAGCTGGGTCAGATGGAAAATTGTAAAAAAGCAGTGACAAGTGGCTAGCTCGTCGCCTACACAATCGCATAGCCAAGACCCCATATACAATTAGTCGCCTTTTACTACATGTTATGCAAGAAATACAGTTGGCACATTTATTTTTTGAGTTCCAGACCAACATAGGACAAGGCTTTGTTCATAAGAAGGACTTATTCTCTATGGTTAGTTTGCATTTTGTTTGGCATATCAAAATGCATTTAACATTCCGTCCCTTTATACAAAGTAAAATGCTTATTATATTTAATTTTGCTTATTAAGATCTAGAGTTACAGGACCTGGAGTTATCTTCAAAGCTTATTAGTCGGCTTTCAAGCAGATTTTAGTAAGAAAAAATGCCAAGTAATATAATCATCACATGAAAAAACTGAAGATTATCCTAGTTGAAAGAGTGCAAAAACTCCTGATTTAAAGTGTATCTTTGGAAATTTTCCTGTTGAAATAATTCTGATTTCTAGAGATCTATCCCTGGCATCCCTATTACTATGTAGTATGCTATATAAGCTAGCGTTAGCATGGCACGTGAGCGATGAAGCCGCGATCCCCTATCGCGGACGACCCGCGGTGAATCAATTCACCACGACCGGCCTCCACAATATATCGTGGATCGTTGCGTATACGCAGCGATAAGACTGCTGATGTCTTTACTTATTTTGAGATATTGCGTTGCAGTTTTCTTTAAAGCGATGGGTTGATTAAAAAGATATATACGATAGAAGAAGATTATAATATACGATATTTTTTTCATATCCGACCGATCCGATGAATAGTAACTGAGATTAGAATGTTCAAGCAAAAACTCTTGTGAGCTTTATTCATTAGTATAGATTATTACGTTATTATTACGCTTTTTCATTAGTATAGATTTATTATGATACCTCATTCGCATAACTTTGTAAGAAGTGGCTTTGGGCATCAACACATCTGATAACTGTCGACAACTTAGAGTTGGAGTTAGTTTACAAGATTTCTCTTTCGCTACACCCTAGTTCACCTAGTACGTACAGATCCTAATCACCTACGCCTAGCACCCCTATTTTATAATCTAGTTAAGGTATTCGTATTCGTACGAGCGATGAATCCGAGATCTCCTATCGACGACCCGCGGTGAATCAATTCACCACGACCGGCCTCCACGATATCGTGGATCGTTGCGTATGCGCAGAGATAAGTCTGATGTCTTGTTTGCTTATTTTGGGAGATGGCTGTCTACTGTACCGTACTTTCATGAGTGGGGGTCAGTGTATAAGAAAGGTGTTTAAAATATAAGGAGTATAGGGTAAATTCCACCTTCCTCTGACTACAAAGAAAAAAGTGTAGGTTATAATAAAATTTTAAAGAGGGTACCTGCACGTTTGGATAACTTTGGATTTTTAACTGTAAACAAGATGACTAGTTTACCTAAATATACATATTACGGTCCCCTGGTCCGAGTCCAAAGTGCAGTTAGCATACTTTAGCCTTTCAGCGATAAGTAGAATTAATCTACATATAAGTATAATTACACAGAATATTAATCTACTTACTTATTCATAGCACATTAAAAATGCATATTTTCTTACAGCTACCTACATTCATCTTAAAATATTTACACGCTTGGTTACTGGACGTGCCAGAATAACAGGCCAAATTCATATACAAATTCAACTCAAACAAACAATTATATTGACGGTAGTAAAAAAAAAAACACAGACAAGAAAGGTATGAACAAAAAACGTTTCACATTTCTGTCGCTACAGCGCTGGGAGCGTCGTCGCTCCCCACCATGCGCCATCACACGTTGTGGTAGACTTCTGTCTTTACTGCAGACTGTGTTTAGCTGTAAGGGATGGGTGTAATAGAGAGTGGAAAGTTATCGATACTGAACAATGTATTTTTATGATGCATGAATTATGACGTAAACAGTCCTCTGTCAAGTTTATGTAGATAAGAGGCTATTTTTTTCATAAATGTGGAGGAGCAAAAGAAAACATTTTTTTTATGAAAACCAGCTAACGTACTCAATCTTGAACGATTTTCAATGCAATTTTCATAAGAATACGTTTTGGTCCTGAAGTTCTCTGATGGGCTAACAATGTTTAAGATTAATCTTAGATTTAGTATACGTAGTACACTCAGATATTCTGCAAATTAACTGGGATAACTTTTTCCCATTTTGTGGTCCCGTGGCATAATATTTCACTTTAAGCTAAGCACATGTCTTTTTTTTTTCATTATGATTGGTATTTTATAATACCATTGATAATACACCGAACAGATACCGGATGAAATATATTTACTATTGTTTGTAAGCCTCGTGAATCAAGTCAATTGCACACATTATGTTTGCCACTAATCCATTAGGCCTTAGGCCAAAGTCAGTCAAGTCCAACCGTGAAACCAAGAGGCCTGGCAAAGATGATTCGGAGTGCTAGTTTAAACTTTAAACTATCGACACTTCAAATCATCGACAGACACGCCCGTACCTAGAGACGCGCGCGTCGAACGCACGCGACCGACGGCGCCCCACCCCGCACTTGACGTGACTGACGTCACAGCGACAGTCGTCAGCCGCACGCCACCCCACACCCACCTGTCCCAACATGTCGCGAGACAAAGACACCAAAGTTACGTTCACGGCGAAAGAAGACGAGATACTGATCGAGATCGTCTCGCGTTACCCGTTTCTGTACAACGTCTCTTTGCCGGATTACAGAAATTCGTCCAAACGGGATAAGGTGTGGGAGGAAATCGCGAGGACGCTGAACAAAGGGGGTAAGCAACTTCAATATACATGCATTCACAACATCTTGCCCGTAATCCCCGAAGGGGAGACAGAGTCAAAGGGACTGCAAGCCCCTTTAACCAAAATAAGCGAAACATAAAACTGGACTGGGTTAGATGGAAAATTGTGAAAAAGTAGTGACAATTGGCTAGCTCGTCGCCCACATAATCACTACATATAGAGACTTCGAATTTAACTTACAATACAAATTGACTATTAACAATTGTTTAATTTGAATAATTGTTAAATTTAAACGCAGGTAATGTCTATCCTACCGGCCATTGTAAATTAAGAGGCTTATTAAATTTATGTACGCTAGATGTCGCTACGTGTTCTAGGTACTGATTATAAGTGTGATAATCAAGTCTAAAATTTACGCTAAAGTAAATGTAAAGTAAATAGAAATCAAACCTGAATTGTTCACTAATATAGACTCACAATTCAAATGGCCTAGTAAATTGATAAAATCATAACATTTACTGACACAACTTAATAACTAATAACGAATTTTCTACGAAATGCTTTCGTAGAATATAATACAAAGAAAAAATATCATAAATATACATTTGTAGCATATTATGCAATAAATAAATAACTACTTTGTACTGTTTTATTAATTTTGCTATAGCAGTTTTTAAACCTTTAGCTACCTTCTTTTAAAATAAAAAAAAAGTATAGGATAGAATCGATCAATATTTAACAAGAATACTTTCAAGATGTAAATCATTGTTAGTACTTAGTATTAATAAGTTTCGATATAATACTTAGGCCTGTATTTCAGTAAATAGATAACTTATTAATATGTAGCAATAGATAAATTATTTGATTTATGATTTATATTACAGGTGAGATCAAAGACATAGCCAAAGACTGCAAAAACCGATGGAAGAACATTAAAGACACGTACTTCCGACAAAAGAGGAAGAACAGGAGCGGAGTCAGCCACAACTACCACCCCAAGAGTAAGTTCGAACACTACCGTCGTCTCCTCACATTCTTGGAGTCAGTCCCCCACGAAGCAGCGCCCACTGATACCGTGCCTGATGACGACAATCCCAGGTCACCCTCAAGACCGTCAGATGAGATATCGCCAGGATCATCAGGTATGGTCGTCTCTGTGCATCCTACTGACGGGATGGGAGCGAGGTCTGATATCGCATACCCTGATAACACCACAGAAAGTCAACATGGCCAAGAGGAGGCCAGTGGATTGTCACCGAGTAGTTCCAGTAAAAGGGGTTCTAGGGGTCTTCGCAAGAAGCAAGAGGACCCGGGGAGATACATGCGGAACAAGGATACCTGTAAATACAAATTGTTGCGAAGCTATTTGACCACTGGCATTAAGCCGGAGCCTGAAGACGAGATAGACTTGTTCACCCGGCAAGCTAACAGTGTACTGAAGAAGCTACCGACATACTTTCAGATAAAGGCTATGCATGAGCTCTTCGAAGTTCTGACCAAATATAAGATGCTTGCAGTGGAGTGTCCCTCGGGAATCATTCACCCTGCTGCCTCGTCTTATGTCCCGGAATCGAATTCAGATACAACGCCGTTCTATATGATGGACCAGACTACAACTGAAGGTTCTGAAGACGTCAGCGGCGTTGCTTTGCCCGAAGTCGCATTAGGAGATGAATTCTCGTCTCCCGTAGTCGACCCACCTGATACTCAAGATGATTCGGCTGATAGCAGCCAATAGTTTGTTGCCATCTGAAGGGTGAATGCAATCCTTTTATTGTGAATGTATTGTTCGGGACGATGTTTGCATATTTTAATCGATTTTTGTTTCAAATTTTTAACAAATTTGAGATTAGAATTGATATCAGATTGACACTTGGGTTCTAGCCGTGAGAAAGTCTATGATATAAATTTATCTTTCTTTAAAATAGTTGGAAACGTGACAAATAAATATTTATAATAAATAGGCTATAATAGATTGATTATTTTGATTAGATTGAATATAAGAGAAGTGCCTTCATTTATTATGAAATATTATTGAATATTATAAAATACTAAAAATAAATAGGTAAGACTTAGTGTAAGTGTTTATGAGGTAAATAAATAAAATTGTTGACAGAAAGTATCCTATGATACCGAATAATGTTTACCATAAACTACAATTTATTTTTAACGATTTATGTAAGCAATAATTTTCTATGATAACTATTTATAAAAAATAATAACTGCTGACTGATTAAATAATCTCTATCGAATAAATACAACTTTTGTCTAGTCTTAATACTATATGATTCTGATTTCTTTTGTTCCAATTGTTGTCTTATAACTTACTAACCTAATTTTTTTTTTAATTCTATAAAATAGTGATAATTAAATATTTTTTCAATAATTTTCTTTTTATTGTAGATTTAACCAGCTCCATAACATAATTAAGTTACTAAAATGCCCAAAAAAAGTAGTACAATATTTAAAACCTAGTCGTATTAATTACCGACAACGTATGTATGTATGTAAGTACGGGACATAACGCTAGAAGAAATAATATGATGTAGTTTATAATATTCGGTTCCTCTGCCTACCCCGCTAGGGAAGTGACGTGAAGTTTAGTTAGTTAGTGAGTTAGTTAGTTTATAATATATAGATAGAAAGAAAGAAACATTTATTACATTTGGACATCACAACACAACCAGAATAGTACATCAATCAATACATATGACACCATTGTTTTATTTGGATAACATTAACAATATTTATTTGCCTGTCAATTTTTAATATCAAATCACAAATCAGAATTTAATTTATATAAGAAATAAACTATCTTCTCTTAATTAATTCACCTAATTCATACGAATTGGCCTTCTAAGCTAGCTACTACCCGAACGTTTAAAAAAATAGATAGTACTACCCTATGTCACACATTTATTTTCTGAGAAAATTAGTAACGTTGGATTTTGGACTATAGGGCGTACATCCTTTTTAAGTCCCAGACCTACACGTGACACATAGCTAGTGTATTACGTCACTTTCGCCAATCTACCTCCACCCTGCATCGGGTTTGCTAATAACAGTAATAAATTGCCGCTCTCGTAGGCATTCAAGCAAATAAACAAAGTGAACAAGACAAATTCTCATTTGCGGACAGGCTAGCCGACTGTGAAAATGTTGTGGCGTTTAAGATCCACCGTGACGACTTGATGCGGCCGCAGGCGGTGATAGTGTTGGCTATCGGTAATACCGGTGAGTCACCGGTTGTGATTGAGTATTATTTATTTTTAGGGATTGCAACTCTTGGGGAAATTTTATTAGGTATGTCTCGATTAAATCAATTCTAGAATTGATATCGTTTAGATTTAACTCAAAGGAAGGAGGAAGTTTATACCGTGTTTTTTTTTATTATTTATTAAATAAGATTCGGTGGTTGAAAGATTAACAGAAAGTAAATCGATATATTAGAATAAGTAGCTAGCAAAAGTTTCCGCCCCTAAAATTCAGTTTAAAATTATTGAACAAAATATCTACCAGACGAAAAAATGAGCATGATGTTGAGGTTCGTATTTGGTAACATCTCTCATTTATTGTGCATCTAGCTAGCTTAAATTGTATAACTAGGATCCATTGAAATTAAAGCAATAAACTATGGCATCCACATCCAAATAAATAAGCAATGATAATAAAATAAGATTTCATATATAAGAACAACCGCATGTGAAGATATTTTAGATTTAAGTTCCGCCCTGACTCTTTGATGCGGCTTAATTATGGTTATATTGGCTATCGGCAAAACCAGTGAATCATCTGTGGTTACTGAGAAACAGCTAATTTTAAGAATTGCAAATGTCTAAAGATAGTATTATATTTTTTTTAATAGAAAAGGCCGATTTTATGGAGGCGACTCAATAATGGGAATGTGCTAATATGCGTATTATATTGATTCATGATTGACAATGGTTAGTAAAAAAAATATAAATTTATCTCGGTACATATAAAGTCAATACACCGCATTCCGGTAATCGGTTCTTGTTTATGTTTATATGCAGGATAAAACAATAAGTCCATTTAGTCTGTTTTGTCGGTTTTCACAGAGCAACGGTTTTCACAGGCAATTCAAATAGGTTTTATTTCTAAACTAGGATCTTATTTACTACAACGCTATTACTTGATTCTCCATTTTAAATAAATCCTTCACATCTGCCAATTTTATTCAAGACATAGTAGTCTTAGTACTTATATAAAAATGGTAACCTAACTCCTCCACAATATCAGTAATCGGTAGTACAGTTACATTATTACATCGCAATCGGTAGTATTGAATGATTCTCCTCTCTAGTACAAGTACCTGTAATAGAACCAGTTCGCGATGCCTGAGATAAATGCAATTATCGAAACGCATAAGAGAGATAATATACAAGCGAAACATATAGTTGAGATACAATCGCGAGTTTACGATCATTACCATTTAGTGTAAATCATTGTTTTCAATCTTTTTGAATACGCCACCCCTTTACAGGTGTAAAAGTTTCGCAACCCCCTTGGGCCACAGACAGAAAAATATTTCTCATGAAAGTGTGTTTCCTATTTCAGGCGCCCCCGAGTAAAGCCTCGGAACCCCCGGGGGATCGCGACCCACAGATTGAAAAACACTGGTGTAAATTAATTGTCCTATAATAACCGTAGAAGTTGTATAAAACAATTATGAATATTAAAAAAAAAAATTTTGTCGAATTGAGAACATCCTCCTTTTTTTTGGAGTCGGTTAAAAAAGCGAGTGAGATGTGTAAGGACCGTGTCGTGCGGCGTTGGGTTCTCTCTGCCTACCCCGCTAGGGAAGTGGCGTGAAGCTTAGTTAGCAAATTTAAAATTGTCCCATGTTAGTCTGGGACTTACAAATAATGTGTGTGATCGAATAACACGTTGTAAAAAGCGACTAACTGTATATTGTTTGTTAGGTTTGTAATAGGCGACTAAAAATTTTTCGATGGAGCAATGAGCTCTTCATACCATATTTAGCCAAAACTCGAGTTGGGTCAGATGCAAAAATTGTAAACAATAGTGACAAGTAGCTAGCTCGACACCAACATAAAAAATGTTTTGGATACCACAAAAAAAAATGTTATACAACAAAAAATAAACTATAATGTGGATTGCCTATCCAGTTGTTTTGTTTAAACAACTATCTATTTATTTTATCTAATTTATATCTATTTATACATCATTATTATAATAAAGATGTATAAACATCAATTCAAAAGATAAACCAAGAAAAGTCTGACATTAGAGTGTTTAAAAATAAAGGCCGGACCATTACTTGTCTCGATAAAACCACATTTAATGGCATGCGTAAAAACACTAATACTATCTTTAATTTTCAAAACTCATACTCGTGTTTGCAACGAAACGGCATAAGGAAATGTTAAACCTCATTAAGATATGTTATGGCTGTCATTTCGCGTTAGTAAAACAAATTATTGGTAATGTGATAATGAAACTGAGACCAATGTGGTGTGGAAGTGTAAGGCTTGTATGAAAAAAGTGTCCATCACAAGTGAAATTAATTAGGCAGGTGCCACTACACGTAGAGGGTTTATATTCATAGCATCTATGATTATTTCTGAATACATTTTCTAGAATAGAATATGGAATGAGAAAATCCTGCTTACTTAAGCATGAATAGGTTATCATTGTGATTTAAAGTAGTAAAGGTATCAACGTTCCGAAGCTATCGGTATAATCACTTTTTTGTATTATTATGACTATACATAAGTGCTTCTGTGGAGCCTACATGAATAAAGATATTTCCATTTCTATTAATTTTTTCGCGGATACATTAACTTATTCTCGCCGTCAAAAATCCTTGCCAATATTACTAGCATAATCAAAGTCAGTCAGTAGAACTGGTCATTTTTTCAGTTACACTAATAATTACACTTTTATACTCCATAGTCTCGATATCACCAATAAGGTCGTGACTTTAATTATTGCCCGACACGTGGTGATAGGTATATAAAATTTTAATTTTATAATAAGGTAGTCGTAATATAATCACATATATATACGAGTGTACCTACAAGTGTATTACCCATCATTTGATTATAAATGTTATTCGCAGTCGTAAAATTAGCCGCGTTAAAAGGTTATACACTTGTAATAAAGTTTGACACCGGTTTGTTCAAGAATACTGGTTAATGGGGGTTATAATCTTTACCTCCTGGGGAAATCCACATAAGACATAAAATTGACAATTTGGTATTTGGTATATCTATATTCTCCGAACCGATTTCGGTCACAGCTGCCAATCTCAACGAGGATTAGCCAACTACGCAGGAAATATTATAGTTCACAATTGTATGCGCAAATATGGGCGCACTCACTGTTCCTCATAGTTCGGTGTGACGGCAAGCCGACATGCCAGAGGTAAGGTGCAGGACCAACGACTTCCGGTGGGAACATGTCAGTTTCTGACTCCAAGATGGCACTGAGTAATTTTAACATCTAGCTACAAATTTGTATGAATGAACTGAACACATGAACTCTTGGTTTTTAAGCGGCGCTTGCCTTGGAGGAAATGAGTTGACAGTAGGGATTGCAATGCTGGATCAGTAAATCCAGCTGAGTTCAGCCCAATTTATGCTCTGCTGGATTCAGACGCAGTTGCAATCCCTAGTTGACAGTAACGCATCAAACTGGCGCAATTTCGCGGCGTAGCACAGAGTTACATGTCGATGGTACTTTTTTTTTTTACTTTGCATTGAAGCATGAAGGTCACCTGACCGGTGACAAAAGCGACAAGCAATAGTGAATGAAAGCAATAAAGTTAATGAACGATTGACGATAGGAAGCGGTCGACCTCAGTCTTAGTGACGCAAGTCGAACAATGGGTGGTGTGGATGAGAAGCGTTGAATGGATGATAACTACCAACATGGGATTGAATGGAAAGAGGATATCGTCTATTACTGTGGATACGATAGTAGCGCTGGAACGATGTGTGGTCAATGAGAAGAAAATGCTAGTGTAAATAACTATCCATTCATTATAATTATTTACAGGTACAACGCTAATTTGCCACAGGCGCGTCCTATTATGAATATTAAGTTTCACAGTACGGATAAAGTACTCACAATTTAATTTAAGCCCTTTACAGCCTTACGGTAATATTAATATGTATAAAAAAAAAACATATGCTCATAGATTAAGTAGGCGACGAGCTAGCCACTTATTGACTTATTACAACTAACAATTGTTCAACTAACGCAAATTTATTTTTAGCTTAATGCGATTGAAGTAGATTTAATGCTCCTTCGATTCTGAAATTCCCCTTTAGGGATTCCGGTTCTATGTGTACAGATTATATCTGAACACATATAATCACATACAAAAACATATAAGTATGTATATAAAGAAGGGATAGACTAAATAAAAACCAGAATATACACAAACTCCAGTCATCAAGATTACGTGTGTAACCATACAGTTACACCTTTTCAACCATGAATAATGTACCAAGGGTAATCTTAACTTTATTCTACTAAGATATCACGAACGCACTTGAAAATACACTACAAGTAAGCGGACACGCAAACCGCAATGAATACTAATTGCCGTGATTAGTATTGTTATGTACAAATCTTATAATTATGGGCGTACTCCATTTTATGTCGTGAAGGTCACATGATATTAGGTACCATAGCTTATCTTAGCTTTGATCGATGGAAATCAAAACTTAGGGCGTGGTTTATTTCTGCCAATGTTAAGTTGTTTTTTGGTAGGCTCATCAATAAAATACATCTTTAAGGTTATGTTGTGTGATGAATTGTGGCTACTCTTTCCGTAGTAAGAGCTTGTAGATGCTATCAGATCCAAAGCAAGTTGCCTACGCGACATGCATCTTGATGGCGAATCACGTGCAAAAGTAAAGTATTTCAAACTTTTAATCTATACTTACTTAATATTATAAAGGTTTGAGTTTGGTGTTTGCTTGAACGCGCTAATCTCAGGAACTACTGGTCCGATTTGAAAAAAATCTTTCAGTGTTAAATAGCTCATTTATCGAGGAAGGCTCTTTAGCAATATCCATAAATACGGTTGAAACTGAGGGGATAGCAAGTATTATATATTTGTCCCATATAGGTTTGTGACTTAAAACTAATGTGCCAATTGTGTTCTTGCCTAGAATGTCGTAAAATGGTATATCTGGGTATCGGTATGAGTATGTGATTGTGTAGGCTACGAGCTAGCCACTTGTCACAACTTTTTCACAATTTTCCATCTAACTTAACCCAGTTTAATTTTCGGCTGAATGTGGTTTAAGAGGCCTGCTATCCCTTACCCATTCGGGGTTTACTGATTTGATGCTATGTATGTAATAATATTTAATTGGATTTATTAAATTGTATTGGATAGTTACATATATACGGGGTAATTTGTAAAACATCAACAACCTCGCAGGAGTAGATTACTGACACTATAAACACATTTAACGCTATCCCATATGCATAAATGTATAAATGTGATCCAATTGGCCTGGTTTCCTTATCTGAAACTTAGGTCACATAACAGTATCTTCAATATAATAACGATACTATCCAAATCTAGGATTATAGTCAAACACGGTCAAGAACTGGACAACGCTAGGAACGAGAATGTGTAAATATCATCGTACTATGACTCGTAGCCTGATCTGTATATCTACCGGTACATACAGACGGTGTTTATATTCGTTACACTAATTTAAATAATTTTGCATTTGAATAGGAATTTAAACACAATCCATATTCCAAATTTAGCATTACGAAAACGTGCAAGAATTGAAAACAATGCCACCATCGAGAAGTGGCAACTACTGAGCGAATATAAACATTTGTGCATATGCGACATGCCGCCTTGGACGATTGAAATACTACAGAGAGATTATAATATGCTTGTATGCCTGAAAATGCTTTAAAATAATACATACATACATAACATTACGCCCATAATCCCCGAAGGGGTAGGCAGAGTCAAAGTAGCAGCAAGCCCCTTTAACCATATTCAGCAAAAAAAAAGCTGGGTTGGGTAATAAAATAATAATGTATTCTAGCTTCTGCCCGCGGCTTGCCTCGCGTGGTACATTGATAAATCATAGCCTATATGTTATTCGGGTGTATAAGCTATGTTATTGTAAAGTTTCATTAAAATCCATTAACTAGTTTTGGCGTGAAAGAGTAAAAAACAAAACACAAACTTTCGCTTTCTAATATTAGTGGTATTACGATCGAAGATTCGTTATATACATATGTAACGTAATAAGACTTTGACTTTGACTATCAGCAGCAATGTATGTTGACAAGATACACAAACAATCCTAAACATTACTTTTTAAATGACACCAAAGATAATTGTTATCATTGCTATTATATAACTAACTTTGTTTGAAATCGTTAAAAATTATAGCTGATCACTGTAAACCGCTTTTACCACATAATCTATGAAAGCATGCATTTTGGCAACAAGCTTGTTATTATGTTATCTAGAATTGCCAATAGATGTCGCTAATTGCTTTCATAAACGTAAAATGGTAGATACCTAAATGTTATTAATAACGAACATTACAACTTATTTATATTTCGGAACTCATAATTTCCTCATAGGTACACACATCCTACTCATAACAACATAAATTATGTAAAAACAAACATAAATACCTTTGTTATATTTGAGTACCTAATAAATAGCTGAGTGCAAGTTGACGTTTGCTTTAAGAATAATTGACTTAATATTACTTTTATTATTATTAAAATTTAGTTGAGACTTTACTTGTACTTTTGTAACGAAAAGAAATCGTAGGAAGTTTTTTTATCTGACTGTACAAAACAGCTATTTATATCGGTGTCCAAATCGTCAGGGAAAAAAATATCGAAATTAAAAAGTGTCAATTCGGACATTGTGTCCGAATAAACTGTGTCCGAGTCGTCAGCAAGTCAAATTATCATACCAAATGTGCAGATATATCGCGTGTGATAAGGCGTTTGTTTTGTAAACATTATGCAAGGTTGAAGGTGTTTGAACGCAAAATGTGCATCCTAAGACCGTTGGCTAGACTTGTTTGTTCGGTAAGCACATCAGATGGCTAGCTAAACACGAACAACCTTTCTGTTGGGCAAATGTGTGCTTAGGGTGAGGCATTCCGTCGAAGGGAATAAGGACTGGGTGTAATAGTAACGTAGTGTCGAAGATATGGAAAATTATAGAATACTAGCTTCTGCCCGCGGCTTCCATCGCGTGGTACATCGATGAAACAGCCTATATGTTATTCGGGTGTATGAGTTATAGGTATTATTCTAAAGTTTCATTAAAATCCATCAGTAGTTTTTTTGTGAAAGAGTAACAAACATCCATCCATATACAAAGTTTCGCATATAAGTAGGATGAAACCAATACTTATTACACGGACTAGTAAAAAAAGAAGGATTCTGCGCCACTAACTAGACATTGAAGCTCCTCAGGTGCTCCACCTTGACACGCAACTTACGTCACACATTGACATAATAAGTGCTTCAAATGACATATCCGATATCTGGTATCCTTAAGTATCTCACTCACACATGCATAAACGTGGCTTCACGCTATAGTATGATAGCGTGGAGTCCTTCTTTTTTTACTAGTCCGTGACTTATAATAATACTTTTCAAACTAGTTATTCATTGATTGTAGACGAAATAATGTAAATAACTACATAAAATAGCAAATTTTTGTTTTAAAAGCACAGTAGTTGTTTGTATTATATCTTTTATATATTTTTTTATGTATCTTAATTCTACTAATAAAATATCACGACATCACACGATGCGCTTACTAACAGACAGTATTTCGTATTTCTATGAGGTTGGTATCCGTCGCAACAGAAACACCACATAAATAAGCCTTTAATTTTAAGATCTCTCCGTTGTACCAACTTCAATAAAACTGTCATCGCCAAGAAATTAATATTGACGGCCTTTTGCAAGAATCACGACCAATTGTCATTATTGAAAGTTCAACTTTGCAATCTCTCAATCGGTTCAGGATGCAGCTGTCGGCCTTTAACTCTTTTGTCTTAAGACATGTATTGAATTTCCAGTCCTTTATTTGTACGTCGTGTATAGATGGCTATCAAGTTTTATTGAAATGCTGTCCTTAATACAGTGCGGGCACCAATAGTATTCTTCACAAAAGTGATTCGGGATTGAATGTAATTCAAAAATAAGAAGTACGAATAGGCTTCATGGCGTGATCGCGAGATCAAATTTCATATTATTATAATTGACTACTATTATAAAGACGTAAACGCTAGTTCGGTCCAAGCTAATATTTTATTCGAGCAGCGAGTAATTTAATAACTACGTGTTTGAAGACCAACAATTTAATCGACTAGGTTAGTTAGTAGTTGAGTCTATTCATTTCATTCTAATTTCTGGGCAAGCGAGTATTTTAGTTACTAAATTACTCGCTCGACTAAAATAATAGCCTAGTCCGAACAAGCCTTAAGTTTGGATAGAATTTCCTATGCCAAAAGGCCCATTGAACTACGTGACATATGGTGATTAAACTATACATACTGAAACTTTTTATGTAGATACTTTTTATTCAGATCAAATTATTTTATGATATTGATTGATTTTTGTAACTTAATCATACTAGAATGTGTAAACCAGGAGGCCTATGGCGCACATAGTCAAAGATCACTCGCTCCACCCCACGCTAAACCACTCTCATTATTAGAACGACTAACCTCACCACTAAATGGGCTAACTATAATAGTTTCACACATGCGGGGTGCCATTGGTTATCAAAAATAAAGACATCAGTGGTAAGTAAATCAAAGCTAACAGTAAAAAATGGTCAACAAGAGCTTATTTGCATAGTTCGCTCGCTCCATCCAAGCTCTCCCATTATTACCATGGATGGCTATACTCACCATTAAATGGGTTAACCATAATAACAGCCACAGATTCACAGCAGCCTTTCAAGTGGAGTGCCATTAGTTAGCAAAAATACAGACTTCGGTAGTAAGTAGACCAAAGCTGACAGTTTAATATGCCTAACTTCTGTTAGATGGTTAGTGGCATAGATTGACAAACATAGCACGTCCCATCCTAGACGCTAAATCACTCTCATCATTACAATGATCAACCTCACCACTAAATGGGCTAACCATAATAGCAGCTATAAATTAACAGCTGCCTTACAAGTGGAATGCCATTGGTTAGCTAAAATAAAGACTTCGGTGTCAAGTAGCCCAAAGCCAACAGTTAAAGATGCAGTTTAGAATGAACAGAAGCTGACATAGATTGTCAAAGATCGCTCCTTCCACCCTAGATGCTAAATGACTCCATCATTACATAGTCAACCTCACCACTAAATGGGCTAACCATAATAACAGCTATAAATTAACAGCTGCCTTACAAGTGGAATGCCATTGGTTAGCTAAAATAAAGACTTCGGTGTCAAGAAGACAAAGCCAACAGTTAAAGATGCAGTTTAGAATGAACAGAAGCTGACATAGATTGTCAAAGATCGCTCCTTCCACCCTAGACGCTAAATGACTCGCATCTTTACAATGGTCAACCTTACCACAAAATGAGCTAACCATAATAACAGCCACAGATTCACAGCTGCCTCACAAGTGGAGTGCCATTGGTTGCCACCAACCCACTAATTGCGTGTGACGAACAAACAACGCGTGCTTACTCAACAATGCAACGCAAATACTACGCAGTGATTGTTGACAATTGCACTAATGACTGGATAACTAATCCTTACTTAATATTGTAAATGTGCAAGAAGACTGTTTATTTCTCATTCTGTTACGTTTTCACGGCTCAACCAAATGGTCCATTATCATAAAATTCGGCAGCTACTTTTTATCTTAATTTATGGTTCTCGCGGGACACACGATGTGGCAACGCAATAGATCGAATTTCATCCGGGTGGAGCCTAAAAAACCTGGCTATTATTTATTTAATAAATGGCTAATTCCTAAACTTCGTCTTTTCCTATGGATTTTTTTTATGTATTCCCATTTTCATGTTAAATGTTTAACTTTTTCCAAAAAACCTTAGGCATCAACGCGCGACTGACATTACAAGCAAACAGTATTTCGTTTTAGTTTATCTATATATTAATACGTGAAGTAGAAACTTTGTGCCCCATTTTATGATAAATACGCGGACGGAGGAGTATGAGATTTGTCACAGTTAAAGTTTATATGGAGAAGGAGTGCTAAAAGCTAATATTTCAATAAATAATGCAAGAGAAATACTTTAAATAAATAAATAAACTAATTATGGTCGAATTTCGACCAGTGGGTGATGACTAGTACAGATACATATACAATATATTTACTTATTTAAAAATTAAGCTCTTAAGCGTGACCGTCTATCCTTACTTCAGAAATGACAATACATGGCAAAGTCCTCTTAAACCCGACAATGAATCAAGTTGAGAAGGATGTACGCTTTTTAAGATACCTGCACAGAAAACCCGAATCTCACAAACGGTTGTATCTTCATTTAGAAAAATTGTGCCTTTTAAAAAAGATCCAGTCAACCAAACCGAACAATAAGCAAACAATGCGACAATATCTGAGCCAACAGAAAAAATCCAACAAAACACGACAATTTCACCTTGAGCCCGCTAATCCTGTACCTACCGTGACACCATTGTACAAAAGGAGAGAACGAGACAGATGTAAGCTTCGAATCCATTCATGTGGACAGCCGGCTTGTTAATGTTAGCAATAACAATTTTAATCAGATCCCTACTAAGCTTCCACTTATAACATAGACAGAGGTCTTCATAAATTGGACATCGATGCAGTTTAAACTAGGGGTGATATTCAACAAATCAAGGAATTATATCGTTCCACAGAACCACTTTTGAATTCGATGGCACGGCTGACGTTGATGCGTCATAACTTTTAATTAAAATAGGGTATTGCGTTGGGGCAACAGTCTAAATCAAAATGAGGGGGATAGAGATCTATGAATTTCATTCAATTGTTATTGGCATGTAATCGATTGTGTGAAGCGTGAAGAATAAGAGGAATCGATAAATTATTCCCGGTGATAATGAAAATGTTACGCGCATAAATATCGATGTGAAAGCGTCTGTTGTCGACGATACAACACCCATAGTGATTAATAAATTATGGAATTTATCATGGACAATTTACTCGTCTTTAGAAAGCGTTTCGAACGCAGGAATGAGTCTAAATGGCTTTGTCACATTACGAAACGCGTTACAGTAAACGTTCTTACATGACTTACCGGCACAAACTATCGGATTAACGATAACGAGAAACTCATAACTTTTACCGAAGTTTTATAGTCACAAGCACAGTTGCAACTGATTTATTTTAATAGGGAACTTTACTGCTTTCGAGTAATATTATTTCTTGGAGTCAAAGTCAAATTACTATCTTGAAAGGAATTATAAATTTCAAATGCACGTTTTATAAGTAAGATTCTTGAAATTAGTTTAAAGGCAAACTGTACTTGATAAACTAAATATATTTCAATGAGAAAGATATCGTGTATCAATTTATGTTTAACACCATGGAGGCAACCTTTCACATAGCATGCATATGTATATAAACTAGTGATCACCCACTTTCAAAATTCGACCATTATTAGTTTTTTTTTTAATTATTTATTGAAATATTAGCTTTCTGCATATAAATTTTGACTGTGCCAAATATTATACTTCTCCGTCCGCGTAATTCTCATAAAAGGGGTACAAAGTTTTTGCTTCACATATTATTTTAGCTAGATAAACGAGTCATGTGATTTACATGATTTAGTCTTAAAGGGAAAGGTTCATTGTAGAAAGAGTTTATTATGCTTCTACGTAAATTCTGTTACTCGTGTATTAAACGTTAAACACACTGAGATATAACTTAAAGTACCGATAATGTATAATGTGGATTTTTAACGACTTCCATTATTATCACAAAGAAAACAACCATGTCATTATAAAACAAGCCGTATTGCATTTCATTGAAGTCGAAATTCAGCCTTAAAAAAGTTATATTTAATTACATCACATCTACGCAAATGAATCTCCCTGATAACATGTTTAATGTTATAGCTCACTTTCGACATAATTTACGGCTCTCAAACCTTTTAAGATCAACATAGAAGATATAAAAACTTTAATTATTTCTCCCATTCATAAACAACTGGTGACACTTTAAAAACCGTAACAACGTCTCCATAAAACCGGGAAGCCTTGGACAACAATAAAGTGAAATTGTCTTAACTTAACGGCAATAAACTCTTTTTACGAGTCACTGTACTAAATAGGTTCGTTGACACGGAAGATATTGAATGTTTTGTAAACGGTACAAATAGGGAGCAGGCAGTTCGCTACTATAACGTATGGGATTGGGAGAATCTTAAAATATAACTATTGCTCTGTATCCTTACACTTGATAATCACTTGCTGCTAATTTTTACTGACTGACTACTGTCTGACACACCAATTCCCTAGTTCCAAACTAAGCTTATAAGCTTGTGCTATGAATACTAGGTGAATATCTATCCGAAATATACTTAAATACGTTTATAAACATCCAAGACTCGAGTACAAATGTCCGTGTTCATCACACGAAAAATTTGCCCCTAGCGGTATTCGAACCCGCGACCCTTGGTTTCGTGGTCAGGATATCTGACCACTCGACCAACGGGCCAGTCATGTACTAGAAATACGAAAATTTGGCTCGAAAATTTTGTACGACAAAAGTTCAACCCTTAATACAGACAAGCAACTTTGATCCGGAATATATCACTAACAAATAAAATAATACTACTACAATTTTATAATAAATACCACAGAGTCTTAGTTACATGACAGAAATAGTTTGGTTTCGTTGGAACATTGGCTCTCATTTTTACAATGGCAATTCGCTGATCTGTTATAGAATTCCATCACCTAAAAATTATACATACGTACATACATAACATTGCGCCCGTAATACCCGAAGGGGTAGGCATAGTCAACCATATCTATAAGTTATCACCCATATTACCACTAGATTGAGGGCTTAGAGCGAGTGATGTTGAGGTTTTTCATGGATCTCGTGAGTTAAAGGTGAAATTCAGATGATATGACGGCACCTAATGCATACCCCACATTAAACCGTTGAGGAGTGATGCAACAAACATTATTCATTACTACCCCAGTGTCGACAACATTCACCAATCACATTTCAACTACAACATACAGATTTAAAATCTGGCCCAAAGAAAAATGTTCTCGGCCATTCCTTACCAATTCAATTCAATTACAAACGTATGTTACAAAACAAACCCAATTAACTTGCTGTGTGGTGCAAGTTAACGCCTTCAGCGATTCAAAGCCATCGATGACATGCTGTCATTGCAATCAATATGTTGTTGCACTCTAGTAGGCCATTTAGACCAGTGTTCCGTAAAATGTGCTCCACAGCACAATGGTGTACCATAGTCATTAGTTGGAGTGCCTCGGAAAAAGGTTATCTCATAAAGCTACAGAAAAAAGACGGAAGAATAACACTTACACATGTGTAAATCACGCGAGCGCACGAGCGAGTTGATTAATAATAAATATTTTTTTGTTTTTATTATCAAATGTAAATTAATTACATAAAATCATTTTTTTATGGTGTGCGTAACCGTTTGCTAGAGGTGACAAGAGCTATTTTAGTACATAGACAAAAACCGTAGACAACTAGGTAATGACCATCTATCTTAGTATTCATACCAAAATTAATATGAAATA
Source organism: Glyphodes perspectalis (assembly GCA_951394215.1). Classification (NCBI taxonomy): domain Eukaryota; kingdom Metazoa; phylum Arthropoda; class Insecta; order Lepidoptera; family Crambidae; genus Glyphodes; species Glyphodes perspectalis. The sequence goes on from OX596217.1 coordinate 11,706,142, forward strand.
ATGATCGTTAAAGTGTATCAACATTGTATGTTAACTAAAACTAAATGGATTAAAACCGATATTAATTCTGCTGTACGCTTGTTTGCCTTCATATGACGAAGAGCTACGTACCAAAACCGCTGTCGCTTATGTCTCAAGTCCCCACCCAACTCCCCGATGAAGTTCGAATCGTCTCTGGTCCGATAGCGCTAATTGGTCGTTTGAAGCGCCGCTAATGCGCCTGCGCTATAAATCCTAGCGCGCTGGAGCAACGACCGTGGCCGAGTCCAAGTTCAGTGGGACTGGTGGCGCAGATGGACAGCGTTACGATTATTATGTAACGAAAGGGCGTGCGTTAATAAGGATGTGTGTAGTTGTCTACTTGTACGGTATATTGTGAGTACTGTTGCCGAAAAATCGATAGTTTTGTAATCGATAGTTTAAAGACCAAATCATCTATACGATCGGTAGGACAATCGATAGTATCGATAGTATCGATGTCTCTGTTAGTGCAATACTATCGGTAAACAGCAATACTATCGATAATACTATCGATAGTATTGCTGTTTACCGATAGTATTGCACTAACAGATCGCTGCCAACTAATGAACTATCGACAGTATCGATTTAACACTGTCGATAGTATATAACTATCGATGGTATCGATTATAATCGATAATTATCGACAGTTTTGTACTATCGATAGTATATTCGGTATTGAAGAGCAATACTACGATAGTTCATTGGCTAGCAGCGATCGAAACTATCGATACTATCGATTTTCTTCAACTACCGATAGGCTATCGATAGACAATCGATATTGGTCTATCGAGCGACCACACTAGTGAGAATTAATGATTTCATAATTATAAAACAAACGCATTTCAATGTAGGCGACGAGCTAGCCACTTTCACTACTTTATAACTAACAAGATGGTTAAGCTGCTTACAAGTTTTATCAAGCTACCAAAATCCACCCCTTTTCTCATCGCTCCAACCTACATCCTAATGCATACATCAAAAATATTTACTACAATAACTCTCGCAATTACAGAATAACATCGATAAAACCTATCTATCTATCACAAATCAAAACAGATTAGCATGTTTTGATGGACACATTGAACGTGACATCTGCCATGTACCCCAAACATAATTAAGATTACGTGATATGTTGAACCGAACCGCAGTTCATGGGTCTTGGTATATACTCGCTTATAATAAACATATGTAATGATAATAGCATATTTCACGATTACACAGCACATTGAATCAGAAGGTACCTTTTGTGAAAACGATGTGAATTGAACCGTTGCATGTTGGTCTGAGACTTAAATACGTTTATAAACATCCAAGACTCGAGTACAAATGTCCATGTTCATCACACGAAACATTTGCCCCTAGCCTTGGTTTCGTGGCTAGGGTCTCTGACCACTCGACCAACGGGCCAGTCAAAAGAATGTGCCAACTGTGTTCCTTGCCTAGCATATCGTAAAAGGCGACTAGTAAGTTAGTATATCGGGTTTTGGGTAGGTATGTGATTGTGTAGACGACGAGCTAGCCAATTGTCGCTGCTTTTTCACAATTTTATATCCAACCAAGCTCAGTGCACGCTCACTGCCTATTCCTTCGAGGATTTCGGGCGTGACGTGTATATATGTATGTATGTATGTATATGAATTGAATGACGGGTGCTCAACAGTGAGGACACACGCCTCACATGCCGAACGTGCTGATGCTAGCCTGTCACCGGATTATTCCATTTAGTACAGATTTATACCGCTATCCCGGCGGTGAGGGAAATCATGGTGTGCAAGTCTGCATCAAATATCTATGAGTGTATAACCATGATCTGAATCTGGTTCCCTATCTAAGAGTTATGGAGATCAGATGGCTTATACTAAGCAGATTTGATAAATCTTAGATCATGGTTTAGTAGACCCTGAATAGTTACGGAACATATGATAAAGAGATAAAGATGTCAAAGAGTCCCAGTTCACACTTGTATTATATATCTTATTATATAATCGCTTGTAAAACATATATAATTAATTACAACGATAACAGTATATAAATCAGTAAATGTAGATGTTAATTATTATTTATGTGATGAGTATTTATCGAAGAGGGTTTTTCAGGGATTGATGTATTAATGATGTATGTTTCAAAAAACCTCAACTATGACTATGAAAAGTGATTTTATTCATGACATTGGTTAATATGAAAGTTAGTCAAATGAAATGAAATTAAAAAAATATTTATTTTCCACTAAATTGTAACATTGTTTCACTTACATTTAACAAATATTTGAGTGGACTGGAGCCTAAGCTAGGAGATTCCTGTATCTCATGACTCCAGGTCTCTCGTCGCGGTAAGTAGGGAAAAGGTAAGTTCATTTTGGTTTCAGTACTTTGGGCGAACAAAATTATTTACTTATACTTATAATAAATCTGTAGAGAGGTCAATTCTGTACATGAAATATATTTTCAAAATAACTATCAGGGGGTGATTAGTGATCGATACTGATGCCAAAAATGCAATCAGTAAAATTTTTGTCTGTCTGTCTGTCTGTCTGTATGTTACTTAAAGAAACAAAAACTACTCGACGGATTTTAACGAGACTTGGTACAATTATTTTTCATACTCCTGGGCAGGTTATAGTACTTTTCATCACGCTACAATCAATAGGAGCAGAGTAGTGAAGGGAAATGTTGGGAAAACGGGAGAAGTTACTCCATTTTTTAAGCTTCCGTCGCGTGTGCAGCCTTAATGGTTAAAGTTACATAGAAATCATGTATGACGGAAATAGTCTTTATAATGTTAACCATAAACGCGGGTGACACCGCTGGCACAGCTAGTGTCTAATATAATAATAGTATGTAGCCAATGTTATTCATAAAAACAAACCTAATTTTTCTTATCATTAGGTTAAAATTACTGGCGTTATGGTACATACTCGTAATATCCAATCAATCAATCAATCAATCAAATCATTTATTTGTTGAACATAGGTAGTTTACATATTACATAGTTGGTCATGTTGTGTTACATAAAGTGTCACTATGTTCGGCCATTTTTTGGCGTACAAATCTTTAAAGGTAATATTGTAAGTAATATTAACAAAAAAAAAGGTATTAAAAGAACAAGAAACAAGTGAATTAGTGTTTCATTACATAAATTAATAATACGTATTACCTTGTGGTTTGCCCGTAGTTGGGAAAAAAGTAAGATACAAGGCTTCCTGTCAGTTTGCCAAACGAGTTCATCGAATGTCAATAATAAACACAAATTTTAGAATATATAGCGTCATTGTCTTATTTGGAGTCACAGTTTCACAGAGATATTTATATTGTTTGGTCATTAATTCAAAACTAGTCCAGGTTTAGACTAAGTACTAACTTTTTTGTAATACGGTGACTGTGTTTAATGTGCCTTCAGCTAAGACGTAGGTTGTTGCAAGTTAAATATGTATATTCAACCTATAACAAAAAGGTTGACTCTTATGACACTTTTCAGATTTTGTTTGAATAAGCCTGTATTATTTTACATGCACCAGTATAAATACGTATTTTTATAGTCATTGTGACACATTCAGAATTGTTCGCTTAAATACCAATATAATTTGTATTAAAGAGTAACCAACAAAATAACTATTACGGAATATATGCAGTTATATCTAATGTAAAAGAAAAGAGGAGCTGAACTGGATTAAGCAACAATCACCATTCGAGTAATATTAAAAATTTCAAGAACAAAGTGATGTTTATTGTTGCCCTTCCACATATTATAAACAAAGATAATATGGGGTAACTTATAAGAGGGTAACAGAAAGAACAACTTTCATCCAGAATAAAGGAACGACAGTAAGAATAACTCGGAGAGGATTGACCGGTATAACAATTTGGATTTACAAAATCTACATAAGAAAAGAAAAAGCCAGGTTTATTAATATCAACAGTGTTGACATGTCAAGAGGCATCTCAATCGTGTCATAGTGGGGTATGTCAATCATTTTATTATACCATGGGTACCATCCCCATTGCGATGAGTAAAACCTTTTAGAAACTGGATGGACAAGATTTTCGTATGCATAACATACTAAGATTTTAAGTACTTTTTGTTTGACCTGAATTAAAAACGTAAGGACCCACTAGGTATAGCATCGGGACTAGGTTCAGCGGGACGGTGCGTAACGCATTCCCCTGGGACAACAAAAAAGGTATAGCATAGTAACACATACGAAAAAAGCTGATATTAAGCAATATAAGTATGTAAAAGAGACAGTAAGCCTAACGCAACGCAAGTTGCCATGTACCTACCTACTGACATTTGGGGAGACCTATTGAACGAAATGCGGACCGACTGAAGGTCACAAGGTGCGGTCGAACATAAACGTCGAGGATTTGTTTATTTTTGCCCGGCCAATTTTAGGCGAGGCTCATAATTTGCGAGACTGAAATCGAAATCAAATCTGACATTGCACAAAATGACCCGATGTCTTGTTCAATCGATACCGACAATCTACTTTCGAATCGCAAAACTGACGAAGTCAATAAAGTAACAAAAGTTAACAGCTTAACCAATCCCAGTTTAAATAGACTTGCACTCGTACAAGGCTTAATTCACATTTTGATGTAGAAGCATAAATCCTTTAACGCTCCCAATAAATCAATCAAGCCAAAACAATTTGTACAGCAGTCATCCCGAAATACCCCCGTAATAAACTAAAACAGGAATAAGAGGATACGATACAAAATCACTTACCAGGCGCGTTGGTCGGCACGTCATTTGTCAGAAATAAAGACCGGGATAAAAAAAAATCTTGCAAAAACCGAAGTTGCATTTGATGTCCGGTATTTCGGAAAGTGACAAAGAGACAGAAATATTTAAGCGCGCCTTTTTAACATCAAAACATTATTTTGGCGGCGATTTCTTTACGATCGGTTTAATTTACTTGAAGTGTAGCGTACAAGTACAAAAAAATCACGCATCGAATATTTTCAGTAAACGAGCCAAGAAAAATGTACCTTCACAAAAACAGTCCTTCAAAGTCCAGAAATTCAAGTTGACTTGTAAAATGGCTTGTTAGAACAATGTGATGCTAATATTTGCAAAATCATCAATAGGCATTAGCTGTTTGTCTAAAATTACAAAAAACCTGCAAATAGCCACTAGGTAACAGAAGTTTTGCAAATCATCCCTATTTAAAGTAAAGAATCTGACTGATCGGCCGCCAATGACACGACATTTTTAAACATAGGATGATACGAAAATACGAGTACAAATACATAAATGTGCATACAAAACACGCTCCAGTGATCTCATTGAACATATTGTAAATGTTGGTGAAAATAACAAAAGCTGTTTTGAAACGTTACGATAGAATGTTAGCTGGAGTTATGTTTAAAAGAGAATAGTCGACTGAACCTGTATGAAATATGCATAGATGGTATAAAGTTTCCTTTGTAAGATAACAAAACTGAATAGCTACTCGTTTCCGCGCGGTTTGACGAAGGGACAATGCGTACGTGACATGATATCAAAAAAAAAAAACTAAATACCGCTTATAGCTGACGGGTTTTAATAGCAGTGACAATTTCAAGAACCATAACCGACAGATATTCAAGCAAACAATAGAGAAAATAGATACAAAGAAAAAATAAATAATTCTAGTTTATTGATATACCGAATTCCTCCGTGGATTAATGAACATTGTATGGGTGCTTCTAGGGGCAGTTCTCAGACCACAACTATTCATTGTTCATGCATAGATAAGTAGAAGTTGGGAAAGTAAACATTCTGTTGTGTAAAATAAGACGCGATCTGAATAATAAAACACAGAGGTAACCTTTGAAAGCGTTAACCGTCTTTTTGCGCAGACATCGCGTCGACATGCAACATCGGCCAAGCGTGCTAAGCTGTACACACCCCTGCTTTAATCTTTTACGCTAATATGTTTGTATAGTCTGATTCACGATAAACAAAAAGACAATTTGAGGCACACAATCGACGGTCGATAACCTCTGAATTATAAGTCTCTTCTGATGATACGATCTAAACTAAACAGATGACTCACATAAGTCATTGTAGGTAGATTTTGCATTTGCTATAATCTTAACTGTTATTTAAAATAAATATTTGCTAACTGCAACATACAATAAAGATTACGAAATTATTTCAATAAACACCATGTTTTCCTATACAGACTATTTACAGAAACAAAGAAATTGTTTAACAGAAAGTACTAGGTAGCCAGAAGCTAGTAGAAAGTATACGCTTTTCAGTGATCTATTTACTTATTAAAAGTGTAAAGTATTTTATTAACACGCAAAATCATAATCTCACTTTTGCTTGTTGATTCATAAAAATGAGAACAATAATTCAGCAATAGGACAGTAACGATTTGAATTACAAAATCCCTTTAAAGCGTTCGGTACCACCAAAATAGCTTCCCTGTCTCGATATCATCTCAGTTCCGTTGACAAAAAGTACCTAACGGTCGCGAGAGGAAACAGTTAGTTTAAAATAAAAAAAAAACCGCAACAAGATCCACATGTCGACCGCGGCGTGGACCAATAAGTCAAAATTACAAGACGCCGGGCGGCGGACCGTGCCGCGCGTTATTTATGCCGGCTGCATCTACTTAAGCGACGTACGGGATTGCAACTTTAAATAAGACTTTACAAGCAGTTCAATAAATAAGGAAAAATATATACTCTTTTGTAAACTAGCTGGTTGCAAAGTTACAGAAAACTAAGATACCGAAGTAGATTATCGGAAATCGGTGACTCAGGTTTAGTTTTGACTACAGATATTATCTATTCTAATACACATACTAATTTGATGATACAAATTTAGGAGTTGCACTGCAAAACGTTATATGATAATTTTGCGAAAAAAAGAGAAATTATAAAACATTAACAAAGTTAACTTAGCAATCACCTTAACCGTTAGTTGATAATAAAAAATACGAGACCCATGTCGACCGCGGCGTTGATCCATAAGTCAAAATTACAAGACGTGGAGCGGCAGACCGTAGCGCATGCGTTATTTATGCCGGCTCCATCTACTTAACGGACGGCACAAGGCCGCAAATGTATCTTTAAATTATCTTTACAGGCAGTAAGAAGAAGAATGAGGAGAAATATGTTGCCTCTACATAAGCAGCTACTGGTTACAAAGTTGAAAAAACTAGACTCCTAAGTAAATCATTGGAAAAGTGAAAAATCTTTGGTTGTCGATAAAAGTGGTTTTAATACACATACTGCTTTCAAAGATGATGATCACACAGATATAGGAGTATATGTGTAGACCAATAAGTCAAAATGACAAGATGCCGAGCAACAATGCGCAGCGCAAGCGTTATTAATGCCGGTTGCATTTGATTAACGCACGGTAGCGGACTGAAACGCAAATTATATGAGACTATTTTGTAAATAGTGAAGAACATTAAGAAAAGAGGAGAAACAACATTGTTAGATGTCACTATCATCAATCACATTAAATTATTAACGGAGAGGATGTACCAGTAATTTACCAAAGATAACGATTGTGAAATTATTAGTCTTGTGTTTTTGCACAGGTAAATATATTTGACTGCATCATCGTCATCCTGGCTTACTTCAAGATTGGTTTGAAAAAAAGTCAGCTAAATTGTATGTTATTGATACAAGTGGCGTCAATATCGTCTCAAAGAAAGAAATGTATGTATGAAAGCCAGTGTTGAAGCAACAAGTCAAGGTTAAAAAACCAATTTGAATTATTTATGCCGCCTTCATTAACTTAATCGATGCAAATACGATCGAATTGTAATTATAACATAAAGGCAGCGAAATTATTTTGCAGTGTTCTAAAGTCTCGTAATTTTGTGACTGCAATCTACAATCTAACCCAGACCATTGTCCGTTGTTGGTCTGGGACTTAAAAAGAATGTGCCAATTGTGGTTCTTGCCTATCGGTACCAGGTACCTATGTGGTATCAGGTTTTGGGTGTGTGATTGTGTAGGCGACAAGCTAGCCACTTGTCGCTGCTTTTCCACGGTTTGCCATCTGGCCCAATCCAGGTTTGATTTTGGCTGAAAGTGGTTAAAGGGGCCTACTGCCCCTTTGACTCTGCCTACCCCTTCGAGAATTATGGGCACGGTAAGATAATATTACCGTGTTATGAGCGTGACGATATGTTATGTTAATCTGTAATCCTTGTTTTAATTGAGACTTTATTAAACTCTACAGAAAATCTGAATCAAGCTATATGAGATTAAGAGCCAAACAATATGTATCGTATCTTAATAGTAAATATATAGTGATATTATAATATGCTATTCAAATAAAGAAACAAAAGTAGCGATGAACAAAGACCATCATATTTGTTGTACAAATAGGTCTAGTTGAAATAATTGCAAATGGCGTATTTACCAAGGTTGCTATTATCGCGACAAAGGAAACAACTCACGATGAATCGTCCATTTTTAACTTATTCGCGTCACATTGCTAGATATCTTTCTCATTAACACATGTGTGCTGCAGTATGCTAATTATGCACGTGTTAAACCTAGAGCATTATTTATTTAACAGATAATATAAGACCGCTTTCATGAGACAGCTGGTCTGACTGTTAGTCAACTAAGTTCGTTTAATATTTGATGGTAATACATCAGGGATCGATATGAGGTAGATCAATCAGTAACAATCAGTTCCTCAAATACAGGAGGTGGGGGTACAAACTATTTGATAAAAAAATGGCTTTGTCTTATGTCTAGCAAGGCGATTAGGAATTACTATTGCGATAAATCTTACAGTTAGACAGATATGTCACCATGAGCCATTAAGCCATTAATCTCTAGTTTCATGAAGGTAAGCTAGCGATCGATACAATCGAATAACCAGATTCGTCAAACTTAGGATCATGGTCGAAACGAACACTGCCTAATGCCTATAAACGGGAAATAATAACAAGACGACGGGCATTATGCACCTGGCCTGCATAGTGCTTATACTTTTTTTTCTAAACGTTCCACATCAATTTGCTCTCATTGCTTATATTCACTCGTTTGCTACATCATAATATTTTCCCTAGTTATGGTTGACCACTAACCAGTGTGTTTCTAGGTTAAAGTGCTTTGGAGAAAATCGCATTTCAGGCATGTTATCGGAGTTATTTTATCCACCGCATTTTTCGAAAGCGCTAGGGACGAAATCTTGATGAATTTTTTAAAGTACGGAGAAATTGACGTAATAACCTAATTAATAAAATTGTCTGTTAAAGCAATAGAGTGGAGTCAAACACTTGTATTCTGGATAGAATGTCCAGTACATTTCATTCGTGGCAGATGTTTTACTGGTATGGCAACAATCGCATCTCATCCGCTTTAGTTCTTGACATAAATGTGATTGCTTCCTCTTTACAAGTCGCATTTATCAATATTCTGCTCATGTCCAAAGGGAGCAATTTAGCAATCTTGTCCAACTCCAGCATAGTCTAGTCTCAGACTATTGTCATCACTTTTACCATGAGTTTACTAATTATATAAACGCGAAAGTTTGTATGGATAGATGTTTGTTTCTGTTTCACGGGAAAACTACTGAATGTATTTTAATGAAACTTTACAATAATGTAGCTCATACATCCGAATTACACACTAGCACTTTTTTTTCGTTGTACTACGCGAGAGAAGCAACGGGCAGACACTAGTAAAAATAAATTAATCACTCAGAAAATTGTCAGCTGTATTAAGTGAAGCTGTAGGTGTCCAAATTTATACCGATGCAATTTGACACAAACCACCCAGACAGTAAAACGTCGCTTAAAACAACATAGGTACGGCTAAATATGGATGTCGCAGTCCGAATGAACGATACGCCATTGCAACATATATCCGCTTTGTTCGAGAACATGTTTTAAACGATGTAGGATTATGAATGTTGAAGAGGCGAGTGAGGTGTGTAAGGATCGTGCGAACGCCATATGGGCGTTCGGTTCTCTCTGCCTACCCCGCTAGGGAAGTGGCGTGAAGTTTAGTTAGTTAGTATTCAATAGGACGTTTTTTTAGTGGTTGACATGTATGATCCTTCAAAAAGACTAAAAATATTTTATGAGGATATAGCAATTTGGCAGCGGTTTCAATATACCAATTTCTTAATACCCTTTAGCAAATTTTGATGATTGGTTTTGGTTAGTGCAACTAATTGTCCAGACAGTTTTATCTGTTTACTGTGGACCTATTACATCGACCTAAGATGGTTTTATTTTTTATATTTAGAAGTTTATGTGACGTTACGTTGATCTACAACATAGATATTTTACTGATTTTTTATACATTCTAAACCTTATTATTGAATGTTGTACTGATTCATAATATTATATTACTTAAGGTCATTTAGCAATAAAGCATACAATCCAATACAGCCGCAGCATGCATTAGGCAGATCTAAAGCCGGAGCACATTTAACATGCAGTCTGGGAATCCGCAGTGAGTCCCGGCGTCCTGATTGATCGTCCCGTGTTACGACTTGATGCACACCGTTTATAAACAATTGTATTCGCTTTCGTTAGATGTAACTGCCTTTGCGAAGTAACTAACTCCATGATGATAAACCGTATATTTTAATTGATTATGTGTACCAGATAAATGTTGTATTTCTTAGTTTGAGGTATAAAACTGAACGCGGAAGATTTAGGAAATAATTTCTTTAATCGGAATGATCTCTCATGGGAAGAATCATGTTGAAACTAAGCCACGTACCTCTGGATTTTTTAAATCTACGTATTGATAATAGTAGTGAGCAAAAACATTATGATGAAAACTATAGTTTGGTACTATGATCCATTAGTAGTTTCAATGTAATAACCTGACTTGTTATATCAAGTATCATAGTCTAAGTTTATTTTTGGCTGAATGTGGTTAAAGGGGCTTGCTGCCTCTTTGCGGATTATGGGCGTGATGTTATGTATATATATGCAGGTATGTATGGTCTAAGCAGACTCTGACTAAGTACGGGATAGAATGCTTGTAAAATTTTAAGAGGCCCTTGTGTTGACATGATGTTGGTTTCAGCAAACGAATAGTGGATTTAGGGAATCAATGATATTATTGAAGTACATACGCTAGATGCATGACCTACTACTGGACAGAGCATCTGGCAAATCGTGCGCAAGAATGACGAAGCTGTAGTAATAGAGTCACTCAAGTGGATCCAATTAGGTAGGTGTTGAGGTTAATGGAATTATGCAGGCCGACCGAGAAAATGGCCGACCTTTCATTCTTAAAGACATTTATTTACACATACTGCCTTTATTAACATAACATATACTTCCCGTAAAAGATAACATAAGTAATATCAGAATTAAAAGACAATTATCCGAGGTATAATAATTTCTATGTAAACAAGAGATTCTGATAAATTCTACAATTTCACTTAAATCAATATTTATGTGAATGTGTTATGAAAAACAGTTTATTATTTTTGAATCTTCAATTGCTGAAGAGTGATTAAGTAACTGATCGATCTTCAAAGTATGAACGGCATTAGCTAGAATCACACAGATAATAATCAAAACTATAATTTATTTCATAATCTTCCTAGCGTTATGTTCCGTGCTTAGACGGGTCCGCTTAGACCATGATCCAGGATTTAGCGAGTCCGGTAAAATTACACTAAAGCGACTGCCGATCTGACCTTCGTAACCCTAAGATAGGGGAACCAGAAAACTTTTGGATCATGGTTACAAATCCAAAGTGGTTTGAATTTGCAGGTTTCATGACGATGTTTTCCCTCACCGCCGAGCTAGTGGTATAAATACGTACATAGATTTAAAAAATCTAGAGGTACATGCCCGGGTTTCAACCCGCACTCCTCGGTTAAAAGGCACGTGTCCTTACCCATTGAGCTACCACCGCTCAGAACTATAATTTATTTATGGGAACATTTAGCTTGGCTCTTCTACGGGAAGATTTATGAAACTATAAATTTCTCATTGATTTTTATTTAGCGTAGTTTGGAAATATGTGTACAAAGTCGCGAGTCAGACTTACTTACTTAGTAGTTATGAATAAAACTGCACTTTAACGTCCGTTTCGTCCATTAGCAGCGCAAGCGCCGATCGCGGTCGGTGGTCCTGCGCCGGCGCATTCGCAGATGTTGTTTACGTCTTTAATCCCAATCATTCCCCTTTAATGGCTTGATAAGGCGAGTACACAATTACCCTTAATGTCTTGAATAATATAATAGTAATTCATAGTTGCTTAATCTTTTTACGTGATGTTGATAAGTAATGTATCGTCAGTGACCGATTCGTCTATAAAGTTTTTATCGTCAATATTATAATAAAGGCCTAATGTAGTATAATGAGGTTACTGATAATTTGGTGACGGGTACGATAGTGACCATTCTTAATTAAATAAATGTAAATATAAATAGTTAGTTTTAGTTACATAATAAGTTTTTGCAGTTTTATTTTATAAAGCAATAATTTCTGCAACTAAAATAATACTTTAGTTATGGAATTCTGCCGAATGGAGTTTTTAAATTTCATATAACGATTCGATCTGGAATTCAATGTAATAAGTGAGCCGATCGTCATCCGTATATCTTCATATAAAATGTCTACGTAGTTAATTAAGGTTCTTTTCCATACCAATGTTTAAGTCATCATGACGTCCCATTATTAGCGACGGAAATACTATTGTTTCGGCCGAAGATAATTTTAATTGGTCAAACAATGGTTACCGCGTGGAAGCGTCGCTGGCGGGATAAGTTATTTTCGTTCAAGTGTCGAACGTGATTTTATCTTAGGACTTGTTAGAAAGAAGATAGAGCCACAGAGTAGAAAGAAACAGTAAGGAACCTTTGCTATAAAAAAGAATATCTAAGTTTTTACTAATATCATAAACGCAAAAGTTTGTATGGATGGATGGATGAATGTGGATATTTGTTGCTCTTTCAAGGAAAAACTACTGAATGTATTTAAATGAAACTGTACAATGATATACCTCATACATAATAATAATACATAGAATATGTTTCGTTGATGTACCACGCGATCACGGGCAGAAGCCAATTGGTTAATAAACTGCTCTTTGTGTCTATATAACTTAGTTATTGTAAACTAATTACGAAATGTTTGTACTGCATATATGTATTTTACTGTGACATTTAGTTAATGATCAGTTATTTCTTGTTTACTGGAAGGTGCAGTAGTATATTTCTATTAGGTACTTTATCTCGCATCTCGCAGTAGACCGTATTTTACCCTTGTCTTGTTAAGATCTATATCTAACGTCTATAAAGTTGAGACTAACTGTAGACGAGATTTTAATAGAACTAGTAATTAATTGGTGCGTTACTTAGACATAACAAAGTGATTTATCTTACATCAAATGTGATTCATGGAACAGATAAGTTAAAACACTATTAACATAAAAATTAAAGGGGCTCGCTGCCCCTTTGACTCTGCCTACCACTTTGGGGATTATGGGAGTGATGTTACGTATGTATGTATGCAACATAAAAATTTTGTCATTATTTATAAAAACGGGAAATATCTTCGTTTAATTGGTATATATTGACACCATACAGAAATATTTCTCAATCAAACGCTATCCAATTTTATTTATACTCATAGTGGTTGAATGAGCTTATTGCCCCTTGATGCTGGCCACCCTTTCGGGGACTTCGGGGGTGAAAGTACATATAATGTATATTTGATGTAATATGTTTGATAAAATATAAATAAATCATTTTCTGAGATCTCATCAGTCACCATAAACAACTTAAAAATAGCTAATAATAGCTAAAGACAGCTACGTTTTCCACCATAAGCACTTAGTATAGAATCGTTTCCTACCAAAAAACAAAGATTCACGTTACAAATCATACAGTGTTGCGGGATAGCAGCATCTTTAGAAGAGTCTGTACCAATTAACACTAGGATAAGAATCTGTATCTGATGACAGCTCACGGTAACGACTCGCGCGCATGCTACGAGACGTATGCATTAACAGAGAGCTAGATTAATCGCTGTAAACCGTAATAATTAACAGATATCATGCCTAAGGAATTTTGATGGGTATTCTTCATGTGGGACGTGAAAGTCTTGTACGGTGTGTTGTTAGTCTCCGGTGAAATTTGCAGGTCTTCATCCGTATATGATTAATTGATAATTATTTTGCTAACATGATGTTTCTAACGTTATGAAATGCAAAATTTTACAAGGAAATACCAGGCGTTTGTACTAAACAACGTGTCTCCTTGCCTCGAATTCTGCACGGGCGAAGCCTTCATTTGGGTGGTGCTATTTAAACTTATTAGGAGCATAAAAAATAGAAAAGATTTAACGACAGTCTATGAAATCCTTAAATGTAAGTAACCATTATTCTATTTAGATTGTCGAAACTTCCAATTATACGTATGTGCTGATGATAACTTAAATTACAGATTCTTTAACACAACATAACATCACGCTCATAATCCCCGAAGGGGTAGGCAGAGTCAAAGGGATAGCATGCCCCTTCAACCACATTCAGCCAAACATAAAGCCGGGCTGGGTTAGATGGAAAATTGTGAAAAGCAGTGACAAGCGGCTAACCTGTCGCCTAGACAATCACACACTTAAAACCCGATATACCATTAGTCGCCTTTTACGACATGCTAGGCAAGAACCACAGTTGGAATATTCCAGACCAACATGGGACAGTGGGCTGGGTTGGATGGAAAGCTGCAGTGAAAAAAGGAATGACAAGTGGCTAGCTCGTCGCCTACTCAGTCACATACCCAAAAGCCCGTAAACCATTAGTCGCCTTTTACGACATGCTAGGCAAGAACCACATTTGGCATATTCTTTTTAAGTCCCAAGTCCAGACCAACATGGGACAAGTCCTAGTCCAACATGGGACATTCTTTAAAATCCCATTTAAAAAAATCCTAAACAGAAATCCAATCAGTCAAGAAAACTCAGTTTAAACGTTTATAAAAAGAAAAACAGCACAAAACCTGATTCATAAAGCAAACACAATGACACTACAAGAATTGGGTGATCTGTATCACATGATATGACAAGCGAACATCCACTGTAAACACCAAGTCAAGTGGCACTTAAGTACTTGTCAACGACGACAAGAGCTCAAGCATACATTAGTACAACCAGTAATTAGATGCGTACGTAATTAACTAAACAATATGTTGCGAGAGAGCACATAGTGAACTAATTTGCGTATAGAACACGTGGGAACAAACATTTTCATTCCATTGTAGAAGAAGAGAGTTACCGAGATAATATTGTGAGATAGTTGACGTAGCATTAACGCAAAGAGGATGTGCTGCCCTATTTATGACAATTACGCGCGATATAGTTAAACGGTATCTGTGTTGTTTATCTAGAAGTTAGTTTCATTTGTTTTTTCAAGCATTTCAAGGGATTACATCGCCTTCGCAGACTTCATAAATATGAAGTGATGACGTTTAATATTTAGACAAGTGTGTAATTAGAAAACGTACTAGTTGATTTCATTCAGACTTGTAGGTAAGTTTTATGATAACGATCTATTAAATATGTATTTTTTTCGAGA
The DNA here is from genome assembly GCA_951394215.1 of Glyphodes perspectalis. NCBI lineage: Eukaryota > Metazoa > Arthropoda > Insecta > Lepidoptera > Crambidae > Glyphodes > Glyphodes perspectalis. The sequence continues at coordinate 11,721,684 of OX596217.1, forward strand.
TTATATCGAAATTAAACATTTTAATTTATTGCAATTACCATATTTTCAACATTATGGGTAAGATAATATCTTTCCAAAGTTAAGTAGAATTAAAATACATTATGGTTCTTAACAAGTTTCCTACTCCGGGGATTCCCTATTATATCCGTTCGTGGATTTCAGACTGACGTCTAATCACATTTGGAAATGGCGAAAAACGTACGGCTTATAACCTACAGTGAGATTAAAGATTAAATGAAGAAGATAAGGCAGCATACTTTAACAAAAGTGGCCCTGAGATTAAAGAAGCTATAATGAAGAAGCACAAAGGATATACAAAATTAACAATGGTGATAATAAAGATAAAACGTTTACTTACATTAAAGAAATGCGGCCTCAGTCTCCCAATGGTGTACTTGGCGACATCTGTGGTGAGCTGCTGGCAGGCGCAGCCGAAGAGGAACACCCCCACCACTCTGTACACCTCCCACACCCACGGAGGCAAGTCCCTCCCGAGGATGGTCCGAGGCCGGCCCTTGTAGTCTCTCAACCTGATCCATTCTGTTAGACACATCTGGGAACAAAAGAAAATTCAAATTCAAATTTGTGCGTTAGTTAGGTTTAACATTTGACTGCTTGATCAGTTACCAACAGTCGGCTCAGTTGCCACAAAAAAGAATTTGGACACGGATAGAAATTATATACCTATGCTAGTTTATGACTCAAAGTGAATGAACCAACTGCGTTCTTTGCCTACCACGCCGTTAAAGGCGACTAATGGTGTAATGGGTATTGGGTTTGTATCACAACTTTTTAAAACTAAAACTTTTTCAAAAACCGAAATGAAATGAAATTATTCATTTCTACAAATGGATTTATAACAAATTCTTTTGCACGTCAGATATTTTTTACCGAACCGACATTCCTAACATTCAGTGTTATATGTAGTTTTATTTAGTTGTCATTACACAGTCCCATAATCCACCTCTTAGTTTCATCATCAGATCTTCTGATAATAATACTTTGACAGTTGAAAAAAAACACGTCAAGATTTAATTAAGTACCTATGAACATAACAACTTATAGAAGATCATCAATGTATTAAGATCTATATTTGGTTTGTAAGATAATAATACATACATACATACATAACATGACGCCCATAATCCCCGAAGGGGTAGGCAGAGTCAAAGGCCATCAGAGCAGCAAGCCACTATTTGCATTGGATATAAAATCCTAAAATAGAACAACGTAGGTCGATTTTACATTGACATTTAGGCAATTAGCATTCTACAATTACAATGCAGACAGAAAATGACCTCACGATTCAAGAAGGTCGATTCTTTTGGTATTATTGGCAGCCTTACAAGGCTAAACGCATGTAAATTGCAATTAAGACTGCACAAAATCTGCACATGTCAACGTAATGCAAATATGTACATGTTTGCATTCAAACTATAGCTATGACGACGCGAGTGCAATATGATATTATTGCTGTTGAATTTACTTTTAAAATATATTTGCTATTTTAAGGAATTTTGCGTGGAAATTAGTAGACTTTATATTAGGACTTCAGGCGTAAACCAAATTTCAAGTATTTTATATATCTATACTATTATTATAAAGAGAAAAGATTTGATTGTTTACATAGAATAGTTTATTGTATGGGAGCCCCCCATAAATATTTATTTTATTCTGTGTTTAGTATTTGTTGTTATTAGGGCAACAGAAATACATCATTTATACAAATGTCAACTGTCTAGCTATCACGGTTCATGAGATACACCCTGGCAACAGACGGACGGGCAGACAGCGGAGTCTTAGTAATAGTGTCCCGTTTTTATCGTTTGCGTACGGAACCCAAAAATATAACATATATATTTTTTTATCATAATATTTGATCTGATTGTGCATAATAGTACATTAATAGTATAGAGCAAGATAACGTGATAATTATAACACTTTATTAAGCTCATCCCAATCCAACATCAATCTTCAGGGTTCAAGTCATGTCTCGATCTTGCAATCAGCTGGACCTTGCAGCGCAAATATGGCGCAAGGTCGGGCCGCGCGCGCGCAGAATATCGCCCACCCCATTCGATAACCAATTAGCACCATTAACTAGCACATTACGAGGATATGAGATAAAGAACAACTGTATACATAATATTTGCTATGCGAAAGTTAACTTGAGCCTGAAGATATGACAATGTTATAATAACAACAATTTGAGATTGTTCGGTCATGAGCATGTTACCTCTTATTACCTCGCTAAACAGAATTTAGTTTTAAATTTTCTGTTGTACGGCTGAGTTATATATATACGAGGGAAGGTTTACGTCTCTCATTATTGGCTTTTGGAGTCAATCTGATTTTCCTTAACGATGGTGGATTGTCTAGATGACTTGACTATGTGTGACACACAGTGTGTCTACTTAGATGCCTTGTATATGCATACTACCCACAGACCACAGAAATATACTACCTATACATATAAGGTTTGAGTGCATCCCGAGCCTTTTTTTTTGGAACTTGTGTGCCAAGGTCAATTTACTTATTAGATATTTATTTATATTGTAATATGGTTACCCCCCCCCCCCTGGCTAAAAAATATTGTATTGCCCCCCCCCCCCTCCATAAACGACTCCAAAAAAAGATTCTACCAGAGATCCCAAAGGCCGTCTTCCTTCTGAGGCACGGAATCCTACAAAAATAGAGAAACGCGATGAGTATGAGTCACACGTTACCTGTAAATCGTTACTAATGGGGCGCTAACAAGTCGACAAGGCGGGTACACACAGGGTGAATACTTCACACGGCCGTAAGTACACGATAATGATGTGCGTGTTTGGTGTTAGCCCGACCGACCCGGTGACAAACTTGATATAGGTCTGTGATATATCGTGAGAACAACTTCTCTTCGTCTTTTATTTTATTTAGATTATGATATTCCTCAAAAGGAGCGGTGGTAGCTCAATGGTAAGGCTCGCGTCTAATGAGGCGCGTGTCTCGGGTTTATTAGACGCGAGCACACACCTCAAAATTTTTCAAATCCATGTAGTATTTATACCACTATCTCGGCGGTGAGGGAAAACATCGTGAAGAAACCTGTAAATTCAAACAACTTTGGATTTGTAACCATGATTCAAAAATTGTCTGGTTCCCTTATCTTACGGTTACGACTAGACTCGCTAAATCCTGGATCATGGTCTAAGGACGCCGTGTAAGCACGGGACATAACGCTAGGAAGAGGATCAATTTCTCTCTCAAAATCTCAATTCTCAATTTAAATGTAAATGTAATTTTAATTATTAAGCTGTAATTAAAAAAAGACATCGTAGACGCAAATTTAATGAATGTTAGAGACATTCAAACATCTAAGTTATCGTATACAGATAGTATGTAACTCAGTAATTCTTTAATGATAGAACGGACGAAGCTGAAATTTAGCACAAACCGGAATAACTGTGTATTAAGTTAAATTACCTGTGAATCCTAACCTGTATAAAAGATAATTTCTATGATCTCGCTTAATTGCGCAGATTCCGGGCTCCCCACTCGGGACTCTACGCGAAATCTACGTCTACGCCGCTGCCGATCCATGCGGCTCATCTCGAGGGAGAGGCAACCTCGCCCCCAGAACACCTCGCGGTGCTTATGACGGCACAGACCACAGTGTCACCCCATCCTATTTAACGGACGAGGATCCACGTGTCGTCATCTTCTCTGGGGCTGCTTAACGAAGTGAATGCAGGCCCCCCCGCAAACACTCCACAGCCCCAAAGGCCCTTTTAGTCGCCTCCTACGACAGGCAGGGATACCACAGGAGTATTCGGAGCCCCCCCTGTAGGGCGCACAATCATATACCTATCCTATAACCCTCTTTATTCCTAAAGAGGTAGACAGAGGTCAATGTGTAAAATCATTTCGTAAATTTAAGTAACATTTCTCAAAACAGTAATTGTTGACAGTTAAACAAAAGGTTTATTTACGTTGTACACTTAAAAGCACCAAAAAGCACCCGCAGTTCCTTGGCCTACTAAAGAAGGGACGAGACCTCAAAAGGCACATAAAACCGCGCAAACACGTTCCGTCAGATTGCGGATGAGTAAGACAAGGGACTGAGATTTGTTTTTTGTAAAAAAAATAATGAGAGATAATGACCTTCCGCTCACCAGATCATTAAATGTGCTGAGTTAAAAGTTTATGCGCTGCGAACACACAAAAATACTTTTATTGTTTGTGAATAACTGTAGTTACATCATCGTAATTATAATTAATAATAATAATGAAGATTAGGTACTTGGCATTGCCCGTTCCTAATCTCCAAAACCCAGCTTTGTGACTGAGAAAATGATAAATAGTCAAAATAAAAATAATAATCAATTCAGACTACATCAAATACATTGATCTGACTCCGTGTTAAGCACCGTCCGTATTAGAAACAACAGTGGTATTACAAATATATACTTAAACACTGAATATTAACACCCAGACACAGAACAAACACAAGTATTTATCACGCGAACATTTGTCCTGGGTGGGGATCGAACCCACAACCCTTGGCGCATGGGGCAGGATCACTACCAAATGCGCCATCGAGCCAATTATTTATATAAAATAAATGGCTTAACCAATTTCCATTAAGTTGCCATCAAGATTTAAAAAAACTAAAAGTAAAATTAATGACCAAAAAAATGATTTTACTAAAAATACATTCAGTACATTCTACTACCGATTTGAGCGATTTTAATTAATATTAAATGACGATGATAATTATCTTAGTACACAATCACTATCACACACATTACTTCCAATACGATGATCATATGACAAGAACACTACTTCAGCAGAACAATGGACAAGCAAGGAACAAATTATGTAATAAATCTCTGCATTGCGAATCAACGAGATGCCCTCATGATTGGCCGATCTCCACAGTCAGCTTACGTCACAAGGCACTTAATTATCACGGAATCGCTCGCTACGCGCTCATTGCGATCTGTGCTGTCAAGTAGGTACACGCCGAGTGATACATTCGCTAATTATGATCGATGCGGTGAGCCAGACATCGAGTACGGCACATATTGTCTCGATATATACAACACTAGCTTCTGCCCGTGGCTTCACTCTTGCGGCACATAGATTAAACAGTGCTCATTAGATATCCAGTCTAAGCCAAAATTTAACCCTTTGGATTGGATCTTTCGCGCAATAATGACTTTTATTGCGAAAGATCCACATACATTCTTACAAATTTTCGCATTTATTAAGACATGTTACGTATGACACTTACAATAGCGAATAAATACGAAAACTGTAATTTAAATGGATACATCCTGGTTTATATCTCTGGTTTATGAAGTAAAAATGTTAGGATTTATTTTTTATTTTTCGTACGTTTTTTATATTATTCTTTCGAACGTAGCTTTAAACAAATAAGAATTTTAAATATGTTTTATTTATTTTTTCATATTGATACAAGTGATAGATATGGACCATTACCTACTTTAGGTAGGTATAAACTGTATACATAAGCTGAGTTTCAACATCAGAAAGATTTACTAGGTCACCTGAGTAAACGCTTTTTTAAAGACAATTTCCTGAATAATAAAAGCCGGGAATTATAAACTCTTTTGTTTGTTTAGAATCTCATAAACTACTGAGCTCATTCTTGTTGTAAAATAAGAAAGGTTATTTTTAATTTTAGTGCAATTGTTTCATCAACATTTTGTTATTTTATTTCCATCTGCACTATTAAAAACTCCGGCATTCAAACGTAGTTCACTACGCTACCGGGGTTTGAGAAACTGAGATTGGCGATTAGACCATATATTTATGTACATTTCTAACTCATCCGTGAACCGCCGAAGGCCCCCTAAAACCAGACAGCAAGCAATTTTAATCCCAGGCGCCTGAATTACCTAACTAAGTAAGTAGGTAAGTCTTTGGATGCAGCAAGGTCATCTGATTATCTTATATTTAACATTCTTTATGTTACTGTGTAATCAATTTTGTGCGGAGAAAGCAAAGCTATGGACGCCATATTCGAGGGGTGAATTTTTCAAGTCTATAATACTATTATACTGGATCGAAAATTTTACGATTACAATAAAAATACCTGCTACATATATCAATAAAAAAAAACACGCAAGCGAAGCCACTGGAAAAGCTAGCTACGAATAAATGTAGTTATTAAGTGCGACGCGTGAACAACCGCTAATAAAACAAGATAGATATAATCATAGATTTAGAATTTTTTGACTACGCAAAAGATACATAAAACGTGGGAGCGAGAAATCCTGCTGAAATACAAACCGCCCGAGAGAAAAAGAGACAGCGAATGAAGTACCTATATGTCAATGTTTTTGCGAGTAAGAGGCCATAGCGTCCCGGTCTATTCGACGTCGCAGTGAAATTTGTGCATTTATGTATTAAACCTTGGATTATAATCGAGAATATTAAATGTGCAATTGAGGTGACTTGTTCTGTACGTGATTGTGAGGTTACACGACGGAATAATCCGAATAAATATACTTTTCACAGGTAAATACGATTTTATCATTAGATTTTTTCAAACCATATTTTGTCAAATTGTTGCTAGTAATCGGTTTAGAAAAATATGTTTACAATAGTATATTGATTATAATTTATCTTTCTAAGTAAACATCGTGATTATAATCAGAATTGGGGAAAATATTGTGTAAAATAGTAAATAGTTTGGTTACGCTAGTGCTTGACAAAGCGGTGACGTCACGAGTATCGATAAAAACTTAATCGTCTTTTAGCGACATCATGACATGAATACAAAGTTATTTAGCCAAGTTATGTTGAAATATAATTATATTCACATTGGGAACTCATTATCTTCGTAAATTTGTTAGTTAAGTAACTGATAATTTTTCTAGGTTTCCAAGCAACCTAGCATTGTGTAAAAAGTGGATGCGGACTATAGACAGACCAGATTGGACTCCCAGTAAGAACTCCACTATCTGCAGCAAACATTTTGACGGCAAATGACGGCAGCAAAAAATTTGTTGCACTACATATTATTTTTAAATAACTAAATGTCACCAAATTAAAAGTTTCTGATATATTATTTGTTTCATTTCATTCCATCAGTCAAAGCCAAAGTCATATCTTTTTGTCTTAGTATAAATTATAAAACATATTTCAATTTTTTTTATTTTTTACACGCTGAATATACGAAGAATTTTACCATCTCATTGTTTATAGAACTACTTAGAATGAGATTTCTTACCGACTAATTCCAATTTACCTAATATATACCACTACTGATTTCAGTCAATGCCATAAATAATTAATCAAAAGAAAAAGTATAAAAAAGCTTTTTAAATACCTATATTATTAGTATACAACTGAATCAGTCTATAATGTGAAAGTGCGTCTTTGACAACACTATTATTGACTCACACATAGACGTCAACCAACGCATGTTTAAATTTATTTTGGTCATGTCTCCGAGCCGTCTTTGTGTATCTTGTACATCCTAAATCTATGGATATAATAGTATAGTAAAATACTGCAATATACAAGTCTATGAACGCTAAGCTAATTAATATTACGCAAACGACGTGTGACCATAATTACAAACAATCACATTCGTTCGACACGAGAAATCAATCAACACCAACTTTCAAGCGAATTACCATTCATGCTAATTACACACTGTAATTCGTCTCGACCACGATTACAATGTAATTAGCATGATTTGTCCAATTCGCATGCAAATCGTCGGAGAATTGCATAAACGCGGCGTCGAATCGACCCGGCGGCTTTTTGCGGCGAATACCTGGGGACCAATGGACCAATGGTGGAACAGATACGCTTTCTTTGCAATTCTCAGTCTAGAATTCATTGTATGTCTCGCTGAGGTAACCTGCCAATCATAAAAAAAATATGTCTAGGGGTACCAGCGGTTCTATTAGTTTGAAATACACATCTTAAAAATCTGACTACCAAAGTCTTAAAAATACTAAAAAATAAATTAAAAAAATTCTTGATAAAATAACAATAAATCAAGACACCTATTAATTATGAATTATGTAACATTTTTTAAATATTAAATAAGCCCTATTTTTAAAAACGGCAATATAGGTAGACATACATAATAAATATAAATATGTAATAATAATAAATATCCGACGACATCACATACATTGATCTGACTCCGAGGTAAGTAGCTCAAGCACTTGTGTTACGGATATCAGAATCAACAGTGGTATTATAAATATATACTTAAATATTGGATATAAACACCCAGACCCAGAACAAACACAAGTATTCATCATACGAATGTTTGTCCTGGCTGGGGATCGAACCCACAACTCTTGGCGCATGGGGCAGGGTCACTACCGAATGCGCCATCGAGCCAGTGAAATAATAAAGAATTAAATGTAGTGAAAACGCAACAAACTATTTTAAAAACGTATTGCATAGTATAGATAGAACCAGTTGAAAGCAAATCCGTCACGCATTTAACTTTTATTCATGTTAAGAATAGCGTATGCTAGTAGACAGGTATTTTCCAAGATTTATACGGTACAAAAAGTGCAACATTTTCCATGACGAATGAGTCTCTTTAATGTAGGCATGTGCATACATAACATCACGCCCGTACTCCCCGAAGGCAGAGTCAAAGCGACAGCAAGCCCCTTAAACCACATTATTTAGCATGTATTTTCGTTAAATTGATTTTAAATTGAAAAATAAATAGCTTAATCGCACGTCGAGTTGTCCAAAATTACTTTTTGAACCTTTGTACCCAACTCTTGACCTACATATCATCTCACATATCAATAAACACGTTATCTTAACTGCTGAATAAAACTGTTCACATTGTATCTTTAATTATAAAGTCTTAAGTAGATTAAATGCAGTAAGTTATGATATGATACACGTCATATACCTTAATTAGAGATTACAATCAAGCGGCATTTTTTTCCAGCGGAGCTAAAATTGTGCTGAAACCAGCTGAATTCCTTGATCCAGCATTCCAATCTCTAGTAGGGAAATTCAGCGGCATTGCACTAATATTGCTTTCCCATCTAACCCAGTCCGGCTTTATTTTTGGCCGAATGTGGTTGAAGGGGCATGCTGCCCCTTTGACTCTGCCTACCCCTTCGGGGATTATAGGCGTGATGTTATGTATGAATGTTATGTCACACATGTCGCTGGACCCAGCACAGCTAAAATTAAAAATAATTCTAACAGCACGCAACTTAAAATTGTGAACTTTTAGGAGAGCAGTTCACCATTTTCAGTAGCGCGATGCTAGAAATTAACAATGGTATTTAGATTTCTTAACCGACATCATCATCTAATGAACATTCAACTAAAAGCGCAGAATGTTACAAACATACAGTGTCATAATTCATTATAGAAAATAGCAGCATCGCTTTAAGACTAGCACCAGGAATATCAAATGATAACTTTGCCTATCAATATGCACCAACAGCAATAAAAAAAATCAATAAAGCTTTGATTTATTCCTCATTACCAACAAATAATAGATTTGCATCAACCGTCAGTCAAAGTAAATGATTAATTAAACAAACAAACAGATCTCGTAAAGTGAGTATCTAAACATAGACAATTATCAGGGTTGTTCCAGAGTAGGAAGCAAGGCTGCAGACATAACTATGCCAACGACGGGAATGTGGCACTTCCTTCCAAAGATAGTCTTATCTGAAGACGATTTATACAGCATCTTACCTTATGAGAACCGAGAGAGGATTAGAGACATAAGTTAAGACTATCGCAATGCTAAATAAAGGACACTAAAATAAATTCGATACAGTTATCAAGTTTCAAGACGAAGAAACTTAGATAGAAATTTCTAGATGCAAATACAAGAAACTCGTATCTACATTATTAAAACAAGCGAAATTACTTTCTTCTACGTAAGTGCACGTACATTAAATAATATTTTTCTGTGTTATTCATAAACCACATGGCTGAATAGAGAAACTACTAACAATTACCCACAGAAAATGTATTATACGAAAATTGTTAAATATTACAGAAACAAATTTTCATGTTGCTAGACATAATACACGTATATAGAAAAAATGCTCCTGAATATTAAAAATCAAAGTAATTTGATTCTTTGCACGCGTAATAATTTATTACTTACGTGATTCATGATGTTTAATAAAATTAGTATATTATCTTTATAGAGTTACTTATTTCACCAAACATTACTTTAGCGATCACTGCTGTTAAACTCGCGTTAAGGTAAAATTTTTGTTTTATAGAAATATACTTTTTGTCCTTTTTTTATTCCTCTGACAACGTATATGGAAAATTTACGATATCGCCGATTGAGACACACAAAAGAAAACAAATGCAAATACCAATATTAGTTGATGAAATAGTATATTGGAGATGATTACAATAGCGACTTGTCCTTAATGTTTTTTCTTGGTTATTCAACATCATACGAAAACCGGCGTTCTAAGAAACTATTCGCTAATTAAGATTAAGATAAAATTGTAATTAAAAAAAGGCGCGCGAATATGAATTTGAGAAACTGTTATTATCAAAGAAACTATTCGACATAACTATTTAACTATTCTAGGAACCAAGAACTATTTCCGGCTTTCAAAGCTTACCCCATAAAATGTCCCAACATGGCAATAAGTGAATGAAAATCTTACAAAATTGAACATTTAAGTCAAACAGTTTTAAACCTTACACTCTCCTTATAAAGTTGAAATCAAATTTATCCCTATCCCCAATCGGGAACACCCGCAAGCTACAAGATTAGACCAAGACTACCCTCTAAGCAAAACGTTACTTCAGGATTACCATTCTTAAAACGTTCCCCTCATAAACTTACGTAACAGTCAACATTCTACGGCTTACAGGACGGGTTATTTCACAAATCTCTAAAACAAATACACAGCTTACGACCTTACGAAACGTTTCAACTAAATCTTTATCCTAATACAGTTTTATAGCCGCATCTAGCTGCATACAAACCCGCGCGCTTAGACAGAAACGACTCGATAAACCCGAGTTATGTCAGCTTTGTAAGCCTTTCTAGGTGCTATTTTGGGCGGTTTTATATATATTTTTGTTTGAAAAATAAGCGATTGGTTGAAAAAAAAGTTGCTACAGGCCGCAGGAGAAATGGGTTTTGTTTCATTTTTCATTACGCTGTTCTCAAAGAGTTTTGGGAAAAATAAATTATGGCCTGTTTCCATCGAACCAATATCGATGCCTAAAAAAATTTATAGTGCCTGATTAGAGAAATACTTACTTTAATACTTAAATATGAACGTGAACAATGAATAAGATTTTTTTCTAAAACTGCCGATTGGATTGGATTTTAATGAAATTTTAGAATAATGTCTCTTATACACCCGAATAACATATAGGTTATGTTTTATCGACGTACCACGCGAGCAATGCCACGGGCAGAAGCTAGTCGCCGATGAAGTGACAATACCTCCTTACTAATATCCTTCCTTTTTTGTTATCAAATAATAAAGTTATCCTGTAAACATTACATTAAAAGTTATATGAAAGTCTTATGATCAAAACCTAAAAATTGGATCGTTTTTTCGTTCTCCTGAAAAAAAAGCATATCTACAGTTAGGAGGTATTGCACTTCGCCGTCGTAGTGTACAATAAATACATTCGAAATTCAACATCATCAAATAATAATAAAAAATACAACTCTACGCACTTTCTTTTTCAAAACGGCACACCACAAAAAAAAACTGCCAACCATCATCACAAAAAACCACTCCAATTACTCAATAAAAATTCCATCGGCGTGTTGACGTTCAAAATACGTAAACCCTGAACGCAAAATTGGCAATTGAATCTAAAAACGCGCCCGCATGCGCACAGGCTATTTATAGACGCGGCAATGACACGCTGGGCTTCCGCGGATGCACGAGCCCAGGGTTACTAGGGGTGTGCTAGATAAGATAGCGCTCTACCCTACTACATAACACAATAGTCTAGTCTATAAATAGATTAAAGACTAATCTAATGCTAGCAATGGTGAATTTGTTAAAGTCTTCTGGAGATATGGTGAATTGGTAATGTGTTTCCATACATATCATGACGCCCGTAATCCCCGAAGAGGTAGGCAGAGTTAAAAGGGGCAGCTTACCCCCTTACACATTTAGTCAAAAAATTAAATTGAACTGGGTTAGATGGAAAATTGTGAAATAAAATTGAACTGGGTGAAGATGAAAAAAAAAAAACAAGTGGCTAGCTCAGTGCCTACATAATGACACATCCAAAAGTTAATATACCATTAGTCGGTTTTACGACATGCTAGGCAAGGAACACAACTTGGCAAATTATTTTAAGTCCCACACAAAAATATTTTCCAAAATAATCTAATATGGCAAGCAGACAACTATTACTCGTGCAGAAAATAACTTCTAATATCAAAAACGTTAAAATACGATAAATTCAAATCCATAAGGCACTACTTGGAGTTGAAACCCTAACTACTTAACTTCCATAGACAGCTTTAATCGCTGCATAGTAAACTTAAAAAGATAACTTAGATTAGCATAGACAGTCTTTATGGGCCGTTCAAGTTAAGTGACATTGTTGACACCGCCTTATGGGCTGCGGACTAACAAGCAACTTAGTTAAGTTTATGGCGAGTCTCTGTTATTTAAGTTCCTTTTAACTTAATTGGCAAACCGGCAATATTTAATACCTTTTGGAACATAGCACCAAGTAAATTCAATTAAAGTGTTAATTTTATTGATATGAATATGTAAATTATTTAATACTAACCGTTGCCCGCAACTTCGTTCGCGTACGTTTTCTTTCTTTCGAGGAATCCTATGTTATGAACGGTGGAACACCAGCGATGTGTCAATGAAAGTTCCGTCAAATGTTTCATCAAATCTCATACAATTAAAAGAGCGGTGATGCTCAACAGATGGACGGTTCACATACGAGCGGTGTTGGTTCAAATTGAAGCACTGATTTAATGCATTGCGAGTCAGTAAACATAGTGACGCATCCTGCACATTAAATGATTATCATTATTCAATATGACATGTTCCTGTCTAAAGATTACGAAGACCAGATGGCACTCACTTCAATATACAGCTATCACTAAAATTAGGTAAGCTAAGCTATCAGCGTCTCGAGGTTTCAAACGAAAAGTTCCCGTTCTCATGGAAATATGGGGATTAAAAATAGCCTATGTTACTCGCTCATAAATTAGCTTTCTATTGGCGAAAGAATTTTTAAAATCGGTCCAGTAGTTTTGGAGCTTATTAAATGCAAACAAACAGTTCAATCTTTTTTATGTATGATTTAAGTCTAGAAATGTAGATTCCATAAATAAATAAGCCTTACACGTGTAGAACAATACTAAAATATTTATACTCAAACATACAAACCACTTTCACTCAAACAAAAACAAAGGACACAAGCTTAATAAGTTTTGCCAACGTTTAACAGTAGGTACTGTAGCACATATCAATCATTCAGTGAACAATATTTATTTGACTAAATAGACGGCTGATAAGATAGCCCGTACCTCATACGACGCTTACAAATTATGATGCTAATTGAGAAACAACGCTGAGATTGTTTATAGCATGTCTGCTGTGTGATTTACTGGCGATATTGCCACCTGAGTCGTTTCATCTAGGATACAGAGAATCGGTCGAAGCGTGATGGGAGTTAAACAGCGTCGTTTAAGGGCATTATTACACTGACGGCTTCGGAGCGAATTTAAGACGAGGCGAAAAAGCAGACTTGCTATGAATTCGTGTAGGAAGTAACAAATCGGTGGATGCCCGGATGTCAAACTAATATCAACTGCATTTGAGACACGAGGCCTTCCCATTCGGCTACCATCGCTCTTTGTTATAATAGGCCGCGGAGTAACTCCTATATACCACGTGATTTGTTCGGGTATTGGGATTCCATTTCTGTAAACTTGCATGGGACTTTTATGATAATAAATAAATAAATAACATTATAGAATAGCGCCTTTTACGGCATGTCATAAATCTAGTACATCATGGTCGATGCTCACTCGCCGCGTTTTCGCTTCTCTCACCAATCGTCAGTGTGAAGGTCCTCAAACACACGTGTTATCTCCCATCACTAGTCCATCGATTCTCTATTCCGTACTTGTAACGACTCAAATAGGATTATCGCAACAAATGTCGAATATAGTGCGATGGTCGCCATACTACTCGTGTTTCGCTCGTTTCAAACCCGTGGCTAGGGATTGCAATCCAGCGGCATTGCTGGATTCAGCACTTGATGCTCTTGATGATCTATGCAAGCCAGCTTCTGCTCTCTCTCTGCCAGCACCAGCTTGGTTGCTTGATCCATTATTCCAATCTCTATTAGGGATTGAATGGGAGATGTGCTGTGTCAATGCCGCTGGACAGCACAGCACAGTTAAATATTCTAGGCCTAGTAAGATTGTTGGATCCAGCATTGCAATCCATACCCGCAGTTCATTATTTCGCTGCGAATTATGAACGCAATGAGCAATGAGCTTGTAATGCTCTCGCCTAGCTCGTATACCTCTAGTGTGATATAGCCCTTATATCAAGGAGCTCCTCAACATTTAATGCAAGTTTTTTGCTGCTGTATTTCACACTCATGACGCTAACTACTAGTATCAATTAGCAGATATTTTCCAGTCATATATCATAAAGTAATTTGGATTTTAAAATAAAACATTCACAAGACGAGTTTCAGTCCTAATGAAATATGAATCTTTTGTCCGGGAATTAAGCTTTTATTTTAAATGTATTGGCTTATTGGCTGTAATCGTTTTTATTTGTGACAGCTGTCGTTATTTGCAATTTCGAAATAAGCAAGTGAACAGTTCCAGTACTAGGATTTCATACAACTTCCACCTCGATTTTATATTCCGTAGTTTCAACGATCATGACATCGATGCAACAAGTTTATTGATCTGGAGGGAATCTCACGGTAATGACAGTGATCTTTCTAGCAGACATGAATGAGATGATAATTCATGTATTTTTGTATTGAGTAGTGTCTACAGTATGGCTAATTGCAGACACGAAGAGGATCTTTACACTTGCTAAGTTGGTAATAGAGACATTTATACAGCCGGTTTATAAAGTATTTATTAATTGAAAACTTCTCAAATTGTGTTTTAACATGTTTCTCTTAGTGGTAAAGGTAATACTTAAATAGATAAGTTCTTCTCGACGAAATATTCTCAATTCAAACCGGCTAATCTCATAGAGATTTTTGCTAGATAGCAAAAAAGAAATTTCTTTTTGAACAACAATTAAATGTTTTGTTCGTACTCCCTAAGTTTCTATTCTTGCAGGTTTTAAATTTATTTTCTCTTTTTAATTGTTGTTTTAATCACTAGTTGTGTTAATGTACAAAATATTTATCTTCACCGTATTTTTCAGAGAATCTCTTATCAACGCGAGACAACGGAAACAGGAAAATATACTAAACGAATTCTTGAGCATATTATTGCTGATAAGAGCTTTCCGTAGAATATATCTTACTTTGAAAACTGAAACTAGCAAATCATATCTAGTTGAGCAAATAGATGAATGTCGCATACAATGATAGCTGAAGAATTTGGTGTCATAGTGAATCGTCCGTTTGACAATTATTAAATAGTCTTGTGATTGAACAAGAGGGCCGCCAAAGGACAGATAGATGGATTATATGATAGCTCGTTGACAACCAGGTAATATGGGAAGAAGGGTAGGAAAATTATGAAGTGACATTTTCGCGTATACTATTTAGAAAAGCAATTGTCACGTGAATTACAGTTTTATCATTCGAACAGTTAGGTCGAAATTGCTTTTTTTTATATAGGTTAATAGTAGTTTTGATGTTTGCATGAAAACATTATGTGACAAGGCACTAAACAGCCAACTAAATTTAAGAGGTTTCAGGCGACTGGGGCGCATGATAGCATTTTTGATTCGGTCGACTGATTACTCTGACCCGACCTGATATACCTAATAAGCTTAAATATAAAACATAAACAAACATAACATCACGCCCATGATCCCCAAAGGGGAAGGCATAGTCAAAGGGGCAACAGGCCCCCTTAACCACATTCGGCCAAAAACAAAACAGGACTGGGTTAGATGGAAAATTGTGAAAAATTAGTAACAAGTGGCTAGCTCGTCGCCTACACAATCACATACCCAAAACCCCATATACCATTAGTCGCCTTTTACAACATGCTATGGCATATTCTTTTTAAGTTCCATGATCCAACAATTGTCTGGTTCCCCTATCTTAGGGTTACGAAGGTCAGATCGGCAGTCGCTTCAATGTAATTACCAGACTCGCTACATCCTGGATCATGGTCTAAGCGGACCCCGTCTAAGCACGGGACATAACGCTAGGAAGATGATGATTCTTTTTAAGTTCCAGCCCAACATCAGACACATACTTCATTTTAAACATACAGTTAACAGAAAAATCTATTTTTACATAAAAACGTTGTATCAGGCGACAATTAACACACCAATCAGCTAGTATCATAAAGATTTTTAGCCGCACACGTGTTAACGATAGGTTTAACAATAATAACCTAATTTATAACCAGATTACCTTCATAAAAATACTACAGTTACGAATATAAACAAAATAAAGTCGACTACTATCGTTTTCGATGCAGGAATATTTCCTGGCGAACGGCCAGGTGTATTTTAGCGGTCAAGGTGAGGGTTAACATTATCGTAAGCAACTATATCAAGCTATATGTTGTTTTCATTCATTCGATTTCAAGTCGATTTTAAATACAAAGTAACTAATAATATTACCAAAAATTTAAATTATTCATATAAGTACTAGCTGTGCTGTCGTCCACGTGTGCCAATTTGATTACAACCTCTATGTCATTATTAAGATATTTTGGCAAATAACAACAAGTCCCATCTTGGTCTGGGACTTGGCCCATGTTATCTGGGACAAAAAAAATGTGCCAACTGTGGTTCTTGCATAGCATGTCGTAAAAGGCGACTAATGGTTTACGGGCTTTTGGGTATGTGACTGAGTAGGCGACAGGTTAGCCGTTTGTCCCTGCTTTTTCACAATTTTCCATCTAACCCAGCCCGCCTTTATTTTTGGCTGAATGTTGTTGAAAGGGCATGCTGCCCCTTTAACTCTGCCTACCCCTTCGGGGATTATGGGCGTGATGTTATGTATGTATGTATGTATGTAACAATAAGGTTAAAATAAATGTAAGAAAATTGTCTTTTATTCACATTTTTTTGCTTTAAAAACACAATTTCCTACCAGTGATAACGTCATTTCAATAAAATGAAATAATATATGAAATTAAACTAATTTAAGGTAAGTTAGGGCAGTCAGTAACCCCTAATGGTTTTATTAGGACTTCAGGATAAGTTAAGTATGTCGCGTCGGTGAGAGATTGAAACTTGCAAAAAAAATCGCGTACCTATATCATTAACAGCGACATCAATTTTCTCTTTAATGGTCACCAAGACCATGAAAGCGTGTCTATGATTCTATGATTACTCCTATGTCACTAGTCATGGCGGAACAAAATTACATACACGTATTTGATTAAGCACTTACGTGAAACAGGTCACGTACACATATAACTCTTTATTCAGGCTTCTTAACTAAGAAGCCTAACTAACTATCTTATGTACCTACACACCATTCTCTACAAAAACAATATATTCTTATTTGTAATACCACTGTTGATTCTGATATCCGTGACACAAGTGTTTAAGCTACTTAACTCGGAGTCAGATCAATGTATGTGATGTATGTAATAAAATCAACAGTATAATCTGTACTACAATGTATTTCATAGATGTATGCATAGTTTTTTATTCAGGTAATTACAAGCAAAATAATTAATTTAGTAATTGATTCAACACACACAAAATTTGGGTTTACGTTCCATGACATAGAATGTAATTTTTTTATTTTTGTAATTTCGACGAAAATCAATAAATCGCATTCCTAAGAACAGTAAATTTAGATATATTATTTATCATCTTCCTAGCGTTATGTCCCGTGCTTAGACGGGGTCCGCTTAGACCTTGGATTTAGCCAGTCTGGTAATTACATTGAAGCGACTGCCGATCCGACCTTCGTAACCCTAAGATAGGGGAACCAGACAATTTTCGGATCATGGTTACAAATCTAAAGTTATTTGAATTTGCAGGTTTCATCACGATGTTTTCCCTCACCGTCGAGCTAGTGGTATAAATACGTACCTAAATAGATTTGAAATATCCAGAGGTATCTGCCCGGGTTTGAACCCGCACTCCTCGGTTAAGAGGCGCGTGTCCTTACCATTGAGCTACCACCGCTCTTATATAAATATAGATATACTATTATCAACTATAATTATATATACATATGTACTAATGGTCGACCATTAGGTATTAGTTTAATTTTTTTTATTATTTTATTGAAATATTAGCTTTCTCCACTCCTCCTTCTCCATATAAACTTTAACTCTGCCAAATCTCATGCATGGACGGAGTACGTCCACGTAATTTTCATAAAAATGAGTACAAAGATTTTTCTTCACGTATATATTAATTATTGATTCCTACAGACTGAGAAACGAATTGAGAGAATACACAGACATATATTACAAGATTTTTTAGCTGCGACCTATAAATATAACTCTTTTCAAAAATCCACCTAAAAAAAAACAAAAACAAGTCCTTTATACCTTTCATTAAAGAACTGGTCACTGTTTTTGTTTCCAACCAATCCTAACAATGCACACACTCAAGGTTCCGCGCATAAGCAGAGAAGGCAGTGGCCCCAGGGCAGAACCACAATACGCCTAGAATAGCTAAGCTTTATGGTGTTACAAAAACAGATACCACAACGGCCCATAATTCTACAAGCAAGGATGTAAACGCCACAACAAGACCGTTATCGCTTTCTGGAGCTTGGAATGCAAATAGTGTTGAACAAATTGCATTTCAATTGAATATTAATATAAAGCGATTGTAGAAATAACACCGTTGAGTAATGCACTTGACATTATCAATAAAATATATTGTTTTGAATACAAACAATGCGAACTTAACAAATCAGCGAGCTATCTCATTTGGACCTGAGAACGGATTCCTGCTTGACGATCACTTGATCATTTCGGTCCGAAATGCAATTCATGAACCTAACTATTTTATTACTAGATGACGCCTGATACTTCTTTGTGTAATTATATATGTGTAATTTAACAATAAACGTTTGTTCTAATTGTTTTTATAAAATTAAAATCGAATAAGTTAATCCTTAGACTAACGACATCCGTCGGCCGTCTAACGTTACGTTTCTGAAATGAATAGACATTAAAAAAATTGTATTTGTTATAATTAACGCACAATTATCTATATGCTTTGGTTTACAAACAAACAGTTTAATTTCATTTATAGATGACTCTTATTATTTTTCTCCAAGGATCCTAGTCAATGAAATCATGATCGGACAACAAATCTAACATTAACATTGATCGAAACAAGATTACAAGAGATTTGGCACAATGTAACTAGCAACACGGTGTCGATAAAACCGTTTAATTTATTGATCTAAGGGTAAAACAGCGCCGTACCTCTATTTCTTCTCTAAATAGTTCCACCGTTCCAATCTGATTGACGTCATTCGAACAAAAAATCAATTTATGATCCACGAATCTATCGTGTTAAATGTTCTAAAAGATAAGAATGGAACCGGTGGGAATATAACACTTGGCGCGAGGGACGATATCTCCGATCAAATTAAAAGGTGACCGACTAACACTGGAATTTGATAAGGCTGATACCTTTCTAAACTATATTTTTTAACCGTGTACAAACAAAAAATAAAATGGACTTGCATGGTTTCTAAAGAATTTCTAACCGAATCCAAAATAATTTGACATTTTTTCTTTCATTTCGCCATACAAAAATATCACGCAATCGACACTGCATATTTTAGTAGCTTTAAGTTAGGAATTTAGGCTCGAAGATTTTACATACCTTCACGCCTAAAATCCCCGAAGGGGTAGGCAGAGTCAAAGGGGCAGCAAGCCTCATCAACCACATTTAGCCAAAAATAAAACTGAATTGAGTTAAATGGAAAATTTAAAAAGTAGGTAGTGAAAAGTGTCTAGCTTGTCGCCAATTAATTTTTTTCCGGAATAAAAATAGCATATCTGGACTATGTAACGCATAAACTCAAAAACTACAGGACCGATTTCAAAAATTAGTTTACCATGACTACATTATTCCTAATTAAAATAGGCTCTAGAATATTAAAAAAAAAGACAAGTTAGGTTAGAAAATAAATGAGAAAACCCGAGCGAAGCCGAGGCAGACCGCTATGTCCTATATTTGGGTTCAACTTATGGCGTTTCGAATATCATAATTGAATAGGTGGTAAATGAGTGACAATGTAACAGAGTAACTTTCGCATGTATTGTATTATTAAGGATTTATTTATAGGTAATCTAAATGCTACAAACCAGGAAGTACATTAAACGCACTTACCTAAGTGTGCACAGATTTATGGAATAATTTACAGATGCCAGAAACGTATTCAATACGGAGATGATATCTTGCATACTCACGCATACAATGCAACCGAGCAGCGAATATTAAATGACGAATTTGTGCATTTAGGTATTCAACTAAATATATTTTTATATTTATGAGTCAAAATCTAAGTTTAAACCTGAGGAACGTTTCTTCTTTATCGGAAATATTTTGTAGTCCGTAAGTTAGATCATTAAAAATATTCAATATGTATTTTTTGCTTTATCTAATACTCGAAAAATAACAATGATACAGGGCCTCAAAGATGTAAAATTACGTCACTTGGACGGTAAAATTTTACACACATAGTGACGTCACGCGGTAGTAAGGCGCTGTATCTTCATCATTTTTAGTTTGTTAAACAAAATAAAAAATACATAAACAATATTTTTTTGTAATCTCAATAGTGGCCTATAAATTTTTTAAAGTAAAATAGCCTAATACGTCTATGTATATAAAAAGGTTCCCTAAAGGTGAAATTTTGATGACAAGAAATTTAGATGACATTCTTTTTAATACAATTACCAGACCCGATATATCAAGGATCACAATCAATAAATCAAAACCTCAGTATGCTATGGAGACGATAATCACAAATACAATTCGTAAATTTAACGACTACTTCAACGAAAACATGTTAATTAAATATTTTTAATATCTTACTTAAACACACACTTCATTTTTTTATCAATAAGTCTCAATTGTTCCGGTAAAAGTCACTACGCGATAATTAGAGGACAAAATACCGTAACGATTCGACTTCTTTATCGGTAACGTAATAGAATTGTAAAACATTTGAAGCGAACACACAAAGGCTTGAACCAACATTAGAAGATAAGGGTTTAAACACAATAGCCGTTAAGTGAGCATAGTGTGATTGTGTAAACTGATAATCGATGTAGCCATAGCTTAATGTTGATAGACTTTCAAATTTTAGGGGGCAACGACTCAAAACAGAACCCTTAAATTTGAATTTAGTTCGTTTTTTTGTTTAGAATCGATTGTTAGGCATAGTTTTGCCGTGTGGAATAATTGAAACTCATTCCGGTTAATTGATTTGGAGATTCCTTTAGCAGCTGGCAAGTATGTACTAATATAAAGACTATATTTCGTTTTTTCTAATAATAATAAGACTTAATTTTATTGTTACTACGAAATAGGAACTCGTCAATACTTTTTCACTATTTTCTATCTGACCGAGCTCAATTTTATTTCTGCTTAAAGCGGTTAATTAAAACAACTTACTGTCCCTTGGAGTCTGCCTACCACTTCGGGGATTGCAAGCATGATGATATGTGTGTACGGAACCATTAGACCTTGAGTCCCATTTGTTTTTGCTTTACGCGAGTGTGAACAGTTGGGACGGGGTTCGGTCAGTGACATCGCCTAAATGGATCGGCGCAGGCGCCCCTTTTCCGAAACATTTGAATAAACAAAACTTAGCTAAACAAATATTCTAAAAGCAATATAATTTTTGTTAAGTGGAAGTGACCCGATATTGTGTAATTACGAGTAAACTTATCAATATAATGAGTTTAAATTATTGTTTGCTTCAAAGCATTTCATTATTCATATTTACACAGTATTTGCTTGCCTTATACCCGTTAATAAAAATTATAATGTATGAATCAATGGGGTATTTTCTTAAATTTTATTTTAGTCCGTATGTTAAATTATCAAATAACATTGAAAACGAATTTCTTGCTTTACCTAGTACTCGAAAAATTACAAAGGTACAGTAGTTTTAAACAATAACATAACATAAAGTAGGTTTTAAACAGCTTATGTAGTTAACAATAGCTTATACAGTAAAAATATGCAGTTATTTACCGTAACTACAGGAAGACCAAGGCCGATGATGTACAGCATCACATTAGTGACGGTGGAGTCTTTGAAGGGGTGCTTGAGGGACTCATCGTCGCAGAAGAAGCCCCGTTTGTAAGGGTCCCCCCACAGGTAGAATGCGAGGATCAGAAAACCGACTGTAACAAAGAAAACATAAAATTTATAGTTTTCTGGAAACGTAGGCGTTCACGTTACGTTAGCATCATTTAAGTCGAAAGGCTTCCACAGCTGGATATAGGTGTCAGGAGACAGGAGAAATAGGACTAAAACATACCTACCTAACTAACTAAACTATATCCTTCCACTTTCGCATTGTATATCTGCTTAAATAATATTTCGTCATCCATTATTTCCACATGTCCGAACCACCGGAGCATGCCTCTTCTTACCTTGACTCCGACTCTCTTTCTTACACGTTTCTCAACCGCGTTTATTCTACTTTCATGCTCTTTCTGCCATACTCAACTCTCGCTTCCATATGTTAGCGTAGGAATCAGCACCGCATTGTGTATAGCGAGCTGGGCCTTCTGGCTTAAGACCTGACTGCCTAGAAGAACATAAATAATAGCACCACATAGTTATATTTTTATTCCTAACTAGTGGTCGTCCAGTGGTCGAAATGCGACCCTAATTCATTTAAATTTTTTATGGATTTCTAACGCAATATTTAAAAACATATTTGCTTTATGCACTCCTTCTCTTTATAAACTACTAGCTGACCCGGCGAACTTCGTTCCGTCAATGAGGAGGTTTGCTCTTGAAAACTGATATTCTTTCTATTAATGAATATCATATTTTAATACTTATTATCCTATTCCGGTCGAATATAAACCCAAAAACACAAAGATCATATAAATCGGTTTACCCGTTCTTGAGTTATAAATGGTGTTATATTATAGAAAAAACTTCATCTTTTACGGTAATTACTTATTATTGTTGAAGACTATACAACACGACTTTGTTTTATATGTATATATAGATAAGTTTGCGAAACATACTCCTCCGTCCGCGCAATTTTGCGTAAAAAGGGGTACAAAGTTTTTGCTTCACGTATTAATATATAGATTATATTCATAAAAAACATAATACCTATTTAAATACTCAATAAAGCTATTATTTCACTTCTTTAAGAATAATTCATTTCATGTTATTAAATAAATTGCCGAGATCACATTGTAATCATTCTTAAATTTGATAAAAACTTTTTCTTTAACAATAATAAGTAATTATTGTAAAAGATAAAGATTTTTCTATAAAAAACATCTCTAATCAAGACAAAAAAAAAACAAAATATCACAATAAAACATCGCCATAATAAATCAAACCAGCAATTAATTGCCGGATCATTAAAATGGAACACTTGGACAGATCGTGTGGAATTTAAATTGGGTGCACGGAACCGACCCCATTGAGAAGACGAAATTAACTATTGTTTCACGGATTGTTTCTTGTCCAAACACATCTAGGGACTGACAAAAAACAGCAGGTACTGGAACAGGGATAGAGTAACATTGGAAGCGGCCATATTGTATTGTAGAAGTGGGCGGGATAGCGGTTTGTTTTTGTCGGAGTGAGCAAAAATGTACGTTCATAATAATAAAATTAAAAGTTTAATTTTAATAGATGATGATGATGTCTTAACTTATTTTTACATCATAAAGACAATAGGGATGAATACTGAGTCAAAAAACTTTTAATCCGTCAGTAAGCTTATAAAAAAATACAAGTCACATATTTTTCGCTTTATCAATTACAAAGATCAACAGCATGAAAGTGTTGGAGTGGGGGCTTGTGACGTCACTTTCGAGTAAAAAATTGTACCTAGATGTGACGTCACGCGCAATTTTAATGCACTGTATGTTTTTTTGACAAATAAATGAAAATATACGGCTTAGTAGTTGATTCGCACGAAATTCATTCGCCCGAACGTGCGAAACGTCCACTTTCAATAATAATATTTTTTTAGTAGGCGTTTCGCACGAATGTATATTAATCGCGTGCGAAACGACCCTCTCAAAAATTAGTAGTATGCGATTCGCTCACTTAACGTGTTCAATATTGTTTTGTAATCCAACTGACGGACAGAAAATAATTTTTTAGTCGCCTAGCCTATAAGGTGGCTACCTTGGGTACCCATGACAGTTACCCAAACTACTTATCTTAAAAAATTAAGGAGCTTTTATGACCAACTTTCATTACACATTTTATTAGAATTATAAAAAATACGGCAATAAGTAATCTTTATTTTTCAAAAGCATCCTGCGCATTAATAGTCATGTTCCTAAAATAATTAATTGAACCTTTCTTAGAAACATACAAGTTAACTTAGTTAGCTCAGTGAATCTCTTACTATCATCCCCATAAGTCAAATAAATAAATAATAATCACGTAAATAAATATCAATTTCTACCGTTTAGATCTTGCAAACAATGCATCTTGCAGTAAGCAAGCACTTAAGCCAAACTGCAGTAACATCTGTGCGTGCGAAAACCAATCATCACGTTAAATAAACCGACTTGGAATTAATGTCATCGTAACTTACAAACCAGATGCTACTTATTCCTACCAAGTGGAAAATTACACCTAAATAATAAATATACATACGTATTTGAAGATAGTAAATTCATTTCAATCTACTAATACAGTAACGGACCAGATAATTATTTAAACTTCTTGAATATAATGTGTTTCTTTCGTGAAATTTGTAATGCAAATAGCATATTCAATTTCCATTTTAAAATATGGTAAGTGCTACGTATGTAGGTAGGTAAATCAAAAAAAAATACAGTCAAGTTGAAATGAAATTTCACATAAAATATCTAATTCCATAAGTCCAAATTATAACGGGTGTACTCGTGTAGTCAATGTTTAGTTTTATGACTTCCTAATAGTTATCAATCACACTAGAGATTCTACGATAATTCGTAGAAAATCAAAGTAAATCTATTTAAATATGAAATCAAATGTATGGTGGTGTTTTAAATCGTTAAATAGTGATGCAGATATACATTTATTGTACCCTTCGCGTTTGGTACGTGCATCAAATGTTTAGCGACTAGTCGCGTAGACAACTTGCTTGACGCAGATCTCGTTTAAAACTGCTTCTACGAGAAGATCTCATTGCAGAACCGTGAAAGAACAATAGAGTATTAAACATCGATACTTGACTATTAACCAATAAAGTAGTCGACATTAGCAGAAATACCTCGCATACAGCTTTGGTTGCTTTACCCATAAAAAAGCTTACTTAACAATATGGCACTTCTAGCGAACTTCACGTCACGACCGCTAACGTCAATCTTTTGTCATGGATCCGGGTAAAAATAACAAACAGTGCGTTTTACGGCACCATTATCGGGTTACGAGCCTCGCCCGCACACTGGTCGAACGAAGTGCTCTTATAGTAATTACGGTATTGTGATCGAGATGCAATTTAAACGTCAATTTGAGGTA
Source organism: Glyphodes perspectalis (assembly GCA_951394215.1). NCBI lineage: Eukaryota > Metazoa > Arthropoda > Insecta > Lepidoptera > Crambidae > Glyphodes > Glyphodes perspectalis. Next base: position 11,747,522 of record OX596217.1, read on the forward strand.
GGTCAGTTAAAGCAGGTGGGTCGAAGGCTCGTTATAAGATTCCTTTCAAAATATTGACAGGCATCTAAAAAATAGATAACTTTACTGTCAAGTAGGGAGCTGGTTTTAATAGAAGCCCCAATTCGGAAGGTCCTTGATACTTCAACAAGATACAGTTCGTTGTATGACAGAGTATGGTAGTATCATTAATTCTTCAGTGATTAGTATCTTGACACGATAATTTGGCGCGTTTTTATTGACTGATCGAAGAAACGGATATCACTGTTGTAACTATGATATGGACCTTTTGAATCGGAGTAATTAAAAAAATCGATTATAAATATATATCATTCATTGAAATGCATCCTTACGTTGACTAGTTCTGAAATACAAGATGAATGAAGTGTCTGTTTCCACCTACTTATTGTACATGTTAGTACCCATTTAATAGATAATTTTAACTAGGTAATAAAATCTTAGAAGGCCACTTAACCCATTTCTGGAGATAGTAAACTTTGTAAGTGCGCGAAACAATGTGTATTAGCATTAATAGCATGGAGTCAAGAGATGGACATGTTATTTTTACAAGCTTTTATTTAACTTCACTTTTGTATGTATGTTTGTATGTTTACAAATCTTGCAAGGAAAATTTGTTGTGAGAAGATTTTGTTTTTAATAAAACCATTATTTTTGGGAGATTTTTTATGTTTCTTTTTATATGATATGCATGTGTGCCCAAATTACTAGCTCATTAAAAAAAAATACATTAGACTTAAAATAGCTATTAGTTCAATTATGGAAATGCCAATTGTCAAAATTTCTTCATAATCACAATATCACACAATATTTTTAAAATCTAGTCATAGAAAGACTTAAAATCGATGTTTTTCCAGTAACTTCAAAAACCTTATTCCTGAATGTTACAAATGGCGGTATCTAAGTATGTCAGAGTATACAACTTTTTTTTAAAACATATATGTGTATACTACAGTCTGCAACAGAGGAGTCTATTGTATTCCATTAGCATCAGGTTCGTGTAGTCCGCCATAAAGTTAACTTTGAGCCACAAAGTCTCTTTTTATTTTCACTTTCACTGTGACACTCGTAAAACGTTCCAATACTGTGGGAAATAAAGAACATCTGTTCGTTCGCTACCCCTTCTGTTATGATAGCACCACCTGTTTATAATTCACTAGCTCAGTCCCGCGACTTCACTTACGCGCCTATACGTAAAGTTGTTTGACCATCGATAACAGTATTTTTATCTAGATGGACACCTTCCATTCCTTTATCATCGTTTTTATTGCTAACCATATGAATGCAATATTTCCTAGTAAAATAGTTAGTAATATCAACACAATTTTACAGTTTTTTTTTCATATTACTTATTGTCTCAAATCTTAAAGATTTTCATGTCAGGCGATTTAGTAATCGAGCATAGTTCGATACGTTCTCAACGAAATATCAACTATGGATTACGACATGTTAATTGTTAAACACGATATTTCAATTCCTATCATGATGACGCTAATTCAATTACCACGATATCAAAGCGTAAAGTTTGGTCACGAATAGTTTTTTATTTTACATCGAACCCAGCAAGTGAATCCCAACATAAGATCCCCATTTAGCCAGGCCTTCAAATTACATACACCGTGGTTTTAAATAAACCTTCCTTGACTAATGATTGGGTGATAATCATTTTATTGTTCTTGTGGGCATTAAAATCCACACTCTATTCAAATTTTTTTTACTATAAATGCCTTGGTGTGGGGTAAAAAATCGTTTCGGGATTATTTTATAAATTTATAAGGGTGTAATCATGTTTTAAAAATGTTTGAGACTAATGTCTTGTTTCTAAGATTTTTTAAATGTAATTTTATTTTATTTTATTTTATTTATTTATTAGGACAACCAACAAGATAAAAACTAAAACAACATAATCAAACAGAGAAAGAAAAAAAACATAAACTTATAGCTAAGTGCTACCTTAATTCGAGGTTGTCACGGCATGCTATGTGGACTGGTTAATGTTCTTATCGACCAATCACTTCTGCAAACATTTTTTATTGAGTACATCAAGCTATGAGCTTTAACTTAGCATGCCGTTGTTCATCCTTAATTAAACAACATCCTCATTTAAAAATCTGTCGGAAATATCAATGTACGTTTTTGTATTGTCAAAATGCAATTTTTAAATAGATTTACATACATTACATACATAACAGCATGCCCATAATACCCGAAGGGGTAGGCAGAGTCAAATGGACAGCAGGCCCTCTTAACCACATTCAGCCAAAATAAAATTGGGCTTGATTAGATAGAATTAATAGATTTTTTACACAAATAGCAGACTGTACTATATAAATAACTATAAAATCATAACTACCGCTGTTTTAGACACATACTATGTATTTTTATAACATCTCATAACATCCAGTGTGAACATTCCTATTAAAATCAAATAGAAAGATATTGATCGCATAGTAAATATATAAACGCACCGAAATTAGTGTACGTCAATACCATTAAGTATTAGAACAAAACAAACATTCCTGAACTTGTTGGTTCACAAATAACGCTGCAACAGGTTCTAATATGGGCCGGTCATTGTTCTTTCATCATCTTCTTAGCGTCATGTCCCGCTTTTAGTTAGGGTCGGCTTTGGCTAAGTACGAATCTTCATTACATGTGGTCAGGCACAAGTAGCTTCAATGTAATTACCAGACTTACTAAATACAGGATTATGTTAAAAAAAATTGACACCGACTGAGAAGGGTAACACTAGGAAAATTGTGTTCCTACTATTTGTACTGCGAAAACATGTAATCCAGAGAATTCCAACTAATCTAGTCATAGTATACATATAATAGCATCACGTCAGCAACCCTGGAAGGGACAGGCAGTGAGCAATGAGTTCCCTAAACCGCATTCTCACAAATATATATCAGTAATCTATATTTATAGAGCCAAATAAAAATCACAAATTGACTTCAATTAAGAACTTAATTAAAAAAAACACATTGTAACAAAAATAAAAAAGGGTTATATGGTAGTAAATGTAATAATGATGTCCTCATAACCGAAATCGGTCACGCACGGCGACCAATCTTAACGAGGATTAGATATCTGCGCAGGAGATATGATAGTGCACAAGTGTGCGCGCGAACACAGGTGCACTCTCATAGTCCGGTGAGACGGCAATACGACATGGCCGGTGAGAGGACAGGCGCAGGACCAACGGCTAAACGTGCTTTCCAAGGCACGAGGGTGATTAAACCGCCAACTCCCTGACTCCGGACTGTCACTGAGTAACATCAATAGTGAAATAAACCGCTTAAAATTTTTGACCCGACCCGGGATTACAACCCAGGACCTCTTGGTCCTTAGGCGGCGCATGCTACCACTAGACCAACGAGGCAACTAAAATCTTTCATCAATTCATCTTTGTGTAAAGAAACGGCGGCGCCAAGTATAATCCAAACTGTCTACATTCCGTTCAACGGCAGTGGAAAAAAAAAAAAAATTAACGCTTGTAATAATATGTGTTTAATAAACACTTTTTTCTTATCTAATGTTAGATTTTATATGCCAGCGAGATATCATTCTTCGAGCCGATCCGAATGCACTAACATTCACTAATTGTAAAGAACTCCATTACCATGTCAATAAACAATACCATTCAGTGGGGTAAGGTAGCTAAATATAATTAGGTAATATTGTGGACATCGCTTCTCTAAATAACATCGAAAGCAGGGCTGCCAATACAACGAGCCATAAAAAATCTAAAATAAAAAAAAAAACTAGTTGCAATTGTAATATTACGAAAAAATCGGGCCGTAAATCTAGTTCATTGTATTTTTTATATTTATACTTTTTTTTACAGGTGTAAGCTGTCTCCTGATATTTTTACATTACTAACAATAACTGTGCATATCGAATCCTATTTAAAAAGGTTCCTTGTTTTTAAAGAATATTTAGGTACCTACTTAGTTAACGAAAATAATAATATTATGTAATACAGATACATATAAACATTTGCACTCTCGAGTTCCAATTCTTGAATCATTAAGGTTGCACCATCGTCTTTGACAGTAATGGCAAGCCATGGCACGCGTGCCATTGCTGGCACGTGATACAATATCTTGGGCACGCATTATTTTTCATAACAAGATCAACAACTCCCTGGCACTTAAAGAATCAATCATATTGAAATTTCAGATATTTTGGCACGTCTGTTGTTAACAAAGGTTCGCCGCCCCTGGTCTATGAGTTTTCCTTTATATTACAGTCGTTAGTTGCGATAAATGCCGGCTGTTGGGTCAAAGTTTGTTTTTTTATTGTTACAGCAGTTAAAATGTCTGACCTATTGTAGCCGCAATCTTAAACACTTAACATCAATTTGAATTAAATTTATATTGGTTATGCAAATTGCCGTATCGTAAAACTACCGAGTTATCTGAGAGAAAGTAGTGGGTCACCAGGATAATTTCACCAAGGCCATTCAACTATGTATCATAACCACAAAGCAATAAAGTTGAAGGGCGCAACCCTATTCGTAGCATCCAAAAGAGCAATTAAATGCAGTACTAGAAACCCTATACGTTCGGTTTTAAGACGGACAGTCCCGTTACGCATTAAGTTTATTTCAAGTAGGTATTGCAATAATACAAAAAAAAACAAATTTGTTATCATGTCACAGGTAAATGTAAAACTAGGTTTGTACTAAACGGCTTCCTTCTAACAGTAACTAAAAGCGCAATATGTTCAATAGTTGTAATAGGGTGTTTGACAACATTAAAAATATATCCCAAATTGTGGTCATCTTAACAGAAAATAGCGTAAAATAACATATTTCACTTTATTTTAAACAAAAATATGTATATTTCTTGCAGATTACACGAAATAAAATGTAATATTTTTTTAAGTCTTATCTGTGACGGTCAACGCTCTGTGATTGGTTAAGATTCATGCTACGTCACGCGCAAGTAAGCGTTGCTTCCATGATCATAATTCGTGTTGTATTTTGGTTGTATCACTGATTAATTAGATTTTTGAGTGTTTTCTAAAGGAATATTTGATTCGTATCCAATCCCAAAATGGAGGCAAATTTTGTGCGAGCTGACAGCAGCAACCTACCTAAGATAGATGCATTTATGGTAGCACTTTTCTTTAAAAATAATGCTGACTACTATGCTGAAATTTAGTTGGCACAGCCTCATCCGTGAGAAATATCTTCTGACTGAAGCCCATTTTGTACTTCATGTAGTTAATTGTGTCTTTTTCCATCTGAAATTTAACAGAGTGAAGTGGTGTTCTACAATGTAGGATCTTCTAAGAAATCTAAGGCCACATTTTAGGTTAGGAATAAAAGATGTAATTTTGTTTTATCCATTATAGATATTTTACTATCTGGTATCTGGTAAAGTTAAGTGATACTTACATCAAAGTGATCTTCGCACATAAAGACATTTGAGTGTGGTTGAATGGCATTTGGATCTCTTCGAGCTAGTTTTAGAAACATTTTTCGCCTTTTGCGATTGGTTGGTACACTAATAAAGACTTTCTCTGGACTTTTTATCGAAGTATTTGTACATTGTGGCACTACACACCACTTATAGACCATTGGATTCAATAAATTTGAAGAAAGTCGATGAAATGTATTGATTCACAAATGTCAACAACTCTGTTTACGTGTAGATTACTGGTAGATGACGTCACGCATGTCACGTGACCGGCGCCATTACCTAAACAGCGTTTTTGCCGGGGTTCTCGCAATTTAAACTTTAATATTGATTTTTACTAATAATACCGATGATTTCCCGGAAATATTAATGACAATAAGCTTATTATGTTATAAAGAATGATTTAAAACGATTATAAAAAAATAGTCAAGAACCCTATTGAAGTAGCCTTGTAAATGTAAATTTACTCAACTCATTTAATTTCGCAATCCTATGATTACTTGTATTATAATTACGAAAGGGATTTTGTAGAAGTTGGTTAGTTACACCGGCAATACTAACTTAATATGTAGCTCGATTGAGCCAAAGTAAATTTACTACACTACAAAGTTTATAAGCCACAACTTGATTGGCTTGATAGAACACAAGTTGATTCGTGCTTATTCTACACATAAATAAAATAAAGCGCAATTGATGACTATAAATCAAATATCATTATAATGTAGTAATATTAATATTTTTGTCCCACGTTGGTCTGGGACTAAAAAAAAATAATGTGCGACTAATAGTATATGGGGTTTTGAGTATGTGAGCAGGCGACAACCTAGCCACTTGTTACTACTTTTTCACATATTTCCATCTAACCCAGCTCAGTTTTTTTTTTGGCTGAATGTGGTTAATGGGGCCAGCTGCCCCTTTGAATCTGCGTACCCTTTCGGGGATTATGTGCCTGATGTTATGTTATGTTAATATTAATATAATTTACACGTTTCTAGATATCGTATATCTGCAGGTCCTACACTTCTATTTCCTTTTTATTACTATTAATAAGCATATATTTTATTGTTACACATAAAATAATAATGTAGTCATCAAACTGCAAGCGATTTAAAGATACGACTTTGATTCCAGTAAACGTACATTCCATAATTAAACCTTATCAACAATAAAGTAACCACTTAGTTTCTAAAATACGAGAAACGAATACAAAAAAAATATATTGTCATTTGTTGACAAACGTCAAATTGTCGTTCAAAAATCGAATGACGCAACATAAACACACTAACGCGATGAGGTTTCGTTTCAATCCGCCGCGTCTTCAAACAGTGGTCACCTCGCAGCATAGACATAACAAACATAGCGTTTCTATGATTCATCGTTCACGGTTGCCTCTTAAATTAGGTCAGTGACCCGTTGCATAATCAGCCGAGATATCAGATAACGCGAGGTGTGGCGTGAAGCCAATAGCGACGCGTAACCGACACTTGCAGCGGATATGCACTGGGTGCATACTGCATAGTGGGTGCATTCAGATTACAGCTTATTGTCATATGAGACTGAGAGTGTCAGTATAGCGGGCACTGGGAGAATGGGACAAGCCATAAATACGGCTTATTCAGGCGATTGAAATATACCTTAACCTATGGTTCTAATTTAGCCGTCCTATAAAGTACATATAAAATTACCAATATGGAAATATCATCCAGTATTTTATTTAGGAAATAGGCCTGGACATTTTAAATACCGGTATTGTAATTAATCTGAATGTTATATTTTATCTAACTTTAGAAAATCTACCCATATAGTTATTTATTTATTTTGTACTTATTAATTTTTTATGTTTCAAAACTAAAACATGCGTAATGTATTCACGTAGGATCAAAAATGTCGCATATACTAAAATCGGCTTCTAATCGCAAAACGTTTCGGTTGTATTGAGGAAAATGAATTTGATAGAACTAAAAATGTTCTCAAGGCCGATTCAAATGGTATATGGTATTTACTTATATGATTAAAATACAACAGTTTTTTATTTATATTAAATTAATGAAATCTAGATATTATTCACTTGACGTTGAAAAGAAAGATGTCCCATATTGGTCTGCGATTTAAAAAAAAGTGCTAATGTGTTCCTTACCTAACATGTCGTAAAAGTTCAACTAATGGGATTAGGTTCGTGATTATGTAGGCGATGACCTAACCATAGGCACTACTTTTTAACATTTTCCATTTAACTCAATTTTATCTATACTTATAATAAATCTGTAGAGAGGTCAATTCTGTACATGAAATATATTTTCAAAATAACTATCAGGGGGTGATTAGTGATCGATACTGATGGCAAAAATGCAATCAGTAAAATTTTTGTCTGTCTGTCTGTCTGTCTGTAGAAACAAAAACTACTCGACGGATTTTAACGAAACTTGGTACAATTATTCTTCATACTCCTGGGCAGGTTATAGTATACTTTTCATCACACTACAATCAATAGGAGCAGAGTAGTGAAGGGAAATGTTGAAAAAACGGGAGAAGTTACTCCATTTGTTAAGCTTCTGTCGCGTGTGCAGCCTTAATGGTTAAAGTTACATAGAAATCATGTATGACGGAAATAGTCTTTATAATATTAACCATAAACGCGGGTGACACCGCTGGCACAGCTAGTTAAAAATTTTTTGAAAGCAGAATCCAAGAAGCAACCTTGGATTCTGCTTACCTTTTCGGGGATTGCGGGCTAGTATTGTATGTATGTATGTATGTATTACTGTCGTTAACATTATTATAACGCATGTAATCGAATAGGTTTAAATACCTACTAAAGCATACTGTAGTCGCACTATTAGGTCACATTAAAATTCTAGGGCAGCATTTTGAAATACAAATACCAAAACATAGTGTCACATATGTATGTATGTGTACCGCGGTCGCGAGTGCCGTATGTCTCGTATAGCATGTGGTCGAGAGATTGTTCTATTAATGTCATTGAGAAACTGAGGACGCTACGAGCGGCGCGTGCGCACCGCTTTGGAACAACACAGAGTGTAAATGAAATATAGTATTACATTATTACGCTGTTTTGTCTAATAAATAATAATATACTGGATTTATATTAAAAGCGTACTTCAAATTTATCTTGGAATATCCTTATTTTTAAATCGTAATAAAAACGAAAAGGTGTCCCTTTTCCAGAAATATTTAATTAGATTAAATAAAAACAAATCATACTTATACATATATTTGTGTTAGTTTCTATTTCAATTCAAAAATAAACTTCATATTTCCTCTAGATTCTTGTTTGGTTACAATAAAACTTAATGTTAATAAAACATGCATTAATCTATACTAATATTATAAAGAGGAAAGATTTGTATTTTTGTAAATTTGTGTGTGTGTATGTTTGTAATTAATAAACTCAAAAACTGCTGGACCAATTTGAAAAATTCTTTCACCAATAGAAAGCTACTTTATCAAGGAGTATCATAGGCTATAATTATGTTATCCCCATATATTTCTACCGGAACGGGAACTACGCGGGTGAAAATAAATTTGTTTAATCACTACAAGACGTCAGATCACAGTTACAAATGATACTGATCGGGCGCGCCTGTTATTATCGACAGTTATTTTCGGACAACAACAGTAGAACGTCAAATTAATAGCCCGGGACGCAACGGGCGTTTTAAAAATAAAGAGGACACATGTTTCAATTGATAATTAGATTCGGTTGTAAAAATAAGCATTAGTCCTTGGATAGATTAAACACAAAGCCACGAGGATATCTGTATGCGTTCCTTTGAGTCGGGAGATAATAAATATGACTCTCATATGTTATTATACTGAGGGTTGGGCAGTATTTGAATTACTTGTAATATAAATAAATAAATATTCGACAACATCACATACATTGATCTGACACCGAGGTAAGTAGCTTAAGCACTTGTGTTACGGATATCAGAATCAACAGTGGTATTACAAATATATACTTAAATATTGGATATCAACACCCAGACACAGAACAAACACAAGTATTCGTCATACGAATGTTTGTCCTAGGTGGGAATCGAACCCACAACTCTTGGCGCATGGGGCAGGGTCACTACCGAATGCGCCATCGAGCTTGTCAAAATATACGTAATTGAAATACAAATACGTATTTGATATTTGTATTTTAATTATTTACTTTAAAATTTGTATTTAAATTAAGGCAAAGCATGTATTTTGCCCATCCCTGATTACTACACAGTTTTAGCAGACCAAACAATATTGTTAATTAACAAGCATAATAAAATGATCAATTATGTTCTGAAGGGTAAAGAAAATAATCATTTAATAAAAGACAACAACATAAAATATAATGATAATAAAACGTATTTAAGTATGTATATCCGTTCACCTAGTATTGCTAGTATCCATAGCACAAGATTATAAGCTTAGTTTGGAACAAGGGAATTAATTGGTGTGTCAGTCTGGAGAATCATTTATTTTAATTTATTTATAAAGATGATATTAGATAGTATATCATCTTTATGTTGTTAGTCTTTTATTAAATAAGGCGTTTTAAATACTTCTAGAAACACCTTACTAACCGCATAGGAACTACATATTTAACATAACATAATTATAACCACGTAAGTAATGGTTGCATTTGCCTCCATATAAAAACTTACAGCGCATGTCTTTTTTGATGCTATGAAGGTATAAAAATCGATAGTTCATTAAAAAACTATTCAAAGCTTTTGTATGAAAGAATAACCAACCCATCCATCATCACAAACTTTAAAGCTTTTAATATAAAGTAGAATCGGTCATCCAAGTCTCCACCGCAGCAAACGTTAACCCATCGATTGCACAAACAACGAAGCTATCAAGTCCATAAATAAAAATAAAAATAAATTATTTCCACCAAGAGTCCGAATAAAACAGGAAGCCACAAAACTCCTTCAAAGAAACTTGTAAAGGAGCAAATAAACAAAAATATATTAACATGCCCGTGATTTATGTGCGCTTGCGACGTACAGTTTTATGGCTGTACGATTGATTTCTCTGCCGCGGCCCTTTGAAGATGACCAGTGACAAATGTAAACAAGCGGAGGAGATAGGAACAGCATTTAATAGCAAACTGCAGGGCGAAGGCCCTTCATTGTCGGAATCAGTTAATGAGGTAGGTTGATATTAGAACTTTTAGAGACTAGATACAATATATCAGCGACTGCTCTCGACAATGGCCAGCAACTGACAGCAACTGTCACCGACACGTAACTGACTTCTGCCGCCGAATATTGCCGATAATATCATATCGCTAACCCAGCAACTATCAGCAACCGTCGGAAATCCTCATCAACCGCAAATCTCCACTGTCGTAAGCTTGCTCATATACATTCATATGTAAGCTCCCTTATAGTGAGTTGCGGTAATGCCACTGGGATCATAATAGCAACAACTGGTTTGACTTTTATGGTACACAGTTACGCGATATTATCACCCTGAGGTATTACCGAGTTACGCACTGTCCCAGAGGACTTTGGTTCAATGATATAGTCATAAAGTATAAAAGAAAACAAACATCTACACCTCAACTATTGTCTTGTAGTGGAATTTTGTCTGTTATAAACAAATTATCAATCAGCCTGAAGAAAAAACTGTTTTACGGCGTCAAATACACATACACAAGTCACACTCTAAATTATAAAAATGAATAACAAGAAAGCCTATTGACTTTATACCTACACCAGATCCAATTTCATAGTTCAAAAGATGAAATTTTAGTAGATCCATAAACACAAACGAAATAATAAATGTTATGATTTAGCCGCTAAGTTTATAAAGGGATAAGGCTGATCAAACTATAGATATTTATGTATTTCGTTAGACTCCGTACTTTGATATGAAAACCCAAACAGTGACATCACCCCGATCGTATTACCTCCAAATACACTATTTATAATAACAGATGTTTTAAAACAAGCACTTAAGGTCGAGAATCGAACACCCACGCGCAATTCATGTTATTTTTAAGATTGATGATGGCATTATCTAAAATTTTATTCGTAGGTGTTGCCAAACAGTGTCAATGAACTCTGCGTGAGGTAGTACGAAAGACTTGTACCTATTCAGTGGATCAACCGGTTCCAAGGATGTCTCTGGACCGTAACGTGTACTGAGAGTTATTTTGTGCAGACGTTTCCGACGATTCCAGTTTTTGTCCCACCGATAGTGAAAGATGGAAAACTAGTTTGCTTGTATGTCATCTTTGTGGTGCAAAAAAACTAGACTTTAAAGTGTGTTAGATGCCTTACCATAATTTGCATTGTGAGTCAAGGAATTATAACTGGATTGTCATGTCGCAAGTGTTTCTAATTCTTTTTAGGAATAATGAAAGTACGTAGGTATCATACACGTTTGCATTCGTGGCCTACTATGGGTAGATAAAAAACTGTTGTTGTGACAGAAGATTAAACTAAGTTAATTAATTAGACAAACATGAAATCGCAATTTACAGTTTCATACATACATACATACATACATACATACCATCACGACCATAATCCCTGAAGGGGTAGGCAGAGTCAAAAAGACAGCAGGCCCCTTCAACCACATTCGCCCAAAAAGAAAACTGAGCTGGGTCAGGTGGAAAATTGTGAAAAAGTAGTGACAAGTGGCTAGCCCGTCGACTTCACAATCACATACCCAACACCCGATATACCATTAGTCGCCTTTTACGACATGCTAGGCAAGAACCACAGTTGGCACATTATTTTTCAGTCCCAAACCAACACGGGACAAACGGGACAATGGGCTGGGTTAGATGGAAAAGATTTACATAGTTTCACTCAATGGCGGGCTAAGCCTGTTTTAGGCCTGGGGCGGCAAATAGCTGTACGAGGCCCCTAGTCAGCAGTCAGGGGCCCGGGGCGCACCGCCCCTTCCGCTCCCCAGTAAGTCCGCCACTGGTTTCACTGCTATAATAACTAGCTTTAGTACGTACATACGTAGACACGTAGTGTCATTTCATATTTATATTCTAAAGTAGCTGTGCCAGCGGTGTCACCCGCGTTTATGGTTAATATTATATAGACTATTTCCGTCATACATGATTTCTATGTAACTTTAACCATTAAGGCTGCACACGCGACGGAAGCTTAAATGGAGCAACTTCTCCCGTTTTCTCAACATTTCCCTTCACTACTCTGCTCCTATTGATTGTAGCGTGATGAAAAGTATACTATAACCTGCCTAGGAGTATGAAGAATAATTGTACCAAGTTTCGTTAAAATCCGTCGAGTAGTTTTTGTTTCTATAAGGAACATACAAACAGACAGACAGACAAAAATTTTACTGATTGCATTTTTGGCATTAGTATCGATCACTAATCACCCCCTGATAGTTATTTTGAAAATATATTTCATGTACAGAATTGACCTCTCTACAGATTTATTATAAGTATAGATAATGAAGTGAGCAAACAACGAAAATATTTTAAAAGTGATTGATCAATATTATGAGATTATTTTAACAAAACTAATTTGCGAACATCGTTACAATTGGCTTTGCCTATAAGGAATTACAGTTCGATGAGATTAGCTTAAGAGAAATGTGTTACGAGTCTTATCAAGTAGAAACAATGTTCGATAACAATTACCATAACACTGTTAGTTTTCAAACAAATATTTTATTACTTACTACTTACACTGATTTTAAAATTACCAGTATTACAATTTATTCTCAAATCCATTTGTTAAAAAACAAACTGCCTCCCCCATATTATTAATGACGTCATTGTCTTGTGTTGTTACCATTAGCAAAGTGAATAAGAAACGCCAAGCTTAAGGTAAAATTGGACCACCGCCAGGAACCAATGACAGTCACCTGGTGACCACATTCCTTGGACCGCCCAAACGCGACCCACATTGCGACACTCGTGCGCAGCTCATCAAATAAAGAGCATTGAAAAAACATTTGATGACAAAATTATGCGCGCGCATGCATACGTGCAGACTGTTTGACTATTTACTAACTACTGACGCGAAGTCGTTCACACGAGAATACAAAGTCACTTGGACAAATATTGGTAGCTACAAATCAAATAGAGAGCATGTCTCACTGGGATTCCCTATGTCTTACGGCAATCAAAATTCAAAAGTTATTAATGACTTCCTATTGTTATGTCCCGTTTCTTTTCGGGAATCGCTTATATCTTTGGTATGACGCGGCTAGTTACATTGACCATAATAATAATAATAAATTCTTAAGACTGACACACCAACCTTTGTCCCAAACTAAACGTATGCTTGTGCTATGGATACTAGGTGAACGGATAGACATACTGAAATACGTTTATAAAATATATCCATGACTCGAGTACAAATGTCCATGTTCATCACACGAAACATTTGCCCCTAGCGGGATTCGAACCCGCGACTCTTGGTTTCGTAGCCAGGGTCTCTGACTTTACGACCAACGGGCCAGCCCAACATTTAAGCGATTGCTATCAAATAAATTCTCCTTAACTTTAGGCGGTACCAAATCAAATAATGATTACACATAAAGTGGTGGATGAAAAGAGATAGCCTTTGCTCAGCAGTAGCATGTAAACGACAAAAATAATGCATATCTTCAGCATAAGAGCTAAGCTAAGCTAAGCTATTTATTAAGTTAAAAATATCTAATCACTTTAAGAACCACAATTTTCCAGCTAAACCAGCCCAGTTCTATTTTTGGCTAAATGTGGTTAAAGATGCCTTTTTTTTTTTTTTTTACCCAGGGAAATGCGTTACGCACCGTCCCGCTGAGACCGGGGGGAATTAGCAGGGTGTGTCGGACTCCCGGGGCCCTCTAGATGATTGGAGAACCCTGCTCCGCCCAAGGTGGTAGTGGGCGGGGTATACCGACTAAACCCGTGGGATGTACCTCTACGCCTTTATGTAAGGTGCCCACGGGATCGCGCAGCGCTAAACCACCGTGAACGGTTAAAGATGCCTGCAGCCCCTTTTACTCTGCCCACCTCTTCGTACATTAGGATCAAAAGCTTACTTCTGCGCATAGTGTATATATCGGACGTAAATTTAAAAGAACACTAATATTAAGTCAAAAAAGATTTAATTTTTTATTTAGGTTTCGATTAAATATTCCAGGTGTCCCTATAAATGAAACCGCACAGTCTGTATGTAATAAAAAATATATGATTATGTACTAAAAAAAATATATTAATTAACACACAAAATATAGAAAGTAGCTACAACCACAGCATCCCAGTGAGAGAGACGCTAAGATACGCCACAAGAATCAACTAATGGACCGGACCAGTTGTAATCTCGCGACAAAAAGTATTTCTACTACGTATCAGCTGATTTCATTACGCATCGGTACAGGTTTTAATGTTTATCTTAATTTGAATTCCGTATAGTTCAACGACTCAAATTGTGTTAGGACGATGGTCTTTATTCTATAGATCTCATCGATATTTAGGAACCTACGCACTTCTTGACAATGGCAATTGTAATTTGACTTGCAAAAAATGATATGCTTTCATAGATTGATTTGATTTTACCAGTATAAATTAGCGATGTTTTATACAGGATTTTTAAAATCATTCATAATATTTACTGATTACAGTTTACAACCAAAGATAACATTTTAGACCTTACATATTTTTGTAATAACTATTACATTCTATAGATTTTTTTTATGTTTTTTTTTAAGAGGTTAATCGGTAGTTGGCCGAAGGCGGCCTTTACTACCTACCGGGCTGGCGGGGGAGCGGGAAACTCTCACCCCTATGTACTAGTATCTATAGATAGTTGACATATTTTAGAAATTAAAATTCCACCATTCATCAATGACTGGAAAAAATGAGGATTGTCAAACGAATACGCAACATCGAGCATAACCTTAGATGCATTTACTAGGTAGTTAGGTATTAAAAAATTTTCCGATCTTCAATCTTGAACATAATGAGACCAGACGAGTGATCACGTGAAGGTTAGACGTCTATGCAAATATCCAAGTTGTTAGTCTCGTTCCGCTTTCCGTTTACCCTTCAGAATATTCCGAGGAAATTGTAAAGAAATAATGAAATCGTGTATTCGTATGTATTAGTCACTACAGTCATCAGTAACTAATATATAAATTTATTTTTTATCGTTACAATTGATCATGCATGATGCATCGCGTACAGAATTAACACTATTGACTTCTAAACGAAATGTGAGCATTCGTGGCTTGCTTTTATCATCTCATTAATAAATAAGTAAATACTTTTTGGTCCCTCAAGCCAGATCAACCATTTCTCTATATATAAAACACATAAAGCAAAAAGCATTATTGCTAAATTCCTCCATCATGCATTTTTACAATTGCCTTTTCAAGCAAAACAGTAGCTGAGCCAATCGTGAATCACGATAGCATTGGGGTCATATTCCTCAACTCGCTGACAATACATCTATAGGTACCTCAGTCTGCAATGACAGCTATAAAATAATTCGAGAGGACTTTGACCGCTGCGATGTTACCAAAAAGCCGGCCGCATTACCAGTTGGACACCTCACAATTGCTGCCTCCGGTTACACAAATAATGCGGATTAGGGCGACGATACACCTCCACGCGCAAGTCATTAATCAAGTTAGCTGCTAAGATTAGGTACGACAGCCATATGAGGGCCAAACACTTAAAATCGATCTAGTCGGAATCGCAAGGATCATGATGATGATAATTTAATCGCAAAAGAATATTCATAGCCTAATAGCTCTAGCGGCTAGAGCTTAGGCCTTGTGCTAATATTGATCTGATGATTTCGAATCAATTACTACCGCTTTATAATAATTAAATACAAATAGGTGCATATTAAATTAATTGAGAGTCTACAACTCTTACGGTCCATAACTTTTGTATTTAACTACCTAATAGATATTATATTTTCTATAGCAGGACTTTGGAATCTACGTACCCCTGCGCGATTGCGTATGTAACAGTTCCATATAGAGCATCTCATGCAAAACCTCAAATTAAAGAACATGTATCATCACACTAATCCATCATATTTTCTTCATATTACCATAACTCGAATATGACTCACCATTGCGTTCTGTAAGGGCAATCCATTCATATTCACTCAATACGACAAAAATATTCCCACATTCAAACACTATGCGCATAAGTGAATAGCCGGCCTAATTCGTATTCCATAATACATGCTGTGCGCCGGCGCACAAATAAAAACAACCATCGCTGCATGAATGGGCGCGCTGTTTCCAACTCCGTATGGGGTATTAACTATCTTTATAGCAATAGGAATCGGAGTATACACGATAGGAATAGTTCCGAAGGAAGAATTATTTATAGCTTTGTAACATTTGTAATTTGTTGTGTATGGAATAAATGACATGTAAAAAGATCTTTGCTAATATTTTAACAAGAAAAATGTGTACTTTTGTTTGTATGTCTTCGAACTTTTGAAGCCTCAAGAAAACGACAGGAAGTTCCACAGATACCATTTTCCGTGTTAAACATAGCATATTTGGACAAAATATAATAATTTGAAAAAGCCATTGTTATTATTGTATAATAAAAAAAAGCAAATCATATACCATTCAAAACGCAATAATAGTCTGGATGTTATTCAAGCTGAAGTTTATGTAGATGACCTATTTCCTAGATACCGTCATCCTCGTGTAGGCAGCTATTAACTTGTATTGTTATCTTCCTATGAAGTCATATACTCGTATGTTGTCATCTTCTTCCCCTGCACCTAAGTCGCCTGGAACCAGATCTGCCTAGTATCTATATTTGCCTTTATGCGCAGTTTATAGATTTCCCTCCCCTACTTCCAGGTCAGTCGTCATACTCACTCCCATTTTATTTATTTCTGCACTCACAATCTATCCTTCTTGGTCTCTCTGTTCTTTTTCCCCAACTAACATATACCTGTCTTACACTATCAGTAGTAAATAGTAGTGGTATATTTAAGTACCATATCCAATATTTCGTTGACTCACTAAGCCTGAGTACTTTTACGTATTAGGCAATATTTTAAAACGGTTCAAAAAGTTATTTGCTAAAGACTTCATTCAGAAAACAGGAACCACTTTCCATGTTTAAGTTTTTCCTTACTGCCGATATTATTATGATTATTTATGCAGCTAAGTGCATCAAAATCGTCACTTAAATATAAACAGAAAAGTCACAGAAATGTATGCATTATTCCAGTTTTAATGATTCCAAGTTGAATATTTCTGCAGAATAAAATACTTACAAGGTCGACGTTTCCGTAAAGTAAGTAAAGTAAAGAGTCACGTCATAAACATTCACAATGTAGTGTTGAAAAATATAAATATGACGGTCAAAAAATAGACATCAAATGTCATCCTTTATATTTATTCAACAATCAAATTAGTCCCATGTTGGTCTGGGACTTAAAAATAATATGCTAACTGTAGTTCTTGCCTAGCATAGCATGACAAGCTAGCAACTTGTTACAAATTTTTCACAATTTTCCATCTAACCCAGCCCAGTTTTGTTTTTGGCTGAATGTGGTTAAAGGGGCGTGCTGCCCCTTTGACTCTGCCTACCCCTTCGGGGATTATGGGCGTGATGTTATGTATGTAATCAAATATTATGCTACATACGTTTTTTATGATGTAAGGAGAGATAGAGAACACATACATCCACTGACTTATATTTATGGTTCCAGTTCATTTGTTGATTCTGGAAATTTTATAGCAAGTTTTTATCAAAAATGTGTGGATGATCTATTTAAAGAGAGTTTTTGTATTATTTATTGAACATTGCTTTATGTGTGTTAAAAATAGAAATTTAAGTTAATAGATATAATTTTTTTTTAAATACTTATTACGCTTTAGGCGCGATCGTTCAGCGTTAGCAATTAAGATGACTTTAGTTTACTTTAGACGTAACGACATCTTGAACCTGCTTCTATGTGAAAAGTAAATCACAGAATCTATTCTGCGCGGCATTGACAGGAATAATCCTCGCAGTGTCTGGTAGACTTTAACCAAAAAAATCATCTTAACGAGTAACAAACAACTTCGCCGTTGGTCGGCGACCTAATTCCGAATTACCTACAAGTGTATTGTGATTAAGTAGTTGACAATTTAGATCGTTGTTGTGTAATAAAACTGTCAAAAGCGACACTCATCGACTATTGTGACAATTGCAATAATAACATTTACGCAATAGTTTAGAGAATCAGCATAAACGGACAATTTCTAGGCTATATTGCCTTCTATTGGGCATCTATAAATAAAGAGAATAATAAGGCAGATAATAACATTCTAGAACAGTATTAAAATGGAAACTAATGCTTTCAAAATACTATCAGTAAAAAAAATAAATTATACCGCAATATAGCCAAATGTTATATTGCAAGCACCGACTGGTAAAAAAAGAAGGACTCGGAGCCACTAACTAGATATTGAAGCTCTGCAGGTGCTCTAACTTGACACGCAACTTACGTCACACATTGATATAAGCGCTTCAAATGACAGATTTCCGATATCTGGTGTCCATAAGGATTTCACTCACACATGCATAAACGTGGCTTCATACTGTAGTATGAGAGCGCGGAGTCGTTCTTTTTTTACTAGTCCGTGATTGCAAGCAAATGTCGTAAGAAATCCATCATATTAGTGATCATAAAGTAATACAGCATCACCAGCGCTATTACCAGTTGATACCTAGGTATAACATAACCCATGCCAGTCTAAGACTTAAAGATAATGTCAAGAAATGTGTTCCTTGCAACTTATTTTTTGCCAATTTTCCGTCTAACTCAGCCCCTTTTGGCTAAATGTGGTTAAAGGGGCTAGCTGCCCCTCTGCCTACTCCTTCGGGGATTACAAGAGTGATGTTTTATACGTATGTAGCTATAAAAAGAGACTCAATAGGCTAAATTGATGATAACACACCATATTACGATGCGACACGTAATGGGACCGAGATGCGTGCTCGTCATTTAGACGATCGCACAATGACCTCAAGTTGGTCAAGACATTCTGTGCAGTCATAAATATGGCTAATAATTCAGACACAGTTTTGAAATGGTGTGTAATCATTTCTGCATTTTCACATAACAATCACGTGGCCAAAAATACGTAACTTAAAGCCAATAAATAAAGATAGCCATAGACAGTAGAAAACGATCTTTATAGGTATGTAGAAATTAAATTAAATTAAATGATTTTTATTAACATAGGCTTTAAGACACTTATAAACCGTCAGAACAAAATTAACATAAACCGGTTGAAAAAGCAGATGCTACCGAGAAGAAACCGGCAAGTAACTCGAAAGTTACTCTTTTAAATGCCAAGTCTTAAAAGCTATTATGTCGTACAATTTCTCAGTCAATTTAAACCTATCAGTGCAGGCGAACAGCCTATTCTGAGACTAACCATATATTCTTATCATTAAAATAATCTTCTACCTTATAGTAGCCCTTTTTACTTTAACAATTTATTATGTATAAATTAAACTTATGCACGGTAGATCAATGAAAGTTTGAGCAGTAGTAAGTGTCAACTAATACAATTGTTTACAAACTTCATCACAATTAAACTTGGGATGTATACTTATACATACATACATACATACATATCATTACGCTCATAATCCCAGTGCATAGTCCAAAAGACGGTAACATCCTTTAACACTTCTAATCAAAAACAAAATCGTAACATAAATTCAGTTTCATTGATAATAAGGTTCTAAACATATCTAAACTATCTTCCTTACATGGTTAAATATACTTTCTGATAGACGTAAGAATGCAGAAACGAGTATAAAATGCATTTACACTAACGACAAAAAAGTCTATAAGTGACAACTCAGCGAACAACAATAAAAAAAAATAAAGTTAATTAGTCTTGTATGACACAGAAAACGAATAATTTCCACAAACACATACTATACGACAGAAAAAAAAACAAAAATCAAGTATCGAACGAAATACCAATCATCCGTACAGTTTAATATGCAAACAAATTCACATTACCAGCCCACATCGCCCACTATGGCGTCGTTCCACTTGACACCATGAGCGTATAGATACAAATACATGAAAATTAAACGCAAAAGCGAACGCTGCAGGAGCCCGGCTCAACACTAGAGACGCAAACAATGTTAAAAAAATCTCCGATAGCTATATCGAAATATCTACTTATATTTATAAAAAAGGTTTAATATAATAATTAATTATATTCAGTTTGGTGCTATAATTCAGAGATAACATCGAAAGCAAAGAGCGCAGCTATGCAAGTTTAATCCCAGAGAAAATAGTCGTTAATGAAACATAATTGAATTTATCTCGGGTCTGAGTATGTCCTTCGTAATTTTGATTTGAAAGAATGCAATCAAGCAACCATCATGATATAAACTATGAATGTAATTTTTAATTAACAATTCGATTGGCAAAATTAAAAAATATGTATTGATAAATTCATAGAAAATACATTGATGTGTTTACAATTGTTGATTGATGATTTCCTATCGATTTATCGATGCTTTACGATTATGAACATCGTAGTTTTCTTTCGAAGAATCGATTTTACGCAATTGTGAACATTGATCATTTCCTAGGCAATCATCGATATTTTTCTATTGAGAACATCCATGATATTATATCGAAGCATCCATCTTTCGCGATTGTGATCATCGATGATTTCCTATCGACGCATCGATGTTTGCTAAACATTGATGTATCGTTTGCATCGCTACGAGACTCGTGCGCCCGCGCACCGCACGCGTGAGCTCTTTACCATAAATTACCATCACAATGAAGCGAACGACGGCTCCGAATGGTTTCCATAGACATGGTTTTGTCTTTGGAGATTTCATTTCTGCTTCTCCAAGCAACAAGCTTGAGAAAATGTTGAAATCGGCATAGGGCAAAGGTGGCCTAGAAAAACTAAAAGAAAACTACAGTAACCGCGATCTAACTAACTAACTAACTAAACATCACGATATATCTAAATGATGGTATTCTTATATGATGTTTATTTAATGATAATCTTAAAAATATTTTCGGTTTAATACTAAAAATACCGTTTAGTAATAAACTGTTTTAATTTACAAATACTCAATTCACTGTTATCTGACTGCTACTAATGTAAAATTGCTGTTCTACACAACGATTGCTATGGTATGTTAGTTGTATCATATAAATACATAATATAATAATAGTATTTGATTTTAATGGTTCAAAGCTAATAAAACTAAGAAATGAAGATTATTTGTTAGGTAAATTACAACATACGTATCTAATATATATTTTATTGGTATTTCTTCATAACATTTTATACGCTTATTACTTTTTTAATATAAAATCGATTAAGCAATGTATACTTAGTAAATAAAAAAAATACATACATACATGCATAACATCATCCCCGAAGTCAAAGGGACAGCAGGCCCCTTTAACCACATTCAGCCAAAGACAAAACTGGGCTGGGTTAGATGGAAAATTGTGAAATAAAGAAATTCTTACGCCGTATTGCACTAATGAAAATAAGTTAATAGAGCCGTATCAATAAAAAGATACATATTTAGAATATCACCACGCCCGTAATCCCCGAAGGGGTAGGCAAAGTCAAACATGGGACAAAGTGCCTACATCTAAAAGTAGTAAATACGCGTTAAAGTAGCAAATATTGTATTCTAAGCATTTTTTTATTAAACTTTTTTACTATCAGTCGCCCTTTACGATAGGCAAGGAATTCGGTTAGTTACATTATTTTTGGACCTCTTATATGATTGGTTTTAATAAATTCATGTTTATTTATTTCCCACACCAGCGTATGAACATTTCACGTAATTTGCGAATCGTTCTTGATCGAGATAAATTAATGTTGTCTGTTTTTTATTAGTATACTCAACAAACAATGTTAATATATTTTTTTATTCCTCCTTCATTCTTCATGGTAGTTATATACAACTGAAATTTTAGTTAGCTTAGCGCCGTCTAACATTGTAGGGTAAAATACCCTATAGTCAGCCATGCACCAGTAGTCAGCCTTTACAGCCTTTATTTCTTTAGAAATAGTGTCAATATTTGTTTACACCACTAAAATTGTGTTTGAATGAATCCTTGTCTCATGATTGGCTAGTTCACACACATACAAACCAATATTCTGTCAAATAGACGAGCTATACTCTTTCATTTGCACTGCTGTCACCGACGTGACGATACGCGCCATTGTTACTATTTTTTTCCTAATGAAGCTCGTCCGAGTTTTCGGTAAGTTTTTGTGTTAATATGTTGTTATTTACAGTGGCTGATCATATTGTGTTACGATAAAATGATTATTTTACTATAAAATCAACGATAATAAACATTTTATTTGTTTAATATATTGTAATGTATGCGGCCGACTACTGGGTTGCGATTTTTGACTGCAGATCCAGTGATCAGCCTTAAGTGGCTGACTACTAGTTTTCTTGGGAATATCTTAGATTTAGCTGAAATTAACGGAGCGGATTAACTTTCCTTTGCTTAATATTTTGGACTTAACTTTTCTAATACGAATTCTGCATTTTACCAGTAGTCAGCCGCGTTCAAATACAATGGCATGTTAATGGCCGAGCAATGGGTCTACGAATCCAGTAAACAGCCGCTAGTTCTGTTGCACACTAAAAGCAAGTTATAAAGTCTTAAATCAAAGTTCAATTTATGTGTGGACAGTTTTTAAGGTTGAAAATCGATTGTTTTAGATTTCCATCATGTCCAAAAGACCTATCCACCAATATAAAGAAGAACAATTGACAAAGGCTATGGCGGCGATTAGACAAGGTATGAAGATTAGAGAAGCTAGTCGAGTTTTTATGGTTCCGCGAGGGACGTTACAAGATCGACTACATTTAAGGGTTCCAGACTTACCCCGTAAAATGGGGCCGGATTCAGTGCTCACCAAAACTGAAGAAACTGCATTGAAAGACTGGTGTATAGCATTAGC
The DNA here is from genome assembly GCA_951394215.1 of Glyphodes perspectalis. Lineage (NCBI taxonomy): Eukaryota > Metazoa > Arthropoda > Insecta > Lepidoptera > Crambidae > Glyphodes > Glyphodes perspectalis. The sequence continues at coordinate 11,770,921 of OX596217.1, forward strand.
GAAATGTGGCTTCCCATTAAAACGAGATGATCTCCTAAATACCGTCCATAATATTATATCTGAAGATAAAAGACCTAACCCATTTGTAAATAATAGACCAGGGAAGAAATGGTACCAATCATTTCTTAAAAGAAATCCCGAGTTAAGTGAGAGGACACCTGAAAATATATCTAAGGGTCGAGCTGCTGTAACTGAAGAAGGTATTCGGAAGTGGTTTGCTGAACTTATGAAGCATTTAGAAGACATACACGCAACTGATATTTTGACCGACCCTGACCGAATATTTAACGGTGATGAAACTAGTTTTTATATATGCCCCAAGACTGGAAAAGTGATTGCACCAAGAGGCTACAAAAATGTCTACCAAATTGTAAAAGGCAAAGAAAAAGAAGCAGTTACAGTCCTGATATTTATATCGGCGTCCGGAAAAATTTTACCTCCTTGTGTAGTTTTTCCGTATGTAAGACCACCAAAAGATGTTATTAACAGTATGCCTGATGGATGGTTATTGGGAAAGTCAGAAACGGGTTGGATGAAATCAGAAATTTTTTATGATTACATTGATAAAGGTCTTAACGCATGGGTGGAAAAAGAAAAAATGAAAAAACCGGTTCTCGTTTTTGTTGATGGCCACAAGAGTCACTTAACAATGCGTCTCAGCGAATATTGTCACGATAACGGTATTATCCTTTATGCACTTCCACCAAATGCAACACATTTGATTCAGCCCGCTGATGTTAGTGTGTTTAAACCTTTCAAGGAAGAATGGAAAAATACTGTGTACGAATGGGCAACTAAACCTGAAAATGTCAATAGTGTTTTGACCAAGGCCACATTTTGTCCATTACTTGAAAAGGTCTTAGATAAAGAAAATTTGTCTAGATCAATTATCAACGGTTTTCGCAAATGTGGATTATACCCATACGATCCAAACGCTTTGGACTACTCAAAATGTGTGCAAAATAATCTTGAGAAACATCATAACACTACCAAAAATTCAAAGTCTCCAGGTACCAAAATTAAGAACAGGCATTTGAATACCGCCATCAAGTGTATTAATCATCTAGATAATGAGCTTAAAAATGTTGGAGTAGACACAACAACTGTTATCAATGTTTTGAGTGCGGCAATAAATATGACAGGACCTGAAAGTTTAAATTCAACAAAAAATTCAACTAGGGATTCCACAATTGATAACATTTCTGCCTGTGGTATTGATGAAAACCAATCAAAAATAGCATCAGGATCAAATGAAAATATTGACCTCGTAAGTTTGCCAATGATAGGTGATTACACATTGGAAAATAATTTAGATACCTTTACTGAAGAAACGTTATTCTCGAACGAGTTTGAAATCATAACCGACGTTGCAGTGATTCACCAAAGTCATGAAATTCAAGACCAGAGACCAATGTTTGTTGCAAGTGATCAAGACGGCGACTGTGTTAAAGAATGCCCAACAAATGAGACATCGGAATCAATTTCGGAAAACTATATCGAAAAGAAAGACATCACACTAGGTATAAGTACTATTCATGGTATAATTGATGAAGAAAATGAAGGCGTTGAACAAGAAATACATACCTGCTATGAAATGGAAAATACAAGAAAAGCATTGATCTTAGAAAATAATAATTATGTAATGGATAGTGTGAAAGACATAGGAACAGCTAGTAACGTTGATTTAATCAAAAACAAAACTGAACAAGACGTGACAATAAATATGAAACCTGTACTGCACGAGGTTAACAAAAATATAGAAAACAAAATAAAAATATTGTCTGATGTGATTGTGAAAGCTGGAGATGTGTCGCCCGTTTTAAATAAGTATTTAACTTTACCTGCAGTAACTATATCAAAAAATAAGATAAAATCAATGAATAGAATAGGAGCTATTTCTTCCGAAGAGTGGAGACAGTTTGAAAACCAAAAAGAAGAAATAAAGGAACAGAAAAAGAACGAAATAATAAGTAAGAAACTGAAAAGACTTGAAATTAAGGCAAAGAAAGAAGAAGAGAAACAAAAAAAGAAAGAAGCCGCACAAAAAAGGAAAGCGGAAATGCTGTTGAATTCTAACAAAAGTAAAAAGAAAAAGAACAATAGGACATGTACTATAAACAAGATAAGATGTAATAATTGTGAAGAGGATATGACTAGCGATACCGAAATAAACGACCTGAAAAATATTGGTTGTGATAATTGCCCTGCATGGTACCATTTAAAATGCACTGAATTCGCTGGGGATATGTATGAAAACATATGTGATAAGAAATTTTTATGCCAAATATGCAAAGCTAGTGAGGGGCTGACTTTAGGGTAAGCCATGGCTGACTTGTGGAGAAATGAGGCTGAGCACTGGGAAAAAGTGCCATAATATGATTATTGTTTTTTTTTTCTATGATTCTAACAGAAGTTTTATGTTTTGTTAATTTTTTCACAAAATTTAATAAATAACTTTTCATAATACAGTGGTTATTTTCATGCAAAGTTTTTCATGTTCAAAATATAAATTAACTAAATTTAATTCCTCACTAAAAGGCTGACTATTGGGTATTTTACCCTATTCAGCGACTCGGCTAATCGACATAAAACCGTGTGATTTAATTTGATTGCGTTGTTTGATCGATCGAAAACGTCTATTTAAACTTATTACTGCGACATGTATGTAAAATTCTATTCAGTTTCAAACTAGTAATTGATATATGCCTACGTTTATACAGCCGTAATAAATGTAAATGATGAGCAATATTATATATTTTACACAGCCATTTATGATTTATGATTTACAATCATATTATACAATAATAATAAGTTAGTATTATACGATTGTATAACTTCGATACGCCCATAAGTAAAACGCGTGAGAAATACGCTCATAAAATTTTAATCATTTTTAATTCATTTACAACATTCAAGGATAATATTAAGGAAAGCTAGTAAATATAGAGCATAATACTTTATATGGTGCCATTTTTCATATAAGTATCATATGCATTCCATATATATTCAATTTGAGGAGGATCAAGGAAATATGCATATGTAGGTAATTACGTATTTAACGAAAATAATCTACAATCCTGTAACAAACTAACTAATTTAACTATAATTGTTAGTGTAACTTTCGTATATTAATTCGATTCTGTTAGTCTTATTTTTATAAAAATAAGTTGTACCTACTTAGATTTCAGTTAAGTGAATAATTCCCATGCCACGATAAATGATGGTCAAATGTTGGTACGGTACTGTTCTATAGGTACCTATTTAAGAACTTTTTGTAAGGACATTTTTGGCAAATAAATACATACATACATACATAACATCACGCCCATAATCCCCGAAGGGGTAGGCAGAGTCGAAGGGGCAGCAAGCCCCTTCCACCACATTCAGCAAAAAATTAAGCCGGGCTGGGTTAGATGGAATATTGTGAAAAAGCAGTGACAAACGGCCAACGTGTCGCCCACACAATTACACACCCAAAACCCGAAATACAATTAGACGCCTTTTACGACATGCTAGGCAAGAACCACAGTTTGCACATTCTTTTTAAGTCCCAGACCAACACAGGACAGTGGGCTGGGTTGGTAGTTGGATGGCAAATAAATTTTCATTAAATTTCGACTACACGCCTGGCGGGGTAGGCAGAGAGAACCGAACGCCTATGGCACGGTCCTTACACACCTATACTATAATATTAACACCCAACTCCTTATACCTTAACACATTATGGTTAAGTTACATAGCAATAAGTTATTGAGTACTGAATATTGAGGACCTCACTCGCTTCTAAGACATCCATTATGTTGTTATACATACTCTTTGGCAATTAAGTCTCCTAACAAAGACTCATTTGCTAAGTAAAAGCAGTTGAGTATTGTGAACAGCGAAGTTACATTAGCGGTACCATACAATGTTGCCATACAAGCATTCACTTAAATGATTTATCTACACAGATAAACAAAATTACCTTCTCGAATACGGAATTTTAACAATATAACCTGTTAATTTTCATCCAATTTATTAAAATAAACACTAATAAAGACTGTCCACTTGTGACCACGGTCGTTGCAACACAGCAGAAACATCAAGCTGTAAGTACTCATGTACTACATATCGCGTTTAGTCCCGTTAGTGTTATTTCTGGCAAACGATTTAAATCATATTAATATTAGTGGAATACTTTTGATTCTTATATGTGTCTTATTACCGTCAAACAAAAATATGTACATGCGACGTACAGCCCTGTCGAGAAAAATATAACAATGAAAAGGTCGCATTTGAACACGACGGGAGGATAAAAACGACATTCCCCAATAAAGAACACGCCGATGAAGCAATTAATCAAACTGCAGGCAACAATTGAAGCTGTCGACTGATGAGATAATTACTGCGCGAACATCAATTTTGAGACGCACTCGTTTTAAGCGTTGATACATGTGTCTTTGTTACTCGTCATTTACGAGCATATCTGAGTGGATTCTCATTGTGAAGGTTCGGAAAATTCTGGACACAAAGACCTACTTATTTATTTAAACTGAACTGTATTCCGAAACTACTGATTCCGAAAAAAAAGTACTTACACATAGGGAAAATGTACTCGTAATAGCTAATTAGAGTAATATAGAGTTATTATTAAATAAATAGTACCTGTTTTTAATACCTAAGTAACAGCGTATTATTGGAGTCAAATATATTAGACTTCACGATTTAATTATAAATTTAAATATAATTGCAATATTTTATTTATTTATAATAACAGTGTACCTAATTACGTAATACTATTTCCTTTAACAGTTCCCGTATAGATGAGGACCGGATCACTCAACAATTATAATAAATCATTTCAGACATTTATCTATCGGACAACTTTACTATTACAAGTAACATCCCAGACCGAGCCTTACGTAATCCAGGGCTTTGAACTCACTTTCATTACCTGGACTTGTGCTTGCAAGATGAAAGTCATTAATCTTAACTCTGGACCAAGTGCCAGCCATCTATTTATCAAAATGCACTACGTACCTCGCCAGTCAGCGTTAATATGTTCCGGGAACTGAGGGGTCAAGAACTCTTCGTATCCTTACTGCTAGTAAACATATCTATTCTCCTATACTAAATAATCTCACAAGCTTGAAACTACATGCTTCTGCTATAAATTGTGGACAACGGACCATGACCATATCCAGTAGGTAATTTGACAGGCTCGATGGCGCATTCGGTAGTAGCCCTGCCCTATGCGCCAAGAGTTGTGGATTCGATTCCCACCCAGGACAAAGATTCGTGTGATGTATACATGTGTTTGTTCTGTGTCTGGGTGTTAATATCCAATATTTAAGTATATATTTGTAATACCACTGTTGATTCTGATATCCGTAACACAAGTGCTTATCCTACTTACCTCGGAGTCAGATCAATGTTGTGATGTAGTCGGATATTTATTTATTTATATTTATTTATAATGTATGTTTATAACGTGTTTGAGTATAAGTTCTTTACTAATTAATTTTTGGCGGTTCCAGAATTTCATTATGGTGGAGGCAACAAAAATATGATCGCGTCCAATTTATTCCAACATTTTGCTAACTTGCTGACAAAAGCTTTACAATATCAGCAGTTTAGGTCTAACCAGTTCCTACTAATCCGTCGAAGAACGGAGATTCCAGGCTACACTAAGCTGGTCCCACTCGTTTCCAGCGGGATGATACGTAGCCAGTCGAAAAAGACCAAGCTGCTAAAAATCTTACGACGATATTAGAAATATCCTGATTAATAAAACACCTGTATCCGAGACCACAGTAAATGCTATATGCATCCCAAACAAAAAACTCCACCCCAAAGAAACCAAATCGACGTCTGACCATAAATACCATTGAGCACCGCATCATACAGTACGTCTAATTCAACGTTTCCATTCACACCATAATAAAAACCCATCGTAAATCTTCCCCTAGCTTTATACTCCGATTATGGCTAGTTGTTAAAAGACGACATTAAAGGGAGTGCAGCATCCAAATTGTATCCGGGTTGAAAGGGTCTAGAGAAAGTTGAACTTTATGAGTGTCTGAGTGATACTCAATAAGTATTAGAGACATTAAACTCGGTAGCAGAGTGATATAAGCAAGAACATCATAATCTTTATCTCCATACCATAATGTTATTTGCTTAGCCGGCGACTGCTCAGACAATGATCCAAGATTTAGCGAGTCTGGTAATTATATTGAAGCGACTGCCGATCTGACCTTTGTAAATAAACCCTTAGGTGGGGGAACCAGACACATCCATAGTTGATTAAATTGGCGATTTCATCACGATGATTTCCGTCCCGAGCTAGTGGTAAATACGTAGATTATAAAAAGTCTACAGATACGTGCTTGGATTTTATTGAAACTTAGAATTTTAAATAATGTTTATCAATTTAATATTTTATGTTGTCCGATAAATTAAGGTATCTTGATTTTCTGTTATATTTCCAATTGACTGCAGTCGTTATAATAGGTAACTCCAGAGAAATGCTGTAAAGGAACATTCTGATTCTAAAAATATCGGCGCTGTTTCAGTCATAAACCTAATTTCCTAAAGCAGATGCATTAAAACTACAAAATCTAACTATACAAGATTGTACTAACTATATATAAATTTTGAATATGAAAATATAATTCTATTGGTCATTACTCGAATAACGTACAAAATTTATACAGATACTAATGTAGTTACAATGATTGCACGAAGAATGCATTTGTGTAAATAGGTTTACAACAAGCGTAAAGACGATTTTAAACGGTTCTCAGGAAATCACTTTTGTTTCAGGAACATAACTGGATCCAACCCTTTCTTTACCTACTATCACAGACAAAAGCTTTTAGGAGAGCTATCTTAGAGTAGCATAACCCAAAAACTTATCAGAACGACCAGTAAAATGCCCACATACATAGTCAAGCTCTTACAAGTATTAGGGAAAATTCATGTTAGCTTTATAACTTGTATTTTAACTTGTTCCATTACGTTAAAATTATGACACTTTAGCTAAACACTCATCATCAAACAAACATGTAGCTGCGGTGAACTGTGAGCTATTGAAATGGAGATTTTAGCACACATATCTAACTATAACTATACGTACAAAGATCCAACTTAACACATAGAATTTTGATCCTTTCAGTCCAGGTGTCCAGTCGATTTAGGTCACCATAGTTTACCTATTAACTCTGCTATGCGTCAATTTATATTATGTATCAATAAAAATAAACAGGGAAAATGTTATTCAAGGCGGTAAAATACACCTATCGATACCACGAAACATCAGATCATATCAAACACTAACAGTAAACGAATGGCATAATCACAAACACACAGTGCAGTGGGAATGACATTGACATTGCTCGTTCAATCGGACCGCACGTTAATGAGTCATTATTTAACATGCGCGGGCGCCGGGCGATAACGTTTAATGAGGTTGTAATTCCGTTCGCGTTTCGTACTTTTGAAGAAATTACGTAGAACATATAAGAGGTTATTCTTTTTAACAGTTCGACTATAAAGATGAGCAAAATATTTCCGCTCGTTTTTGTTTTTCAAGATGACTTGAAGCCGCTTGGTCATCATCACCATCTTAATAGAAATCACAAAGCGCTTGTAAAAAATCGTCTTTGGTATCAATTGAAGTGCAAGCATTTTACGGTTTTGTCTTTAGAAAGAACATTGATAATGGAACTTCCTGTCATCATCACATTATACAGCGAGAAGGTTCGCACCTAAATTTTTCCGTGTGTTTGCGTAGTAAAGAAGCACCATCCAACTAAGGTCTTCCGAATCCTTTACCGTCCAAGTATTACGTTTGGCACCAATATGGCTTTTGAGATCGAAAAGGCGACATCATAGAATCGAGCAGACTCCTTCAATATATATTCCTTTTTTAATAATAATGGCTACGAATATTTGGACCACTTTACCACCTTGACTTATTTTATACATAAAAAATTACACCGAAAAATAAACAACATCGATTCGGCTTACAATGTATTTTTTTCTTAACACGTTATTTAGAGCACACATAACTATTTAAAGTGACGCAATGTATGTTCAAATGAACAGTACCATCTGGTAACACTTAAATGTATCTATTTTTAAGACTGTTGATTTCATTATTTACTTAACATGTCACTTCAAAACTTGTCGTCGAAGTTGAGACACGTCGCAATTTACTTCTAAATTGACAGAATCGTTGTTTCAAATGCACATTTCTATTCTACAGATCAAAGTTCTATTTATTATGTCGTTTACAGTAAACATTCAACTATCGAACGCATTTAAGGCTAATATAGATTTCATTTAACAGACTTGAGTAATGTATTACCCAATGCTCGATTGTTTTTTAGAATTCCAACTCAATGGTTTCACTATTTATTTCCCATTCTTATTCATGAATAACGTCGGATCGTAGATTAGTTTCTTAGGAATGCTCGGGGATTTATTTCACTTATCTTAATATCAAGCCGAGCATATTCAATAGCACGTCTATTTTATTTAGTCTAGAGTGTGTGGGGGCGGCGTAGGCGGGCCTCATGTCTGATGCAACATTAATTAGACCGATATCGTCAGAACATATAACCATTGTTGAATTTCCTTATAGGGCGGTTTAAACATTACCGAGAACGATTTCTGATAAAATGTAAGTAATGGAAATTGATTGTAGCTTTTACTGCTGGATGTTTGGTTTTCAAAGACTTGGGAAACAGTTGTTACTCGTATTTCACATAAAAACTGCAGAACTGAATTAGCTGAAATGTGCAAAGCATGTGATATTCTCATATTAAGTATATATAATATATTCAATTAGATAGTGACCTGGATAATATTCGTTTTGAGCTTAACTCCAATGTCTACAGACGAAGTCTCAAGCAGAAGAAAAATAAAAATCTCCGGCTCATCGGAAACTCAATATAAATTCATATTTACACTTAAATCCATCCTCTTTATCATTGTCAACGCAAATTAATTCCGCTACCCAACAGCATTAAAGGATCGCAGGAGTATTAATGCTCATTCATTTATATTGCAGATTAAAAACCATATCTCATTCAAAGGCGGCATCGCAAATTTAAGATCATACTTTATAATTGCTCATTCATAACTCTTTCTGCTTTATCTTAAGGGTTTAAAGGATTTCAAAGTGCATGTTGCTTGGTGGAGATACGATCGGGATCCGAGCGTGGGTGTAGCATTAAGAAATCATAAATCGTCTATGGGCATTAATTATTTTCCATCTGAGACAAGACGGGTGTACGAGAGAGTTTTATTTCATTAGACAGTGAGATAGCGTTTGATGTTGATTTATTTGTCTTGATTAACACCCGCGGGTCATTACTACAATTGAAATGGGACAGCTGTCTTTTGGTGTTTTTTTTTCATAAACACGAACAATTGTTTATGATTCTTGTCCTTTTATAAAGTGAATGCACCTTGTAAAATGTAAGTGGTATTTTGTGTCTTATTGGGTAACACTTAAGAATTGTATGTTTGATTGTCTAAATTCAATCCTCAATTCATATTCTTAGGACTTACATGAATAAATATTCGGAAAATGTTAAGTTCCTTGGGGATACCATAATGAAATTTCAATATGAACAAACCCAACCACTACCAACTAAATATTTCCTGGCATTATAATTTTACAAAGAGTTTCTTTAAAAATAAATAAGATCCTATTTGAATTAAAATTGTATGTGCCTATGTGTCGTATCCATGTTAAGATAATATTTAAGGTCGCTAGTCCAAATTGCATTACCTAATCCGAGTTAGTGGAGACTAATGATAGACGTAAACATAAGTTATACAAAATTACATTTCAGCACAATACATTATTGCAATTGCAATTGAAAGCGGTGGTAGCGCAATGGTGAGGACACGCGCCTCATAACCGAGGAGTGCGGGTTCAAACCCGGGCACGTACCTCTGGATTTTTCAAATCTATGTACGTATTTATACCACTAGCTCGACGGTGAGGGAAAACATCGTGATGAAACCTGCAAATTCAAACAACTTTGGATTTGTAACCATGATCCAAAAATTTTCTGGTTCCCCTATCTTAGGGTTACGAAGGTCAGATCGGCAGTCGCTTCAATGTAATTACCAGACTCGCTAGATCCTGGATCATGGTCTAAGCGGACCCCGTCTAAGCACGGGCCATAACGCTAGGAAGATGATGATGACATTATTGCAATTGCGCAAAATGTATCCACACTTGAGTCGTTAACCGCTAAGCAACAAATCACAATCCAACTGAAACCTAATCTTGAAACCAGACACCTCTATCACACCAAGTTAGTCTTGACAACGTTAAATTAAACGCATATTCAAATTAAGGCCCAGGAAATAAGTCAGCCGAGCGCTGAACGTGTTAATCGCTTCAATTAAATCTACAAAACAAAACATAGGTTCCGCTAATCTATATTACCAGTTGGAAACTCCAGAGATAACCGTATCTGCAATTGGAACATCCCACTCGTTTGTTTTGTTGATTGCAAATGCAATTTTCATATCCGCACATCCTCCCGCGAATTGCAACTAATTTGAATAACGGAAACTGTGGTAACGGTAGAACTTCCTCGTCTGCCAATTTGGGAAATATAATGTAATGGGGAGCGAAATTTTGAAACTAGATATAAAATATATCCCGTTACAAAATTTCTCTCGATTATAAGCACTTATTATAACAAACATACATATAATATGTTATAGTATGAAAATTGCAACAAGATACGGAATCCCGGAAATTACCTTTTATTAGTTTTGTTAATTACACTAAACTAAGAAAATGTAATAGTAGATTAGTACGTAGTTATTTTAAAGCGCATGTAAACATCATCGGTAAGATGAAGTTCGTCAAAAAAAGCGTGCCCCCAAAGAGAATATGTAGCCTTCGCACAACTTGAAGTCAGGTTCCAAAATACAGGTCCTATGAAAATTCCAAGTTAGGCTATTACTGGCGATGACTGAACATGCCCACAATTGGTAACCTCATGCACATAACGTTCTACCACTCACTTGCAGTAATTGTGCACAATTAGAGCGGATGCAATAATTTTAGAGCTTCCTCCTAGCAACCGTTCAATAAGAGGCATTAAGAGTAATTCAGCGTCGGGAATCGCCGCGAAAAGTGCCCTAACAATAGGTTTAGCGCCTAGCCGATTCGGTGCCTTAACGCGGCATGAATCTCGTTAAGAACCCGGTATTTTGCAGTATTTTTAGCGTCTGCGGTTTTTGTCTCGTTGCAAACGGGAGCGCAGGTCGATGACATGATGTCGAACGCAATGAATTGGGCTCATAGAGCGAATTGAACGCGTTTGTCATATAAATTGCTATGGTCGTTGAGCTGCTTAGTTTTGTATTGAATTGTAACTTACGTTATTTATAACGTAAGTTACAATATGAGTCTTAACTACTGAATCGATCATGGTGCAATTTGATAACTTTCACGTGGTAAACTGTCTTTGGTTCACAAAAATAACTAATCCCTAGGGTTAGAAGGATCGACAAACGCAAACAAAGCCACGGAAGAAAATTTCTTAATTATAAACGAAAGTTCAACATATTCAATAAATAAATAAATAATAGACTACATCACATACATTGATCTGACTTCGAAGTAAGTAGCTTAAACACTTTTGTTACGGATATCAGAAACGACAGTAGTATTACAAATATATACTTTAATATTGTATATTAACATCTAGACACAGAACAAACACAGTATTCATCACACGAATGTTTGTCCTGGGTGGGGATCGAACCCAACTCTTGGCGCATAAGGTCACTACCAAATGCGCCATTGAGCTCATCAAAATCTTTAGCACATATAAATCGTTAAAATCACAAAATCTTCAAAGTGAAAGTAATTGTAGTACTAAGGGGGTGATCCCAAATCTGCCTTAAAACAGATTAGAAATAGATTTCTGAAGATATATCCATAAAACATTCGCAATCTACAGAACTGAATACTAATTATAGAGTAATATAGATCAAGTGTGTGCTTAGTAACGAAATGATGAATCATAATCTAGGAGATATGAATGTTCAAATAGCGCAATTTAAACAGAATTAAGATTAGATAATACCAAGATACTACGATTGCAGATATAAAATATCGCAGTAATATGACATCGAGATTAGTATAAGGAAGTTTTCTAGAGACTTGGGAATTTTATTAGAACTATAAAAATGCATGAAACCATTAGGTGACGAAATAGCCACTGTTTAATTGTTGACTAAATGTAGTTAAACGGTCATGCTGCCCCTTTGACTCTGCCTACCTCACCGGGGATTATGGGCGTGATGTTATTTATGTATGTATGTATTAAAATAAGTTATCTACTTTACTCCTTAACACTAATCTTTGTGATCTAAGTATGAGTATAATCTACTTAATCGAACATTAAAATCAATACGAGAAAAATCCTTTGAAGGCAGAATCTGCTTCCAACTAAAGGTTTGAATTTGGTTAGTAATAATACTAATAGCATGTCTGGTCAGTCACATACATTTTAGATTTCGTATAGACTTGACAGACAGATGTCGCTACAGGCATCATTTAGACTCATTGAGTGATAAAACCGAATAAAATCGTTATTATTTCACTTTTAAAACATGTTTTTTTATAATATAAGTTTTTTTACGTCATTTCTTAGATAATTTATTAAATTTAGGTGAAAAACTCGATGGCGCATACGGTAGTGACCCTGCCCCATGCGCCAAGAGTTGTGGGTTCGATCCCCACCCAGGACAAAAATTTGTGTGATGAATACTTGTGTTTGTTCTGTGTCTGGGTGTTAATGTCCAATATATAAGTATATATTTGTAATACCACTGTTGTTTCTGATATCCGTAACACAAGTGCTTAAGCTACTTACTTCGGAGTCAGATCAATGTATGTGATGTCGTTGAATATTATATTATACTAGCTTTTGCCCGCGACTTCGTTCGCGTGGACTTCAGGTTCGTCCCGTCTAGTCTAGTAATAAGTAAGAAATACGGTAACTAAGCACTGCAGGGCCCTAATCATAGGTCTATAGGTAGCTACTGCAGTATGCTCCTATAAACTACATTTAACGATCTTTTTCGTTTGACGTCGAGCTTGAGACTGTTCGGGTGTCTCCGCAGCCCGTTGAGATGCTAGATACTCAGCATACTGTTGACGTCGATCCTGGGACTGTTCGGGTATCTCAGAAGCCCGTTGAGATGCCAGATATTCAGCGTTCTGTTGACGTCGAGCTTGAGACTGTTCGGGTGTCTCTGCAGCCCGTTGAGATGCTAGATACTCAGCATGCTGTCGACGTCTATCTTGGGACTGCTCTGGTGTCTCAGCAGCTCTTTGAGCTGCCTCACGCTCTGCTTGTTTAAGCCTTCGCAGTTCGGCTTGTGGAAACGTCTCGTTAAGTCTAGCTACTTTCATAGTTCGAGCTTTATTAGAGCTTTGGGAAAGATTAGACTTACGCTTTCGCGGCATAATTCTTAAGTACGTGTTGTTTCTATATTTCCAAAAAATACAGTACGGTAGTTATTGTTATGATTGTACTTTAATGCAATCCTTGCCTATTTAATTAACCTATCTATATAGTAATTGAATTATCAATGAAGTAATTCGTTATAATTAACCTATTTATATAATTTGTTATAATTAACTGTAAGTAACCTATCTATATAGTAATTGAATTATCAATGAAGTAATTCGTAAAAATGAAGTATCTTTTTGTACGTGTAACTCCTAACCAAAAAGAAACCTGGCAATAACTAACCTTAGGCCTATATTACTTAAAGTAGGCGACCATACGTTTTTATCAAATCGCTAGTGCCTTGAAAATTCGCAAAACGGATACAACCGTCAACGACGTCTGCCCTCACGCGTCTGCCCGCGTTCGGGTCGCGCCAGGGTTGCCAGATGACAGATTTTTTTTCTCGTACCAGGGTTGCTAAATATCTCGTAATTTCAACAGATAATCTCGTAAAAGCATAAATTTAAAGAATCTTAAATAAAATAAATCATTTATACTATTTACTGTAAGTAAATAGCATAAATGATTAATGCTATTTACTATGTAACTTAGATTAGTCATATTTTTTGCGCTTGGGGCTGTTAAATTCAAACGAAACAATTAAAAATCATATTTTTTATTAATTATATTCAACATCAGGGATATTGGTCAAATCATCTTTATTTTTATTGTATAGCTTTTCAGCTGTCATTCTGGCGTACATTTCTTTCGATGGTTCGAAATTTACGCAATTACCTTTTCGATTTGGGCCTTTAGCGCTTTCGGAAGCTAAAAGTGTACCATTCACTGTGTCTGTGATAAGACGATTTCTTAAGTCTGTTTTTATTAGGTTAGTTTTACTAAATACCCGCTCACAGTCTGCATTTGCATGAGGCAAAGCCAAGACCGCGAGGGAAAAACTGGCCAATTCGAAGAAATCTTCTGTTTTATGTAACATCGCCCAAAACTCATCAGGCTCTGTGGCATTTTTAAGTTCTACAGGATGGCGGGCTATTGCAATCGGTAATCTTCTCCATTGATCATCTATTTGTTGTTTTTTAGTGTCTTCAAACGATGCAATTATACGTGGCACGACTTCCATCAGAGGCATCAATGTTGGGACGTGTTCTCTGAAATTGTTGGAAAGAGCTGATGCTGGTCCGAGAGCTTGGAGTTTGGAAAGAACGGGATCTTCCATGTCGTAACGTTTTTTTATTTCCAACGCACTAGTCCTGAGAAAATTTCTGCAGTTTGTGAAGAACATTGTTTTCTTCAGGGGCTGCCTAACTACGTCAGGGTGTTTTAGCATTTCATATACTTTAATGCCAAGATACATTGCAGCTTCATTTAATATGTATTGCTCATTTTTAGGGTCTACTTGAGTTATATTCGGCTGCAAGACGTACTCTCGTTTTAAGTAACGCAGAAGAATTTCTTGGTATAGATCTCGAATTTTATCGTGCAGCTTGTGAATAACAACTTTTTCACTTTGGAATTCTAGATTGAATTGCGTGAACAAAGGCAATGACCATTCCAAAAAACAGAAGTATAGCTTGTGGAAAGGATCACACAGTTTTTCTAAAATTGATGTTGCATGGTTTTTCACCTCAGCTTTTACTTTATGAGTTGGGTTCGTCGTAAAATCAATAAAAAATAAGCGCAAAGCTTCCCATTGCTCCAGGATTCTTCCGACTACTGCAGCCAGCGAAAGCCATCTTGTTTGAGATGGTTTCAATATTTTGTGTGGGTCAACTTCAACAAATGATTGAAAATTGCGAAAATCAAACTGTCTCTTGTCACTATTTTTGAAGAAGTTATATATGTCACGAGCAAGCTGTTCTACAGATTCCGGAATTTCTTTACAAGCCTGGCTTGCACATAAGTGAGCGGAATGACAAACACATTTTGAAATTACGATCCCTGGTAAATCTCGCAATAAACGAGTTTTGACTGAATCTCTGTCGCCCATCATTACATTGCATCCATCAGATCCAAAACCAATCATATTTGTTAGTGGGATATTACGGTTATTAAATGAATCCATCAGCGCTCTGTATATATTTTCTGCGTTCGCTGTAGGAACGTCATCAGTGCCCGTCTCTTTAAAAATCTTATACAGTTCCCAGAACACGCTGCAGATTTTCTGAGCATCATTGTCAAAATAGCGAACTACCACACAAGCTGTCTTAATTGTTGATACGTCAGTAGTTTCATCAGTAAGCGCAGAAAATTTGGTGGTAGTCAATTTCTTCGCTAAATCTGCTTTATGCCCCTCTCCAATTGCATTTTTTACTACTGCTGTAACTTTTGTGCGCTTAAGTTCAATTTCTTGAACTAATTTTGAATCAGGAAAAACGTCTTTAAGTAAATCCGTTAAATGGTCAGCAACAGAAAAAGCAATATTGTGTTCTGCAAAAAACGCAGCTAGTTTTATTTCTGCACGATCCTTTTGTTTATTTTTTGGAGTTGCGCCCATCTTAAAACCAAACGAAGTCAACTTTTGGGACGAACCAGGTTTGTTTTTCAAATGTTTTTTCGATTCGGCATGAGATTTCAGATTTGTTATTTCAGCAACCAAGGAACTTGCTGGACAGAATGCACACTTCGCTTTCTTTGAATCTTTTGGGTCTGGCTCTAACCAGTCTCTAAATATCGGATGTTTTAACCACTCATCCCGAAATTTTTGTACATGATGTTCAAAAACCGTCTCACCTTTTTTCTTTGCAGTCCATCCTCCCTTTTTAGGTACTTTTTTAGGTGGAGTGGACGACGATTCACTGTCACTACTCATTTCGCTAATAAAAACATTAAATAACAACACACGGAAACTTGCGATACTTTAACAACAAAAGCAGACGGTAAAAATCTACTAACCATCATGTTTCAGTGTCAGGGGAATCTCAGTTCAATATGGCTCTTAGTAAAAGAGACACACAAATATAGCAAAACATTAGTGTAATAAGGACAACAACAAAAGAATATATTGAAAGGGGATTCCCCGCTCAAAGTTGTCAAGTTTCATTTGGTGATGAGGTAGTGCATTTAGTGATGCGCTAAGTCGATCGTTTTGTTTGGTTGGGTTATGAAGTAGATAAGAAAAAGTAAGTGATCATTGTTAAAATCTCGTAAAATAGTGTACGAGATTTTTGTTAATCTTGAATCTCGTACAGACACTCTAAATCTCGTAATGGTACGAGATTTCTCGTACGTCTGGCAACCCTGGGTCGCGCACTCAGCGATGAGCCACTTCTTCCCCACCGCACCTACCCCGCTCCCCCCACGCCCCGTTCGCCTGGCACCGCTGCCGGTATTTATCACCGAAACGGTATTTATCGCCGAAATTGCTATGACTCTGCATTTTAAATCTGTGATATCTTCGAAAATATTTATTTAATTTACATGCTGTAAAAAGCCATATTGATCTTTATTAAATGCACAATGTATTTAAGATACTTAATTGGATAAGGATTAATACTGTATTGCTTAAAATCGCTTCGTAAATAAGCCATTATTTCTCGTACAAAGTAAAGGATAAAAAATGGTTATTGTGGGTTATTCCTAAGAGATAAACATATACCATCACGGACTTTTTTGGAGACCTTTTTAAGTTGTACAATACTGTAGTACATTGTTTTGATCTATCTTGTAGGATTCAGTCAGCGTTTGCAATGTAAGCGCAAAAAATGTGTTTTTTTACGACCTCACATTAGAAACCTCAAAAATTGTAGCCTATATGTTATTCTGATGTATAAGCTATATTGTGGTAAAGTTTCATTCAAATCCATTCAGTAGTTTTTACGTGAAAGAGTAACAAACATCCATACATCCATACATCCATACTTACAAACTTTCGCCTTTATAATAGTAGTAGGATTATATTATATTATAAACATGAATATAAAATATTTTCTTCAGAAGCAAACCAAAGTAATCTTTGTTTTAAAACCATGAATTTTACACAGATGGCGTATTATTACTAAGAAACAACTAACCTGTGCTTGTAGCGCCATCTTGTATAATACCTGACAAACAGACTAAACTTTGCTGTAGTTCCAATTACTCACCACTGTCGCTGTTCTTGCGCGAGTTATAGCAGTAACTTTTTAAGTATGGGCAGTGACCCTCTATTGTATATTATTACTCTGTGCTAATGGTATCTAATCTTAGTTCCAGGAGACCAAGTTGATTATAACACCAGCATAATCATTGGTATATACTTACTAGAAACAGTTGTATAAGCATTTCATTAACGTAAACCTAAGTGAATAACTACCATTTTAACAATGTAACAAAACATTCATTGTATTACTTAACTATAGACTCCACAAGACTTGCTAAACTAAACACTGGAATGTTCCAGTTGAACTATTATTCCCAAGTCCAATACTAACTTTCTATATACAAGATTGTTTTTAGTATATGCCAAATCTCTTACCTACTTATTTAAATCGTTATTTAAAGAAAATTTTATTAAAGGTTTTTACAAAATAAGCAAAATTTTTTTTTTCTTTTCATACAACATAGCTTAACAACTTTTGTATGGTAAAGTAAAAAAAAAACCCAAAATTAAATTTCTTCAAAAAAGTTAGTAGAATAATAACTTAAATAAGTAGGTAAATGTCGTCGCATAAACTAAAAATAGCCTTGTATTCACGGTGCATATTCAACTTAACCTCCCTAGTTAACTGAACGTTTACCGTAATGGTATATAAAACCGAACCTTTACAAACTCACCTGTGGTCACGGCACTTACGAAAACTGCTCATTTTATTACGCTAAAACCTTAACCTTAAAATACTTAACAGAACCTCAAGACGCCCCGTTAAAGACACTTAAATAACGTAGCCATCGGAATTCGCACACGCTTAAGCTTATATTCGTCTGTACATTTCCAAAATGCCAGCAAGCAAGCGACTCTCAACTCTCGGCTTAATTCAACAGTGGGCATAAACACCCTCAAGAAATATTCACATCTATGCAGACACGCGAATCGTTCGCCCACAACTCCATTCATGAAGGCGTCCGCAATCTCCGGTGATAACCAATTGAGAACAATCAAATATGCAAGTGGGAAACTGCATTGAACGCACTAACACACAATTTCTTTATTACAAAAGCCGTAATGAAAACAGCTACGGCTGAACACATGTGGACGACAATTGTTCACGTTTAACTGTCTTGAAACCGAATAGTCTTTATAAAGAATAAGCTACTTGGAGAAAGCTCGGGTTTCTATTCTTTTGAAGTGCTATCATTCAGCTGGGCATGTCTGTGGTCTCCGTGTCTATCCAATAATAAATATTTTTATAAGATTAGGATGTAGTCTTAGTCCTTTACCCGATTGTTACCTTAATTAATTTGTCCCATGTTGGTCTGGGACTTGGCCCATGTTGATCTGGGACAAAAAAAAGAATGTGCCAACTGTGGTTCTTTTCTAGCATGTCGTAAAAGGCGACTAATGGTATATCGGGTTTTGGGTGTGTGATTGTGTAGGCGACAGGTTAGCCGCTAGTCACTGCTTTTTCACAATTTTTCATCTAACCCACCCCGGCTTTATTTTTAGCTAAATGTGGTTGAAGGGGCATGCTGCCCCTTTGACTCTGCCTACCCCTTCGGGGATTATGGGGTGATATTATGTATGTACCATACAAATGTTTCATATCATTTTATTCACTTTTAGTACGCGTTCAAAATCTATTAATTATATTCAACAATGAGATTTGGGACATAATAAATAATGCATCGTAACATTTTAAACCACTTGTTAATACTCAAAAACAATTCTCAGTAAAAAGCGAAAAAGTAGTGTGCAGTATTTAAAATTACAAACTATGGTAGAATATATACGAATGTAATACTAAACAATAATTGTACGACTGCTTGTAGTTACATTTTATTTGACCTCGTATGCGTGTAATAAAAATGTTCCCAAAGTTTTTCTAACCATCCCCAGGGGTCAGCGCCAATGTACCAAAGAAGAATGAGGAGTGTCATAAGGAACAATAATAAATTATATATTATGGCTTTAAGTTACTGACCTAATTAAACGTAGCTACTAATATGTCGTGTAATATATTATCTTTATATATATCTTTATCGTCAGGTCAGATCGGCAGTCGCTTCAATGTAATTACCAGACTCGCTAAATCCTGGATCATGGTCTAAGCGGACCCCGTCTAAGCATGGGACATAACGCTAGGAAGATGATGATAGATATATATCTTTATCTATTCATGGACTACAATATATTTTGAGGGAAGTTCTACTTTAGGTACCTCATAATAACAAGAGGAGCCCAAAGATTAGAGAAACTAATATGTATAATAGCACACTGCAATGCCTTACATAAAATTCGAGTGATAGTAATAAGACATTGGTGCCAAGATTATTTCAAGAATCAAAAATTTACAGGTGAAGCCAATAATTACTCCTATCAAATAAGCGTTTAATCCTAACAAAATTCAACCATAAACCCATAAAGGGGTCTTTGATCCAATAGTTTGGCAACCTCTGGTCTAACTTTCCAGCTAAGTTTATGGGGCATAGTTACAAAACGCGTGAAGTGTTACTTCCTTAAGAGGCGATAAAATGAAAGATGAATACACCAACAAACGTTTATTTAATCGAATTTCGAGACAACAATAGGTGCGCAATAGCGCTGCGGTAATAAACTGTTACTATGTTCTTAAATGATCCCTTTCAATTTCAAACTTAGAAATACACTTGTAAGTTAACAACGATATTTCTAACGCGTTTTCTAAGTTATATATTTTATATCCACACATAAGGGGCTATTAGTGTATAAGCGTGAGCTCAACAATCTCAATAGATTGTTGACTATTATTCAATGTCTTAGATAAGGCATTATTTATTGAAATAATGCCTAATTTAAAACATAGTAAATAAAATTGAGTGACGTTTTTACAATACTTAACTTGAAAACATTTACAAGTCATCAATTAATCTTTTAATTTAAAGTATACCGCAAATGATTCATTTCCGATGTTCGTGATTATATTATCGTTATCACATTTTAATATATTATAAGGTATATTCAAAATATAGAGCGGTAAACTTCTATTATTATTGTAATCATGATTTAAAATGAAATATCGCGTTCAGCATATAATATTATTCTCTTGTATTCAAACCGATACCTACTCTATATAAGGTGATATCATTTACCACTAAGTTACCACCTCTCGCTCTTTCATTATAAACCCTGTCGATAACTGCAGATTCCACTAAGCATATTGAACTTTAATTTGTATTGTAAGCAGACATTTTATCGGAATTTTACAATCTCGCAAGGTTACAAAACATTTCCACACTTATATGGTAACAAGTATAAATTTAAGTTATTTTGTAAGCCGAACAAATTCTCTAAGTCCCATGTTGGTCTGGGGCTTAAAAATAATGTGCCAACTGTGTCTCTTGCCTAATATGTCGTAAAAGGCTACTAATGTTGGTATATGGGGTTTTGGCTTGTGATTGTGTAGGCGGCGAGATAGCCACGTCACTACTTTTTCACAATTTTCCATCTAACCCAGCCAATTTTTATTTTTGGCTGAATGTGGTTTAAGGAACCTGCTGCCCCTTTGACTCTGCCTACCCCTTCGGAGATTGGGCGTGATGTTATGTATGTATGTATGTATGTACAAATTCTCAACATATCGGCATTTTACAATCTCGCGAGATAGGTTACAAATTGTTTCCACACTCATATGATGGCAAGTATAGAATATTGTTCAACTCGTGATTGAGCGCAGGATATCCTATAACTCATGAAATACATTATAAATAGAAACTCATGCAAAATGTTTAGTATTATAAATGGCGAAATGAGGGCATGACATACCTCGATAATGACATATCTGAAACGCCTGTTGAATAACTACAATGTATTGAAATACACTATGTAATCACATAACGCCTTTACCTAGATATCAAGGATGCAAGAAATAAAATGTATTTTTATACGATACAATGAGATCTTTTTCATTAACTTTACAATATTATAACGACACGACTATTTGAATATAATAACAATTGATATATGTATATATTTAAAATTTATATATTGAATAACAAATGTATATACTTTCCCATTACACTTCACAAACGAAAGATGAAAATCAAATTTAGTTATTGTTAGCTTTTGGCTCCGCCCGCCTGAAATTCGTTCTGTTACAGATGCCTCATGGGACCTTATAATTTTTGTAGGATAAAAATCAGCACATGTCATTTCTAACAGTTTTAAAGTTCAGGCCTGCTAAATTAATTTGCTATAGGTTAAGTATATAGTTAACGTACCAACATATAGTATTGCATCTATAATACCAGTTAGCATTATAAAAAGTTGTAGTGTACTATTAAAAGGTCCATAAAATGCATTCCACGTGACCCCGACTAGAAAACAGAATCCGTAACTAATACGCATTGACAGTAACATGCAACCGATGCAACCGAAAGTGCACAAGATCCAGTTTCAGTACCCTTCACCTTTATCCCATTACACTTTCCAAATCGATTAGTAATATAATTCCTTTGTTCTACTTGACTGCTACTAATTTTTATTAAGAAAGTAAAAAAAAGCAGGTAAACCTATTCTTAATATTCACGAACCTGTTCTGTAACGTGAGGAGTCAAATAACAATAGATCAAATAACTATCATCATCCAATGTATCTGGTTAAGGGGTTTACAAAGATCAATAGGATAGGTAATTGCTTCCATGTACTAACTAGACACGCTAAATCCCTACTAATATTATAAACGTGAAAGTTTGTAAGTATGGATGGATGTTTGTTACTCTTTCACGCAAAAACTACCGAATGGATTTTATTAAAATTTTACAATAATATAGCTTATACACCCGAATAACATACAGGCTATGATTTATCGATGTACCACTAGAGCAAAGCCGCCGGCAGAAGCTAGTCTTAGATAATAGTATAAGCGGACACCGACTAAACAAGGGACATAACGCAAAAAGATGATGATGAGTAACCAGAAAAAGATCAGCAATAAAAGAACCCTTGTGGGGAATTAACGTCGAAAAGGCAACCGCGGTGAGAGCCAAAGGAAACTTTCGTAACACATGCACCAGATAAATGCTCCATATCTGATTATTTTACAACTCTCATCCCGTAGATATGACGCCATGTGACAACGGACAAATATTGGATGAACATGCACGTGGGAACACAAAGGTACCGCGGAAATGCATCGCCTAAGATAAAACAGCAAATTAGATGCGACTAAAGTTGTTTAAGGATGTTTTTTAAGCCTATTTGTATTTAGGTGTCTGCGTTGTCGTAATAAGAGACAGATCTGGTTAAAGTTCAGAAGCAGAAGCATTATTAAGTGCATAATTTAATACATACATAACATCACGCCCATAATCCCCGAAGGGGTAGGTGGAGTCAAAGGGGCAGCAGGCCCCTTTAACTATATTCAGCCAAAAACAAAACTGGGCTGGATTAAATGGAAAATTGTGAAAAAGTAGTGACAAGTGGCTAGGTTGTCGCCTACACAATCACATACCCAAAACCCGATATACCATTAGTCGTCATTTACGACATGCTAGGCAAGAGACACAGTTGGCACATTATTTTTCAGTCCCCGACCACATTTTCTACATTTTCTTCTTACCGTATCTATGTGGAACCGGTTTTTAAAATGTAAATTTAGTGTAGTGTACTAATAAATGGCTCAAAGATTTATGTTTAATTTTTATCTAGCCAAACGTCATTTTCCACCACTCAAAAGGTCGTATCAAGAACGCCGGTCTAAGAAAAGATTGCAGTCTTCCCATTCGACACTTCTGTACACAACAATTCTTTGCGTATCTTCCGCTAATTGTTGTTGTACAGCATGCTTCGGAGATAACGCGAGTGTTCGCTGAGACCACTCAACGGGCCACTCAAGGCGCACTTAGGTTTAAAGTGCAGTCAACTTGGGAGATAATGAACGACTCCCTAAGACAGTGACAAGAGACGATAAAAAAGAGTATAAACAAAAAACGGTACAAAAGTTTGGCACCAGTTGTCATCGAAAGGAACAAAAGGCAGAATTGTTATTTTCGAGAGTCCTTTACAGACTGTTTTATATAAACAAAGATTATTAGCTTCCTAGCTTTTGTAGAAACGGGGAGAAATATAATAGTGGCGCTAAAGTGTTGGGACGTTCAATAGTTTACCAAATTATTTTAAGTATCGCAGAATCATACAAGCAAAGCTTATCCTAAGTAAACTCAGTAATAAAATGGTGTTAAGATCACCAGTAATGTTTGTGACAGATGATTTACCTCAAATTGCCGTGTACGCAACGAACAAATGGTGTAAATAAGGCCGACTTAGCAGTGCGGCTCATTACTTGCACGCAACGCAACGCAGACGCAACACAATGCATGTAAAATCTCTATATGGGCAGATAAATTGCCACAATGCAATTGTTCTGTCCACAACTCGAAATAAATCCGTGGGTGTACAAACCCACGCGGCAAAAAACAAGCGACCTTCCAAATCCACAACAAATGACATTTTTTTTAAACGAGATCAAGGCGCGCCATTTACCATACAAGTCACCAATAATTTTTATTTCCTTTGCCGATTTCTTATCGCAACCAAAAAAGGCGGCAACAAAATGACATTATACTTTTTTAAGCAGGCAACGGCGTTTAAGATGACACTTTACTTTTTAAATCTCCCGCAGGCAACGGCATCCTGCCACCAGCCTTCTCCTTAGCGGATACGGGTAATCTGACAGGTCGGTACGCGTCGGATGTTTTGACAGCGACGCAATTACCTGCCACTTTGTTTGGCGGCTGGGTGTACCCACTGTTCACATCCTGCGCTCGTACTTGTTCGTGGACCAGTTAAATCCTGACTGACATAGCGTGTCTGATGTTTTAAACCTTTCGAGCCCAAATTACTTATATGGGCGGTTTGGGAACGAATTCGAAAATCATTCTGTGGTAGTTTCTTAAGGTACTTGACGTGAAGGTTAATTCATTGAGGTCTACTTAAGACAAATTAAGCGCATTATGTCGTCTTATTGTTGAGGAATAAATATACTAAATTAGTTAAATATCTAACTACCGCAATATAATGCACAATATTGAGCTCTTCTTATAAAATCGCTTCCCTCAATTTGAAACAATATGCAATGGATTTCATAAATACCTTTTACAAATTCGTAATTCGTATCCTTTTAAGTACTTTTCCAATAAAAACACAATAAGTACCTACTTTAAACATGTCTGCTACCTAATTACCTCAGAAAAAACCCTCAAGTTACAACTAAAAATAAAATACATAAGTAAGAGCTCATTACGTTTTACTCCGTGGGAACACTTGGCCCTTTACTTCGAAACAAACTTACAACTCAAACCTCATATCTTACAATAATAAATCGCGTAACATACTCAAGACCAAATCGGGACACTAGTACGAGAAAGTGACCAAAGAAACTGGTCAGCAAGACGCGGGAACAGACAGGATCAGGAATTCTATGAGAAAATCAAACCAGAAAAGTATTCAAGAAGTCGTATCGATATACAAGGCATAGATTAGGTAACTTCATCTTCATAGCGTCATTTCTTGTTCATTGTTAGGTAGGGTCCGCTTTGGGAGGGGATCGTTGGTGTGCGTAGCTTTCCCAGGTGCCCTCCCCATGCGATTTGGAGGAACACCCTTGGATTTTAGTGGGTAGGCCCCCCTCTATTATGGAGTGCAGTGGTATGCTTAAGGCATTTCCCAGAGAAAAAAAAAAGATAGGGTCCGCTTGGACCACGCATGACCCAAGATTTAGCCACTTTAATCATTACTTTGAAACTTATATCTACCATTGTAACCCTTAGATAAGGGAAGCAAACCAATTATGTCATAGTAACATATTCGGTCGGTAATTTGATTGTGCTGGCTTTCTTATGATGTTACCCCTCATTGTGGAACTAATGGTACAGATACGTAAAAATCTAGAAATACGCCTGAATTTGAACCAACTTTTACACTGATACAAAGTTAACATAAAAAATTACATCTTTGTCATCCTTTTTTCTTGTTTTCAAAACGTCTGAGTTCGAAGTGATAAATTAAATCGATATTATTTATATTAAATAGATATAATTATCTGCCATACCTTTCGGTCTATTGCTACACACTACTATAACACTCATACCATCTTTCACAAAGTACATTCAATAATACCAAACCAATATATAACTAACGAAACTTCACGCCACTTCCCTAGCGGAGTACGCAGAGATAACCGTACCAATTTAAACTATACCAATAAAAATACCAAGTCAATATTAAAATCAAGGTTACCATCGAAGCACTTGAGTTCACATCAAGTAATTTTGCAAGCAATTCATTAAATACAAGCCAATTATCAATGCACCAGTCTGAGACCCAAGGCCAGTACAGTAGTAACCACCCTAACATCGATTTAAATTGCAGTTTCAATGGCAAATAAATTAAATTATTATTATCCATAAAAACGTTTATTTGTCAGTATTAATTAAATAATACTATACATAAAATTATTACTCATAATAAATTATCAAATATGAAACCAACCAACATCGAGTAATGTACTTTTAAATTACCTGGTATGAATTCAACATAACATTTTATGAATACATACTAGCATTTGACCGCGACTGCGCGCTTGGATTTAGGTTTCTTACATAGACTTTATCGTCCTGTGGGATCAATAATTTTTTCCAGGACCAAAAGCTTGTGTTCTTTATAAGGGTTCCAACTTCAGGAATACCAAATTTTATCATAATTTCTCATTGTAGTAAGCGACGATGTATCTATTACTAATATATAAAGCTGAAAAGTTTGTTTGTTTATTAATAAAATAAATATCCGACTACATCACATACATTGATCTGACTCCGAAGTAAGTGAGCTTAAGCACTTGTATTACGGATACCAGAATCGACATGGTATTACAAATATGTACTAGTTTAAATATTTGATATTAACACCCAAATACAGAAAAAACACAAGTATTCATCATACGAATGTTTGTCCTGTGTGGGGATCGAACCCACAACTCTTGGCGCATGGGGCAGGGTCACTACTAAATGCGCCATCGAGCCAGTCAAAAATTGCTTTGCTTGAACGCGCTAATCTCAGGAACTACTGATCCTGATCCTGAGTGTATTTCAAAAAAAAAAATTTTGTTGTATAGTTAATGTTTCGAGGAAGAAATATAAATGCAGAAGTAACCGCAGGCACAGCTAGTTAAGTATATGTAGTCTAAGCGGAAAGATATAGATAACATACAGACATAGTTACGTTTATAATGTTAGTAATGATGACATAATAACGTCGGCACTTGATTCATATGGAAATTAAATTGAGCCTAGAGGTACGGTCATAATAAATGATTAATTACATAAAATAATAAACATGTAAGTACATTTCTTTGCGTAATTTAAACAACATTCAGACAACAGGACATAAAAGTGGTTAGCCTTATTTTTGCAACGCAAAATAAATTCGATCAGTCCGTTTTCTATATTAAAATAAAATACCTATGTATAATAATAATTTTCCATCTAACCCCGCCCATTGTCCCATGTTGGTCTGGGACTTAAAAAGAATGTGCCAACTGTGGTTCTTCCCTGGCATGTTGTAAAAGACGACTAATGGTATATCGGGTTTTGGGTATGTGTTTGTGTAGGCGACAAGCTAGCCACTTCTCACTACTTACTTTTTCACAATTTTCCATCTAACCCAGCCCAGTTTTGTTTTTGGCTGAATAAAGGGGCCTGCTGCCTCTTTGACTCTGCCTGCCTCTTTGGGGTCGTTATGTATGTATGTATGTATAATAAATTCTTAGTCGTATTATTAACGTTAGGTTAAATAACATAACTTATGTAATGTTAATAATTATAACGCTTGAATAGACGTATATATGATAGTTAAACTCAAAGCTGTACTTTTTTATGTACACAGCTAACTGTATAGTTTGGTCAAACTCGATTAAGAATTTATGTAAACAAACCAAATTAGGGTCATAAAAAAAAAAAAAACACAAAATCACTAAAAAACCGTTTTATCGACAATATTAGGAATTTAGGACATATTGCACTAAAAATAAATACTGCAGATTTTTTCTGAAACAGATTTTACTCAAATCACTCACTCAACCTTGATATAATGCATTATTACGTGAAAATTAAAAAAAAATCGCAATATTTTTTAACTGATAACTGTATTTTGTAAAGGTCCGGCGAAATTCATAAAATCTAAACATTTTCAAACATTAGATTACCCTTCCAAATATAGTTAAAATTGAAGTCTGTACAATCTCTTTTAACCCAACCACTTTTTAAATCCACCGCGTAAATCGTGAATTTTACGCTGCCATATTCGTAATACTTCGTGTTTCGTTTCACTGCATAGAGATAAAAATAATTGTTTTTTAAATTAAATTGATTATAATTCTAATAGTTAACAATAGTTTAATTAATTATACCATCCATGATGATTAATTACTTTTATACTAATTCAAAATTAAAATAATAAAATTATACTTAAAAATAAATAACTTAGTGTACAATGGAACGTGACAGCATCTTTTTATTTTATTTAAATAGTTATCGTGTCATCTGTTTCGTAGTTAATATCTTATTACTTGCTAGTTGTCAAGTGTTCTTTTTCGTTAAAATTTAAACATCAGTGACAGAAAAAGCTGTGGCTTGACAGAAAAAGGTTCTTAATATATGCTGGCATTGGTTGCTAGGCAACGCTTTATTATTAATCATTCTTATTTAATTTGGCTCGACTATATAATAGATATTCTAGTCTAATATAATTGATATCGGGGTGAAATATATTAAAATATAACAGTCACGCATCCTTAGTAGTAATATATAAGTGAGATGAGAAATTAAGTCTGTCCGTATGTGCATTTTTAACGTTTTTAAGTCTAAAGCACTTAACTGTTGGAAAAATCGAAAGATATTAACAAGGGTTAACGATAAAGCTATGTAATAGAACGAGCGGAGCCGCAGGCAACAGCTAGTCCTGTAAACGCATAATCTCTCCCCAGTATATCTGAACGAAATCATCTACGTATTAAGAACGACCGTATTGTACCGCGATAAAGGCGAATCACTCGCATCGCGGAAAATTTCAGATCTGATTACCAACCAGGTACCAGGCCTACAGTTAGGATCTTAGTCAGCCCTGAGGTAAGATCCTAACTGTAGGTCTAGAACGAATCTTCCAGGATTCGTATCGTAACGTTGGAACGGAATGCAGAAAACGATCGTCTACCAAATTTTTTAGCTTAATGCAATAAATGTCCTATTTATGCAAGTCATGCAATAAATAATTAATGTGTGACCGTTTTAATATTTGGTATGATCAAATGATAACTCATGCAATGTTATTGTGTATTTTTTGACAACAGTCAGAAAATACAAATTGGCATAATCGATTTAATGACAAAAGATAGAATTTTATAATGGAAACAAAAAAAGCATCACGCCCATAATTCCCGAAGGGGTAGGCAGGGTCAAAGGGGCAGCAGGCCCCTTTAACCACATTCAGCCAAAAACAAAACTGGTCTGGGTTAGATGGAAAATTGTGAAAAAGTAGTGACAAGTTGCAGCTTGTCACCTACACATCACATACCCAAAACCCCATATATTATCATTATATAGTCGCCGTTTGCGACATGCATATTAGACACAATGAGCCTGCGACCCTCAAAATTATGAAGCATGACTCAAAAAAAGGTAAGTAATGTCGTTAAACAATTTTCAGAAATCCATTTCGTTTCGCTGCATCAAATTAATTTTAACGACACCAAATTGTAATTATCATTATCGTGCATAATGGTCAAGGTAATTAATTATCACTGACCTGTGAGTCCACCGCTAGTGATGTATTTTCAACACAAAATACACTTATTGTGACTACAGCTTGTGTTGCGTCGTTCAACGTTTTTAACAGACACTATTATACTCACAGAACAGAATTTGTTCCGTGATTATACTTGTATTTCAAAAAACAAATTCTCTCACAATCGTGTCACCTCATTCAGATTGACAGCCGGCTGTATGTGTATGATCAAAACTTTGCAAGTCAATTTAAACCTACTTCTGATTTTTATATTGATATAGCTTCTGCCCGCGGCTTTGCTCGCGTGTTACATCGATAAAACATAGTCTATATGTTATTCGGGTGTAAAAGCTATATTATTGTAAAGTTTCATTAAAATTTATTCAGTAATTTTTGCGTGAAAGAGTAAGAAACATACAAACTCACAAACTTTCGCCTTTATAATATAAGTGTGATGAGTACTTACTTCGAAATTCGAATGAAAACATTGATATTAAGCTGATCTGATGATAAAGCTAAGAGGTTAATAACCTTTGAGGTAATTTGATACTTTTACGAGACCCATTAATTACATTTAATAGCTACAGTAGTCAGACGCTGCAGTCAGATGACAAAAATAAAAAAACTCCTCAATATTGCATGCCTCAAAAAAAGCGGTAGGCAGAGTTCGAGAAGCGAACTCCCTACCGCTTTGGGGATTGCGGGATTCATTCAGGAGGATGATTCTATAACTATAGCTAAAACCTCCAATCAATTCAGAATAAAAACTTTCAAAAGCCAGAATTGTTCTGATAGAGCGCCGTGCCCACGGAACAAGTCCATTGCCCTGAACCCTGAAACCGCAACAATCCAACAATAGAATGTCAATTTCCAAGTACCGATATGAATGCGAGCGGTATGAATGGCACACTTCAGACGCATCAATGGAGGCTCTGTGCGCCTGGGAACTCGGTGCATGCGTGCATCGCCCAGGGATGGCATGTGCTACGAAAATTATAAATTTTTAAGTAACCGTCTTTTAAATTATCTTTCAAGTACCAGACTCACAAAATATTGGATCATGGTCTAGGCGGACCCCGTCTAAGCGCGGGACTCAACGATAAGATGATGTCCTTCAAATTGTACCTAGAGTACCAGTATACTGATCGCGAAAAAAATCGGTACACATTTATGATATTAATGACGTCGTGATCATATCCACACTACTATTACAATATTTAAAGTATACAATTAAATTCGGTACCCCAAAAGATAAAACTCGTAAGGACATAGGCTACTGTTTCTGCCAAAAAACTGATTGATCCCGCATGACGCATCAGTCTCTTTTATAGATCGTACGTTACACGAGCGAAGCCGCGGGAAAGAATTAGTGAGCCAATAAGATTTATAAATATAAAACAAACAATACAAGACCCTTTTGCTAACCTTAAGAAACAGAATCTGTACCAAAATGTCCATTTCTCATCCATTACACCTTATTAATATTCCACAATACGGCGTGTCTCGCGAATCGACGTTTAATTGCAAGTCACGCAACTGTCACGTCGCGGTCAAGACCCGCAGCAAAGTTTAGTTAGTTAAAATTTAATTACCAAGGACTGCATGCTTCGGTGGACATGACAAGCTGTTGGTGCTTTTGCAATATATCGGTACTTTAAATGAACAAACAGCCTTATCCATAGTAATATTATAAATGCGACAGTGTCTCTGTGATACCTCTTCACGCTTAAACCGCTGAACCGATTTAGATGAAATTTGGTATAGAGATAATTAAAGTCTTGGGACATGGAATATTTTTATTCCAGAAATTATCCTTGAAACGGATAAAACCGCAGAATCGTTTTAGATTAAACTTTATAATTATGGAGTCGGAGATAGTTTGAGTTGTAGGAAAAAATATAGAATAGAAAAGTTTTCATTTATCTCCAAGATTATACTTTGAGGTTGTAAAAAGGGGAGTGCAAATTTGTAAAGGGAATCAATAAAAACGGACAACTAATTCCACACGGACGAGGTCGTGACGCATTGCTGGTCAAATTGCACAACATTCAACCCATTTAACTGGGCTTTGGTCTATGTATTTTTTTATTACGGCATTTATCTACTTAAATTAAACAATAACCTGAATAAGAGAACGCACTTATTCAATAATAATTAATTGGAACATAATATTTGGAGAATAAAGGCTTACTTATATGCAACTATTACTCAGAAACTGCACGACAAACACATCTCATTAAAGTACTCAAACTTTTTACACAACAGTTAGGTACAATCTTATCGTTCAATAAATATTGTTTACCTTCTGTTATCACTATAAGATGCTATAAATGAGAATCTGCCTCACGTATCTAAATGAATATATAAGATAGTTTTATGCTCCTTATCTCTTTATAAGATTATTTTTTAGTATTAAGGCAAATATAGTTTTCTGTGTCAGGACTTGACTGAAATACAGTTATTTATTTATTTATTTATTTAGTTAGTTATTTACGGCGTTTTGATATTGAATCCAGCTACGTACCTAAGTGTATTCATTTTATTAAACTATGATAGACCGGTTTTATTTTATTTTATTCGGCAGTTAATTAGGCAGCAAGCCCTTGGGCCCTTAAGGTCATGACCAGACGTATTCGTTGAGTGTTGTACGCCTCAGTGCGGATATGGGGAGGGTGAGTCCATTCGTTGACTTTCGCACACCCTAAACTTTATTTTAACTGTATGGTATTGCATATGTGACCGTCCTGCATTTCAGATATGTTCTAGACCAGCCATACTCAACCTTTTTTATAGGGGCCATAAACACGTATGTGTCATGGTGTCCGATAAAAAGTAATTCAATAAAATATGGTTTTCTTCGATTCGATAAAAAACTTCGATTGGGCCCATTACAAAGACCCGGCGGGCCGCAAGTTGAGTATACATAGGTATCTGTTTTAGACCAAAATTAAAATGCGACAAGCAAAGGTCACGAAATGAGAATCGGAATCTTAGTGGGTCGACGAATTGTTAGAATTCAATGTTTTGGATAGGTGTGTCCATTTCGTCAAAATTGGTCACGTGGTCACGTAGTAGTACATATATGACTTTAGGTATAAGGAATATACACTATTATTATAAAGAGGAAAAATGTATGTATGTAAAAAAATAAACTCCAAAACCACTGGACCGATTTCAAAAATTCTTTCACCATTATAATGCTACATTACGTGCGAACCCGGGGCGGGCCGCTAGTGAATACTGTGAAATTGAATAATGTATAAAATATAAGAAATCTACGAG
Organism: Glyphodes perspectalis; assembly: GCA_951394215.1. Taxonomy (NCBI): domain Eukaryota; kingdom Metazoa; phylum Arthropoda; class Insecta; order Lepidoptera; family Crambidae; genus Glyphodes; species Glyphodes perspectalis. The sequence continues at coordinate 11,803,597 of OX596217.1, forward strand.
AGACACAGCCTTTTCTGGACCTAGATTGTTAGCTCTTCTTTATCACCACTAGGTAAACCAATATCAACACCATTTAACAAAACGTCTCCATACAAAAACTTACAGACTATTTATAAGTAAATTATTTATGTTTTGCAAATCTTGACCATCGCACCAACCCTACCAGTGTTACACGATGCGTTAATGCATGAGTGTAAACTTTGTTAGTATCAGCTTTGGGTATTGACATCTGCTTTTAAGTATCACTTTGCCAATTCGAATGCTAACGGTTGAAACGGTTTTATTTAGTTAACTGAATACAACCTCCTCCGTTTAATAAATAATCAAATACAAACTTTCAGTCACACAAAGAAACAACAATGAACAAGTGAAATGGAAAAAACATCTTCATCTTCATCTGTCTGTTTAATATAAATGAGATGAAGAACACATAAAAAAATACACTTAACAATCAATATGCAATACATGTAAGTAAATGTCACTCACATCTAGAAAATTTAATTAATTGTTTCATTTTGTACAGTTGAAAACTTAAATGTAAATTACAAAACATTGATTGACATGTGATATGTAAGATAATGTATGAATTATGTATATGGTGATTTAATCAATGGGTACATAGCAGAAATAAAAAGTGTTGAAGCCGAAAAAGGTGTGTGCCAGGATCAAAGCAAACAAAAGGATGTGGTCTCTGCCTACCCCTGTGGGAAAAATGTGTGACAGTATGTATAATGGCATAAATTTAATTTAATTAAAAATTTGTAAACATTCTATACAAGTCTATTATCTCAAATGTGTTTTGTCATGATATCATTGATCTGATATGTTATAACAAGGTAATTACAAGAATAAATTAGTTTAACATGATTAAAGGTCAGGTTTTATGACATATTGGACTGATTATTAAAATAGGAAATAAGTCATTTAAAACAAACCTGTTTACATAATGAGAAGAAGCTTGATATTCTATGTAACAACAAGTTGTTTAAAGTTAGTCAAGTTCTTCTTTATCAAAAATTTATCAGACATAAATTAACTTCTCAGTAAGTAATTGTTATCGACATGTATAAGAGTGGGAATACCGTGGCATGTATGGTAATATAATACATTTTAAACGTGTACGCGAACCAGAATAAGTACCTATCTGGTTGTTGCCTTCAAAACATCAAAATAAACGACACATAAATATTTACTTTTTTTTAATGAAAATTTTGTCAATGAATGAACACGTATTAGAAAATAACAAAATTATGTACAAACGTAACTTAAAAATGCAAGTGACAACAGATTTATTTCGATATTGCCGCTAGTAAACACTATACCTATTCAATAATAAAAACTTGCAAACTTACCACAAAATAGAATTACAAAATCCGTAATGACTTTTCGAATGATAAACGCGGATTCACGATCAACAGTAAATTTATGGGTGCGAGAGTTCGTTTTCCGATCATTTCTTTCCATTTTCCTTAGTTTCTTTACAGCAAAACCCTGAACAAAACACTTCACAACACGACGTTACGAAATAATGACAGCGGCCAGACAAATAGGTACCTACCAACACACTACACGTCAAACGCGGAGCGCATGCGCGCGCAGACTGATTTGAAATCAGCGTGGCGTTTACGGAGCCCCTTATAGATTACGTTGTATCAACAATAGCGCGACAGTAACAATATTTTTATTTGCTTTTTTAAAAACTTATGTAGTAGGTAGGTACCGTAGGTAATTTGTGTTAAAACAAATTTTATTTTTCAATTGTTTTAAATATGTAGGTATTATAAAATATATATATTTTTACTTTTATACTTATAAAATATATATATTTTTATAAATTATATTAGAACAATTGTTTTAATTTAATCTTATTAAGGTACCTATATCTATTTAGAAAACTGTGGTAAAGCTACTTAATGTGGTACATAATATTTTAGGCTAAAATATAATGCTAGGTACTTGTATGCGTTTTTCACCAACAGTGCACGTAAAAACAAATACCTGCCTCGTTGGAATAACTAAGGTAGGTACATAATTATTTAAACGCATAATCTTTATTGCGCTTTTTTATACTGTTAATTCAAAAGTGAAACTTTCCCGCTGTTTCTTTTTTAAAAATAACAAGATTACGCAGTCCAGCATTGAATAAATCGAAATCATATATAATAACATTTTTAACAGTAGTCACTTAATTATGTACCTACACAAAAATGCACAAAAAAATACTCATGTAATGAAAATAACTTGATAATCGAGTTAAAGTCATGACTTAAAAAAAGGATCACTACCTACTTCGTTGTGAGATTTACTCAACTCATTGATTTCAAATCAACCTTAAAATTGGACACACTACAAAAGACCCAGTTTAAACCAAGTTTTTTACACTTATTTTAAAGCAAAGGAAATACCGCCGGCCTCCCATCCCATCAGATTCCATCAGTAGCTATTGAGATGACACCTGTGTCCCTTTTAATTTAATTTATCTATATTAAAAAAATATATATCAGAACTTGAGGTTGTAGTTATAGTCCGTTCAAAAAATATATGTAGGTATTTTATGAATATGTTAGATATATTGTCGATGTAGGGATAGTAGGTCGAATTGGGACGAGGTCGGTAGAAATATTTTAGGTAAGTTAATACATTAAAATTTTTCATACCTATAAATAGGCCAACAAAATTTTATTTTTAGTTATCAAGGGCTTCTTGCTACTTGGCCTTTGCCTACCCTTTTGGGAATTGCGGGGGACGTAAGGTATAAAAGATAAACAAAACACTGGCCGAGTGCCAGTCGGACCGAAGGTTCCGTACGAGTTTATGTATCACAGACTCGTGGCTGTAATAAGTATAAAACGCCAAACTTATTTTAAGTAATATCTATAGTCATGGGCGTACGCAGCTTTTGGTCCGAGGGGGGCAATACAATATTTTTTTGGACTAAGGAGGGCCGTACATTATAATTGATAGGTTTTTATAGTAAATCGATCTTGGTACACGAGTTCCGAGCTGCCCCCGTTGCGTACGCCCATGCTATAGAGTATACGTGTGACCATAATGCGTAGGTATATTATATACCTACCTAAATTATTTGATTTTTTCGATTACCTTCATTGGCCGCCCAAAGTGGAGCGCAAGATCTATATTATATGCTTGAAAGGGTGGAAGTGCTCAATCTGTGTAATAACGGAGAACGGCTGACCGGATTACCGCACCCTTAGCCCACCATGGCGATGTTGCCCCTTTACTACCCTGCGCGGCGGCTGATTCGGGAGGCCCACCTAGTGGAGGGCGAGTCCCCACCTGCCGCACTTTAATTTGTGAGACATTGAAATGGCAGGCGACCGTTATCTCACCTCATAACCCAGTTTTTCTTCCCACAAGAATCCATTGCAATAGCCCATATTTTATGTTACCACCATATTGCAAGTGTTGCATTTGCCGGGTGCTACTACTAAGTGTATTAAGAAGTAGGATCCGGCCGGAGTACTCCATCATCCATCACACACTCATATTAAAACGTCTCAAGGGGCCTCTACGTGTTGGGCCTGTGCCCCCATGCAAGCCGTCCAAAGGACCGGGAAGGTAACACTTCCCGTGATATCGAAATGGAGACAACAAATAATAATAATAATAACATATATTACCCTATTTTAACTTTTGTTCTTCTTACTTTTGTTCAACTGTTTGTTTAAAACTGTTTTTTTTTTGTTCTAATCTATTAAAAATTTTTGCAACTGGAATGTAAGTCAAGCTTATAAACAACTCATCTTTGCTTGGTCAACAGCCCGCAAAGTTGAATATTCCCCTGTTAAAGGGAGAAAATATTTTAAAATTTTAAACACAATAATAATAATCGTTCTATATTTGGATGAAATAAAATAAAACGATAAAACGGTCTTTACAATAATTTTAAAATATTTTTTTTACGTACCTACCTACCTTCATTTCTGATAACAAATTTAGTTAAATAGCGCCATCTTTTAATAGTATTAGGAAATAAGAATTACTCTTCTTTCAACGCCATCTATTACAAAGTATTGAAACTAAGTAATAAATAAATGTTCATGCCGGCGTAAAATCGGAACTCTTGCAAATAACCACTAGATGTCACTGCAATCAGTTTTAATGTTTTCTCTGATGAATGATAGATGTCGTTAATCTGGCAAATTTTATCAAAGATTTAAATTAATGTCTAATATGAGTATGTTAAAAGTTAAGTTTTAATTTAATTTCTTTTTTTTTGTAATGCCTTTCAATTCGATCCAAGAAAGAATATTGGGTTTGTTATTAATGTGATTATTACATAGTCTAGGAGCTAGCCACTTAAATGTATTTTACCTATTTTCTATCCATTTTTCCTTTTTTTAACCCGGAGAAAGGCGTTACGCATACCAACTTGCCTCAGAGGGCCGAGATGATTACGTGGGACTCCCGGGGGCCCCTGAATCAGGAGACCCCCTCTCCGGCCAAGATGGTAACTGCCGGCATATACCGGGGTAAACTCCGGGAAGCGCTCTCGAAGAGACACTTCTATCTAACCCAACTTATTATTTTATTTTTAGCATATTGAAGAAATGGCTTAATGAAACTTACATCTACTAATATATAATTTGGTCCTTATACTATGCCTACACTACGAAGATTGCGGGTATGATGATGTGTATTCAAACTGACTCTGTTAAAGTTCGCTCTCAAGTCTGAACCACGTACCTAATTATCATCATCATCTTCCTAGCGTTATGTCCCGTGCTTAGACGGAGTCCGTTTAGACCATGATCCAAGATTTAGCGAGTCTGGTAATTACATTGAAGAGACTGCCGATCTGATCTTCGTAACCCTGAGATATCGATTTGAAATAATATTATATTATAAAAAATTGTATAGGTTCCCATTTCGAGTATTAGCGAGATATTATAGTATTACATACCTACATCGTACCTATACCTAAACTTGGGATACTTTTGTAAAAACCTATCTTAGAAATAATTATTGCGACAAGATTACTTCACACTTTTAGTTGGCGTGATTGCTATTGACGATTTAAATTACTGCTAAATTATCAGAAGTATACTTAAGTGATAAAGACGTGGTTCTTAAAAATACAATTTTACGCGCGTGCAAGGTAATAACAGTTTTTAAAACGGAGAAATAAAATCAGTGTGGAATCCTTACGAATATTTTAATGCTCACTTATTAACTACACGCCATTTCCTGGCGGGGTAGTCGGGGAGAATCGAGCGCGTTATGACACGGTCTTAACACCGCACTTGCTTTTTTGAAATTGATATTATTTTTCTTACATGCTTGCTCTACTGTTGGCATTTAACATTTGATCGTGTAAGTCGGGGTTATGGGACATCTCGCCCACGCAAAAACAGGTCTGCGGGCCATCGGGGCCAATCTGCAATATTTGCACTTCGCACTTCCGCATTGTATATGGCTTACATACTCTTCCATTCTTTCCATATGCTGAACCACCGCAGCATGCCTTCTTACATTGACCCCGAAGCTGTCTTTTCAAACTCGATGATGCTGAGATGGCTGTCTGATATTGCTAATACTTATTTTATATAATACTAGCCGCCCGTCTTTGCACAGGTATTTGCATCAGTAGAGAAGCGAGTTTTTCTCGATAAAATCTGAAATTACTTAGTTATTTTCTACGAAATATTTACAAATTATATACCTACATAAACCTTTTTGATCTTCACTTTATCTACTGGTAAAAACCATCAAAATCGGCCCAGTAGCTACTGCGATTAGCATTTATAGACAGACAGATATATGCGTCGGGGGACTTTTTTTTATACTACCTACTTACTGGCTGACCCGGCGCACTTCGTAACGCCCCGTTCTCGGATTTTCAATACCCATTTTTTTTATTTACCGCGCAACTTTTTTATTTTTTTCTTTTATAAGAACCTTCACTTGAGAATAACAAACACAACTAAAAAATCAATCAAAATAGGTTCAGCGGTTCTCGAGATTTGCGCTTAGCAATACATTTAGCGATTCATTTATATACTTATATATCATAGATGGAGATGTATTGATTAAGCGAAAGTAACGGTAGGTATACATGTATCTGCCTGTCCGTTACATCTTGACGACTGAACTATTTAACAATGCATTTATTAAAGTGACTAAAGTTTAAACCCTGCGAAAGGGCCACTTTTTATCCCAGAAAAATAACAGATCCCACTCAAAGAACACGCAATAGTTTCTGTAACAGACCGTTGCGGGCGGACCCGGGGGCTAAAGCTATTATGACATAAATCCACGGGCGTAGCTGCCGTATGGTTAGGTGATGCTAAAGGACCCTTAAGTTCAGCTTCGGACCTGATCATCAGTGAACTGAGAAAATCTCTAACTTATCTTTATTTTTCATCATCTTCCAAGCGTTATGTCCCATGCTTAGACGGGGTCCGCTTAGACCATCCAGGATTTAGCGAGTCTGGTAATTACATTTAAGCGACTGCCGATCTGACCTTTGTAACCCTAAGATAGGGGAACCAGATTTTTTTTGGATTATGGTTACCAATCCAAAGTTGTTTGAATTTGCAGGTTTCATCACGATGTTTTTCCACACCGTCGAGCTAGTGGTATAAATAAGTTCATATATTCGAAAAAATGCAGAGGTACGCGCCCGGGTTTGATTCCGCACTCCTCGGTTAAGAGGCGCGTGTCCTTACCATTGAGCTACCACCAAGCTTATTTATATTTAATGAAAATGTACAAATTTTATCTTATTACGCCCAGTTAGTATTTTCGAGTTACCTATTGTTATACAATAGTTTCCTTTGAAACTCATTTTCTAATGGCAAATGGAAATCCTTTTGCGATGTCTGTTATGTGATGCCGGTCGGTAAAATGATGTCGGTCGAAGACAATGCACCTTAATGCCAGATTTTATGAGTATGACACCAACTAGACAATTTTGTTTCCATCACAACTAAGCCTTAGTTGTGATGGAAACAAAATTATATTATTAGTAAAAAAAATAATTTAAGTTATTTTCTTGCTTATTGGCTTAGGTGTTTTGTTACTAATTGATCTGATTGATTTATTTAATCAAAATATATTGACGAAGACTAATACATACATATTACAGATACATATTTTTTTAAACATCTCAAGAGTTTGACAATTTTACTTGAAAACTAAGATTAAAAGCAGATCAAACTTTTTTTATCAAGGCTGTTCTAGTTTTTCTTATACTTTCTAGTTGTTAATAATTAGGTACAGTAGAGTAGAACATGGTTTAACTTTTTTGAAAAGCTGTTTTAAGAGTTGCTTGTCACTGATTTTTCACAATTTTCCATCTAACACAGCCCGGCTTTATTTTTGGCTGAATGTGGTTGAAGGGGCTTGCTGCCCCTTCGACTCTGCCTACCCCTTCGGGGATTATGGGCGTGATGTTATGTATGTATGTATGTATTTAAGAGTTTTAACAACAACAAATAAGACAAGCGGCTAACCTGTCGCCTACACAATGACACACCCAAAACCCGATATACCATTAGTCGCCTTTTACGACATGCTAGGCAAGAACCACAGTTGGAACATTCTTTTTAAGGCACAGACCAACATGGGACAGTGGGCTGGGTTGGATGGAAAGCTGTGAAAAAGGAGTGACATGTGGCTAGCTCGTCGCCTACTCAGTCACATACCAAAAAGCCCGTAAACCATTAGTCGCCTCTTACGACATGCTAGGCAAGAACCACAATTGGCACATTCTTTTTTTTTGTCCCAGATAAACATGGGCCAGGTCCCAGACCAACATGGGACTACTTACTACTGATATCTTTTAATAAGATCCCTGTCGCGTTTCTTATCCGTCAAGTACGTAAGTTATCTATCCCAACACAAGTGACATGCCTATAAGAAAAAACAAAAATCGAATAATAATCGAGACCAATTGAATTTAACTGACTAAGGGCCGATTTTTATATGGTCAGATAAGAATTAACAGATCAATAAAGTATAAAGTCACCAATTTGCGGATGTCGTACGGTAGTTTTCTAAGAAAACAGGCAATGACCTTTTTTAAACATCTGGATTGTAAATTATTCGATTGTTATCTTTTATTTGACTGTTGAAAAATCAGCCCTAACTGTACTAACTGTATCTGCCTAACCTACCTACCAACAATGCGCTTGTTAACTCTTACTAAAATTTACCATGTAGGTACCTCATTTAGGTATTCTATTAAAATTGCAATCGATTATTATTAAATATAATATACAGGACCGACGATCACCTACTTTCAAAGCTACCTACTTAGTGCTTATGTTTCGTTTTAGAGTTCACGATAAAACACAAAGATTACCTTCAACGATAAAAGCCATGATGATTACGTTAGTTCTCTTAAGAGTATGCATAACGCTAACAAGAAAGCACTAATAAAAAAATAAGTTAACGTTAGTTAGTGCATAGTTATCCTAACGAAGAAACCTAACCCTTTCAAAGATCAAGGAACTGTTATCAGTGCGAACGCGAGCAACATTTAACCCCAAAAGCGAGCGAGAACCGCACGCAAAAAGATCAAAAAGAACACAGCCCTGTACGCTACAATCGTCGAAAATCCGAAGCTACAACAAGCGGCCGCAAAATTCCTTCATTACAACGAACAATGTCTACAGACGGCTACATACAAATAACTCAGAGCGTCCAATTTAAATAACAGGCTCGCAAAGCTGAAAAACAACCCGTAACCGAAGTTGGGAATAAATTAGCGGGGGACGCTAAGACCCCCCTTTACCCAGTGTGTACATTGTGCAAAATATTATTTGCCTTGCCAGACAATAATAGGATCTAATGCCCCGCCCTGACATGTTAGCTTTGGGGGGCCCCGCCCAGCGCGATCCTCGGCCCCATTGGCCAATTGCCTCTCGGGTCCTTGTCTACAGCGTCTGCCGTCCCGCTTCCCCGTGTAGCTTTTTCCTCAACGCCCGAGGGGTAAATGTTTTGCTACGCAACATATACTAAGGTTTTCTACAGAGCCGCTGGCATTGTCAACGGTATCGTCTGTATATTTTTTGCGCGACTTTTATTTGAAGACGTCTACCTGAATGGAGTGCCAGGATTCGCTTTATGAGATTTTTTTCAATAACTACGTAACGAGTCGTTTCGGATTAAAGGATCGGCGCGCACATATCTCTGTAAACAGTTGCCTTTGAGACGACAGATCCTTTTATTGGGCTTGCTTTGAATGTTATAACTCACTATATGAAAGATAAGAGACCGAAATTTTTCATTGACATTATTATGACGCAAAATCATGCATGCTGTTTGTGAAGAAGGGAGATTAGTATTACACTTTAATACTTTCAAAATCTTATTTAGTTATGATGAAAAAAAAACAATCTAAGCTTTTTACTATCCCTACGTTTAGAGAAAGATAAGTACAGAATCAACTCTATGCATACAAAAAGTAATATAAATCAACACTGTTACATTTATGAAGCCTGAAAGTCTATAATGTAGCTGTGTGATGACTACAAAAACACACTAGTACCCGAACATACGCCAACATTCCGCCAAAAATAGAAAACGCAAAACACAAAAGCGAAAAACCCGCTCCTAAAAAGCAACCATCCAAAATAAATACCGCAACAAAGTTGAATCGATAAGCACCGAGCGGACTAATAATTATTAGTCGACGGCCTGAAATTCATGCACAAAGCTCCGACCCGCAGTAATAATAACGACAATTGTTGTGTTTACTGGAACGTTAACGTAGCCGAGGAGGCGGCCCCCCGGGGGCGGGGCCGGCCGACCCTCCGACTGCCTCGGCGGCGGACTAGCGGACGCAGTACGCTCCGAGCCTCGGCCCGCGCAGCAGCTCTGACATGTGACCCAGCATGGAAGATTGTGATCTCGCCCAATACCGCGACATGATCATCGAGGGCGACTTACCGCTCGACCTGCGCCCGCCGCCGCGGCTCTATCTCCCGCACTACCTTCGCGAGGAGACCACCGAGTACCCTCAAGACGACACCTACGTCTCCGTCGACGAGGACACGCCTGAGGCCCCGCCGCCGTCGAGCGACTCCGAACGATTCGACGCCTCCAGCCCCAGCGACACCAAATCCAGCTCTCCAAAGAAACCGAAGCAGAAATCCTCATCCCAACTCATCAAACCGCCGTACTCCTACATCGCGTTAATAACTATGGCGATACTCCAATCCCCGCACAAAAAGTTGACATTGAGTGGCATCTGTGAATTCATCATGACCAGGTTTCCGTACTACAGAGAAAAGTTCCCCGCTTGGCAGAATTCTATACGGCACAATTTGAGTCTCAACGACTGTTTCATCAAAATTCCGCGGGAGCCGGGCAATCCTGGGAAGGGGAACTATTGGACGCTGGATCCGTTGGCGGAGGATATGTTTGATAATGGGAGTTTTTTGAGGAGGAGGAAGAGGTATAAGAGGCCGGCGCCGTCGTTGCAGCATGCTCATGCTGTAGTGGCGATGCTGGCGCGGGAGGCGTACGCGCCGCTGCTGCCGCTACCGTGCTACCTGCCGCCGACGCCGCTGCTCTCGCTGCCTCGCCCACCTCCGGCAGCCCTGCGCCCCGTCCCGCTCCCGCCACGAGTAGCAGAAACCACTGAACCCAGAGGAAAGAGATCCCGCAACGGTTTCTCCATCGAATCCATCATTGGATCAGACTCGCCGGTGGCCTCGGAGCCGCGGAGAAGCGCCTTCTCCCCTCTCCACCAGAGCACGGGCCCGCCCGACGACTGGGCCAGATGAATGTATCTCAACGGGTGCTTCTCGAGTCCATCCCCGTTTTAAAAGTTTTAAAGGACGAAGAACCGAGCCCTCGCCATTTGACTGAAGTGCTAGTTTGAAGATGTGTCAGTGACGTTGTAAGACAATGTATAAATGTTTGCCGAACTCACGGGTATCAAAGCTTCAACCAAATATATAATAGTGTTAGTATTATTGACCAAGCCATTGTACAGTTATTTAAGAATTCGGTTATTTGAATGACAGAATGTAAGTACCGACTATATGTCTTGTTTTCTGCATGGTTGAGTTCTGAATAAAACATTAGTTTTAAAAAAGAAAAAGTGTCCTCCGAAATGAATAAATATTTAAATTTTTAAATTGTCGTGCCAAATGGTTATCACTACTTTTTATGAAAGCATAATTTCGCATATATTATTATATCTTATGTGTTGTATCATTTCTGAATGATTTTTAATTTATTTTATGTTCATTTGTTAATATCAGCATTAGGTTTGTTATATAAAAAGTAGTGATAAAATATAAGATATCTAGTCATTTTGTGTACAAAATAGTGTATTTAATGTGTAAGTTTTCCTTGTAAATAATAGAATATTTTAGATTTTTCTAATTCTAAGTAGCGATACCTGCAATAATTTATTAGTGTAGATAAATAATCGTAATATTCTAGGGAACAAATTCCTGATTTTGCAAAACACTCCATCTTTGCAAGTATTTCGCTAAATCCATTCTACTCGTCCTTGATTTTTGAGGATTTTATACTTACATCAAAAGGAAATAATTTAATATCTATCTAAAAACTAAGCGGTATGATTGTAGTATATTTTTGTGTAATAACTTATTTTAAGTGATAAATATAAAAATATTACAAATTCAATTTTATTGTTTTTATTCCATTACCTATTTACATTTTTTCTTCCGTTTCTGATATTTTTTAATGTGACTGCTGCATATATTCTTCACTGTATGCCTTACAGAAATTTTATATAAATCAGAGATTGGTTTTACTATGAATTATTTGGAAGGCCTACATGTAACACATTATGACTTTTAGCTAGATTACTACATATTTAACCGCCGATTTAGATATTATATGTTTTAATGCACAAAACTACTTATTACTAAATGAAACCAAATTGTCTTTATTTACATAGGATTAAAAAAACACTCATAAACCGCCAGAATAAGAAAAATATCTACCGGTTCCAAAAGTAGATTTTACCGAGCAGAAACCGACAAGAAACTTGATAGTTACTCTTTTCTTAAAGTAATTTTTATACTTCGGAAAAATGTCCGCTAGACATTTTTTATACTTCGGAAAAATGTCCACTAGACATTTTTTATACTTGAAAAGCGGAAAAAACTGATTCCTAAGGGAATCACTTTGTGGTCTAATCGTCTGTTAAGACTCTTTTTTTTAAGAACCGACCTGTACCTATACCTACAGTATAGACTAACCTGAAATACCTGTGTCAAATACTTAGGTCTACCATTGTTGACTGACTTCAAAAAAAGGAGGAGGTTCTCAATTCGATATATTTTTTTTTATTGTTTTTTTAATATCAAGTCTTAATAACTATCAGTTGAAATTTTTTAGTCAATGTAAATATCTACTTATACAAATCACCGCTGTAAAAGACAAAGTAGGTACTCGTATATAAACACACATCGTAAAAAACAAATATGTATGCATATTTGGTGTTTACGGTGTGTGTCTATATACGAGTTAAAGTTGTTTTACGTGCATTATGTATGCATAATGCACGTAAAACATCTTTAATTCTAAGATAATGAGATGATAGCCTACCGCCGGGACTACGGTGAATGTTCGCCAAATTTATAACGGGGATAATAAATGAATAATTGCTAGCTGATTTTAACAAAAAATCAAATGAAGTTGTTATTTTTAGTAAAGTATACCTTACCTTTGAAATTAAAATCAATTGGAATAGAATATAATAGAAAACATTTATTGACCATTAAATAATACAGACATATGAGACAGAGACGAATACATGGAGTTATGGCCAACAAGGTGCGAGCCTCGGCATGAATTGAATCAATTTTATCGACAAAATTAGGTTTTTTATTGTAACAGCTTTAACGGGGGACACATTGACGGCCCTTAAAGTGTATCTCATCCCATCACATGACTTTTATCATTTAATTAAACGGATTCTGATAATTACAGTGTGGAGTGATACAATTTTACACACATGATTTCTAAATCCCTTTTTTATCCTTCTACATAAAATCTGGCGTATTCTGATGTGAAAATGAAAAATAATTATAGATCAATTGACAAACAAATCATCACTTGACAACAGCTTTACTGATTTAAGTGTATATTTTATACTTGCAGGTAATAAATAGGATTAGAAAATGTTTGTAGGTATTTTTAGTTCGGTACCCATACCATCTTAGGCTCTTACGTACCTACTTAATATATTGTTATGAATAAAAAATACAGCTTACATAACATAACATAACATTACACCCATAATCAAGCCACTTTAACCACATTCAGCCAAAAACAAAACTGGGCTAGGTTAGTTGGAAAAATGTGAAAAGTAGTGACAAGTGGCTAGCTTGTCGCCTACACAATCACATACCCAAAACCCAATATACCATTGATCGTCTTTTACGACATGCTCGGCAAGAACCACTATTCGTACATTCTTTTTAAGTCCCCGACCATCATGGGACAATACAAGTTTGATTTAAATTAAATAAACAAGAGGAGATATTTTTATTAAGATTGTATATCAGTGGCGGTGACTCATCACGCTAAAAATATGAAAAGAGCAATTTTTTAAATCTTGCTAACATTAGAATTAGTAGAAATATAGTATGAAGGCCTAAATGCACTGTATTACGCTACCGAAAACATCCTCATTCTAAAAGAAAATCCGAAAAATCTAACTTTTTGGACCTTGAAAAATATTTATTCAGTTAGGACAATAATTTTAATGTCGACATATCGTGCACCCTTTTTTGTCATAGGGAATGCCTTACGCACCTTCACTCTACCCAGGGGGACAGAGTGGTATGTGGGATGCCCAGGGGCCTCTGGATCAGGGGCCCCCTTTCCGGTCAAAGATTGTGAGTGGCCAGGGTATATCCACTAAACCCCGCGGTATCCCTCGCTCAAGTGGAAGCGCCATGGGGACAATTCTGCTTCCAAAAACATATCTTGCATTGCACCCTAAGAACTGACATTATATTATTAGTAAGAACATTACTAGGAAGTAGGAGAATTACTAGGAATGTCATCAAAGACAAGATATTTTTTTGTTAGAATCCAATTAACGCAGGCTAAGCTGAGGAAAGAATCAAGTAACAAGTTATAGCTGAGTCCTGAAAGCAATCAACAAATCTATTAATAGCACGATCTTTCAAATTATGATTGACGTACTAACACTGACAGATTCTTAGTAATATCTAGTCATTTTGGCATTTTGGCTAGTGACTAGAGCATTATTTTGTCTCCATCAGAATAGCTGGTCAAAAAAAATTACGGGTTTCTAAAAAAATATCGTATGTAGCAATTATTCAATATATGAAGCAAATATAAGCAAATATGTAGCAATTATTGATTCCAGTCTCACAACCAAATGCTTGGCAACCAGCCATTCTGACGGAGACATTATTTTTACATGTTACACAAGAAATGGTATGAATGTGGTTAAAGCGGCTTGCTGCCTCTTTGACTCTGCCTACCCCTTCGGGTATTATAGGCGCGATATTATGTTATGTTGTTATGTTACATAAGAAAGATACTATCTATTCTGTTGCACCTTTAATTAAATACGCATGACATATGCATGCAGTTTCAAATTCCAGATTATAATTCAACAATAGATACAATGTTTCAAGAGGAAGGTTTGTGACTCCTGTTGTGTTTGAACTCAAAATAACAATTATTTGTTTAAGTTTGAAATTGTGCAACATGTACCAAAAGACTCTGTTTTAAGATATTAAGAAAATTAAAAAAAAATACATACGCTTGATTATATTTATTCATAAGTAGTCATCTTTAGACCGCGTCTGGTTTTCGATAAGTTTAATTTTACTTTTTTTTGTGTTTACAGCTGGAAGTAGGTCACCTTCAATATTTAAATAATAGTTACAGTAATTTGTCAATTATGAATAATTTGCCACCGTTTATACATACGTAGGTATAAAACAACATTACATCTTATAAATACAGACTCATTAAATAGGAAATATAAATTACATTATTGCGGTATTGTATTATGCCACAATGTATCTGAATTTATTTGAATGTATTGAAATAAAAAAATAAATTAGACTTCGTGGTAACTTAATGTTTAGGACACTCGGCTTACATGTGAGTTTTTGATTCAAACCTGACAACGCATCTCCGGATGCGTACGGGGCTATTATAATGGCCTGTTTTCTAAGGAAATATGTCTAAAATTAAATATACAAAAGTAACCGTTTGTTCGTTCCATTTTTATGTCTAAACCTTTTAGTGATAGAGATATTTGTCAATTTAACATTTTAATTATTGACTGACCCGTTGGTCGAGTGGTCAGAGACCCTCACAACGAAACCAAGGGTCGCGGGCTCGAATCCCCAAAAATGTTTCGTGTGATGAACATAGACTTTGTACTCGAGTCATGGATGTTTATAAAACGTATTTAAGTATGTCTATTCGTTCACCTAGTATCCATAGCACAAGCACAAGCTTAGTTTGGAACTAGGGAATTGGTGTGTCAGTCTGGAGAAATTGTTTATTTATTTATCTTGGGCTCCGACTAAACAATAATATACCAGCTGTGTCTGTTGCCTAGCCTGAAAAGGGGACTTATGTTATCAATCTATTATGTAATATGTACTATCTAATTGATGCCTTATGTTTACGACGAGCCACTTTACAATTTTCACCTACTTAAACCAAATATTTTTCGTCAAACGGCTAAGTAATTTTCGGGATTGCGAGCGTGACATTGCCAAATTGACACCGTAAAACGACATAGGTACCTTTTATCCGTAAAACTGTGTAAATCCCGCAGGACAGTACAGTCTCGCAGACAATAAGAAGTCAAAATAAATCAACTTTCGGACCAAAAGCAACATCTCATATACCAAATTTTCTACGTATTTTCCATTTGACAGCCAAATCTCTC
This sequence comes from Glyphodes perspectalis, assembly GCA_951394215.1. Taxonomy (NCBI): domain Eukaryota; kingdom Metazoa; phylum Arthropoda; class Insecta; order Lepidoptera; family Crambidae; genus Glyphodes; species Glyphodes perspectalis. The sequence continues at coordinate 11,819,501 of OX596217.1, forward strand.
TCCCAACTTTCCCACCAGACCACACTGGCGACGCCAGACCACCGCGTCGCGTGACGTAATTCGCCAGATAACTGCTAGATAAGCCGCTAAGCCCGCCTCACCTGTCCCTCCGTTTGTCTTGGTCCACCGCACACGATGTTGCTCTTACAGATTGAGGTTTATAAGGCTTAGTTTGTAACCTAGGCTTTAGGTTTTAAGCACTACTTTAAGATTGCGTCGTATGTGTATGTTTACCTACGCGTTTCACCGAGCTTTTTCTTTGTAAGCTCTAAAAATAATCTTCCTAGCGTTATGTCCCGTGCTTAGACGGGGTCCGCTTAGACCATGATCCAGGATTTAGCGAGTCTGGTAATTACATTGAAGCGACTGCCGATCTGACCTTCGTAACCCTAAGATAGGGGAACCAGACAATTTTTGGATCATGGTTACAAATCCAAAGTTGTTTGAATTTGCAGGTTTCATCACGATGTTTTCTTTGTAAGCTCTAAGTTGTAATAATATTATAAAAATGGATACAAGCGATGGTAGCTTTACAGTAAGGATAAGTACTCAAATGCTAGAGGCGTTGGTTGAAATATAAACCTTTGGACTTTTTTGAAAACGATGTAAGGAATTTTTCTATTAATTAGCTCGGCGGCGGAGTATGGCATTGTCAAGAAAATATTCAAATAACTATGGTGTGACAGAGAAACTTTTTTTTCTGATTTTCATATCAGGGGTTACGAAGAATATTGTAATTACAATAATCGCTAAATTCACGATTTTGATGACACCGGACACTGGGTCCGGATATAAAGTACATATTATACACATAGTGTATTATAAATAACTTTTTGTATGGCAGCCATTTTTTATGCTTGCTATTTTTAACTAAGTAGGTACTAGAATTATTTATGAAATTGTAGTTATACACAATTCTTTCTTATCTTTATACCTAAGTTATTAATAAAATATTAGATTATTTGTAACTGTTGGATACCTTACAAAAACTGAATGGAGTAGGTATTTTACTCAAAAAAAAAATTATAGTCCGTAAGTTAGATTATCAAAAAATATTGAATACCTACGTATTTTTTGCTTTATCTTATACTCGAACAATTACAAAGATACAGCGCTTTAAAGATCTGAAATGGAGCACTTTACCTTATTTGGACGGTAAAATTTTACGCACGTTGTGACGTCACGCTGTACTTTAACGCACTGTATCTTCATCATTCTTAGTTTGCCAAACATAAGAAAAAATACGTAAGCAATTTTTTTTTGTAGGTAATCACAATAGTGAACTTTTTTTTTTTCAGTAAAATATCCTATTCTGTGTTATTATATATACTCTAGTTAGTAGTTAGTTAGTTTATATATACTTGTATTTCTTTAGATAATGTGCTCCTAACCCATATCGATCACGGCGGCCAATCTCAACGAGGATAAGCCATCTGCGCAGGAGATATTATAGTGCACAAGTGTGTGCGCAAATACAGGTACACTCTCTATTCCTTCACTCTCATAGTCCGGTGAGACGGCAATTCGACATGACCGGTGAGAGGTCAGGCGCAGGAGCAAAGGCTTAACGTGCTTTCCGAGGCACAGGGGTGATTAAACTGAGTAATTTCAATGTTGAAATACCCAGCCACAAATTTTTGGCCCGACCCGGGATTTGAACCCTGTACCTCTTGATTCTTAGGCGGCGCATGCGACCACTAGACTAACAAGGCAGTCTCTTTAGATACAACTATTACTATACCTATGTAGTATACTACCTACTATACTAGACTTTTCCTAGTAGGTGTATACATACACAGCTTGGAATACTCACGCGAGGTTTTAAGTTGATTTACGACAGAGCTAAAGTGAGACAGCACTTATCACAACAATATAATTCGGGGATTGCACAATGGGAAAAAATGTCATTTAGCACACAGCAAACAATGAGAGAGGCAAATAGAAACTAACCCAAAATTTGTGTTTGGGAAAACAAACTTTAGTCAGCACTCTATTTGGGCAGAGATCAGCGCGTACAGTCGGCGAGAGAATAATGGAATTAATGTTGTGTTGATGAATTTACACTAATGATCTTCAATTTCTTCGCGTGACAGACCAGGGTGGCGACATTTATTATCGGAGGCCAAGACTCACTTTGGGTCGCTGCGCCAGCATAGTAAGTAAGTATCTTCAATTTCTACTACTTATGCACAAATCGAATACTTGTATGTTGATGACATTATTTTATATTTACTTATTAGATAATAGAATTGTCTTCTTCTTATTATAACAAATTGATATTCAATTGAAACTTATTTGAGTGATCGTAAAACACAACTGATGAACAACAACATTATATGTACTAGCCGTGTTCAAAAACCATGTTTATATTTTCTTTATTTATATCGAAGTGTTTGCTTGTAACGTCCAAAGTGACAACTCTTTACGAATTACATTAATTACGTAAGTATTCCCCAAAACTATATTTTATATTAAATATCCATATAATTATTTACAAATGCCAACAAACTGTAAATTAGTATGAAGAAATAAGTTATTAGTTGGCCCGAGACTCCTCTGGGTTCGTATTAAACTGGGTATTACGCGAGTCTTTCTGGTTGCAGGCTATGCGCCAGTAAGCTCAGCCAGTCCCCAAGAACTAGAGGAGTTCTGGGAGTCTGTTAGAGAAATTCTGGACCTGACTGAAGGAAATGAGAGGATAATTATGTGTGGAGATTTGAATGGTTGGGTTGGCACCAAGCGATCTGACTATGAAGCAGTCCTTGGCCCATATGGAGACAAGAGAGTGAATGATGCTGGTAAGCAAATCTTGGAAGTATGTTTGGAACGGAACCTCCTTGTGGCAAACACTATTTTCCGTCATAAGGATATTCACACGTATACTTGGAGACGGAATGACCAAAAAAGTGTGATTGATTTGATTTTAGTTGATAGCCGCCTCCGCAATAGTATATTGGATACAAGAGCCTACAGAGGCCCTACTCTTGAAACAGACCACTACCTGGTAGTATGCCGGTTTGCTGGGCTTTTCAAGAAGTGGAGGCACTGGCGAGTGCGTACTCCATGCGGAGGCACTGAAAGGATAAGGAATGAAAAACTGGAAGATGAAAGTGTAAGGAGTGTGTATGTAGGATTAGTCAATGAAAGACTTGCGAATGCGAGTCTTTCTGGCTTAGATGTTGATGATTGCTGGAACATTTTGAAAGAGAGCATGGTGGACAGTGCAAAAGAGGCATGTGGATGCGCAAGGAGACGTAGAACAATGAAAGGTGACGCATGGTGGGATGAGGAGGTCAAAGCCTCCGTAGCGAGAAAGAAGAAGGCCTGGCTCGATTATGTCTCATCTTTGCAAATGGATGAAAGTATGCTTGAGATGAAGAAAGAAATATACCGTTATTGCAAGAGTGAAACCAAAGCTTTAGTGAAAGAGAAGCGTGAAAGAGTAGCTATGAATGAAGAAAGGAGACTGACGAATAGTTTCGAGGCTAATTCCAAGCTCTTTTGGAGGGAGGTTAAGAGGTCTCGGGGATATTCGTCGGCATCCGGAATGAGTAAGATTAAATCTAAAGCTGGTGACATTCTTGCAAACCCGAACGAGGTGTTAGAACGGTGGAGTGAATATTTTGGAGAAATGTATGAGTATGTCTCTGATGTTGGCACTGAGAGTGAGGCTATGTCTGATTCTGTGGTGCCAGCGTCTGATGAAGACATCACTATGAATGAGATTGAATGGTCGATACGAAGTCTGAAAAGTGGAAAGGCCGCGGGAATAGACAAGGTATCTGCGGAGATGATCAAGCTAGGTGGCGCTAGCGTCCAGGACGCTTTCTGGTTCTTGTGCAATCTATGCTGGAGAAACGGAAAGGTCCCAATGGACTGGAGACGGGCAGTTATCGTGCCTCTGTACAAGGGTGCTGGGTCACGTATGGACTGTGCCAGCCATAGAGCCATCAGTTTGATCAGCTTAGCAGCAAAGGTGTATGGCAAGATTATTGAGAGGAGAATGAGGGTGAAATCTGATGGAATGTTGTGGGAGGCACAGGGAGGTTTCCGGAATGGTAGAGGATGCACGGATCAAGTTTTCTCTCTTCGCAACATCGTGGAGAAGCATCTGGCCAAAAGTCAGAGGGTTTTTTGCGGTTTTGTGGATATGGAGAAGGCCTTTGACAGGGTTGTACGAAAGGACCTTTGGGACATATTGCCGAGATATGGGATTGATGGAGCATTGCTTCGTGCTGCGCAGTCCACCTATGTGGGATGTACGGCATGCGTGCAAGTGGAGGGCAGCCTGTCACCCTGGTTTGACGTCAATATTGGTGTCAGACAAGGATGCGTGCTGTCTGCTCTGCTGTTTATCCTATATCTCGACCATTGTCTCCAGAGGATTAGATCTATGAATGTTGGAGTGCGTATGGGTGACCTGGTTGTGAACTGCCTGCTTTACGCGGACGATGCCGTACTTCTAGCAGAGTCGGCATCGGATCTGCAGCAACTAGTCACAACATTGAAAGATGATTGCAAGGAGAGAGGCTTACATTTGAATGCGAAGAAAACAAAGATTATGGTGTTTGAAAGAGATGAAACCAGAACGGATACAAGGATAACGGTTGACGATGTAGTGCTGGAACAGGTGAATGAAATTGTATATCTAGGATCTGCATTTAGTAGAGATGGAAGGTACTCCGCTGATATAGAAAGAAGAGTGAATGCAGGGAATAGGGTGAATGGAGCGTTAGGAAAACTTTTAGGCAGCAAAATCTTAAGCCAGAAGGCCCAGCTCGCCATACACAATGCGGTGCTGATTCCTACGCTAACATATGGAAGCGAGAGTTGGGTATGGCAGAAAGAGCATGAAAGTAGAATAAACGCGGTCGAGATGCGTGCGCTGCGGAAAATCTGCGGTGTATCGCTCACAGACTGCGTTCGGAATGATGATGTAAGAAAGAGAGTTGGTCTGAAGGACAGCGTCGGAGTCAAGGTAAGAAGAGGCATGCTCCGGTGGTTCGGACATGTGGAAAGAATGGATGACGAAAGATTGACTAAACAGATATACAATGCGAATGTGGAAGGATGTAGGAGCCGCGGAAGGCCCAGGCTCACCTACCACGACCAGATTGGTCGTGTATTAAAAGAAGGTGATGTTAGGAGTCATAAAAATCGTAGAGCTTGTATGAAAAGGATTATGAATGTTGAAGAGGCGAGTGAGGTGTGTAAGGATCGTGCCATATGGCGTTCGGTTCTCTCTGCCTACCCCGCTAGGGAAGTGGCGTGAAGTTTAGTTAGTTAGTTAGTTAAGAAATAAGTTTAGCTCGAAAAGCTTAATAAGTCAATAATGAATTTATAAAGGTATATATAAATCATATTCTCTTTATTCTACGCAAAATACAGTAAAATTAACACAACATATATTCAGCATAACATAGCTCATATCATGGTCAGATGCAACAAACATTATGTCTACCACAGCCGGTAAAGCGACAAAACTTTCGCGCTCGACGATACAACGGGACGAGAATACTCGTATAATTTATGTCAGATAAACACCAGTGCTCTCATTTGAAAACATTGTAACATATGTCACTGGATTTTGATAGCAACGGCGATGTCAAGCTGTAAACATTTTGAAACGTCACCTAGGAACACAGCGTTACAAAATGTGTAGGTAATTTAAACGTAATGAGTGATGATGCACTAAAATTATCGCGTGGAAAAGTTTGCGAGGCATATTGTTGGGCTTAGAGAAGTGTGTGCTTGGGAAAATTACTGGTCAGATCAGATACAATTATTTATAAAGATTGAAGTCGTTATTTTGTGTGCAGTAGGTTTTATTTTGATTTGCAATTGTTTTTAATATTTGGATTAAAAAAAAATACCTACTTGTTTTTTTTTAGTTAATTTCAACCTTTTAAACGTAAATTTATTAAGATTCGGTCCGCGTTATTTTAGATTTATGAAAAAGCTATGTAGAGTATTGGTAGCGATCTTTTTTTATATTTTTGAAATGCATTTTTTTCTGCGATTCTTATACGCTTAATAAAGCCTCTTTTAAGGAAATTGTTATTCAAAGTTATAATTTGTCGAAAGAACTTATTTCATAATATCTGACTGGCCCGTTGGTCGAGTGGTCAGAGACCCTGGCCACGAAACCAGGGGTCGCGGGTTCGAATCCCGCAAGGGGCAAATGTTTCGTGTGATGAACATGGACATTTGTACTCGAGTCATGGATGTTTATAAACGTATTTAAGTATGTCTATCCGTTCACCTAGTATCCATAGTACAAGCATCAGCTTAGTTTGGAACTAGGGAATTGGTGTGTCAGTCTGAAAGATTTATTTATTTATTTATAATATAAATAAGGTAGAATAAATTACTTCTCTAATCAAAATAAAACCTCAAAACAAACTAACAAAACTGGAACGGCATTAGCCTTATCTCACGATTCATCACAACATCCTTAGGATGTTACGAAAAAACCTAAAAAGATACACAGAGCCAACACTAGTTTATTGACGGACAGACAGTTGTGCAATTAATGTCACGAGTTAGATAAACGTTACAGTTGTACGCAGTGGGTGTGAGGAATGTAACTTGAGGTTTTCGTTTTAGCAAGTAGAAGGGACACCAAGTATTTAATATTGTAGGTATATCTTTACAATGACGATCCAGATTGAGGAAAAAATGCACAGAAGAGACACCAAGCGTTTATGTTTATGTTTAAGCGACTGGCTCGATGGCGCATTCGGTAGTGACCCTGCCCCATGCGCCAAGAGTTGTGGGTTCGATTCCCACCCAGGACAAACATTCGTATGTTGAATACTTGTGTTTGTTCTGTGTCTGGGTGTTAATATCCAATATTTAAGTATATATTTGTAATACCACTGTTGATTCTGATATCCGTAACACAAGTGCTTAAGCTACTTATCTCGGAGTCAGATAAATGTATGTAATGTAGTCGGATATTATATTATATTATGTTATACTTAACACTAAATGCATAGGTAATAGTGTCCACTTAACCGATATCGGTCACGGCGGCTTATCTCAACGAGGATTCGGCGCAGGAGATATTATAGTGCACAAGTGTGTACGCAAACACAGGTGCACTCTCTATTCCTTCACTCTCATAGTCCGGTGAGATAGCAATTCGACATGACTGAAGAGAGGTCAGGCGCAGGACCAACGGCTTAACGTGCTTTCCGAGGCACAGGGGTAATTATACCGCCAACTACCTGACCCCGGGCTGTTACTAAGTAATTTCAATATTGAAATACCCAGTCACAAATTTTTGGCTTGACCCGGGATTTGAACACGGGACTCTTAGTCCTTAGACGGCGCATGCTACCACTAGACCGACAATACAGTCATAAGTACATAGGTCAAATGCATAGGTATTATCATACCTGCAGGCTCCGAAGGTGCAGGCAGAGTCTAAAGATCAGAAGCTTCCGTTAATCACTTTTAATTGAAAATAACATTACGTAAAGTTGTTGGAAAATTCTTTACAATTCAAGACAAAAAAACAACACAATCACCACACCTATTTTTAAGTCGCCTTTTAGGTGCTAGGAAAATAAATCTTTTAAGTCCGGGATCAACACAGGAAAAATAATGACCATGGTTAAAGGTTATGATAAACAAATAAGTCAAAATCTTGAGGATACATAGAACTAGACATTCTACGTGCTGCAACTGTAAGGAGATGACCAGTTCGTTAAAGTGCAATGCATCGCCAATTAACCTCACCGCATCTAAGTGGAATGTGACTTGCTAAGCACGTCGCTTGTCAAATTCCCCTGGTCCTGCGCAGTGCGCTATATAAATAATAATAAATAAATAAATTCTCCGGACTGACACAATATATATTTTGTTTACTAACTAACTAACTACACTTCACACCACTTCCCTAGCGGGGTAGGCAGAGAGAACCGAAGGCCATATGGCACGATCCTTACACACCTCACTCGCCTCTTCAACATTCATAATCCTTTTCATACAAGCTCTACGTTGTTTATAACTCCTAACATCACCTTCTGTTAATACACGACCAATCTGATAGTGGTAGGTACGCCTGGGCCTTCCGCGGCTCCTACATCGTTCGATTTTCGCGTTGTATATCTGTTTAGTCAATCTTTCGTCATCCATTCTTTCCACATGTATGAACCATATTTTATTTAACAACGCAAATACATGTTTTTGTCTTACATAATATGTCTATCTGCTACATACAAATGTTATTATAACATATTTGCATTGCGGCGGTATTGCATTACAATTACAATGGTTCCTACAATAGCCATAGGTACATTTTGCATTGCACTTTTTTCAACCTACTTCATTATTTTAAACCATAATTTGCTTGTAGAAGATTATCTACCACTACCATTTCTATCGTCAAAAACAGTACAATAGGCAAGATGACTAAAAAAATCTGTTTAGTCCGTCAGTGAGATTATAAAACACGTATTTTTTTGTCAAACAAACATTGACGAAGATAAAATGCATTCAAGTTGCGCGTGACGTCACGCTTATGAGGTGTCTTATACATTTATAGTAGGTAAGTACCTAACTAAATTAAAACTGTTGTAGCTGACTATTCATTAAAACATCAAATTTCATGATCCAGCGAGTTGACGACACAAAAAGTAGGTAAAATCAAAAAGTGCCAACTCGCGCGCGCTCGCGAGTTTCTCGCACGCCAGTTGACGATTATGTCATTCTTACTAAATAGTGACGTCGCTAGCCCCACTCCAAATTTTGATGCTCTTTATCTTTGTGATTTTTTGTTAATTTGATGAAGCGAATAATATGTGGCTAGTATTATTGTATAATCTTACTGACGGCCTACATAGAATTATATTTTTTTACTGCAGTCATCATGCCTATTAGGGACAAAAAATCCCAATTAATAGTATCACTGGTCGCAAATAAGGATACTATGACACATTTCCTCCTTCTGACCTTGAAAGTGATTTCATTCCGAACTAGTTTCCACCAGATCCGGTGGAAACTGCATCTTTGCATACATGCAGATAACATGCAATCAGATCAATCAGCTGTAACATAGTGAATGACTGGTAAACATACAGAAGGACATGCACATATTGTTTGTCTAAGTGCTGCAGTTAATTAGAGTAACAGATCATTTTATCTGTTGCATTTTATCTAGAGGATCACAAAGGACCTTACTTTTTACGTGTCGTAGAACCATATAGTTAGCCACATAGCTTTTTTTTTTTGGATTTTCAGCCAGTACGATTCTTAGAATTTTCAATTAAACACTTTTTTTTTGTTTTACTGGCTCGATGGCTTATTCGGTAGTGACCCTGCCCCATGCGCCAAGAGTTGTGGGTTAGATCCCCACATAGTATGATGAATACTTGTGTTTGTTCTGTGTCTGGGTGTTAATATTGAATATTTAAGTATATAATTGTAATACCACTGTTGTTTCTGATATCCTTAACACCAGTTCTTAAGCTACTTACTTCGGAGTCAGATCAATGTATGTGATGTAGTGTGATATTTATTATTTATTTATTATAGTTGCCAAAATGTTAGGGACCATAAGCCATTTGGAGACCTTCTATGCTTAAATATACCTAAAACATATTTTTCTGTCGTCAAATATTTTATTGATAGATGCTGCTCCTTCTATCTGATGGGAAGTAACATAAGCAGTTGCCTTCTCTGCCTATGATATGACCTAGCGCTGTTTACTACTACTTCCAAATATGTGGTTGTGAGCAGTGCTATTTTTTATGAAACATAACATCACGCCCATAATTCCCGAAGGGGGCAGCATACCCCATTCAACCACATGCAGCCAAAAATAAAGCGGGGCTGGGTTAGATTGAAAATTGTGAAAAAGTAGTGACAAGCGGCCAACCTGTCGCCTACACAATCACACACTCAAAAGCCCGTAAACCATTAGTCGCCTTTTACGACATGCTAGGCAAGAACCACAGTTGGCATATTGTTTTTTTTTTGTTCCTATTTTTTATGTTACAATTTTTTTTACGAGTACATTCTTATACTCAACTTGCGTTGCAATTTTCCATCTTACCCAGGTTAGTTTTATTTTTAGCTGAATGTGGTTAAGGGGGATCGCTGCTCCTTTGACTCTGCCTACCTCTTCAGGGATTACGGGCGTGATGATATTTATGCATATACGTAACTTGCGTAGCCTATTATGATATTTTCTACCTCCTATTAACACAAAACATCTATCATAGATACCTCACCTACCTTGATACGGGCACGTTTTGCGAAAACCGGAAAGCTATATGGGAAACAAATGTCTAGCCATGCCGCCTCCGCCGGGCCCCAGCAGACGGGGATGACCCAAAAACGCTGGCTTGATGTCATAGCGGATAACATGCGTGCAAATGGTCTCACAAGCTGGGATGCCAAAAACCGGCCGAAGTGGAGGCGTAAGATAAGAAAGGCGGACTCCGGGCTTCGGTACACGGACTCAACCGGGACAACGCCATGCTGATGATGATGATGATCTATCATAGATACCTATCATATTTAGCATATCTAGCATAGATACCTCAATTGGCTAATTCTCGCACTTTCTTCACAACATGAAACAAACAAGCAGGACATACTTAGCCTATCTCTATTACATACATACATCAACACAGTTATGGAAATTAGCAAACTCTATTTGCACGCTCAGTTATTATAACTTCATTACAATGTTGTTGATACCTTTACAGTATTGTGTTAGCTATGGATTCTGCAAATCAAATATTAATCGTGTACATAGTGGAGAAATTATTGTACGTTATCTGTGAAAGCCATCGTGTTTGCGAGACTACATGTTTGTGTTAGATAATTATGTTATTGTTAAATAAATAATTGTTTTTAAATAAACATGTGACGCTTTACGATGTTTGATGTTGCTAATTTTGTTACCAGATTAGGTTATGATTGCTAGAATATTAGTTGTTGGTTTAACGAAGAAATATTTAGATACGCAAGTTGTGTCGTGTGAGATAAATAAGATTATTTTTAAAGACTCCAAGATTTTGATGTGATGATTTGTTAGGCAATAAAATAACTATCTTAAGGTCTTTTAGATAACTTTATTGCGATGTAATAAAAAGTAGACAATTAAGAGGAATATTTAGATGATCTGGGATCACGTTGAAGAGATGATCATTTGAAATAGGCTGTACAAAATAATCGCAATTGAATACAAATGATTTCAATGTGTCATTGCCTGTTGCATAAGTAAAATACCGAAGACTTCGTATTTTATTTTTTATTTATTATTTTATATATTTATGACCAATGGAAAATCATAAATAATAATAAATTAATTCTCAAGACTGACTCACCAATTCCCTAGTTCTAACTGAGCTTATACCTATATTAGGGCTACTAGGTGAACGGATAGACATACCTATACAGGTTTATAAACACCCATGACTCGAGGACAAATGTCCATGTTCATCACAAGAAACATGTGCCGATCCTCAGCCTTTAAAATGTTAAGGATTCCTCAAAGAAAGTCTTTCAGGGTCTACCGTTTTAATGGTGTCAACGAAAAGTATTACAAATATTACACAGTAGAACATAAAATGTTTTCCGCTTCTAAGTTGGTATAAAAGTGTCGTTTCATTGATCGTTTACTTCCCTCAAATGAAGCTTTCTACCATGACCATTTTACCTACTATTCAGTTAATACTTCCGACATCAATAAAAAACTCAACAACAGATCAAATGATCCATATCGATTTCAACGACATAATGCAAGATTTACGAAAAACTTGTCAAATTTTCGCCACTATTACTTCGGAAGTTGTCAGAACTGACGTTCACAATGACACAAGTGTCGTGCGCACAATTGAGTGTACCGCCAGAAATTATGCGCATTGGTTAGTTTTAACAATCGTTTTGTAGTTGCAAAGAGGATGCGGAGTAAGTAGCTAACAGATGGGAAAGTGGGATTGCTTTTGCGCAGTTTTTACCTAACAAGCTGTGGTTGGAAAGATACTGTTATAATTTATAAAATAATAAATAAATAACATTATGTTCGTATTCCTCGAAGGGGTAGGCAGAGTCAAAGGGGTGGCAGGCCCCTGTGACATTCAGCCTAAAATAGAACTGGGGTGGGTTAGATGGAACATTGTGAAATAGTAGTGACAAGTGGCTAACTAAACAACACTCGAAATACCATTAGTTGCCTTTTACGACATGCTAGGAAAGGAACGCAGTTGAGTTGGCGCATTCTTTTTAAGTCCCAGATCAACATTTATAACAGCTATAATTTATGTTGAATTGTAATGAATAAAGTGGATTGTTTAAAACTAAAAATTTTACAGATTGAGTTAGTTAGTTGTTACCATTATTTAACCCTTTGTAACATTTACGAAGATTTTTCGCAGAAGAATAACAGCAAAAGGTAAATATTTCGGTAGTCGTTCATTCAAAATTGTTGTGATTCTGTGAATGTTTGTATGCATGCGTTTACTGTTTACCGTATAAACTCAGATAAGTTTTCTTAATGGTTACCAAATGTTTTTACAATCTTTATTCTCGTAAATAGTTTAGTAATGTGATATATTTCAACGCGTTAAGAGATTATTTCTGTGCAAGAACAGCAAACATTTGTACAATAAGATTTGTATAATTTTTTTCCAAACTTCCTCTCTATCTACATATTAGTGAAATCCCTTGGGTAGTTTAAAAGATTTAAGCGAAGTGGCGACTTTGTTTTATACTATGCAAAGAATAAATAAGATTAATTAGAGTCCTTTGTATCTTACACAAAACACACACTTCATGCGAGGGGTATTGTTGTACGTCTCTATAGTTTTTAAATACGTATTTACCTCTAGTTAGCCCAAGAAGAAAACATTCGTGAGAAATTCTGCCTGTCCATTTAACCATGGCATTCAATTTGTTTGGTTCACTTATTAAAGGGTCATGAGTGTCAGACCAGAGTGTCGCTTCTAGTAAAATGATGATTTTTCTTAGTGAAATAATATTAAGGAACAATGTTAGGAGCAATCGATCTACTAATCCCTCTGCGCTCACTGATCTATGCCTACACAGACGGCACCGCCCGCTGCGCGCCCCCATTCACTTTCCATACAAATCACGCAACTCATGCGCAATGTAGCATCTCATATTATGACGGGTGCGTTTGTGGAGGGCTCTCGAACACATGGGTGCCGGTTCGATTCTTATTGAGTTTGCTCGAGATGTTTTTGTCGTGTTTTCTGGGGGCGATTAGTATTAAGTGAGTTTTAATTGTTGGCGCTTTGTATGTAGCGAGTGTATGGGGATGTTACGTTTGACATTTATTCGGATGTGAAGTGGTGTTGAGTAGGTTACAAATCTGTCACGTGTGGAATTTATTTGGAATAATTTATTATTTGTATTTGTACTGCAGTATTTTATTTATTATTATACAGTGGCAGCTTTGGTGGTAGATCACTGAATAAAAATGAGAGGCAGGAAATTCTAGAATCGAATAGAAGGATCCATGCAGAAATGTCTGTACTTACAAATTCTATGTAAAGATTTATATTGCTTAGACAGGCCCGTTAGTCGAGTGGTCAGGGAGCTAGGGTCGCGGCTTTGAATCCCGCTAGAGGCAAATGTTCCGTGTGATGAACATGGACATTTGTACTCGACTCATGGATGTTTATAAACGTATTCAAATATATCTTTCCGTTCGGCTAGTACCCATAGTGCAAGCATACAAGCTTGGTTTGGAACTAGGGAATTGGTGTGTCATTCTGGAGAATTTATATTATAACTATTATACTTACCTAGCTGCCTCTTTGACTCTGAACACTCCTATGGCATGATAATATGTATGTATGTATTTATACTGTCATTTAATACTTACACATATGTTTATAGATGTGGCCACATTAATACTTAGAAATGAAAGAATGCCAAGTAATAATTCTTTGTGTAACTAAATTTGTTTGGTTTTCCTATTCTACCATCATAAAGAGCAATTCTAGATTTTCCTGCCTCTCTTCCCGCGTAAAATTTAGACCATTACCTACAGAGGCGTTATCTGCGTTTCGTGGCTACTATTTACAAGTAAAAATTACCAATATGAAATAAAAATTAAAAATTAAAAGTAATATTGAAAAAAAAATTCTTTTACGACGGTGAAACCTTCATTTGAAAACTATTTTGATTTCTACATCTAGGCTTATTGAACTAATCCTGTCAGATTCGTAGTTATATCTAATCAACAAAATCAGATCTCCAACTATCTAATCTAATCACTAACTAGATCGATAGAATTTAGACTATACCATTTCCTAGAAGCACCGTCGACCCACCTAACTACACCGAGTAAACAGCGCATTCCTCAGATCGAACCGTCTCGGACAGATGTACATATTACATAAGGAAGGGACGAGGCCCTTGTCTATCCTTTGTGAATCTAATAAACATCCCTCCGGCGGCCTCTCCGAAAACAATTTGAGGACTCTCTCGTTCGATTCGGGCGTAATACCTTCCTGATGTAGGCCTGGCTTTCGTAACAACTGATTGTGTACAGTTTGCCTGGTGATGTCAAATAGCACTTGAAGCAGACTTTTCGTGAAGGCGACGAGCTAGCCACTAGTCCCTGATTTGTTTGAGCGGTTGTAGCTCAATGGTAATGACACGCGCCTCATAACCGAGGGGTGCGGGTTCAAACCCGAGCATGTATCTATGAAACAAATCTATATACGTATTTATACACTAGCTCGGCGGTGAGGGAAAACATCGTGATGAAACCTGAAAATTCAAAAAATTTTGGAGTTGTAACTATGATCGAAAAATTGTCTGGTTCCCCTATCTTAGGGTTACGAAGTTCAGATCGGCAGTTGCTTTATAATTACCAGACTCGCTAAATCCTGGAATATGGTCTAAGCGGACCCCGTCTAAGCACGGAAGATAACGCAAGGAAGATGATGTAATAAATATAAATTAAACAGGGTTGAGATGTTTTACTATTTCTGACCAGTCATCAGAGAAGGGGCATGTAGGGTAAAAAAATCGCTTTTACTTAAAAATAAAAAGCTTTTTGATAAGCAAGCGTAGAGTGACGTAGGTGATTGGTAGGTATAGTTGAAGGAGCAGCAAAGTTTTAGCAAAAGGTGAAACTGAGTTTGGCTTGATGGAATTCTGATTAAGTAGAGTCAAGTCAAAATCAAGTCTCAGATTACCAACTTGGGATGAATTTGCTACAAATTACTTATAATTATATAAGCTTTGATGGTGTATTATAAGATATAGCTATCTTGTATTATAAACATAATTACACATGCTACATAGGTATACATATATGTCACTTCACCACATCCGCGCGACTTCTCTGCTAATATTGCTCTAATAGGTTTTCTATCCCTCGGTCTCTAACACATCTTAAAATGCGAACTATGCCCGAACTATTCCTTATCCCGAAGACACCCTACATGAAATTAAGAGTCCCAGTGACAATTTATTCGAATTAAACCTATCTCACTTACCCCTTGTCATGTTTTGCTATGCGTCCAAATCTACCAACGGAAATTAAACTCTAATACTGAAAACTAAGATTCATTGTGGCGTTACAGATGTTCCCACAATGGAACTGCGTTTGATCGCAGCATTATCTTCAATAGTGCCTCTCATTGAAGCTTCGTGGACAAATTGTTGGGGACTGTGGTCTTTATTGCGGGGGGATAGAGTTCGTTTTGTGGGACAATGGCTCGGTGGGGGTCGAAAATCCAGCTCTCGACTGCGACGCCCCGGGTAGTAAGCTATGATCTGTTACTGCGCTTTGTGGCCGCTCAAGTGGGAGATAGGACTTTTGAGATAATGTCTTGTGTCAAAAAATATCTGCAATTCGCGTGTCGTATGTGGGCACAATCGATCTATTTCGTGTTTCTTTGGCTTAAAAAAAATACTTTGTTGTAAAAAAAATTACCTTGTTTACTTATAATTAAAATAATGTATAATTAAAATGCTTGCACGTGTGGACAGTATTCCGAAATGGAGTATTAAAATTCTTTACAATCTATAAAGCTTTCCTTAAATATACGTTTTCAATAATAGCTTATTAATTCATGAAATGAAAAATATTACATAAACGATATATGATTATAATAGTTCCGTAAAAAGTATTGACAGAAGTCTGTGCAGGATATTATTTAATTTAAATATGAATTTTTGGTTATACCAGCCACTTCTATCAAAATCCCACTACCCCGCTTCCACTGCAACACAGATTAGAGCCCATGAATAGGAGTAATGAAATAAATATTTTGCCGGTGGGGCAAATTCGATAACGCCCGGCTGCCCAAGCCCCCAATTTGGCCCGGCCGTTTCACAAAACGCCCGATTGTTCGAGAGTAAGTACCGTGCGCGCATTCGCGTGATATTGGGCGGATATAAACTACCGGGCTTTTTTGACAATGCCTGACAGCGTCTATTAGTGTTTTACATGTTTCGTGCGGTTTTGTCTTTTTTGCGAGTGTAAACGATTGAACGGGCAATAGATATAGCTGTGACAATTTATGGAGTGGATAATGGCTACGTATAATTACAATTTATATATTTTACTTATATGTATAAGTAAAATACTATATACGTATATCTCTAGATATAGAAATAAAGTTTTATTGAACTTCAAAGTGTTTTTTTTATGTTGGCTATGAAAGATACTTTTATTATTAACTAGCGACCCGCCCCGGCATCGCACGATGAGATCAAAACAATATAATGATAATAATAAATATAAATATCAGACTACATCACATACATTGATCTGACTCCGAGGTAAGTAGTTTAAACACTTGTGTTACAGATATCAGAAATAATCAGAATCAACAGTGGTATTACAAATACATACTTAAATTGCATACTAACACCTAGAAACAGAACAAACACAAGTATTCATCACACGAATGTTTGTCCTGGGTGGGGATCGAACCCACAACTCTTGGCGCATGGGGCAGGGTCACTACCGAATGCGCTATCGAGCCAGTCCTAATATAAAACTATACGTATAAACCTTCATCTTGAATCACTATATTGGTGAAAACCGCATCAAAATCCCTTGCGTAATTAAGTTAGGAAGTTAGTAATACATAATATTAACATATAATTGCTTTTATTAAAAATCAGTATTAAAATTACAGTACTTACTATACTAAATGTTCAGTCTTACAAAGTCTGTATGATTTTAATCATGCTACTATGACTACAAGCTACAAGTATTTCGTAGCGAGTTTACTACGTGATGCTACGTGTTATTTAGTTATTTGTTTTAAGCCGCCTTCACATTAGGTCGTGAGCAGCGCGGCAGCAGCGGATGCCTTCACATTATAAAAACAGCGGCGCTGCCGCCGCATGACAGCAGCGCGCTGCTGAACACAAAACTAGCTCGGCGCCTACTGAATGCAGTGAGCGAGCGCACGCGACTGCCGCGCGCCGCCCACGCGCCTCTGCCGCGCAGTATAAAATTATTAGCAGCGCGACTATCGCGCGTTTGTGGCGCAACAGTCGCGCTGCTAAAGTCGCCTAAATGTAAAAGCGCTCTTATAGTTTACTAGCTAACCTAGAATTACGCGGTGAGCACCATATGAAACTATACAAATAAACTTTATCTATCTATTGGCGAAAACAGCATCAACTTCGGTTGCGTAATTTTAAAGATCTAACTAAACGAACAAATTGAAGCAGTGACTTTGTTTTATACTATGTAAAGACTTTTTTTTGTCCCACGTTGGTCTGGGACTTAAGAAGTATGTATCAACTGTGTTTCTTGCCTAGAATCTCATTGTTTTGTGTGTTTTATACACATTTATTTGACTGGCTCGATGGCGCATTCGGTAGTGATCCTGCCCCATGCGCCAAGAGTTATGGGCTCGATCCCCTCCCAGGACAAACATTCGTGTGATGAATACCTGTGTTTGTTCTGGGTTGGGTGTTATTATCCAATATTTTAGTATATATTTGTAAAACCACTGTTGATTCTGATATCCGTAACACAAGCGCTTAAGCGACTAATCTCGGAATCAGATCAATGTATGTGATGTCGTCGAATATTTATTTATTTATAGTATTATTGAACGTTGTATCTATTAAATTCTAACGATTTTGGAACTATTTTACAATATATTTGATTACGTTAGCAAAGTTAGTAATGATAGGTATAACTGTTATTTAGATCAATGTTAAAAGCAATTTGAAATCTAATTTGTAATGTAATAAAAATCTTTTTATAAACTTTTCAAACAGTATCCACAATATGCGAATTCCCACGACGCGATTTCTTCCATCCCTCGCAAACACTTCCAAACGTTTAACTATTGACTTTGCCGACTAAATACTACAAATAAGATTTAAATGAGTGCCCTGGGCGCAAATCGGTGCCCCAACGCGCTCACATTGGGGTCACTTTTAATAATAGGGGCCCACTCTTGGGGTCACCGTAATGCGGTGGAGTATTAAACTGTCAATTTTGTGAAATAAAATTAATTGGCGGTGAGGTTTCGCAATAGGGTAGATATGATACCAAATATTTGTCATGCCTTGTATTAATTGTCACATTTTGACTATTTCCATCGATTTTGGGTAGGAGCGCATAAGTGTGACGTCACGGTTTATATTATTCAATCGACTTATTGAAAATTTGCCTCCCGGCAATATGGTCCGCTTCTAATTTGAGCCCGCTGGACCAATGATCTTGGATTTGACAAATCTGGTGGTTACAAGTGACTGGTTTTCGTTGCCCTAAGGTAGGGAAGCTAGGTTTATACGAGTAGTATAATAATAGTAGGGACGTGACGCCCCCATCGCCCGCTGTCGAGAGTTGGTGAGCTTCGCACCATGAAGAGCAACAACTCCCTTCAGTGCAATCAGTCTCCGCAGGGCAGCTTGTGGCGAGCTGTTGGTGTGTGGCGACACCACGGACCTGAGACCTCCCGGGGGAACCTACCATCTTCTCCCCCACCTTTGGATTGCCTTCATTGGCCGCCCAAAGTGGAGCGCAAGAGCTGTATGCTTGAAAGGGTGGAAGTGCTCAATCTGCGTAATAACGGGGAACGGCTGACCAGATTACCGCGATCCAGAAACCGGTGCACACCTCTCTACACCCTTAGCCCACCATACCGATGTTGCCCCCTTGCTACCCTGCGCGGTGGCTGATTTGGGGGGCCCATCTAGTGGAGGGCGAGTCACCACCTGCCGCACTTTGATTTGTGAGATATTGAAATGGCAGGCGACCGTTATCTCACCCTATAGCCCAGTTTTTCTTTCCACAAAAATCCATTGCAATAGCCCATATTTTTTGTTTCCACCTTATTGCAATAGTGTTGCACTTGCCGGGTGTTACTACTGAGTGTATTATGTTAGTATACTCAGAAGTAAGATCCGGCCGGTGTACTCCATCACACTCATATTAAAACGTCTCAAGGGGCCTCTACATGTTGGGCCTGTGCCCCCATGCAAGCCTTCCAAAGGACCGGGAAGGTAAAACTTCCCGTGATACCCAAAAGGAGACAATAATAATAATAAATTCTCAAGACTGACACACCAAATACCAATTTCTTAGTTCCAAACTAAGCTTATGCTTGTACTATGGATACTAGGTGAACGGATAGACATACTAAATACATACATACATAACATCACGCCTATAATCCCCGAAGAGGTAGGCAGAATGAAAGGGGCAGCATGCCCCTTCAACCATATTCACAGTGAAGGATTTACAGTCTTGGCCGCCCTAGGCCCCAGGCCATATTGTCAGTACTAAAGCGTCATCACTTAATTTTTATTACGATTGGCCGCCTCTAATATCTGGCCGCCCTAGGCCCGGGCCTTAGGGTAAATTCTCCACTGCATATTCACCAAAAAAAAAGCCGGGCTGGGTTAGATGGAAAATTGTGAAAAAGCAGTGACAAGCGGCTAACCCTTCGCCCACACAATCACACATCCAAAACCCGATATACCATTAGTCGCCTTTTACGACATGCTAGGCAAGAACTACAGTTGGCACATTCTTTTTTTTTGTCCCAGATCAACATGGGCCAAGTCCCAGACCAACATGGGACTACTTAAATACGTTTATAAACAACCATGACTCGAGTACAAATGTCCATGTTCATCACACGAAACAATTGCCCCCTAGCGGGATTCGAACCCGCGACCCTTGGTATTGTGGCCAGGGTCTCTGACCACTCGACCAACGGGCCAGTCAAAAGTATGCTAGGTCTAGTTATATTCGATCATGATGACATCAGTTATTTGTATCCGTCACCGTGGTTGCGTTGTATGTATCTATAATAATTGAAAAGTTAAAAAAGACGTGCTATTTTTTGATGCATGTAAGGCTTGTACCATTAAGCTATCACCACTGATTACTTATTCTCCCATAATCCGCGGAGGGATAGACATAGTCAAAGGGACAGCAAGCCCCTTTAACCACGTTCAATTAAAAATAAAACTGGGCTGGGTTAGATGGAAAATTGTGAAAAAGTAGTGGCTAGCTGGTCGCCTACATATCAATAACACTGATTCTATCACAGACCACAGAAAATACTTCGTGGATTTTATCTACGCTGGTGTAATAGGGATGATGACTGCATTAAAAAACTATAATTCTATTTAGTCCGTCAGTTAGATTATACAAAAATACTAGACACATATTTTTCGCTTTACCAAATGATCAAAAAATCACAAAGATAAATCAGTTTTGAGCATCAAAGTTTTGAGGTGAGGGCTTGCGACGTCACTATTTAGTGAAAATTGTACGAAAGCGTGACGTCACGCGCAACTTGAATGCATTGTATCTTCGTCAATGTTTGTTTGACAAATAAATAAAAATACGTGTTCAATATTCTATTATAATCTAATTGACAGACTTAAACAGCTTTTTTAGTCGTCTACCCTATTGCCATTACATCTTTATACCTAATAAATTCAAAAACTTAATATTATTCCAAAAAAAAAACCGATCAAAATCATTTCCCTTTTCCCCGGCCGTAGACAATGAACAGAGATTAATGTTTTAAGTTGAAGTTCGATGCGCTTTTAGGGCTCATAAAACATTCAGGCCCCTGTTTGCAGTTCCGCTTAGGCCAGATGGGCGTTCCCAGGCCCGCTGGGTGGGCAAACACGGGGCACACACTTGTTTATAGTTTTACAAGACTTTTTTGCTTCGGACTTACGCTTTGTGTAAGGAATAGATTTAGTACCTAATAAAAAAAAAATTCTGATGAATTTATGCGTCACAATAATATTATGCGTATTGACAGGCCCGATGGCGCATTCGGTAGTGACCCTGCCTCATGCGTGAAGAGTTGGGGGTTCGATCACTTCGATCCCCGCCCAGGAAAAATATTCGTATGATGAATACTTGGGTTTGTTCTGTGTCTGGGTGTTAATATTCAATATTTAAGTGTATATTTGTTATACCGCTGTTGTTTCTGATATCCGTAACACAAGTGCTGAAGCTACTTACATCGGAGTCAGATCAATATATGTGATGTAGTCTGGTATTTATTATTTATAACTAGCGGCCCGTCCCGGTTTAGCACGGGATGATATTTGTTACGGGCACGGACTATTAAAAAAAGAAGGACTCTACGCTATTAACTAGACATTGAAGCTCCTCAGGTGCTCCAAATTGACACGCAACTTGCGTCACACATTGTCATATAAGCGCTCCAAATGACAGATATCCGATATCTGGTATCCATAAGTATCTCACTCACACATACATACACACACATACATAAACGTAGCTTTAAAAAAAATATATTCCACAAAACAAACGATAGACTCTTTGAGTAACAAATCAAATTTCAAAGGGTAAAAGTTAGTAATATATGATTTTAACATTAAATAATTGTTAAACATTTAAATATAATTTTTGCGTTGCTATCACTAGAAATAATACAAACGGGACTAAACGCGATTAGTCACCCCAGCGACATTTTAGTGAGCATGACTACTCGGGTTGGTCAGAGAAAAATGGGAAAATTAAAATAATAATAACAAGCCAACTAAAGAACACAGCTCAAAGCTTCTTAGGCAATGTCATATAATAAAAATTCAGTGAATTATTACATAAAATTGTGATGTCATGATTAATTTCATAAAATAAAAGATAAAAGATATAAAAAATTAAAGATATAAACATCTAACATCGACATTCCCGTTAGTCGAATGGTCAGAGACCCTTGCCACGAAACCAAAGGTCGCGAGTTCGAATCCCTCTAGGGGCAAATGTTTCGTGTGATGAACATAGACATTTGTACTCGAGTCGTGGTTGTTTATAAACTAAACTTATTTAAGTATGTCTATCCGTTTGCCTAGTATCCATAGCACAAGCTCATAAACTTAGTTTGAAACTAGGGAATTGGTCTGTTAGTTTAGAGAGTAGTTAATCTCTGGTAACACATTCTTCTGCGTTTCGTTTCATACAAAACGGCAATCTAACCTCTATATTACTCAAAATGCCTTGCACACTATACCTATGAAGTACAGTCTCGCGCGCCGATACCGCGCTCGCAGGCGGTACAGTGGGCGACATGATCCGCTCGAGTATTATGTCCACACAATATACGCGCAAATAAACCGGGACTCGTGTCTGACAGCGCGCCCGGCGAGTTATGGCGCAGAGATGGTTAAGGATTCAAACATTCTGTAATGTTTACGTGGAAATACATACGTTTTAAGTTCTAGACTTACATAAAACAAAATAATAGATATTTTACTATCCCATGTTAGTCTGAGACTTTGATAATGTATCATTACTTTCCCGGTCTAGCATGTTGTAAAAAGTGACGAAAGTGGCTTTTGGGTTTGTAATTACGTAGGCGACGAACAAGTCACTTGGCATAATTTTTCCTAAGTTTTCTATCTATTCCAGCTCAATTTATTTTTTGACTAGAAATAGTTGCAGGATCTTACAGATCCTTGGAGTCTCCTTCCCCTTCAGGAATGCAGGATGATAGTATCTATGTACAAAGCTAGTAAAACAGTAAAAAGCGTTTGCACATTATATCTAAGGTATGTACAGTCTCGCGCGCCGATATCGCGCTCGCAGGTGGTACAGTGGGCGACATGATCCGCTCGAGTATTGGGTCCACAAAATATACGCGCAAATAAACCGGGACTCGTCTCCGACAGCGCGCCTGGGAAGTTAGGGCGTAGAATTAATAGTTTTAGGTTCAGAGAGTTGATTTTTAAATCGGAATTCTAATTTATGAAATAATATTTTCATCCATCCATTTTATTTATGGCTAAAAGGAATTTACTGCTATATTCTCCAGAAATAACATAGGCTAGTTTAAGCGGGCGAGCAGTTAATAAAAACAAATCTAAAATAAAAATAATTTAAGTCACGTCTTGTAACATCAGCTGTCTGTCAGTGGCAGTCCCATCAAATTCGATTCAACAAATTCAGATAAATGGATACAAAAGGACATTCATTTATTTGTTTATCTTATTATATCATTTCATGTCATTGTATTTAGGTAAAAACTATTATTTTGACACTAAAGTAGGGCCAATTTAATTGATCCCATTTGACATTTGTCAGTTTGATGTGTCATGTGCGTAACAACTTTCTATTTTTTTGGGTAACATCCCTAGTGTTAAAAATTAAAAAGGTTCACTGACGCAACATTGTAACGACGTTCAGTTCTTTTTAGAACAAAAATAGTTTAATATGTTCAATTAATGTATGTAACATAGAATAAATACGCTGTTGGTTTTCTCAATAAAAAAAATAATTAAATGGTTTACTAGTAAAAGTAAATCCTAAAGTTACCTTCTTTTGTAATTATTACAATAAATATGTAACCATAATTAAAAAAAGTTAGCAATCGCGCTGTTGTAACTTCGAAAAATAGTTTTATGCCCTCCGTTACAAATTTACGTTGTTGAATTTTGGTGAATTGTCAAATATGATCTATTAAATTGGCCCTACTTTACCAACACCAATTTTACTGATAAAGCAATTTTTAGTATCACCCCGTTTTCTCCGATGCCAACACGCGCTGGCCATGCTACGTTCGTACGAAAATAGTGCTTTTCAGTCTGATGACACGTTTTCAAGCGCACTTTGAACGGCGCAAGTGAGATTAAGTCACCGTGTTTCACAGCACGTTGCAAGAACATGCATACGGAGAGACGTGCGATATATTTTTAGAAGTGGCAAAACTGTAAATGTAGGGCAGGTAAAATCTATGTATATGCAGCCAATAGTAGTGAAATCCTGTAGGTATTTTTATTAAATTACTAGCTGTGCCAGCGGTGTCACCCGCGTTTATGGTTAATATTATAAAGACTATTTCCGTCATACATGATTTCTATGTAACTTTAACCATTAAGGCTGCACACGCGACGGAAGCTTAAAAAATGGAGTAACTTCTCCCGTTTTCCCAACATTTCCCTTCACTACTCTGCTCCTATTGATTGTAGCGTGATGAAAAGTATAACCTGCCCAGGAGTATGAAGAATAATTGTACCGAGTTTCGTTAAAATCCGTCGAGTAGTTTTTGTTGACAGGCAGACAGACAGACAAAAATTTTACTGATTGCATTTTTGGCATCAGTATCGATCACTAATCACCCCCTGATAGTTATTTTGAAAATATATTTCATGTACAGAATTGACCTCTCTACAGATTTATAATAAGTATAGATATCGAAAACTGGGAAATGTAAAAATAGGCATCTACTTCGCGAGTCCTTCTTATTTAGAAAGATTTTACACCTAAGCGTCGGTAAATTAAGCGCATGCCTTGGTCTTAGTAACCTAATTAAATATATTCAGATAAATTGAATCATGGTCACATGGTTTAACTGGCTCGATGGCGCATTCGGTAGTGACCCTGCCCCATGCGCCAAGAGTTGTGGGTTCGATTCCCACCCAGGACAAACATTCGTGTGATGAATAGGTACTTGTGTTTGTTCTGTGTCTAGGTGTTCATATCCAATATTTAAGTACTTATATATTTGTAATACCACTGTTGATTCTGATATCCGTAACACAAGTGCTTTAGCTACTTACCTCGGAGTCAGATCAATGTATCCGATGTCGTCATTAACATTGATATTTATTCGAAGGTTTCCTATTATAAATATAAAACGATATTTATGTTTTCGTACTCGGTTTGAACCAGTACTCCTTGTACTGAATTGAATCGCTTACAGGTACTGGGTTAGTTCACTGTAGGAATAGTAATTGGTCAATTACTATTCCTATAGTGAACTAACTAGTCCCTAGCGGGGTAGGCAGAGATAACAAAACGCCCGCGCCATACGGAACCGTCCTTACACACCTGTCTCGCTTCTTTAACATTCATAAACAAACAAACATAACATCACGCCTACAATCCCCGAAGGGGTAGGCAGAGTCAAAGGAGCAGCAGGCCCCCTCAACCACATTCAGCTAAAAACAAAACTGGTCTGGGTTAGATGGAAAACTGTGAAAAAGTAGTGACAAGTGGTCAGCACGTCGCCTACATAATCATATACCCAAAACCCGATATACTATTAGTCGTATTTTACGCCATGCCAGGCAAGAACCACAGTTGGCACATTCTTTTTTAGTTCCTAATTTTTAGTTATTTATAGCTCCTAATATTTCTGTTAACATACGACCAATCTGGTCGTGGTAGATGAGGTCTTCCGTGATACCTACATCCTTCCACTTTCGCATTATACATCTGCTTAGTCAATCTTTCGTCATCCATTCTTTTTACATGTCCGAAAAATCGGAGCATCACTTCACCTTGTCTTCTATAATGTCCTTTTGACTAACTTTTATAGTTAATATGTGTATGTAGCCCAAAAACATTTGAGTGTAGCTCTCAAAGTAGCAATACCTATGTAAGTTGCCCATAAACTTTGAGTGACTGAACGTCTGTTCTTATCTCGATCTCTCTCACCCTAATGACAAACGCGACGCAAATTGAACACCAATTATCGCCACACCATCCTAATATCGCTCCACCCCGGGTCAGCCACGTGCCGACTGCCTATATTGCTTTTTTATTTGCCTAAACATCCCTTCAAAAGTTGTCAACTTGTTTCTTTGTCAAGATCCCAGCATTTTTTTGCCACCCTCCCCAAAAATCACAAGCCAAAATCGACTCTACAGCTACGAAATAAGAGTTGCATATAATTCTGAGGATGGCAAAAGTATGATTGTATTGCATTTGTTCGCAGTTTGCCCATCGGATATTAGTTGCGTTGGAGTGGAGTATTTGGATATACTCAGGATTCGTTCCCATAGAAATGGTATTAGACGAGATTTTGTTGTTTTTCCATTTCACAGTCGGCTGTGTTTGGTTTCAAAAGCTGTATTAGTTGTTTAGTAGAGGGATGTGTCCCTTTCACACATCCCTCTACTGAAGGACTAACACAGTCGCTGAGTTTAAAAGTGATCTTATTATAATATTAATATAATATTTCCAATGTGAGAATTAGTACTTTGAATCATATAGATGTTAACATTAATATAAATAAATAATACATAAATAAATTCTCAAGACTTATACACCAACTCCCTAGTTCCAAACTAAGCTTATGCTTGTGTTATGGATAAATAATGTCCTCCTAACCGATATCGGTCACGGCGGCCAATCTCAACGTGGATTAGCCAACTGCGCAGGAGATATTATAGTGCACAAGTGTGTGCGCAAACACAGGAACACTCTCTATTCCTTCACTCTCATAGTCCGGTGAGACGGCAATTCGACATGACCGGAGAGAGGTCAGGCACAGGACCAACGGCTTAACGTGCTATCCGAGGCACGGGGGTGATTAAACAACCAACTTCCTGACTCCGGGCTGTTACTGAGTAATTTCGGTATTGAAATACCCAGCCACAAATTTTTGGCCCGACCCGGGATTTGAACCCGGGACCTCTTGGTCCTTAGGCGGGCTTTTTTTTTTTTTTTGTGTTATGGATACTAGGTAAATGAATAGACATACTAAAATACGTTTTTTATATACATCCATGACTCGAGAACAAATGTTCATGTTCATCACAAGAAACATTTGCCATTAGCGGACTCGCTCATTGGCGCATTTGGTAGTGATCCTGCTCTATGCCCCAAGAGTAGTGGGTTCGATTCCCACCCAGGACAAACATTCGTGTGATGAATACTTGTGTTTGTTATTTTTCTGGATGTTAATATCTAATAATTAAGTATACCTATGTTTGTAATACCACTTTTGAATCTGATATCCGTAACACAAGTGCTGAAGCTAATTAGCTCGGAGTCAGATCAATTAATGTGATGTTGGGGGATATTTATTTATTTATTATTTATTTATTAGCGGGATTCGAGCCCGCGACCCTCGGTTTCGTAGCCGTCTCTGACCACTCGACCAACGGGTCAGTCAAAAGATGTTAGTGATCTACTCAGTCTCTTTAACAGTTGTATTGATATAGCTGCATTTTGACATGCAAAAATAACTAGCCGATGTCCGTGACTGTGTCCGCGTGGAACATGACAAAAAAGATTTTTCTTGAGTAAAACCATTATTATTGTAAAAAAAAGCGCCTAAGTTACTCCTTGAACTATACCTATCAGACCATCTGTTAGTCATAGTTCAGTTTCGGACAAAACAGCAACACAAGTTATATAAAAGCACGGACTAGTAAAAAAAGAAGATATCCGTAACACAAGTGCTTAAGCTACTTACATCGGAGTCAGATCAATATATGTGATGTTGTCTGGTATTTATTATTTATAACTAGCGGCCCATCCCGGTTTCGCATGGGATTGTTATGGGCACGGACTATTAAAAAAAGAAGGACTCCGCGCCACTAACTAGACGTTGAAGCTCCTCAGGTGCTCCAACTTGACAAGCAACTTACGCCACACATTGACATAAAGTGCTCGCAAATGAAAGATATCCGATATCTGGTATCCATAAGTATCTCACTCACACATGCATAAATGTGACTCCACGCTATAGTATGACAGCGTGGGGTCCTTCTTTTTTTACTAGTCCGTGTATAAAAGTTTTTTTTTCTAGGTACTAACAACGTATTCTTATTTGTATTTACATAGTATCAAATGGCTATTTTGAATTCCGGTTTTATCCATCTGTTGATTAGGAATTCTGTGAGGGAGGAAGCCAACATAAATTCCTCGAACGCCCTTATTCAAGTCCCTAATAGATTTACAGGAATCAAACGATTGAAAGTTTCGCCGGAATGACCCATCTTTGATTTAAATATCTCAATCGTAGAATATAATAATTGTTTATTTTCAAGAAAATATGTTTAAACTTAAAGAGAAGTGTCAGGAAAATTGGTCATAAAAAAAATATTTTTAATAAAATTATTTGGTTTAATTCGATTGTATTGATTCCTGTAAATCTATTAGGGAATGGATAAGGGCGCGCCATAAATCTTAATAGATTCACTCTTTCCAGTTTAATTTAGTGACTTGTGACTAAATTGAACTCGAAAACTGTGTATTTTAGTATACCTAACTATAAATTATTTATTAATTATATAAGGTTAGGTTCCTAAGCTACTAAGCGAAGTAAAGAGTACTTTTAGTCCACGGACTAGTAAAAAAAGAAGGACTCCGCGTCACTAACTGGACGTTGAGGCTCCTCAGGTGCTCCAACTTGACACGCAACTTACGTCTCACATTGAAATAATAAGCGCTCCAAATGACAGATATCCGATATTTGGTATCCTTAAGTATCTCACACATACATGCTTATACGTGGCTTCACGCTGTATGACAGCCTGGAGTCCTTCTTTTTTACTAGTTCGTGTTTAGGATACAACCATTTGTCGTGTGCGCAACCTTTTATGACAAACTCAAAACTTGATGAATTAAGTACAGAACATCAGCAAGTACTGATTATCATTTCAGCGTTGCAGAAAGGGATTCAAGTTACTTTATTCTAGTACCTAAGCACGATATTTTTTAGTTTCCAGAACTGATATAGAAAATTTGTACCAGTGCTAAATTACTCCGATTTTTATTGAACAAATTTGTATGTTTTTAATACAATAAAAGAAAGCGCAAACCAGAGGCCGAGCGTCTGCCTTTAAAGATGATAAAGAACTGATAATGTAGAATATTCGCACCTGTAAACTCACCCCCAGTGCAACATTGTAACTTATCTATGCAAAAATTTCATTTGATCTAAATCTTGTATCATACTTTTTACGATAACTTTCAAAGTGTTAAATGCTTTTTCTGAAAAATCATTTTTACATTTATAAGTGTCAGTGTCGCACCATATTTTTTCCTGGCCAATTTAGAAAGTAGTCTGTTACACCACGGTCTAGTAAAAAAATATGGACTCCACGCTGTTATACTATAGCGTGAAGCCACGTTTATGCGTGAGTAAGATAGTTATGGATACCAGATATCGGATATTTGTAATTTGGAGCACTTATTATGTCAATGTGTGACTTAAGTTGCGTGTCAAGTTGGAGCACCTTTAACCAGCTTCAACGTTTAGTTAGTGGCGCGGAGTCCTTCTTTTTTTACTAGTCCGTGTTTTACACTAATGCCTTGAACTGCCTACCTCTACTTATCTACGTTGCTGCTTTATATGAATCAAGATATTGACATGAGGTTTTCTGTTTATCAAAACGCAAGACGGAACCCTAGAACAATACTAAGTGACTCTCGTCTTCGCCCGCACAAAGGGAGCCCATGTGATTTTTTTAATCCAGTGAATAAAAGCGCAAAAACAAAAGGCCGGCAGTCAGCCTTTTAAGATGGACATTCTTCATTACAAAAGTGCGCGGCCAAGGAATGCCGCCTTTCAGTCGAGTAACGCTCTCCTCCTTAATGAAATACCGTTTTGATGAACCCGGGCTTTTTTTAGAAAAAAAAATCCGCGCAATTGTCTCTGAACCGCTGGGTGATTTTTGGATTTGCGAGTGAGTGGTGAAATTAAAAAGGGAAAATTGTGGGGAAATTGGTTTCTGTGGTCATGTAGGTATAATTTTTCACAGTAGTGGTAGCCTAGTAGCTTAGTGGTTAGGACATGCGCCTTACACACGGAGAGTGCAGGTTCAAATATGAAGACGTTCGGCGGTATTTTTCAAATTGACTGATTTAAGACATTTAGCACTTGGTGGTGAGGGATAAAATGGTCAGAAAACCTGCACGTTGAAACAATTTTATTTAGTACTACCTAACCTATCTAAGGGTTATGAATACCTGGTAGTAATCGCTTTAAGATAATTAATGGACTGATTAAACCTAAGGTCTAAACATTAAAAATCGTCTATTAAAATCAATAGGGTATTTTTAATACACGATTTTCAATGCATACGTGTATCCTGTGGGATTAATAACATTTTTGGGTTAAGAAGCCAATTTGCTTGTTAGGGTTTAAACCATAAGTGTGACAAATTTTATCGCATTCGGGCAAGTAGTTATGATAACAGATAGACATAATTACATTCGAATCAATAAATTAGTATCTCCAGCCGGCTATGACCTAATTTCCCTAGAATGATTCAATATTACATTTCTCCGGTCTATAAATAATTTCGCCACCAACAACATTTTGGACATTAAATAAGATAGATTTAAAAGCGTCCGCCAGGACCGTTAATAACAGCACAATGTCGTCGCTTACCTCGTTAACGGAGCGGTGATGAGGCGCCGCGCGCGTAATAAGTGTTAACTCTCGAATTATGAATATTATTCATCCTTTAGTTTTTAGCCGTGTTCATACTGAGCTGCTTAATTTTTTTTCTTTTATAACTTAGTTACAGATAGTGCTTTATGTTTAAAAAGAATGTTGCCAAATTATTTTAGTTTATAGCAGCACGATTGATAATGATGTATTTTAAATGGGCAGACTAATTTCAATGTATCCTAACTTATTAGAGTAAGATTAATTTATCAGTAACCTATGCAATAATTGCATATAACGAGCATTAAGTATAAGCTTCCTTATTAATATCAGGTAGTTATTGAACTATTTTAGTACCTCCATTGCTCCGTTAATAACAGCACAATGTCGTTGCTTACCTCGTTAACGGAGCGGGGATGAGGCGCCGCGCGCGTTATAACTGTTAACTTTCGAATTATGAATATTATTCATCCTACCTCTATTTTTAGCCGTAACTGAGCTGCTTTTGAGTATTTTTTCTATTTTATTAGCATATATTAATTAGCGTATTATCATACAAGCACATGAGTAGATTATTTTTAAACTATTTTTC
Organism: Glyphodes perspectalis; assembly: GCA_951394215.1. Classification (NCBI taxonomy): domain Eukaryota; kingdom Metazoa; phylum Arthropoda; class Insecta; order Lepidoptera; family Crambidae; genus Glyphodes; species Glyphodes perspectalis. The sequence goes on from OX596217.1 coordinate 11,850,692, forward strand.
TAGACAGCGCAATATGTAAATTGTTAAAACTGTATGTTTAGGTGACAATAATATATACACCAGTAAGTAGGTAGAAAGAGCGGTGGTAGCTCAATGGTAAGGACACGCGCCTCTTAACCGAGGAGTGCGAGTTCAAACCCGGGCATGTACCTCTGGATTTTTAAAAAATCTATGTACATATTTATACCACTAGCTCGACGGTGAGGGAAAACATCGTGATGAAACCTGCAAATTCAAACAACTTTGAATTTGTAACCATGATCCAAAAATTGTCTGGTTCCCCTATCTTAGGGTTACGAAGGTCAGATCGGCAGTCGCTTCAATGTAATTACCAGACTCGCTAAATCCTGGATCATGGTCTAAGCGGACCCCGTCTAAGCACGGGACATAACGCTAGGAAGATGATGAAGTAGGTAGAAATGTGTGTTGTTCATAAGTAATGAAAAGTAGACTACTAAGATAATAATAGTCCGTATATAGTTACTCATTAAATATTGATGTTTTATTTTTGAGGAGAGGCTAATTCATGTCCCTTAGCTTATTAAAGGAAACCAGATCAATTCATCAGTTTAGTAAACTTCTACGTTAACTGCAGAACAAGATTAGGTGTTACATAATCTTTATAATAAATCTGTAGAGAGGTCAATTCTGTACATGGAATATATTTTCAAAATAACTATCAGGAGGTTATTAGTGATCGATACTAATGCAAAAATGCAATCAGTGAAATTTTTGCCTGTCTGTCTGTCTGTCTGTATGTATGTTCCTTATAGAAACAAAAACTACTCGACGGATTTTAACGAAACTTGGTACAATTATTCTTCATACTCCTGGGCAGGTTATAGTGTACTTTTCATCACGCTACAATCAATAGAAGCAGAGTAGTGAATGTTGGGAAAACGGGAGACGTTACTCCATTTTTTAAGCTTCCGTCGCGTGTGCAGCCTTAATGGTTAAAGTTACATAGAAATCTTGTATGACGGAAATAGTCTTTATAATATTAACCATAAACGCGGGTGACACCGCTGGCACAGCTAGTTATTAATAAGGGAGTTATTAATTATAACGACATATTGAAATACATAGAAAAGTAATGGAAAATCAAAGCAAAGATATTACAGAACACATTAGGATTTTGAATAATTTTGTGAAATGGATTTAAATGTAGTCTTAATGAACAGGTTAAGGGGATCGCCGTACAAGATATTCAATATTAAATGAATATAGAAAATTGCCAAAAAGATGTATTTTTTTTTGTATTCTTACCATAAAGCGAATGAGTCCGTTGTGAAATATGTTTTTCAATTTTATCCTTAAAACTAGCCGCCCAGTTTGAACAGGCCGAATGAAAATGGATCCGGGATTCCTTCTGGTTTTTAATTGAAATATTTATAATTGCGTCGGGAGCCATATTGCGCGCCATAAAAATGGAATGCCTGTAAAGCAATTATTGTTTTTACTCCGCCAGTTTCGGCGGGGGAATTTACGACAATTTTGCGGACGGGATGAAAATAAATGACAACAAATTGTTGAGACTAGCGCACCAAACTGTAGATGAACATATACCTATTATATATACCTATTTGAATATAGTTTAGTTGTATTATGCATTTACAAAGTATTAAGTGAGAAAATTTATTTTTGGCTTAGCGTAGTATAAGGAGATTATTGCTCCTTGTATGTACTGTTCAGACACAACCCAGCCCATGATCCCAAGTTCCAGATCAACATGGGATAATGGGCTGGGTTAGATAGAAAGTCGTGAAAAAGTAGTGACAAATGGCTAGCTTGTACCTACACAATTACATACCATTAGTCGCCTTTTACTTCTAAAGTAACAGGCGATGGTATGAGAAATTGAATGTGAAAATTTAATTAATTGAATTGGTATGTGAAAAGAAATTGAATCTTAGTGACGACAATTTTTGTAATAGTAAATATTATAAAAATTGTCGTCACTAAGATTCAATATCTGTTTTCGGCTGAGTAAACAAGGATCACGGAACTCATTTGTCACGTTTGTTTGTCTGTCCGTGTAAGTGGTGTAGTCCGAGTAGCCTCAGGGCTGTGTGCTGTTCGCACCGCCGCGTGCCGACCCTCACAAGCCCCGGAGGGATGCTATATTACATGTACTTGTTGGAAGTGAGGATTGCTTATTAGTGACTGATTTCAAATAGTTTGATGCGGAGGTGAAAAATAAATTAAAATATAATTATTTAAAGTTAATTTGTAGATACTTAGGTACCTAAATGTTAAGCTGTTGATGTCGTTTCTTTTTAATTTATGAGTTTTGTACGTATTTTTCTTACTAATATAATAGTAGTAAAATTGTGATATTAAAATTTGGTAAAAAATATTTGATGAAAAATACTGTCTTTGGTAATTACAAATTTATACATCATTTTTTTCACTAGGTTTTTAAGATTAGGTTTTTTAATTTTTTTATTCGAATAAAAAAATATTTATAAACTAGAATAGATAGCTTACTAGGTAAACTGTAAAATAGGTGTACGAGTTTATATGGCGGACTTTTATACTTTAGATTAGGATATATCACGTATATTCATCTCATGTCCTGATCAGTTCCACTCCGTCACACCTATCCCCTAATTCTCACCCTATTTTAATAATATTTCAATCAAGTGGTATCCGCGTAATACAACCCTTCGAGCTTTAACACAACCAGAGCGATACAAGCCATAGAAGAATTATATTTGCCAGTGCAGAGAGTATACTTTCATGAGAATATTTAAATAAAACCATAACATTCAGAAAAAATGGGCATGTACTTCTAAATTAACTTAGTTACTTAGTTAGAACCATTATGGCAATAAAAATAATTTGTAAATGCTAAACTTCTAATTCGAACAAGAAAACTTTTTGTAACATGGTAACTGGTAATGCGGTATATAAAACTTATTTTAATTGACGTAGACGATGTATTTTTATACATTTTAAATTCTGTTAAATGTTTGAAACTTACTTACAACAGCGACTCAATTCGCAATATTTTTACTTATATCGTTGCTCATTAAGTAGCATATCTAATATAATGAGATTCTAGCTTAGATCGCGCTTGACAGACACCCTCCTTTCGTCACCGCCCCTCCAGCGCGAGTATTTCTCCATGACCACATCCCATCTGCGCGGGAGTGTAATAAAAAGGCGTTGAAAGCATTACCGTGGCGCGTGCCGGCGACATCAAAGCGTGAATAGTGTGTTGTTTCACACTAGAGCGATCATTGGGTATGTTTGTTATGGAGACCTCATTCGCCTGTATGATTAACGTTTAGGGTGATTGCCAATTTTGTAATATAACTATAATCCTTGCTAATCTTTATCAGAAATGTGAAAATTACAATATCTATACCTCAACATCAATATATTTTCTATCACGTCGTAAAATGCTGTAAATGCAAATAAAATGGTTTGTGATTGTATAGGTGTGGAACTATTCGCTTGACATTATATTTCACATTTTTTTTTGGTTAAAAATTGCCATTCGCGTCTTAGACCTAAGGTTAATGAAAGCCAGATCAGTAGTCGAATTATTGTTGCCAGACTCCTGAGTCATGGTCTAAGCGTATCACGACTGAGCACGGGCCATGGCAACAGCAGGGAATGAAATAGTAGCCTATGTCATTTTTAGGATTTTGGAGCTAGGTACAAAATTTTATCAGAACCGTCGATAGAATTAGGGTTTCTCATGTATGACTTTGTTAGGATGATAACCACAATATACATACATTCTACATAACATCACGCCTATAATCCCCGAAGGGGTAAGCAGAGTCAAAGGGGCAGCAGGCACCTTTAACCACATTCAGCCAAATATAAAACTGGGCTGGGTTAAATGGAAAATTCTGAAAATGTAGTGACAAGTGGCTAGCTTGTCGCCCTTACAATCACACATCCAAAACCCATATATGTACCATTAGTCGCCTTTTACGACATGCCAGGCAAGAATCACAGTTGGCTCATTATTTTTAAGTCCCAGACTAACATGGGACAATGCGCTGGGTTAGATGGAAAATTGTGAAAATGTAGTGACAAGTGGCTAGCTCGTCGCCTACACAATCACTTACCCAAAATCCCATATACCATTAGTCGCCTTTTACGACATGCTAGAAAAAAACACAGTTGGCACTTTATTTTTAAGTCCCAGACTAACATAGGACAAAACCACAATATAATTTGAACTATTAATATTAAAATAAATGACAATTATTTTCAAACTTCGCGATACAAACAAACCTATTAATCCGGCCAGCCTATCAATTAGTAAAATATTCGCAACAATATTCCGTCTACAGAATAAATGATGGTGAACACCGGCGTCCATTCCGACTCGTTAAGTATGCATCGGCTACGCACTTTTGATGACGGCTCCGTGTTGGCTGGTGTTGGCTGGTGTTGGCTGTATATTGGCGATGAATTGGACCATATTGGTCAAAGACTTTAAAAATATAGTGTTCCTCGTCTGGAATGTCGTAAAAGGCGACTAATTATCTATTGGGTCTGGCTTTGTGATTTTGTAGGCAAGGCAGTCACTTATCACTATTTATCACAATTTTCCATCTAACTACGCAATTTTTTTTTGGCTTAAGGCGGCTAATCTTTCTTGGATACTCCTTACCCCTCCAGGGAATGCAGACGTCATTGTATGTATGTGTATATTTTATCTATTTGAAAACGCTCCTATTGTCCTGCGAGGTGCCCAGCACAAGTATTCTGTCAAGCTTAGGACTACCATATTATGATAATCTTCCTAGTGTTATGTTCTAAGTCGGAGTTTATTGTTCTAATCCTGAATTAAGCATTTCTGGTTTTAACATTTCCCAGGTTTAAACCAACACTCTTCAATAATGAGACGCGTATCCTGAGCAGCACAACTGGGCATACAAAGGGCAGCAAAACTGTGCGGTTTTTATCTAAACCGTCGCTTCGGGAGCGAACACCGGCCGCGCATTGATAATTCAGACGAGCTGGCAAACCACTTAGTGCACTGCAACCATATGTACCCTAGTACGTTGTACCCGTTCACATCCATTGGCAGGTTACAAACAAATAGTACATAGGTATACACATATAACATCACGCCCATAATCCCCAAAGGGGTAGGCAGAGTAAAAGGGGCAAATAGTACTCTAAAAATTTTAAATGACAAAAATGAACTTAAATAAATATAAATAAATAAATAAATTCCTTAGACTGACACACCAATTCCGTACTCCCAAACTAAGCTTATGCTTATGCTATGGATACTAGGTGAACGGATATACATACTTAAATACGTTTATAAACATCCATGACTCGAGTACCTACAAATGTCCATGTTCATCACACGAAACATTTGCCCCTAGCGGGATTCGAACCCGCGACCCTTAGTAACTAGGGATTGCATTCCAGGGCTATAATTGTGCTGGACTCAGTGCTGGATTGTTTGTTGCAGCATTCCATCCCTAGTAGGATTTCCGATATTGAACCAGCACGTGTCGCTGCATCCAGGACAGCTAAGATTGTGCTGCGTCTAGTTGGATACCTGGATCTAGCATTGTAATCCCTAATAGTAACTAAGAGCACAAACAATTTAAACTCGAAACTTAAATCTTACTAAATACATAACAATACGCCCATAATCCGCGAAGGGGTAGGCAGAGTCAAAGGGGCAGCGAGCCCCTTCAACCACATTCAGCCAAAAATAAAGCCGGGCTGGGTTAGATGGAAAATTGTAGAAAACAGTGACAAGCGGCTAACCTGTCGCCTAAATCTTACTATAACTGTAATAAAATATATTATGTCCCATGTTAGTCGGGGACTAACAAAGAATGTGCCAACTGTGTCTCTTGCCTTGCATGTCGTAAAAGGCGGCTAATGGTATATGGGATTTTGGGTATGTGATTGGGTAGGCGACGAGCTAGCCACTTGTGACTACCCTTTCACAATTTTCCATCTAACCCAGCCCATTGTCCCATGTTGGTCTGGGACTTGAAAATAATGTGCCAACTGTGGTTCTTGCCTAGCATGTCGTAAAAGATGACTAATGGTAGGTATATCGGGTTTGGGTATGTGATTGTCACTACTTTTTTACAATTTTGCATCTAACCCAGCCCAATTGTGTTTTTGGCTGAATGTGGTTAAAGGGGTCTGCTGCCCCATTGACTCTGCTTACCCCTTCGGGGATTATGGGCGTGATGCTATGTATGTATGTATTTACTTTAAAAAAAATACTTTTGTAGTAAAAGTACATACGTAGGTATATAGCATCACGCCCGCAATCCCCGAAGGGGTTGACAGAGTGCTAAGAGCGATAAGCTTAAACCATATTTATTCATTCCTGGTACCCGCTGAAAACCAGCGTCGTGACCTACCTGACTGTCAGGTGGCTCACGACTTAAGCTGAGCGGGCGCCCTTGTGGCACACCTTATTTTTGTTTGTTAATTTTCTTTATTTTTGTTAATGTTTTCGTTTGCTTTTTGCTTTTATCTGTATTCCTTGTGTGTGTGCCAAATAAAGCTTCTCTATTCTATTCTATTATATTCTATATTCTGCCAAAATCAAAATTCCGTTAAGGATCCGTTACAGTTCTGGCAACTATAAACCTTGAATCGTTATCAAGTAGTACGAGGTAGCTTAGGATTCTAGGTCAAAAGGTGAGGCTCCTTTTCAAAAATAAAGGATACAATAAAGTATGGGCGTGATGTTATGTATGTATGTATGTACAATAAAGTAGTACATAGTGGGAAAATTAAAGTAAAGGACTGACATTTTTTTTTCAGACTTACCAACTGTATAACATGCTTATCGCTGCAGTTGTGAGAGAAATATAAATCTAAGCTAATAACATCACCAAGGTGTAAAATTTGAGCTTATACGCTGACGAAGGTCCAGAAAAGGGCGTTTATAACCTATCGTCCGTACGTAATAATATCGTTCACCAAAATTATTTTTTAGGAATAAAATATCGGTACAAACTGCAATCAAAAGCAGGTTTTGCTAATAACCCTTAAAGTCTAATGAGCCAATCATAACGCAGCAATTGCAATGTTGATTTGAAAAAAAAGTATTCTAAAAATGCATTACATTCAAGTCTACCTGTTATAAGCTCGATAATCTTGATGCTTCAACATACCCATTAATTTAATTTCACAGAAGCGGCTCCTCAGTCATATTTAATTCGCCGCAGTTTAATGATTGGGCGAATTTGGCTTGCAAATGCACCGTTGAATAATGCATGCGCTGTGCTCACTATTATGTCCCGCAGAACATTTACTTGTAAGCGGGGGCTTCGAATTTTATTATGTTACCGAGTTAGCGGTGCAATGCACAGTAAAATATTAATGTGCACAAGTTTATCACACAGGTGCACACACTCGTCCTCTCCCACCTTGTGGAACAGTTAGCTGATATCTAGCAAAAAATGTTTTGCCATTAGAAATTTGGAAATTTGGTTGGGCTAGAAGAAAAACAATACTTACTACAAGAGCTATTCTCATACCTACCAAGTATATGAAGAAAAAATATTAAAATAGGTGATGCCGTCTCGAAGGAACACAACCACAATAAGATAAAAATCTTATTGTGTAATCTTATACGAGAACTAGCTACGTTGTTCACCCACGTTGATGATTAATGTTTTATAGTCTATATCTAGATAAATGGGCTATATACTAACACTACAATAATTTTTTAAATCGGACCAGTAGTTCCTGAGTTTAGCGTGTTCAAACAAACAAACAAACTCTTCAGCTTTATAATATTAGTATTAGTATACAAGTATAGATTAAATTAGCTGATCTGGATCAGCTAATTTTAAACTTAGCTCATTCAGCAAAAGATTTTTTGCCATTAGAATATTGGTGGGGCTAGAAGGAAAAAATACTTTAAGATCTATTCTCATACCTACCATGTATATGAAGAAAACAATATTAAAATAGGTGATGCCATTTCGGTGAAGCACAGGTACAAACAGATTTTTGTATATTAGATTCGTACGGCCAATTACTAATATACATGCGACATTTGCTCCCTGTTTATCACGTTAGGTTTTCGCTTACAATACACTAAAAGGATTTCGATAAGTTTCGATATGCTAAAAGTTTGAGTACCTATGAGTTTTTATTCTTACACTTTTTAATCCGTAAAAATGTTGAGATCTCGCGTGTCGCATAATGTTTTTATAGTAGACGGAAGTCTGTGAATGTTATTATAGGTATTTATTAATTTATATAATGATACTATCTATTAATGTACTATACAATACATACGTTTTTTCCAACAACAAAAAGTATATTTTTTTTTATTACGGCTTTAGCTCTAATGACTAATTAATCCTTTTACATGGTAATTATTCCATTTATCCAGATTCAGAATAATATTCAGAATTCCAAATCTGATAGTAATTTAATAGATATTAATATTATTCCAACAATAAGGCTGTCCGAAGCCTATTTGTACAAATGTAGATTTTTATACGCCCTTACAAAATCCAAGTCGTGAATTTCATTACTTCTGTTAAACCCAAACAATTTTAATTCACATTAATGTTAACCTTATTAAGCGGTACGATCGCAGTCTCGTCGGAACTCGGCTCGATTAAGTAGTTCGTAACGCGGCAATAAAGGAGGCTGACGTCACAGCCCTTTGAGCCCCCAGTTAAAAAGTAAAATCGATAAGACACTAACCTATTCCCATTGTCTTCGCCGCGACCAATTGCACGCACCCGGCAGAGTGCAAGCAATCAGTGTTGCCAGTAGGGAAAGCATAAAAATACAAAAAAAATATCAAAAAGATACTAACTGAAAACAAAGAGCGGTGGTAGCTCAATGGTAAGGACACGCGCCTCTTAACCGAGGAGTGCGGGTTCAAACCGGGCACGTACCTCTGGATTTTTCAAATCTATGTACGTATTTATACCACTAGCTCGACGGTGAAGAAAAACATCGTGGTGAAACCTGCAAATTTAAACAACTTTGGATTTGTAACCATGGTCCAAAAATTGTCTGCCTAGCATGTCGTAATAGGCGACTAATGGTATATAATATAAAGTATCTGGTTTGTGATTGTATAGGCGATAAGGCAGCCATGTCCCTATTATTTTAACCGACTTCAAAAAAAGGAGGAGGTTCTCAATTTGATTGAATTCGTTATTTTTTTTAATCAAAAGAAAGTAAATTTTAGTTTACGAATTAGGTACGATTAACCCTTGAATGGTACAAAAAACTGTACCAAAAACTACGCCTGGCAACCGACTGCAACTCGTCGATTCAATTTGAATCGCGACAAGTGGTGTGAGAAGGCGAGGGGCGAGGGGCGCCTGCGACGGGACGAAGGGGCGATGGGGGCGAAGGGGCGAGATGCGACTGACGACGCCGCTGATGGCTAAATCGTGTTCGATTCGCACCTGAATTGTAATTCCGTGTGGTGGGATGCTCTACTTAGCGGGGACAAGTCTAGGTGGGTGTGACAACTTCAAATGGTGCTCAGGTATCTGCTGTGATGTGATAGATAGATACTTGCTGTGTTTGTTAGGATAGGTGTGTATTGTGTGTGATGATCACATCAGACATAGATACGGAAAAGCTGTCATATCAGCGGAAAAGCATCCTAGATATCAATCTAAAATTCGGCGATATATGTAATTTGTTGCAGATAAACACTCTAAAATGTTCTCACTAATATTAAAATAATATTAGTCACCTTTTATGAGGTGCTAGACAAGAAACACAATTGGCACATTATTGATATGTCCCAGACTAACATAGGACTAATGGTATATCGGGTTTTTGGTTGTGTAGGCGATGAGCTAGCCATTTAATTTATTTTTTGGCTGAATGTGGTTAAGGAACTAGCTGCCCCTTTGACTCTGTCTACCCCTTCGGAGATTACGGGCGTGCTGATATATATATATATGTGGAATTAAGGAAAAACTCACAAGCGAATGGAGCCGTTTTCGTGATATAGGAGCAGTATCGAAGGTCTTGCCGACACGACGAATGGACCGCAAAAATGTCCGTCGCCACCGTCACCTCGCAATATCTGCAGCCGCGCCGCCAACTCCGCGCGGGCCGCGACTTCGCGAAAGAGTTTAATTAAGTATCGAGTTAGTCAAGGCCTGACATGAAAATGTATCCTACTATGTGTAAGTTTAAAACTCAAGTCAATCAATAGGTAAAACTACACTTACTTTACATAGTTATTTTTACGATATCAATCTTCATGAGAGTAAATTTTTGATGCGGAAGGAAATCTAAGGTATGCGGTAATAATAATATAAATCAGGCATGTTATCCACATACACGGTTTCCTCTCAACGGCTTAGTGAAGTAGACCTGTTTATTATTTTGATAAAAAAGTCAAATACTAAACAAAATTCTGTTCTGAGATGTTTAACGGATGATTCTTATGTTGTTGAATAATTTACATATTAGTAATGCTTGATGCTCTATGAAGCTTAAAGTTAGATGTTACTTCATATAAAAATCGCGAATGGAGCATTATTCCCGATGTAAGGCAAGTATCGAAAGTTCGCTTCGACACGACGAATGGACCGCAAAAATGTCCGCCACCACCGTCACCTCGCGACATCCGCGGCCGCGCCGCCAACTCCGCGCGGGCCGCGACTGCAGAGTTTTTCGAAGTTGCGGGTCACGCGGCTTCCGAAGTTGCCGGGAGACGTTGTACGGAGCGAGTTCTGCAGCGGTAGTTGCGTGTACGAGTTCTGACGTTGCAGATTGAATAGTAATGCTCTCTTTTTTTACTGACGCCAATTGCCGCAATGGAGACAAGTCATAGCGCCAATATTAAGCGAACCTAATAAGCACGATAAGTTATGTAGGAATCTCCTCGTCGTCGTTGTAAAATTATAAATAGATTTTCTTTATATTTATTAATCGAGGATAATATAAAAAAATTAAAGAAGATTAATATTGTTCGACCTGATTGATTTCTTTATCATAACTTATCAGTTACTACTTAAGTAAATATATAAAAAAGGCTAAAAAGAAAGAAAGTGTTTTTATTGATGATGGCTCAAAGTCAGTTATCCTTGTCATCATCACCAGATAGGCAGCAGGAAACTATTACCCCTTGCAATAAAAACATATCTAGGTAGATTGAATCTTAAAAAGTTAATTATTATTTGATCTTATTGTATCACATAAAAATCGTAGCAGTAATTCGCAAAAAAATATACTTTATTGTTAAGTAAAGACCGTTGTATTTCCATCAATTAAAAGGGTTGAAAGCTTTACAGAGCTTTTCAAAACGGCGTAAAAAACCAAAACATTTATCAAGCGTAAGAAATAAGATACAACTTCCACATCGAATTCTTGGAAAAAGTATTGTGATTCCAGAACAATTTGTACGTAAATTACTTTAATAACATGATTAATTTGTTGTATTCTTCTGTACATAAGACTTTTAATTTAGAATTGAGTCATCATTTTCCTAGCGTATGTCCGGTGTTTAGACGGCATCCGCTTAAGACCATGATCCAGGATTTTAGCGAGTCTGGTAATCACATTAAAGTGACTGCCGATTTGACTTTGTCAACCCTAAGATAAAGGAACAAGACAATTTTTGAATCATGGTTACAAATTAAAAGTTATTTGAATTTGCAGCTTTCATCACGATGTTTTCTTTTTTTATTTTATTTTATTTAGACTTCCGTAGACATTATATTATTTTATCCGGCTGTACTTCACTTTATTGTAAGTGTGATAACGCTAATTAACTATGTACATTCCATCGTAAATGTTTTGTACCTATTAGATATGTACCTAGTTATATATTGTAGGTAGGTGCTATAAGTGCTATAAAAAATACTTTTTTTTAAATTAATACAGATGTCAAAGGAACAATGAAAACAAAATGAGGAGAAATCAAAAACAAATATCAAAAAAGAATTCGAAGTATTTATGGACTGTTTTTGTGCCTGAAAATAAATGTTTTTTTTGTTTTAAATTTAATTATAACGTATAGGTCCATGATTATAACAGTCGCGTGCCGCAAGCAGACAGGTCTCAGGCCTTTTGTCGCCGACCGCTTTAATCTATACTTAATACTTAATATTTTAAAGCTGAAGAGTTTGCCTGTTTGCTTGAACGCGCTAATCTCAGGAACTACTTTTCCGATTTGAATTTTATTTTTAATATTTGATAGACCATTTATCGAGGAAGGATATACATATAGGAAGGATAACATTAACTATAAACGCGGGTGAAACCGCGGGCACAGGTACATCTCATTATTATACTGATCATGATTTTTTTTTTATTACTATATGTCGAGAATATTTAGATAAAAGTATCTATTTTTTTTGAGCCAATATTATAATATTTATACATATTCATAATTATATTTATTAATTACAATTATATATTTTCTAAAATTAAAAGTAATTATTTTGTGACTTCTAAATTTTTTCTTAATAAAAAAACCTTCATAATTCGAGTAGGTACACAGTACTTTTGTTTGATTTTTGTGTTCATTAAAATACAAACTGTTCAAAATATCTGAATCATGGTCCGATAAAAATGTAAACACCCCTATATCATTTATTAAAAAAAAAAACAAGCTCTGTGTCGGCACGCGTCGCAAGCTTCGTCCGTGCAAAATTAAATTCGCCACCGTATTATTTTCTTCGCAAAATTCATTATCCATTTACGGTTTCGCCGGCAATTGTTTTAATCCGATACCCAGCGCGGCTCAATGTGGAATGAAATAATTTAATAGCCCCCTCGCCCCCACCCGAATCCAAGATGGCGGCGGGGCGGGGCAGAGGGTGGGGCGTGCCGCCTCATTTGAAATTCGAACGCGAGCTTCCCGAACGTGTAGCCACGGACGGGTTTTCGACCAATTAATCCTTGCATAATTCGGTTTCGCACTGTCTGCACTAGGCTTTATTGTTGTTTAATTGCTCCCCGCTCGTGAGTACCGCGGCTTTTCAATTGGATACGCGCTTTGGAACACGTTTTATTATTTAAATTTTCGTTTCTGTTTTTATTTTTCGGTGTGCGTTACGTTTTGTTCGTAATTTTGTTTTGCCCATTTGAATTCTGTTGTGCGATTCTTTTTTGTTTATTGGCATTTTAAAAGTTAAAAAGTCATTGGTGCTGACGACTTTTATTTGTATTTTTTTACTTACAATTATTATTTGATTGAAGCTTACAGTTAATTCACTTGCGTTTTCATTAATTGTTTACTAAACTCTTATTCAATCTGTGACTAAAATACTTTTTATGACCCTTTTAATATTTGTCAAAAAAATATTTTGTAAGTAAGAGATGAAATATTTTTTTAAATTATAGCTTTAGGATTAATAAAATAATGTTACTTACCTAGCCAGACACAGATATAGGTAGATGTTATAAGAATTGCTATGAAATATATTTTTTACGATAGAAATATATCATATACTTATATGTTCGATAAGATAACATATAAAATTATTAGCATTTTCATAATTAAGTATATAAATATTTCTTTAATTCTTTAATTTTTAACTTGATATTACAGTCTGCCCTGTCATCGCAATAAGACATACTTACTCTCCGTACATTTTCTATGGAACGTTTTAAGTAGCGATAAAATTGTTAAACTAAAAATATTTCGTTATCATAGAAAATGCCTTCCAGATTAAACAGGATTACTCGAGTGTTTCAATGACACTACACCCGTCTAGGATTAGTATAAGCTCTTCTGTAACTATCGTACTACATTTAAACATTTGTATAGTAAAACATGGTGTACGAACATTCAATGGAAATTTTGCGAATGGAGAATGTTAATATTCAATAAGATGAGAATGTTATTAAAATACTACTATTAGGGTTCAAATGAATTGAATGCAGTCTGCGATTTCCTAATGAACTTGTATTTCAACAGATTGAGTATAAAATAGGTAAGTATTCATTAATATATCATGTTTATTAAAAAAAAATCATCGTTTACCTATAAACTTAAGAAGTTCTGTATTCGATAAACTGAGTTAAAAATATGCATTATCCTGAAATAAAAGAAAATGAACGCACGTGCTTAAATTATTTTCTAAGTAAGCAATCTGTTCATTTTATATAGAAAGGCTGTATTTACGTTACAATTCCTCAGCAAGTAGATCTTAAACCTTTCTCCGACCGCGACATCAAACACCAACCCGTCAATCCGAGCCTCTGAAGGTCCTCTTAAAAAATATCCCTCCTTACCTCCCATTGTGCCTCGGTCCTCTATTGAGGAGCGAGATATCTCACTTGGGAGGCCTAATCCTCCGGGAATCGTCACCATTGTTGTGAGCCGCCAGGACATTAATCCCGCCTTTTCAAGACAAGAGAGATCCATCAATTGTCAACACTGGACTGGCAGGGTACATCCCTATTTCAACCCCCTTTGAGGGGAAGAGAAACACCCTACTCACACAGTGATATCGGCAAAGATTAGTGGGGCGTTGAGTTTTGTGGTATAGACGTTTTTTGCCTATTCGCGTAAATATTTTATCCATAGTCCATAGAACATTAATTCTATGGACTATGGATAAAATATTTACGCTATGGATAAAATATGGGATCTGTATCCCAATAATAAAGATTTTCTTCTTCTTTATCTTCTATAATTAGATCGTTTTAATGTAAAGTTACTTCTGTGATCTCTACTACAAAATCGATCATTAGTTTTAGGTAGGTAGGATTAATATTCTTTGATTCACCATCATACTGAATGCCTGGTTTATCATGATAAGTAATAAAACCGAATTTATAAGGCAGCTTTAAAACCACATATTTTCCAGCGATTAAATTTCATTGTCATAATTTTTGTATCAGAAATATAAGCGGTCAAATTTAATTATAATCTGTTTCGGTTCATATAGATATTTATATCATTCCTGGATTAAATCTAAGTGATAATTCTATGGTACAGCACGTTGAATACCGTTGTAAAATATAACTTTATTTAATTCTTACTTATAAGTATATTTGTAAACAGATATACAACGCGAAAGTGAAAGGATGTAGGAGCCGCGGAAGGCCTAGGCTCACCTACTACGACAGATTGATCGTGTATTAACAGAAGGTGATGTTAGGAGTCATAAAAACCGTAGAGCTTGTATGAAAAGGGTCATGAATGTTGAAGAGGCGAGTGAGGTGTGTAAGGATCGTGCCATATGGCGTTCGGATCTCTCTGCCTACCCCGCTAGGGAAGTGGCGTGAGGTTTAAGTTAGTTAGTTATATTTTGTAATTTTATCTGCTCTTATTACTGCTATGCATTCTAAATATACATAGAGAACAAATAAATGAAAACATAAAAAAATAATTTGGGTACTAAAATTCAAATTGTATATATCAGAAAACTTTTTGAAATTAAGTTACTTAGAAGATATATCTCTTGTCCCTTCTGCACATTTCCTCCTACTCTCTGCCGGCATCCGGCACACATAGCTATACCGGAGTGAGCTAGTGATTGTCAAAATTTGGCTTCATAGAACAAAGCGCTATTTACCAAGCGGGGAGAGCCTTTGTGTCGGTATTACAGCTCTCTACATAATATTGTGAAAGTTCGCACAATACAGTGTTTGCCGTGAGCCATTATGGGCCTTTGAAAAATCCTCTGCTGACGATTTATCTGACTGAGGCGTGTTTGATTGGTTTTTGAATATTGTATTGTTTTTTGGAAAGGGGTTAGCGTGATTATCGTTTGTTGGTAGTTTTGCGAGTCGCTTGCTTGGATAAGCGGGTTTCGGATGATAACATTTTAACAATGGCCGGTAGAGATTTTTCCGGAGATTTTAAAGGAAAGATAGATAGATATATTCTTTATTGCACGAAAAACAGATACAAAAATAAGGATACAAACAAATTCAATACAATTTAGGCGGTCTTATCGCTAGAAGCAATCTCTTCCAGACAACCTTCAGGTAGAGGAAAATAAGCTATCGAGAACAGAGGGGTAGGGCCGTGCAGTAAACATATTACTTTGATAATTATAAAAGAGATACAAAATTTCTTTTGTATCACTTTTATAATTATTATTAAGTATAATTATATAATTGTATTATAAGGATGATACAATATTTAAATAATTATACTTATACATACAAACATAAATACAACTGCGTAATTGTGTAAATATTAAATAGTACAAGTATACAAACAAATACAAAGATATTAAGGCATCTTAACTTATATCATAAATGGTAACAGGAGTTGGTTAGTTAGTTTTCACATTGACATGACTATTGCCCATCGAGAAATTTTGTTTATACATGGTCAACAGTACGTAAGAGTATATCATCTTCATCTTTAAATAAGTAAGTATTTTTTAAGAGGTTCAAAAAGCACTTTTTTATCGTCGTCAAGAAAATCTATTGAGATTGTCCAAATCTCCATTATCATGTACACGTTCTTTACGTGTATTCTTTTGATACGAGTTAATAGAGAGTCAATTTTGTTGGCGGATAGTCTTCCAAATGGTTGACGGGAGAACCTGGTTCCAGTTAATTCCATTTTGACAATGAAATAATTTTACATCTACTTCATAATTTTCCTAGCGTTATGTCCCGTGCTTAGTCAGGGCCGCTTAGATCATGACCCGGGATTTAGTGAGTCTGGTAATTACATTGAAGCGACTGCTGATCTGACCTTCGTAACCCTAGGATAGGGAAACCAGACAATTTTTGGATCATTGTTACAAATCCAAAGTTGTTTGAATTTGCGAATTGTGAATTTACGAGTTTTTCCCTCACTGTCGAGCTAGTGGTATAAAAACGTATATAGATTTGAAAAATCCAGAGGAGTTTGAACCCGCACTCCTCGGTTAAGAGGCGCGTGTCTCTACCATTGAGCTACCACCGTGGAGGTAAGTAGAGGTGGATTTAACCTCTACTTACCTCCACAAAAGAAGATGTGGTGGAAATTTAAAGTAGGTATAAATATATTAATTAAGAGGTATTAAAGATCTGGCTTTGTGAAATATTTCTCCTTTTAAAATTTACAAAAATTACAAAACATGTTATTTTATTTAGGCCGCCATTTATCGCTGTACGTAAATTCATCATCATAATTTCAAGGGTTTAGTAACAAAAGCGTAAAATACAAACAAACTAACTTTTGCATTTGTATTATTAGTTGGCATACAATTTTGCCTCATAAAACAATGGCTTCAGTGTGCGGAGAAATCCTTTGTGTCGGTATTACACTTCTCTAAATAATGTTGTCGAAGTTCTCCACATTATGATAATCAGAGTTCATGTTATGTTATTACACTACTTTTTACGTTACCGAGATTTGGATGTAATATATATTTCTATAGTTCCTATAAAATCTCTTGCACTAAAATGTATGAACAAAAAACGGCATTTTTGCTCTAATATACGCCAACAAATCAATTTTTAATACGTTTTTATTGGATTGATATTTGTAACTAACAAGGTTACTTTAACAACCTTGAGGGTTATTGTGAACCTAATCAAATCGAATGGAATATTTTGACTGGCCCGTTGGTCGAGTGGTCAGAGACCCTGGCCACGAAACCAAGGGTCGCGGGTTCGAATCCCGCTAGGGGCAAATGTTTCGTGTGATGAACAAGGACATTTGTACTCGAGTCATGGATGTTTATAAACGTATTTAAGTATGTCTATCCGTTCACCTAGTATCCATAGCACAAGCATAAGCTTAGTTTGGGACTAGGGAATTGGTGTGTCAGTCTGGAGGATTTATTTATTTATTTATTTATATAATAGAAAATGAAGTGTGCGTGTTTGTATAGGTGTTGCAATATAGACATAGTCAAAGTAAAAGTCAAAATATTCTTAATTTATATAGGTTTCAAGGAAACACTTATAAATCGTCAAATGTAAGCTATATGATTCTACCACCGGCTCGGAATGTTGTATCTACATACATGCATAACTTCACGCCCGTAATCCCCGAAGGGGTAGGCAGAGTTAAAGAGACAGCAGGCCCCATTAACGACATTCAGCCAAAAAAAAAATTGTTTACCATACAATTATTTTATATACATAATGTATGTACAGACCCGTAATCCCTGAAGGGGTAGGCAGGGTTAAAAAGAGACAGCAGGCCACATTAACGACATTCAGCCAAAAGTAAAATTCGTTTACCATAAAATTCTTTTATCTACATAATGTATTTAGCTCGTATTTATTTTGCACATTTATTTAAAGGTATGCTGAAGCTTTATTATGATGTTTTATTTTTATGAATGCATAGATCATGACTTATGCTTTCGATTATTGTTATAGCATACCTTGCCAATTAAATCTATATTAATATAATAAAGCTGAAGAGTTTGTTTGTTTGCTTGAACGCGCTAATCTCAGGACCAGCTGATCCGACTTAAAGCATATTTTTGTGTTGTTTAGTTAATTTATCGAGGAAGGCTATATAGGCTCATCATCTTCCTAGCGTTATGTCCCGTGTTTAGACGGGGTCCGCTTAGACCATGATCCAGGATGTAGCGAGTCTGGTAATTACATTGAAGCGACTGCCTGTCTGACCTTCGTAACCCTAAGATAGGGGAACCAGACAATTTTTGGATCATGGTTACAAATCCAAAGTTGTTTGAATTTGCAGGTTTCATCACGATGTTTTCCTTCATCGTCGAGCTAGTGGTACAAATACGTACATGGATTTAAAAAATCCAAACTGAACCCGCACTCCTCGATTAAGAGTCGCGTGTCCTTACCATTGAGCTACCACCGCTCAATCGCTATAGGCTAAAGGTTATCTAACATTTACCAAAAACGCGGGTGAAACCGCGAGCACAGCTAGTTATTTAATAATATATTTTAAAATCATCCGCATTTAATTTTAATTTATCTTTCAATTAACTATTGAAAGTCATCCCTCATTATTCAAACCTACGAAAAATAACTTTGACTATTACTAATACCCACTAATATTATTCACAAATCTCTAATAAAATTCTCTAATGCCCCATATTCAATAATCACACCACCTAAGATTTAATATAAATAACTAATAGTCTGAATCGTTTGTCCGTATGTCACGGTAGCCATCGTAACAAACAAACACCCTTTTATTGGCGGACACCGCTAATACCATAATTTATGGCGTCTTTTGACACCATTGGCATAGTGGGGTGAATATCAGTGAGAAATGTTGAGTTGAATATGGAATTGAATACGATTGGAAACAAAATCGGCCTACAAACCGCCATGTGTTAAAAACCGTGGTTAGAAATTACTGTTCCTTTTTTGAAGTTGTTAAACTTTTCGTTTATGCTACTTAGACTGAGATTAATTTTAAATTAGTCTCTATAGGTAATATACAGAAAACACATTATTACATTTTTGATTGCTCTTTTAGTGGTAGGTATATTTTACAAGATACAAATAATTTGTATTTTAATTGATTGCTAATTACTCCATTACCAGTACTCATTTTTTTTGTATTTATTATAATATTTTCCAATTAAAATCTATAGTAATGAATAAATAATAAACATGTATTAATTGACGGGAAATTAATTTGTTAAATATTATCAAACATAGTATTTTATTCAGATGTAGCAGCGACGTCGAAATCAATCCATTTTAAAAACTTTACGGGCGTCTTCCCTACCCTGTGCCATAGTAATCATCACCATAGTGACTCCCTCGCGATCGTTAAGGCGTGACGGCTCAGAACGCATCGGGATTACTGCACATTTATTGTCTGTGTAAATATTATGAGCGGTGCGTTTTGGGGTAATTTGATGGGTTTTTAAATTCGCACTAATGGGTTATGGGTATGACGAAGCAATATCCGACCAGAAAGTCATTGTGGTGACGTGTTGTTCAAGATTATGTCCATGTTAATAAATCATTTGTTTCTACTTGCATATCAATTCCCAAATTGCAAAGTTGGCATGTTTGTGCTATGGATACTAGACAACGGATATACATATTTATAAACGGTTATTAATATCCATTACTGAAGTAAAAACTACAGTGTGAACACGACTATTTAAACAACTACCATAAACTTTTTTTTATTAGATGCGGTTTTTATTTTGGTGCAATCACCAGACCAAGCGATCTGGTACACATTTTCACTAAGTATTTCATAAGCGTTATTTATGACCCGCTTGACTAAGGTCAAGCTCCACTTAGACCATGATAATTTCTGGTTATAATCTGGTCTGGTTAAAGTGGTAATATTTGAGTGGCCAGCTTTATACTACTACGTGATACAACTAATTTCAGTATTGAAAAATAATCCTTTTGAATTATACCAATGCTTCGAATGTTTTTTAATATTTCTTTATCGCACAAATTAAAACAAGCGGTAGTCTGTGCCGAGTGCAATATGTACGTAATCGGATTAGGGAACAGCGCGCAAGTGTTTAATGAATCGGATTATCGGCGGCGAATTTGATTCCTAGTTAACTGTGCGGGGGGTTAAAATGCCGCTTGGAACTGTTCTTAGTATGCATAGTATATGCGTAACACACATGGCTGCAGCTTGATCATAAGATTGAAGGACAAGATAGCCTTTTACGAGCTTTAGAGATTTCATTATTAATATATATATTTTTTATAAATTCCGACAGTGTTTTGACACTGAGGTACACTATGATGACGAATCAAACAAACATAATTTATTCCAAAGTGAAAGAAAGTAGTATTTGAAGTGAACACAATCCACGTAAGTACAACATTTTAGCGCCCCACGTGCCATAGCATCCACCGACCACCCGCAGTACAATACGAGCCATTTGACTTTAAAACATCATCACACACCCCTTGCCTTTACCGCCTACTAAATAAGGTTCACAATCGCACAAAAAATCCTGCAACTTCATCGACAGATGGTGTATTGGAGGATAATACTGCTCTCGTAATTCGTATGGTTATTGGTTATGGAATAAATCCTCGGATGCCCAACCGTTCTTTATGGTTTGTTTGTAAACTGTCTGCGACGATACCTACACGTTAGATTGGAATGGGTAGATTCTTAAGGAGGTTTTGTTTACTGAATGTAAGTCAGACTTTTAAACATGGGTATAAGATGTGCCAATCTTAAAATGTATATATAAATTTAGGGATAAGAGCTTCCCGCTCCCCCGCCAGTCCGGTAGGCAGCAAAGGCCGCCTTCGGCCAACTAACAATAGTCCTCTCAAAAAAAAATATATAAATTAGGCGTCACGTTGTTTGTCCGCGATAGACTCCGAAACTACTTAACCGATTTTAATTAAATTTGCACACCGTGTGCAGTTTGAACCAACTTAAAAGATGGGATAGCTTACATCTCAATTTATTTAACCCGATTATGTGTCATTGACTGTTAGGCGAAACGAAGTTCGCCGGGTCAGCTAGTATAAATTAGTATAGAGTAACAGAGATTGAGCTATAACTAAATATTTCTATGCTACAACTACGTAAGTGATAGTGAGTGGAGGTATGTAAATGTTTTATAAATTAATCACGACTAAATGAGATGATTTTCAATTTGGCAGTTTTTTTCTTTACAGCACGGAATGGACTGTTTATAAATACCTCATATTGAGGAAACCATTTTTTCTCGTAGTCAAGTCGGGTCCGTAATAAACACCATCAGGACCATAGATTAGCTATGATTTTGTTATTTTATGTTAAGTAGTGCAACTAAATAAATTTTATTTTCTTTCATAGGAAGTTGTTAAAGCGTCAAGTTGATAAATATTATGCATTTTATAACAATATCACTTTACAGCACTTTAATATACAAAATGATACCAACTCTACTTATATTAAAACCCAAAATGCGATACAGCTTTATTTTACATTATTACATCTTGATTTAATTTATTTTCTCGGTTCTCTCTGCCTACCCCGCTAGGGAAGTGGCGTGAAGTTTAGTTAGTTTACATCTTGATTTCCTTTATATATGACACGCAAAAAATTACATTTTGGGCCAAACTGAAAAACAATTATAGACAATGATTTTGTCACAGGTATTCCAGCTACATATAGGTATAAAAGTACAGGTCGGTTCATAAGAAAAAGGGTCTTACTTAAGAGACGATTGAACCACAAAGTGATTCATTTAGGGCTCTCAATCTAAATTTTTTCGCTATGCAAGTATAAAAATGTCTAGCGGACATATTTCCACTAGGAAGTATAAAAATTACTTTTTAATATTAATGGATTGTTGGTTATTCATTTAATAAAGAAGACGCGATCTCGAATATGAGGGATGTTGGTTCAAGTTCAGGTCTGAACATTTACTTTTACATTTTTTAGGTATAGATTTATTCTACCAGCTCAGTAGTAAAGGAAACATTGTGAGTTTGCAGTGTGAGATGCGTTCTCATTAGTGATAGGGTAATTCAGTAAATCCTACTAATATTATAAACGCTAAAGTGGTATGATATCACAGATAACCTCCAGTGTATGATATATAAATGTTTGTTACTCTTTCACGCAAAAACTGATTTTAGTGTAACTTTAATAATATAGGTCATACACCCGAATTTTTTTTTGGACTGGCCCGTTGGTCTTATGGTCGGAGACCCGGGCCACAAACCAAGGGTCGCGGTTCGAATCCCGCTAGGAGCAAATGTTTCGTGTGATGAACATGGACATTTGTACTCGAGTCATGGATGTTTATAAACGTATTTAAGTATGTCTATCCGTTTATCTAGTATCCACAGCACAAGCATAAGCTTAGTTTGGAACTAAGGAATTGGTGTGTCAGTCTGGAGATTTTATTATTTATTTATTTAATATAATATAGGCTATCGCTTTATCGAGGTACCACGGAAGCAAAGCCGCCGGCAGAAGCTAGTACCTAATATAATTTAGCTCCGTTCCTGGTGCGATAGTTCGATTCCTATTTAAGCATAAAAAGTTGTACTGGGAAAGAAGGTATTGATACACACTTATATAGATGAAGTTTAGTTAGTTAATAAAACAAATCTTACTGATGTAAATTTGTTTTATTAACTAACTAAACTTCACGCCACATCCCTAGCGGGATAGGAGAGAACCGAACGCCATATGGCACGATCCTTACACACCTCACTTGCCTGTTATATTATATAAAATATATCATACTTCAAAGCTAGCACCTAATCCAAACGCTTCTTCACCCGACAAAATCCTAAACCTTTCCTAACATTTATAATTCACAAAATAGCATGTATTTATATGAGGGCAAACATTCTAGACGAAGTATCGGCGCGGGAGCGTAGCGGAGTAACAAAGCGAATATTGGAGAGTCTCCACAAAGGCCACCCGCCGGGTGAAACGAGTTTGTGGTGGGATTGAGGGAGGGGTGAGTGTCGATATCGGTAAGACGTTAGATTTGGAACTTAATAAATAAATAAATTCTCCAGACTGACACACCAATTTCCTAGTTCCAAACTAAGCTTATGCTTGAGCTATGGATACTAGGTGAACGGATAGACGTACTTAAATATAAATATGTTTATGAACATCCATGACTCGAGTATAAATGTCCATGTTCATCAGACGAAACATTTGTCTCTAGCGGGATTCGAACCCGCAACCCTTGGTTTCGTGGCCAAGGTCTCTGACCATCGACCAACGGGCCAATCAAATTGTTAACTTTATTGTGTCTAGCTACGACTAAGAAACTTGTTGTTAATGAATAAAAAATATTCCTTTATTAGTCTACATCGACAAGCTGCCCCGCCCTGTCGAGTGTCGCCTGACTCAGCTTCCAGCAAGTGCCTCATAGTTACATACGTAGGTGTAATTGTTTGTAAGTACATTTTTCTTTGAGGTTACTCTCTATTAAAGGCTCAAGTTAAATAGGTCGCAATGGGCCCGCACAAAGGTGTAGGTACAGATGAAAGGGCTACCTTAATTGTTCCTCAAATTATTATGAATTTGATATACGGCGGAGTCAAAGGGAAAGTGGAAATTGTGGGTTGGACTCCGAGCATGTAGTGGTTTCGGGGAATTTCGTGTGATGCGATAAATTAAATTATGCGGAGCTTTGCAAGGGCTATTATTTTGTTTGGTGTTGCAACGGTTTTTGGTTTTTATTTATACATACATATGTACATAAAAACATAACGCCCGTAATCCATCCATCCAGAAGGGGCAGGCAGGGTACAAGGAGCAAACTTCTTAAACCGCCAGCCAAAAAATATTTAAGTTGATTTGGGTTATATGAACATCGTAAAAAAGTAGTGACAAGTTGCTAACTCGTCGAATACATACATAATCGGATCACACGATTATTCGCCTTTACGTCATGTTAAGTAAGGAACATACATTACTTATTTTTGAGTTCTAGACCAAAGTGTAATTTTATAATTTATAGTTATTGTTAAGCGTTGAGATGCGGTGTTAGCTCAATGGTAAGGACACGCGCCTCTTAACCGAGGAGTGCGGGTTCAAACCCGGGCACGTAGGTACCTCTTGATTTTTCAAATCTATGTACGTATTTAGGTATACTAGCTCGACGGTGAAGGATAAATCGTTATGAAACCTGCAAATTCAAACAACTTTGGATTTGTAATCATGATTCAAAAATTGACTGGTTCCCCTTTAGGGTTACAAAGGTCAGATTGGGAGTCGCTTCAATGTTATTTACCAGACTCGCTAAATCCTGGATCATGGTGTAAGCGGACCCCGTCTAAACACGGGACATAACGCTAGGAAGATGATCTTAAGCGATGAGATCAATGATAATTACATGTTCATGGTCGACTGAAAGGGGGGCAGACGACCTCTCGCCCCCCCTGGAACTCATGTGCCAAGGTCAATTTACCATAAGAACCTATCAATGATATTCTATTGCCCCTGGACCAGAAGCTGCGTACTCCCATGGACGCGCTCATAATACTTACACATTATAGATGTGTTTTGAATGGTGTTAACTTAGAAGCCTGATTTTTCATAGAGCACGTAACATATACTTAGGTAAATGAGTGCTAGTGTAATCTTTAAACACAACAGTAACTTATCATTGAAAAAATGTCAAAGATATTGATATATTATCTACTAGCTGTGCCAGCGGTGTCACCCGCGTTTATTGTTAATATTATAAAGACTATTTCCGTCATACATGATTTCTATGTAACTTTAACCATTAAGGCTGCACACGCGACGGAAGCTTAAAAAATGGAGTAACTTCTCCCGTTTTGCCAACATTTCCCTTCACTTCTCTGCTCCTATTGATTGTAGCGTGATGAAAAGTATACTATAACCTGCCCAGGAGTATGAAGAATAATTGTACCAAGTTTCGTTAAAATCCGTCGAGTAGTTTTTGTTTCTATAAGGAACATACAGACAGACAGACAGATAGACAAAAAATTTACTGATTGCATTTTTGGCATCAGTATCGATCACTAATCACCCCCTGATAGTTATTTTGAAAATATATTTCATGTACAGAATTGACTCCTCTACAGATTTATTATAAGTAAGATAGATCATTAAGTACTTAGCATATAGAATGAAAATGTAATATATATAAGTATAACAAATAAGAGCACAAACGATTACAACGTCAATTTGCCAATGCTTTTCTTGAACAAATTCTATTACTCTATTAGTTATATACTTATTGCCATTTATAGACATAATACCCATTAGAGTGTATGTTAGTATAAGTGAGAAGAGTACAAGCTTGCTTATTAAGATTATCCATATTACGTAAATAATACATGTATAAGCGAAGTCCGTAGCACTCAATAAAAACTCCATAAAGCGATATTAACGGCATCTGTTTAGATCGTAACTCACAAGTGTTCACGGCAACTGTTAGGTTGTACGCAAATGGGTCGCTACTGACTAGAAACAGATGATATTATCCACTTATACTTACTAACATTAGAAAGCTGAAGACAGTGGCTGATAGGTACAACTCACATTTATAGAAATGTATGGTGCGGAGAGGGATTAAAGAGAATAAAGCTACACCTGATTTAATCGCTCTCGGTGATATTCATTGACATAAATAAAAATAAAACTTAATTAATGAAATATTTTTACTAACACTATTTTGATAAGATTAATACTAACCCTATATGAACTGTATGAGTTGTTCGAAATAAATATTTATTATTATTAAAAAGTTTGTTTGTTTGTTTGAATGCGCTAATCTCAGGAACTAACGTTCCGATTTAAAAAAAAAATTCAGTGTTAGATAGCCCATTTATCGAGTAAGGCTATAGGCTGTATAAAATTGACCATAAACGCGAGTGAAACCGCGGGGACAGCTAGTTTATCATAATATATTTAGTGTTACTACATCCGACAGGGGAGAATAGAGGTTGTTCTTATGAAACTTTTGAATAGCGGAAAAATTCGTATTTCTGTGTTTGTCTGTCTGATGTTCCTAATATCTGTAACAGCTGAATTTATTTGAATGGGTTATAAGGAGTAAATTATGATATTTTTTCTTTTAAAAACAACTACAAGTCCGCGTAAAAAACCCTTTTTTAAGTATAATTTTAATCACGCGGCGAATTCGCAGGCAACAGCAAATTCATAACGGTTTTTAAAATCATTATTTACGATTTTTAAAAGACTTTTTAATAATCTTTTGCGGATTCCAGAATCCAGGACTCCATCCGAAAAAAATACAATGGGCCTAAAACGGTACATTTACACCACCGAACATATAATCATGTGTGAGCAGCCTTATTCGACAGGACTTAATACTGTAACTGGCAAGTTCTCACAGTAAAAATCCGGTAATGCCCGCCTCAGCGCGGCCACTGTAAATATTTACTCGCGGTAATCTGTGTGCTGTGATTCTCTAGGTGATTCGTGTTGGCACTCCGGATTTACGTGAAAGGATAAGTTTGATGTGAAGACGGGTGTGGATTTAAGAGGAATAGGTACCTAGGTAGCGCTTGATTTTGTTGTCTTGCGGACTCACTTTAGGTTATAATGTAGATGCAAAATGTTTTAAGTTGCAATATGCATTGGACAAGCCTAGTTAATCATAGGAATACTGTATATGGTCCGCACTGTTTGAACATAGCTCCGCTAAATAATTGAAAAGAGTGTAGTGACATATGTACCTATATTGTCTAGATTTTCTTAAATTAGCTTATATACGTTCCTTGTTTTATTATAAATATATTGAGGCTATATGTTTTATATATAGACTGGCCCGTTGGTCGAGTGGTCAGAGACCCTGGCCACGAAACCAAGGGTCGCGGGTTCGAATCCCGCTAGGGGCAAATATTTCGTGTGATGAACATGGATATTTGTACTCGAGTCATGGATGTTTATAAACGTATTTAAGTATGTCTATCCGTTCACCTAGTATCCATAGCACAAGCTTATAAGCTTAGTTTAGGACTAGGGAATTGGTGTGCCAGTCTAAAGAATTTATTTATTTTATTTATATATACTTTCCGAATCCGGTGGTAAATTTTCATTTTAATTTGTATGTACTGACGGTTTATAAGTACTTATTTGAGCCTACGTAAATAAAGATCATTTCATTTCATTTCATTTCATTTCATTTAATTTCATATCATTTTTTAACCGCACTGGCACCCTTATTCTAGTGTTGGTGCCATCTACTTTTTCGACAGATATTTATCTTTTAGATTTCCGATAGTTGTAACTACTCAGACTGATAAAATACAAACGAGGGTAGTCTCAAACCTGTAAGCTTTTACAACTCATCATATTTTTTACATTAAGAGCGGTGGTAGCTCAATGGTAAGGACACGCGCCTCTTAACCGAGGAGTGCGGGTTCAAACCCGGGCATGTACCTCTAGATTTTAAAAAATCTATGTACATATTTATACCACTAGCTCGACGGTAAGGGAAAACATCGTGATGAAACCTGCAAATTCAAACAACTTTGAATTTGTAGCCATGATCCAAAAATTGTCTGGTTCCCCTATCTTAGGATTACGAAGGTCAGATCGGCAGTCGCTTCAATGTAATTACCAGACTCGCTAAATCCTGGATCATGGTCTAAGCGGACCCCGTCTAAGCACGGGACATAACGCTAGGAAGATGATGATATTTTTTACATTCAAGAAACAAGTATTTTTCAACTGATCCTGTACGATAAAATACCTAAACAAACATAAAAACTGTCATTGGCCTCAGTAAAAAGGCAAACAATTCCCTCATTGATCAGCCCTGGTGGCGAGGCAACATTTTTTCCCGAAAGCAATCTGTGGGGACGCCTCTAATGAATCTAGCCGTAATGGCCGCTGCCCGGCCATTTGACCGCTGCCCAATGCCCACACTACTCAATGTAAGTAAGTATATAAACCTATGCCTAGATGGCACATTCGGTAGTGACCTTGTACTATGTGCCAAGAATCGTGGGTTCGATTCCTCCGAACATACACAAGTATTCGATAAATCATCAAGTTTTTCTACAGAGTACCAATAAGGAATTCTTTAAAAAAGCTTTACGTAGGCACTAGGAAGTGTAGCATGGCACTTGTGATAATTCTTGAAAATACCCATAGACTACGGTGATCGCTTACCCAGAGACTAAAAGTAGTATGCTAACATCGAAACCGTTAACATGTTAATCCTACTAAATAGAATCCAGCAAGAAACTCGGTAGTAACAACTCGTTTAGGATTGAAAAATAATATACTTAAGTATGTATGAAACGTGCATATTACTTAAATAAATATAAATAAATAAATATCCGACTACATCATATACATTGATCTGCTCTGAGGTTGTGTTACGGGTATCAGAATCAACAGTAGTATAACAAATAGGTACTTAAATATTAGATATTAATGCCCAGACACAGAACAAACACAAGTATTCATCATTGGAATGTTTGTCCTGGGTGGGGATCGAATCCACAACTCTTGGCGCATGGGGCAGGGTCACTACTGAATCTACACTGCACTCTGTCTACCTTGTGGATGGCGAGTGAGGAGAGTAGTGTTTCGGATATTGAGTGTTAGCATGTAGGTATCTAAGTGTATTCAAGCCTTAGACATACCCTAGACCACGGTCTTACCTAAGAACAGGCCATTACAATCCAATTACAATCTCCTACCCCGGCACGTACGACCCGCGAATAAATCTCTCTAAGAGCGGCAAACACTACATAAAAGATGTCGTAACGCGCGCGCAATCCACATCGCGCGTGTCCGCCTGGCCGGCAATATCGCGATGCCCGTCGGCTCATTTAATCACGCGGAGGAATTCGCTGGGTATGGAGAGGGCTTCCGAATGATATAAGTTTAAATGGCACCACACTATACAGCATCTTCATGGCATTATGACCAGCCATATTCAAATATTTTTAAAGTTATAGGTTTAAGTCGCTGTGTGCCCAAAAAATGTATTTTAAATTATATAGTACCGAATCCACTAAAGGTAGGTACGTGTGTACTGGGTAACTCTAATAACACTTATCTATGGTATCTATTTACTTATGCAGCGTGCTCACATCAGATGGGCACAAAATTTTAGATGGTGTGTAAATTATTGAACACCAGGTAGCCCAACCACAGAGTGCTGGCGGCCCGGTTTCGGCCCATGAAGACCATGGTCACTTAGATCAGGTAGTGAGGATGAGAATTAACGAATCTAAATAGTCAATAAATTGAAGCGACTCCTGAATATCTGACCACTGTAACCTATGGATCAGGTAAATCATAATCTCCCTAAAAATATACATTTTGGTCCTGTTGAATATTTTGAGATGTAGGTAAGATCTCTAGACTTCGGGGAAAACGGTTAATTCGATCGAATTCAATTGCGCTCGACTTATTTTAGTCTTGGTATACTTTTCTATAAAGGAGCGGGGGTAGCTCAATGTTAAGAAGCCGCGCCTCATTGATCCTATTGTTTTTTTTTGTCAAAGAAGTTTAATGGTGGCTTTTAAAAAGTTTGAGTTGTAGTTTTCGGTTGTAAATTTATTAAACTGATTTTATTTAGGCTAAGGTGTTTTTGAGTCCTGCAATTGGATACAGGACGTTCATCCTATTTATAAACTGCAAATTCAAAAAACTTTGGATATGTAACCATGTTAAAAAATTGTCTGATTCTCCTATCTTAGGGTTACGAAGATCAGATCGGCAGTCGCTTCAAATAACAGACTTGCTAAATCCTGGATCATAGTCTCAACGGACCCCGTCTAAGCACGGGACATAAGGCTAGGAAGATGATGATACTTTTCGATGATGATACTTGCTAGGCGAGTCCGGTTCTAAGCGCTACTTTCACTCAATTAAATGTGAAAAAGTACGAAAACAGTCCTTTTCCTTAATTTTCTTCCAAGGAGCTGACAAAAGGCGCGCGGACAACGCACGCTTATTGGACGAGTCAATAATGTACCTCGCAGGGACGGACCGGACGCGTCCTGTATATATGTTAGCCGGACGCCGGACGCTCACTAAGGCTGGTAGCCGCTAGCGCCAGTGGGGTATCTAGTTCTAATTGGGAGCAGTCCTGGATTGCGAGCGCGAAGCTTGTTAGCAAATATTTGACCTAAGCAAGGCCTTTGCATAAAAAATATATTTTGTTTGTATCTTTGTCTAATGGGGTCGCTTATAAATGTTACGCGGGGCTACCTCCAAATTTTTGTTTTCCTGGATTTGAATCGGCACACTCTAAGATCGGTAGTCCTATGAAAGAAGGCACGTTCCGCAAGCCGCTAGCGCTCGTATGCGGGGTTACCCCCAAAGCGCAGGACCCGTAGCATTTGCGATCTCCTGCTATTTGGCTAATCCAGCACTGAGAGCAGTGTTGGCGTTAAATCAAATGTCAAATGTCTCAACTAACATTGATTTTGCAAACCTTTTGAACCGAAATTGTTCTATCAGCTAACAACTTCTCTGCTTATATTCTTTACATGTTTGTAACATTTCATAATTAACCATATTAGGAAATATAAAAGCTCTATTGTAGGAACATTTCCATTTGTTCAGCTATTCTTTAAAGTAGTTTAAACAAAGCTGTACCTACAATCTGAATTTTAATAAAAATTGTCAGGTATTTTTAAGACTGTCTTTTAACTGAGCACTAACTTTTTATAAAGGCTATCAGGGTAAGAAAACACCGTTTCAAATTGTTCAGCTATTCCTCAGACTAGTTTAGACCAAGTTGTAACTATAGGCTTGAGGCTATTAGCGTTTTGTTCGTCTAGTGTGCGTCGCCACCCGCCTTTACTCTCGTAGAGCGTCATAAAGGCTGTCAGCGATAATGTTGGCTTGTAGCGCGCAGCTATGCGTGTTAGCGCTGATGGGTTTGTTTGAGCCCCAATTGGGTCTGTACGATATGGTGGACATGCAGAAATATTATATTAAATAATAATATAAGAACGTGGAGTATTTTTTTAATGTAGGTACCTACTTAATTGGGCAAACATACGCGTTCGCACTAAAAGTGGAAGTACTTACATAGGTAGCGTCGAACTAGGATGTGTGCTCGGGGACCTAGAATGGTATAGATCCGATTAACCGTCTCGATATTTAAAATGTTATATATACTATGTTTTTAGTATCGATATACGAAACCTAAAAACTGTTTGTACAGAATCGTTAATAGAATCGATTGCAATAGTTTTTTAACATGTTAAAAATAAAGACCATAAATGTATCGTCAGACATTTTTAAATAAATGGTTTTGTTAATTGCTATACCCGATTCTTAAAAAACATTTGAGTCGCTTTACATCCTAAAATACCCGCACCCTAAAACATTTGAATGGCTCAAAATCGAATGAAAAACATCGTAGTGCATGATTGCGTTAAACTCGCGCCACTTGAGTTAAACAATGGAGATTGGCGAATCGCAGCCACTTGAACATCTGTGATGCGCGATAATGGACGGTGGCTGCTTTGAACTGGATTGTTTGGTAAATTATGACGAATGCGTTATGGAGTTGTGCTCCCTACACTTGTAATAGAGCTTTAATACAACTTACAATTTTGGAAAATCTCTATAATTTTGTTAGGAAGTCGAAATTCTTATTTAAATAAACGGAATAGTAAAAAGACTCTGCGCCACTAGACGTTGAAGCATCTGCGGAGCTCCAACTTGACACGCAACTTACTTCATACATTCACTTATGCGCTCCACATTAGATCCGATATCTGGTATCAAGTCTGGTATAAAATGGCTTAACGCTGTAGTACCTATGAGAGTGCGGAATCCTTCTTTTTTATTAGCCCGTATTTAAATAGTAGGCAAGTACAATTTATAATATTTGCCTAGAGGATTGGTTGGTAAGTAGGATACATAAGAAATAGAAACATCATTGTTAAATATATCCATACGATGTATGTAGGTAAGTACCTATCATCACTTTACTCCCCATCTACACATGGGGTTTGAACTTTATAAAACAGTTATCAAGCACGAAAGGCAAATTCATGCTATCAAATAACAACCTTTCGAAAATTTGTGGTCCTTAATTTTGTAGTCACGGAACAAATATTAAGTGGAAGTGCCAAGAGGGTGTGGCAGTGAAGCTACAATATTGCGCTGTAACGCAAGACTAAGCATAGACTGCTTGTGTCTAAATGTACACCTTAATCCTAAAAGGGTAAGGGATTTGCTCCAATATCGACGCCATCTATTGGCGACAAGAAAAAATGTCTCAACAATTGAACTTGGTTAACGAAACTACTTTTTTAGAGGTATAATAAATTAAACGTTTTTCAAAAGAATGAAGGTATGTTTTCTGATGTTGAACTGGCTGCCAACCTTTATCATTGAAGAGGCACGCAAAGAAGAAGAAGAATCCTGCTCATTCCATAATTGTGGTGTATTATGTCATAAGTGGTGTATTTGTGTGAGTTGGGCTCTCTTAAATATAAGTTTGTGACATGCCCCTTATACTAGATTTTATTTACTAGATTTCTGTTCTGTTCTGTTTGTTTTTGAAGGCAACACACTTCGTTCTACGTACGTATGCAGATATTATTTAGTGATTATCAATTGTTAAAATGTAATCAAATGGAATGGAAAAATGGAACGTTTCTATTAAGTTCAGAAACAAAGAATCTTTTTTTGCACTTATGTGTCCTCGATTAGGAGCAAGATATTTCAAATACCAATTAATTTTAGCTAAATTATTAAATTAAATAAGATTTTATGACTTTCAAGCTTAGATAAGCTAGATTTAACCGAACAGGTAAGTACAACATGTATGTATGAAAAATGGAATCAATTTTGATTTCTGAACGAATTGACTTTTGTTTGACATTCATGACATTGACAGATAATTTTAGGGAACAAAATCAATTCCCCAAACAATTACGTAAAATTATTCCTTTTTTACAACTGAAACATGTACATAAATTAAAGTTTTACAAAGTACATTTTATATTGAACATTCACTATGTGGCAATTAATGAATTTGCACTCGTGCCATACGATTAGGCAGAGGTAAGTGTTTATAACCTATTACAAATATTTTTAATTGATTTTAATCCATTATAATTAAATATATCTTATTTTGTAGGCTGTTAACTCCTAAAAATAGTGGATATTTTATAAATGCTCTAAAGAATAAGCCCTCAGACGCGTTAAAGCGACATATTTCTGATTTAAAAAGCACCTCAGATAAGAGTACTAAAAGTAATATATTCCTAGTTTGTAGTCCTTGGAAGTTATGTACAGGCATTAGTGTAGGTTTAGCAGCGCGTGCCTTGTTAAGTAACGCGGAGGTGTATTGTAAAGCGAGTCAAAATTCGAGGGTTATACAGAGAAGACCAAATATTCACGATGACAGCGCTAAGTTTGATTGGAGGAGGCTCTTCGAGTATCTGTGGCCTCATAGATGGCTATTGGCTGCCGCTGTTGCTGTGAGTATAGTCTTGTATTAGTTAGATGGATTTATACATACATATACATAACATTACGAAGCAGGCGGAGGCAAAGGGGCAGCAGGCCCCTTTAACCACATTCAGCCAAAAATAAAACTCATCTGGGTTATGTGGAAAACTGTGAAAAAGATTGACAAATGGCTAGCTCACCGATATACTTTTAGTCACTCTTTACAACATCTTAGGCAAGGAGAATAGTTGAACAAAGTTTTTGAAGTGCCAATGAATATTAATTTTTCATTTATTTTCCGTTATAATGCTTCTCAATGACTCATAGAGTATACATACTTGAGTCCATAAGAAACTGTCACTTTTTGATTGAAACTAAATTACAAATTGTACTTATCAGTTTTCAATTGTAAAATTTTTAGAGTATTGCTTGAAAAAGTAAATTTAATTTAATTTTCCAGTCAGCTTTGGCAGTAGCATTCCTAAATGTATACATTCCTGCAATGCTGGGTGTCATAGTTAATGTGTTGGCGAGCATGAGAAACAATCCCACGGCAGACTTTGTGGAGGAAATAAAGCTGCCGGCTTTGAAATTAATATCTTTGTATATTGGACAGGTAATCAACACTATATTTTTTCTTTCTAGGTTTATAAATATGAAAGTAATTCTGTTTGTCTGTTACATTTTTACACCTAAACCGTTTTATAGATTCTCATAAAATTTTGTAAGTACATATATCAAAAGTTTCAACTGAAATATTAATTTTCTGTGAGCAAATCTGGAATATGGAAAAATTTATAAATTTTTTGTCACAATAGTACTCTGTAATAAACAGAATATTATACGGACAGAGGTTTACGCAAAAGCTAGTTTTGTTTAAAATGAGCTTATAATTAACACTAAGTCTTGGGGCTGATAGTTATGATGTTGAAATATATTTTAGGCAGCATTCACATTCTTCTACATCCACCTGCTGGCGCAAGTGGGCGAGCAAGTCGCGTCGCAGATGAAGCAAGACCTCTTCGAGTCCATACTGCGGCAGGACATGGCCTTCTTCGACCGGGAGAGAACAGGAGAACTGGTCAATAGGTAACTAAAATATTAATGGATTGTTTTATCTTGCTTATTTTTATTTTATTTTTCATGGCTGAAATTAGAAGACTGACAGATTCACATCGTAACTAGTTTAATACATCTTGGATTAAGTGAATTAGGGAGTAATCTAAAATTAGTTATTATGTATAACTTTTATATTTCTTTATATCACTACTTAATATTTAGGCATTTTATGTCTGACATGTTTTAAATTTGAACTTATAGAACTGTTCTCTAAACTTCTTCTACGCTTAAACTAATTTAAATTATAATTAAATTAGGCCAAAGGATTTGATTCTGAAAGGACAAAGAAAACTTTTATCACTATAAAATCTTTGTTAAAGGCATCAATCAATGCAGGCGGTCTCTTATTAAAATATTTAAATTCCAGGCTTACAGTCGATGTGCAAGATTTTAAGAGCTCGTTCAAGCAGACCATATCGGGTGGGTTGAGGGCGATCACCCAAGTCGTGGGCTCCTCTGTCAGCCTGCTGGTCATCTCGCCGCACCTCACTGGATTGACCATGGTCTGCGTGCCGTCTGTGGTTATTGGGGGCACGTTCATTGGTTCTTTGCTGAGGAAACTGTCTAGGGAAGCTCAGGCACAGGTGGGTTCGGAGCAAGAGCGAAAAAGAGATAGAGAGAGATATAGAGAGAGGGAGATAGCGAGAGAGAGAGATAGAGAGAGAGAGAGAGAGATAGAGAGAGAGAGAGATAGAGAGAGAGAGAGAGAGATAGAGAGAGAGAGAGATAGCGAGAGATATAGCGTAAAAGAGAGAGCGTTAGCTAGAGATAAAGAAATAGCAAGAGAGTACTTTAGCGAGAGATAGAGAAATAGCAAGATAGAACTTTAGTGAGAGAGTTAGCAAGAGGAAGATAGAGAGAATAAACGTCCGAATATTTCAGGTTCTTTTTCTATATTCCAGATAGAGAAATCAACACTAGTGGCGGAGGAGGCGATATCGAACATGCGCGTGGTGCGCGCGTTCGCCGGCGAGGAGAACGAGGCGAGCATGTTCGCGCGCGAGTGCGACGCCGCCGCCGCGCTCAGCATGGAGCTGGGGCTGGGCGTGGGGCTGTTCCAGGCCGGCACCAACCTCTTCCTCAACGGGTCAGTGGCCAGCGGTACCGGGACACGTTCATGCTCTGAGCCGGGCGTGTTCGCGCTCTTGTGCGATCCGGCTAACGTCTTTAGTAACTGTCCATCATTGATATATCCATCCAATTGTGCTTTCATCCATGCATCATCAGTCTAACAACTCATCCTTCTGTCCATCTACTCTTCCTTCCGTCCATATACCTTTCCTTCCGTCCATCCGTTCGTTCTTCTATCTGTCCATACATCCATCCGTCCATCCATGTTTCTTTCCTTCCATCAATCCATCTATTCGTCATTCCGTCCTTCCATCCTTCTATCCTTCCTTTCATCCATCCGTCCACCCATCCGTTCTTCCATCCATCTGTAACTTCCTTCCTTACATCCGTCCATCCATCCTTTCATCCATCCGTACTTCTATCCGACAAATGTATGGAAGGACGGATCATCATCTATCCATCATATGTCTATATGATGTACATCCTCCCATCCATCTGTCCATCCCACTTACCACCCGTCCATTCTTCCATTCATCTAAGGCTTTAAAACTTGTGTGCTTATTAGTCGCACTGGTGGTGATAATGTCATGAATGTGTCGGCAGCATGGTCCTCGGCACGATGTTCCTGGGCGGGCACCTGATGGCGAGCGGGCAGATGTCGGCGGGCGACGTGATGGCGTTCCTGGTGAACGCTCAGACGGTGCAGCGCTCGGTGGCGCAGCTGTCGCTGCTGTTCGGCGCCGTCGTCAAGGGGCTCAGCGCGGGCGGCCGGGTCTTCGAGGTGAGCGGGTGGGGATTGCAACCCAACTAATGAAGCTGGATCCAAAAGAAGCAGAGCTACAATTGTGTTGGACCTAGCTAGGTTGCCTCCTCCACCTAATCTCTATTAGATTGAAATTTAGCGGAATGAGGGTTTTTTGAATTAAAACATCAGATAGATGGCGTAACTGTGACGTACGGTGTTGTCACCCTCCTCATTGGTAGGGTTTCAGAACAAACTGACATGCTGTCAACAAGGAGCCAATAGTGACAGTGATAAGACCACGAGACTCCCTCGTGCCATCTGGCGGTTTTTGTATTTGTGAAAATCCTCACTGAACCATCATAAAAATTGTGCTCAGCTGGGTCCGGAATTGCAATCCCTAGATGCTATAGTCTTGGGCGCGATGCTCCTGGGCGGGCGTCTGATGGTATTGACTTTATTTTTTGTGGTTCGACATTACGCAACATTGGTGTCGTTGGGGATTGATAAGCCACCCAAACTTTGGATTTTTCCGGCTTTTGCGCAACCCAAATTACGCAAACCGCAATACCATTGTTAATTCCATATCCGTAACACAAGTTATAAAAATAATATATAAATTCTCCAGACTGACGCATTAATTCCCTAGTTCCAAACTAAGCTAATGCTTGTACTATGGATACTAGGTGAACGGACAGACATAATTAAATACTTATAAACATCCATGACTCGAGTACAAATGTTAATGTCCATCGCACGAAACATTTGCTTCTAGCGGGATTCGAAGCCGCGACACTTGATCTCCTGACCAAGGTCTCCTGCCGCTGATAAGAGATACTTAACTTGGAGTCAAATCTATATATGATATACTATTTCAGTATATAAACAAGGAGCCGCAGATGGACACGTCGGGCACCAAGGTGATCAAGTACCACGAGTTCCACGGAGACATCGAGTTCAAGAACGTCACCTTCGCTTACCCGACTCGGCCTGACGCGGTCAGTCATGGATTAGTCAAATTTTTCTTAACTTTAGGAGGTATTTACATAGCATACGCATAGATGCGTGCGTTGCGGAAAATCGGAATGATGATGTAAAAAAGAGAGTTGGTCTGAAAGACAGCGTCGGAGTCAAGATAAAGAGAAGCATGCTCCGGTGGTTCGGACATGTGGATATAATGGATGACGAAAGATTGACTAAACAGATATACAATGCGAAAGTGGAAGGATGTAGGAGCCGCGGAAGGCCCGGGCTCACCTACCACGGCCAGATTGGTCGTGTATTAACAGAAGGTGATGTTAGGAGTCATAAAAACCGTAAAGCTTGTATGAAAAGGATCATGAATGTTGAAGAACGAGTGAGGTGTGTAAGGATCGTGCCATATGGCGTTGGGTTCTCTCCGCCTATCCCGCTAGGGAAGTGGCGTGAAGTTTAGTTAGTTTGTTAGTTATGTATTTATAGATTACGTCACAAGTAAAGGGGAGGCGATTAATAAAATGCGACATTGTGTAAGAATGGGTGCGAGGGAGCTTTAAGTTTTGTCATATTTGATTAACGTAAAAAAAACGATGTCAAATTTTGGAATTTTGATGATATGACAAGCAGGGGGTATATAATTCGTGTGACGTAATTTATAGATATAATCACGCCTGAATTCTGGGAAAACTCGGCGGACCTCATCATCTTCCTAGCGTTATGTCCCGTGCTTAGACGGGGTCCGCTTAGACCATGATCCAGGATTTAGCGAGTCTGGTAATTACATTGAAGCGACTGCCGATTTGACCTTCGTAACCCTAAGATAGGGGAACCAGACAATTTTTCGATCATGGTTACAAATCCAAAGTTGTTTGAATTTGCAGGTTTCATTACGATGTTTTGCTTCATCGTCGAGCTAGTGGTATAAATACTTACATAGATTTGAAAAATCCAGAGGTGTCCGTACGTGCCCGAGTTTGAACCCGCACTCCTCGGTTAAGAGGCGCGTGTCCTTACCATTAAGCTACCACCGCTCTTCGAAATAGATTTTTATGGGACACCTCCGAAATAGCAACTATTATTTACATTTGAATTTTCAGATAGTGTTAAAGAAATTCAACTTGCTGATACCAGCGGGTAAGACAGTGGCGATCGTTGGTACGTCGGGCAACGGGAAGTCTACGATAGCTGCTTTGTTAGAAAGGTATTATATAAGAACCATATATTTATAAACATACATACATAATATTACGCCCATAATCCCCGAAGGGGTAGGCAGAGTCAAAGGGGCAACAGGCCCCTTTAACCACATTCAGCCAGAAATAGAACTGGCTGGATTTGATGGAAAATTGTGAAAATGTATGTAAGTAGTGAAATTTTTATTTCTGCTATTGATTTTTACTTTTTAATTATTTAACCATGGAATGCATAGTTGTATATTGAATACACCTGTTATGTTACCATACCTCGGCGTAAAACATATTTGACGCTCCATAAAGTAATAAATATCCTCTACTGATGATTATGTTAACCACTCCAGGTTCTACGACGTGAACGAAGGTGAAGTGACGATAGACGGCTACGACGTACGCGATCTTGATCCTAAGTGGCTCCGCGGCAGAGCCCTGGGGCTCATCAGCCAGGAACCTGTTCTTTTCGCTACCAGCGTGAAGGAGAATATTCGTTATGGGAAGCCTGAGGCGACCGACGAGGAAGTAAGGTTTAGTTTAGGGCAGTGCTTCTCAAACTTTTTATGCTATGGAACCCTTTTAGGAAGCGAAGTATTTGACGGGACCCTAAAACAGCGCGGGCGGCGTTCTGCGTTATGTAATAATCGACTTTTAACGGATTTTTCCCCAGGAGTTATGATATTTATGATCAGTACCAATTTTCGTGGAACCCCCAGAAAGGCTTCACGGAACCCCAGGGTTCCGCGGAACACACATTGAGTATAGCTGGTTTAGGGTTAGCGACTCTTTACTAGATTCTAAGACGAGAGCGAACCTCTGGCGCTGGTCTCACGAGAATCTGAAGCTTTCTTCAATGCTATGGTACGGTTCTTTTGACTGGCTCGATGGCGCATTTGGTAGTGACACTGCCTCATGCGCCAAGAGTTGTGGGTTCGATCCCCCAAACAGGACAAACATTTGTGTGATGAGTACTTGTGTTTGTTCTGTGTCTCGGTGTTAATATCTGATATTTAATTATATATTTGTAATTCCACTGTTGATTCTGATATCCGTAACACAAGTGCTTAAGCTACTTACCTCGGAGTATCAATGTATGTGATGTTGTCGGATATTTTTTTTAGGATCTTAGTAAAAATCTTCCGAATTTGGTCCACAAAAAATCTATTTTAGATACTCCTGCGCATATGGCGCTCAGTTTTCTGCGTACTCCGCTCGAAATTGGCGTAAAGTTAGTTAGTTAGTTAGACAGTTTTCAGAGCCGGAGGTGTAGCCTTATATAAAAGTCAATAATCTGGACAAAATTTTTATATTCGCCTTTCCCAGGTGGTCCGGGCGGCCATGACGGCGAATGCGCACGAGTTCATCAGCGGGTTCCCGCGCGGGTACGAGACGCTGGTGGGCGAGCGCGGCGCGGCGCTCAGCGGCGGGCAGAAGCAGCGCATCGCCATCGCGCGCGCCGTGCTCAAGAACCCGCCCGTCATCATACTGGACGAGGCCACCAGGTCACCTACATACATACATACATACGTACATACATACATACATACATACATGCATACATACATACATACATACATACATGCATACATACATACATACATACATACATGCATACATACATACATACATACATACATGCATACATACATACATACAT
The DNA here is from genome assembly GCA_951394215.1 of Glyphodes perspectalis. NCBI lineage: Eukaryota > Metazoa > Arthropoda > Insecta > Lepidoptera > Crambidae > Glyphodes > Glyphodes perspectalis. The sequence continues at coordinate 11,891,158 of OX596217.1, forward strand.
ACATACATGCATACATACATACATACATACATACATACATACATACATACATACATACATACATACATACATACATACATAATATTCATCACAGCTCACTGCTCACTGCTCCTTAAAAATATTTTAATTATTAAAACTAAGTTTTTATAGGTGGTTACATTATCTATGGTACGTGTTTCAAACAGAAAGGACGTTAATTCAACCCAGTCACGTACAGATAGCGCGCGTTGAAATAGTTGAATGCAGTCGGGGCCTAAGACGAGACATACCTGAGCTCTGCATTCAACTCGCGCGCTATCTGTACCTCTGCATTTATCAAATCTTTTTTTCTTTGCTTTACTACTAGCTTTACAGGAAAAAAAAACTGCTCATTTTCACGACGAATAATTTTTCTCAATTTTGTCAGCTTTTTCTATCTTAACGTTACAAAGGTCAAATGGCAGTCGCACTATAGTTATAACCAACTAAACTAGCATTACTGTCTCGTCCAGGTCAGGATCTAGGCTAGGAATCCGACGATCTCTAATTATACTAACCTTAATAACCTCAATACCACCAGTGCCCTGGATTCCGCGAGTGAGAAGGTGGTGCAGACGGCGTTGGAGACGGCCGCTAAGGGCCGCACTGTGCTCGTGATCGCACACCGGCTGTCCACAGTGATGAACGCGGATCTCATCGTGGTGCTCAACAAAGGGAAGATTGTCGAGGTATGCTCTATTTGAGACTGAGTGCAATAGGGTATTATCCTCAACATTTTTTATTAGTCCGTAAGTTAGATTATCAAAAAATATTCAATATTTTTTTTTTGCTTTATCTGATACTCGAAAAATGACAAAGACACAATGATTCAAAGATCTGAAATTTAGCGCTTTACGTCACTTGAACGGTAAAATTTTACACACCTAGTGGCGTCACGCGGTACTTTAACGCGCTGTATCGTCACCATGTTTAGATTGTTTAACAAAAGAAAAATACGTAAGCAATATTTTTGTTTGTAATCTCAACAGTGGACTATAAGATTTTTTTGAGGAAAGTGGCCTATTAACAGACCAACAGTCAGACCGTTTACACATTAGATTTTAATAGATATGCTATCTTGCAAAATTTTATATTTAGCATCGAATGTATTGTCGCACACAATAAGTTGTTGACGAATCGGATCATATGCCTTCGTTAATTAGAATTTCTATTCTACAAGTGATTAACCTACTTACTTTGGAATTAATTTATTATATATGAGATGTTCTCTGATATTTATAGACTTCGATAGTCGTATGATTGGTCATCCATTCGATCCTAAATTCTCGAGATATTAAAATTGTTTGCTTGACTTTAATTTTCACGTATAATGAGACCTGTGCATTATACATACTATCCCTACGAAGATCGCTGCTCCAACAAACACATATAATATTATTTTAATTTTTAGATGGGAACCCACGATCAGCTGAAGAAACAGAAAGGCTTCTACTGGAACCTCATCAAGCAGCAAGACCAAGACCCTGACAGCTCCAGAGACTTATGAGAGTGAGGCAGTTAGTATAAGTAGTACAATTTGTAGAAAATATCATAATCATAGACATGCACGAACATAGTATGGTGAGGAAAGTATGTTGCATGGATATAAAAATATAACTTTAAATGATATCATTATAAAGGCTGAATTGGTACTTTTCGCATTGTACTATGTTTATAAGTGATGCAATAAATATTAAGATACAAGCCTTTGTTTTGACTGACGATTGGAAAGTAAGGTTTTGGAAATGTTTTGAAAAGATATTGCAAATAAAGTTACCAAAGTATGCTGCGAAAAGTAGGCACCTTTATGCAATGTCATATCACATTAATGTACAAGACAATTTGTAAAGAAAATTATATATTTTTTGACATCGTTAATTTTTGTCTCAATAAAGCTACTACTGTTTATATAGGATGTACATATGTTAAAAAGTGTTAATCTTATTTTTCAAATTCATATCTTAGACGGCATCTTCGATAGTTTTGCGTTTTCTTAATAATCTATATCTGTATTTAAGGCTTTTATGTCATATGCCATCAACGTCATGCCCCATTGTGTTTGTTTCATGGGAATGGCATACTTTTCTGTATGTGTACTTTGGTAATACGCCACAGTGTTATAAACAGCTGGTGTTCAGTCAGATTGGTTAAGCATACCGTGCTTTCTTGTTGATACTTTAAGGCAACTTATTTTTTTATTAGGAACCATAGCAAAGCGAATAATAATTTTTTTTACTAGTAAATTGGGTGCAACCAGTAGCTCTTTAGTGTAAAACACTACTATTTGCTAGGTAGCTAAGCGATGTATGTATAAATATAATAATTAAATTAATTAATTAATCTTATGTTGGTCTGGCACTTAAAAAGAATGTGCCAACTGTGTTTCTAGCCTAGCATGTCGTAAAAGACGACTAATCAGGTTTTTGGTATGCGATTGTGTAGGCGACGAGCTAGCCACTTGTCACTATTTTTTCACAATTTATCCATCTTAAGGGAGGCGAGTGAGTGTGCCATATGGCGTTCGGTTCTCTCTGCCTACCCCGCTAGGGAAGTGGCGTGAAGTTTAGTTAGTTAGTTATCCATCTTATCCAGCCCAGTTTTGTTTTTGGTCGAATCTAGTTAAAGGGGTCTGGCCTTTTGACTCTGCCTACCCCTTCGGGGATTATATACGGCGTCATGTTATGTATGTAAATAAATAAATTTCATTAACCCATAGCAAAATGTTAGGTACATCCAGTGTTTGAGTCTCCGCTCTTCTCTTGCATAATTTAATTACATGATACGATAAAACCATTAAATATTACGATAAAATTCAACACCAATTGTTAATTTCAATATTATTTGAACTACTTTAAATTCGTATTTGTACTCTAGTTCTTGCAAGAAAAAAAAATCTATAGTGTCAGCTATACCATGTATTTTTTATATTCATATAGCTTTACTAGTTTTTGAGATATTAACGTTTAAAGTAGGCAATGAACGCGCGCTCAGTTCGCGAAAAACCATTAGCGGCGCTCATACATATATACATACGGAAGCAGTCACAAAATTTTCGTACCAGGAGATAATAGTGTAAGGGACGAGTGCAAATAGGACTTAAGAGTGTACTATTCTTTCTAAGTATCACAATATGGAACAAACTTTGGAAACTGGAGTTAACTTAAAATTGCTCTATGCTCTGTCGTATGCACACTTTTATTAGTTTAATGCTTTGGAAATACGTAGGTGACTTTTTTTAATTAATTCTTGGTATAAAATAAGTTTCTTATATTTACTTCGGGATAAAAAGTAGCCGGTGTACTTTCTTAGAGTCCAACAAAATGCATGATCAACGCAATCAGTTAAGTAATTTAGTCATGAAGATTCAACAGATAGACAAAGTTATTTTCGCATTTAAAGTACTAGTAGATAAAGATTGAGTTTTAACATTGACATCGCTTAGCTATTTCATGAAAAGCTTATCTGTAACTTGTAGATTATAGATCATTTAATTGACAAGTCAATGACATTTATGTACTTTATTTCTCATAAAACTGCCTATAAATGCGTTTAAAGTGTATTAACAAGCATGAGTACCATTTGTGTCTGAAAATTTAAAACTTGTTATTTTATTTTAAAACATATTATGTAAATTATATTTTTTAAATGTACTTTGTAAGTGTAAATGTAAGGAATAAAATTGCTGTGAAGGATAATGGTTAAGGTGTATAAATGACTGATTGTAGTAGTGTTGCCGCTCGATAGACCAACTGTGTTTTTATCGATAGGCTATCGATAGCAGCAATCGATTCTGAAAACTATCAACTATCCATAGTCTATACAATATTGAAGAGCAATACACATTTCCGATATCTAGTACCCTAAGTCTCACTCACACATGCATAAAAGGTGGCTTCACGCTGCAGTATGACAGCGCGGATTCCTTCTTTTTTTACATAACCGTACTAGAAATTAACGACTGTGACAGTTGACAGTTGACGATGACACATTACATTGAGTGAAATTTAAACCTGATAGCTTCGTTGGCGAAGTGGTCCATGACTCCAAATTGTACGAAAAATCCAACATTTTTCGTACAATCCCATTCACACACCGGGATGGTAAACAATGAAGTAGATAATTCTGAACTGAGAATCTGTTATTGATGATTAAACTGACACTTGGATACAAGATTTATCAAAGAGACCCAATTCAGGACCTTTTTTGGTATGTATACTCTTTCGACAATCTATTAGTCATACACAATAGGGATAATGACGCCATCCAAGATTAATACCCAGACATAAATCAATTTTAAAAACACGTTATTTAAGACTAAGTCATACATACATTTCATCTATTTGCACATTGTGTTTTTTTATTGATTTAAAAACAATAGCCAGTCAGTTGAGTATACTGAGCCGTTATGACACAACTAAGTATTTTCATACAAAATCTATGGCAATGCGAAAGTGGAAGGATGTAGGAACCGCGGAAGGCCCAGGCTCACCTACCACGATCAGATTGGTCGTGTATTAACAGAAGGTGATGTTAGGAGTCATAAAAACCGTAGAGCTTGTATGAAAAGGATCATGAATGTTCAAAGGCGAGTGAGGTGTGTTAAGATCGTGCCATGTGGCGTTCGGTTCTCTCTGCCTACCCGCTAGGGAAGTGGCGTTAAGTTTAGTTAGTTGATATCTATGGCAGCATTGCATTTTGACAACTCTTTGACCAATCATTTGACATATGTATTTTGTTAGTACATATGTCAAATGATTGGTGGTGTCATTTACCCTATTGGTTATATAAAAATACACACATGTGTGTATGTAGTATTGGATTGTCGGGTGCCATGTCACATATGTTGTGTAAATCCTTGTTTGTATGAGTGTGAAATGACAAATATTATAAACTGTTTTGTTTGAGTGTTTTTCGTAAATAATTTAACTATTTATTTGGTATATTTATTGACAATACCGCTTGTTGAGTGTATTGAGAATAAAATATTGTTGAATCACGATTTGTTTTATTTTCAATGTAACTGTTTGTGTATATAAAATTACTATATTTGTACTATATTATCTTTTATTAGATACTATTTGAAAAAAGTGTGTTATTTATTTATTTATTTAAATTTGAAGTATACATAAACTTATACAACACATTACGTATAAATAATAATGGTGTTTTGGAGGGAAAATACAAGGTAACTCAAAGATTAATGAAGAAGAAATTTGATCCGAAGAAATTTAATGTTTATTGCATACTGGATCACCAAAATTGTTTGTACAGTAAATTTCAATAACACTGACAAATTATTTACATAATTAACTAACCGTAACTAACTACGTTTCATTAATTACATAATCAATATTTACATGAAATAACAAATTTTAGAATTAGACAATAATAATAAATATTATTTTTTAATTTCAAGTATACTGATGGTAGAGTTGCGAGGAAAAAGATGGTTCATTCTCATGGTACATTTAATCTCTTTCGAATTCCCCCTTTGGAATAGAGGGTTGTTCGTTTAACCCTATTAGAGTTCTATAAATATTGCCAGCAAATAAGAATTATACAAGATGCAATGAAAGCCAGTCTCCCGATTTGAATATGGCAATTGTTAGGAAAAATTAATATAATATTAATGTTTTAATTTTAATTATTAATGTTTTTTCTTTTGATGTCACCTAGTACAAAAATATTGAGTTATGTCATTGCAAAGTCATTTTTAAAAGACCAACGTTTGTAGATACTGCTGCGCTGCGATGCCATTTCGCACACCTTGCGCCAGCGCGTTACCCCTCCTGTATCATTCATTGCATTACATGGGAAGCGTGTGTTATACATTATATAAAAGTGACAATGCGAACTTGGTAATTATTTCGGACAAGATTTTAATTGTGAAAATTTTACCAAATTTCTTTTTTTCATAAATTTGATATATTAGCGATACCTAAGGCCTGGAAAAAAATTGGTGAGTGGTATTAATTGCATCTTGTGTATATAAACGAGATACATTACATCTTTTCACTCGAACATTTGAGTAACTAGATAGAATTTAATAACACTATGGTCTTACCATGCCATAAATTCTTAAAGAATCTGCCGATAATTTTAACTTCATTATATGTATATTAATTTAAATTTCATTAAGTTAATTCACGATAAAGTGAATTCGATATTTTTTTTACAAATTGTTGATTTATATATTTTTTTATTATGATGCATTAAACAGTAGATGTTACAGTATTATTTAATAATAAGTCAAAATAAATTAATAATAAAATGTAATTGTAATACAATTAACACAGGGATGACAAAGATATAACGTAAGAATTGGAAAATAATGGAACATACTTTCAGTTACTGTAGGTACAACAATTTTGTGCAAAATTGTTCGCAGACAATTTCTTTAGAAAAATCTAAGAAAAATCCACAAGTTTTTTTTAAATTTCATTCAGTGGTAATGTCAGTTGTTTTAACAGTGCTGTTTGGGATCTATAATATTTTGATGCTAATATTTGCATATGTGTTATGTTCCTTTGGACATAGTAGGCATAGGACCTAAAATATGTAGGTACTTAAGTAAGTGGTGTTTGAATGTTTGTCTTCTATGTAGTTATAGGGTAAAAACATAGTTTATGAAGGCATAAACCAATTATTCGTTTGTGATAAAAGTAAGTACCTACTGCGACGAAGAGGAACTGATTAACTTGAACAATTTTTTATTCAACGTAAAAAAAAAAAAAAAATTAGCACGCCATTTTTCTTAAATTTTTCAAATCGTATCCAATGAAGTTGACTATATTATTTTACAAAGTTATTTTGCTCTTCTGCAACGTAGATATTTATGACTTAAACACTGTTAGAAGTTAACTGATAAACCATTAGATAAGTGCGTTTGTACAAACAATTAATACCTTAATACTCAATCTATCCTAAATTTTAATTCCATGGAATTTACGTACAATTCTTATTTTAATATTTAGATATTATTCACATATCTAACTGTTTAACTAAGACTCGTCTTTATAAATAGTTACAAACAAATATGACATCACGCCCATAATCCCCGAAAGGGGTAGGCTACATACATATGTATGTATAATATGAGTATTACATACATATGTATGTATAATATGAGTATTTATCTGTACGCTTATTTTTTGGATGATAACAATTAGATACAATACTTATTGTGAAGTAAGAAAGTCTTAATTAAGCAGTTAAATTTTATATCTAAAACAATTAAGTAAACAAAACAAACAGATTAGTATTAAGATGGAAATAGAGTCCAACCCTGATATTTAATCTATGGAATGACAATGTAATAATAGTGTTAGTTCAATAAAGCGAAATATTGACTAGCTCGATGGAGCATTTGGTAGTGACCCTACCCTATGCGCCAAGAGTTGTAGGTTCGATCCCCACCCAGGACAAACATTCGTGTGATGAATACTTGTGTTTGTTCTGTGCCTGGGTGTTAATATCTGATATTTAAGTATACATTTGTAATACGACTGTTGATTCTGATATCCGTAACACAAGTGCTTAAGCTACTTAGCTCGGACTCAGATCAATGTATGTGATGTAGTCGGATATTTATTTATTTATATGATTTTTTTTGTCCATTTACAAAAAGATATACAATTACAATCACGCTTAGAAATCGAATTCAAATTTAAATGTTTTATTGCCACTAAGTGTATACATGTTGAATTTGAATCTTTATCAATACACTTTTTATTATAGAAAATAAACATGACATACCTTATTTAATTGACTTAATTTGGAATTATTATTATGGTTATAACTTGGCTATTAATATATTTTGGTTAATATAAAAATAGCCAAACTTCAGTGTATATGATGGTACTTACAGAATATTTGCTCGAAATGAGTAATTTTTGATATCTGATTACAAATGAGTACCTAGTTTAATATGATTTGTGAAATACTATCCTTGCGACTTTATGCGCTCTGTAGGATTAGAAATATTTACAGTTGTTCGAGTATTGCTTGTATATACAGAAGAAAATATTTCCAGATTTGATAAGTGGCTACACAATTATCTGTAAGTGGCCAAGATGTCAATCTAGCGCTAAATGTTAATTATTTATAACATTATGGAAAAGTATACGAGAGCTAACAGTCGATTTGATTTTTGTTTTATGTATGTATGAATTGGATTCAGGAATACTTTTTTGTAAATTTTACATAACAGTTCTGGAAGCTTTGAATTAAAACTTATAAATAAATTAGACGAATACAGCCGTTGAAAGTTATGAAACATTTTTATAGTCCACTATGAGATTACAAAAAATATTGCTTACGTATTTTTTCTTTTGTTCAACAAACTAAAAATTATGAAGATACAGTGCGTTAAAGTACCGCGTGACGTCACTAGGCGCGTAAAAATTGACCGTCCAAGTGACGTAAGGCGCTAAATTTCAGATCGTTGATGCGCTGTATTTTTGTTATTTTCGAGTATCAGATATGGCAAAAATACGCATTAAATATTTTTTGATAATCTAACTTAGGGACTAAAAAACAATTTTGAGGATAATACCCTACTTAATATCGTCATTACTTTAATTTCATGATAACATTTGACAGCAATAACCACATTAATTATGATTCGACATCGAAGCTTTTTGTTTTGATAATTAAATTAATTGTGGTCATCCACAAACAATAAAGAATTATAACTATAAAGACTAATTTAAATTACCTATTATCTATCAAATTCCTTTATAAACATTCCGCTTAGTTATTACCTAATAATTCCTATAGTATACCTAGTAATTCCGATAGTACGGATAGACTAATTATTATTACAAATTGTTTTACCTAATTGAATCAACTTATTTTACAATTAAATACACGTTATATCTTAGAAACAATCAAAGGAAATATCTAAAGGTTTGTGAACCGCATTCTGTGGACGGTGGAACCGGCATTTTTTTACTGAAACAGTGTTTAATAAACTTTGTATTTGAATGAAATTGCTTGTAACAGACTTGAGGGTGAGAGATAGGTTCAAAGAACACAGAATAAAACGGACTGTCTCGTAGTAGTGAGGTGCATATTTGTCTGCGCTTGCGCACATTGCGTCTCGCTCGGTGTTACAAATATTAGAGGATGGATTTTAGATCCATCTTCTCATGTTCAGGAGATAGCTCTGTTAAACAGATTGAACCTTGTTCGTGACAACTTGAGTTCATAGCCACACTACCTATTCATTAAATTTGCCTCTTATACTGTTTTATGTCTGCTGGGTCATCAAGATCTTCTTTTATCGAAATTGAGTACCACTTTCATAATAAGTGGCACATAGACATAAGTCATCGTTCATACATCATCGTCTATTTCAAGATAACTGTACTAGCCATTTGATGCTGTCAGTATTAATGTTGATAGTACTGTCATACTGTTATAATAATACTAACAGTATAACATACTGTCAAGAATTCTACCATAAGGGATTGCAATCCAGGGGCATTTTAGCTAAATGATGGGCCCAACTGGATTGCTTAATCCAGCATTCCAATCTCTAGTACCTAGGAATTGAAATCCAACGGCAATAAACCAGCACATGTCGCTGAATTCAGGGCAGCTAAAATTTTTTGGCCAGATGGATTACTGGATCCAGCATTGCAACCTAACCATGACTGTTAAAACGAGAACTACATTCGACGTTTTCTCGTTCTCGTCTCGGTCAGTTGCCGGTTGTCAGTCCCACCGTCCGTCAGCAGTCAAGGTGCTGACTCAGCGTCATCGCAGGCCGAAGTGCAGCAGCGCGGAGCCCAGCAGCAGCAGGCAGGTCGCGCTCGACGTGATGCCGTGGATGGCGCTCGTGTTCCGCCGGAGGATCGCCGCCATTTTGTTACCTGGAAGAATAGAGGTTAATTTGTTTACTTCCACTTTAGCTGAAATGAGCATGAAAAGGATGAGAGGTTTTATTAGGTCACAATGGGTTGTCATCGTCTTGGTCAAGAGAGAAAGTGAAGATGAACACAAAAGAAAGCTGCTTGGTGGCGTTGGGTAGAAGTCCGCCTATTTGAACTATTTCTTGGGTCATTTGTAGGTAATAGGTCTAACGCTCGGGTCTCACCTCTTGAGCTAGATAGCACGACAATTTATCAAAGAGAATACTGCCACAGTACAGTAAAAGTTGTCTGGGAAAAGAGCTTTGCCTCAAGATCCCATACTGCACAGCAGGGCTTAATACTATTGCCTTACGCGTGGTACAGGCCGGAGGAACAGACTAACTCATAGCGTGATTCTGTAAACCTCAGAAAGTCTGAGCGTTTCTTGATGATGTTGGATATCAGGGTTCGATTCGAGAGCAGTGGCCCTTTGAGACGAACACGTGTGTAGACGCCGGCTCGGTGTTGCTAGCGCTCCACGTGTTGTTCCCGGAGTCCTTGAGCGTGACGCCGCGAACGGTCTGCCGCGACTGCGTGTGCATTCCCGGTTTCGTCTCTACGACTAACAACTTAAGCTTAGACTTCAGGAATGAGACCTTCTTGCTCTTCTTCAAGAAGACGGTACTGCGGTGGACGGCCCACCAGCGGTAGTATGTTATAGGTAAGTGGGGATGTAGTCTACACGCGTCTTACCTGATGACCCAGACCGGACTAAGTTTAGCACTGGTTTAGCTCAAAGGGAGGACTCTTCCTCGAAAAAACTGACACTATTTAATGCCTAAGTTCTTACTCTAAGACAGTATATGAGTCTGATCGTCTTTGAGTGACTGATAATTTTAGATGATGCCAGAAAAAAGAGCTCAAGATGGTGTCTGTCACTCCGTATCAGGGTTAAATACTCACTGCCCTCTGAGACGAACACGTGTATAGACGCGGGTTCGGTGTTGCTAGCGCTGCACGTGTAGTTCCCGGAGTCCTTGAGCGTGGCGCCGCGCACGGTCAGCCGCGACTGCGTGCGGGGCCCCGGCTCCGTCTCAACGGTGATGCCGCCGCGCGTCGCGTCGTAGTTGATCATGCGCTCGTTGTGGTACCAGAACACGTATTGAGGGGGGGTTGGGCTCTGGAAGGTAAGTTGGGTAGATAAATTTATAAATACATACATAGGTATGATGATGCATATTCCTAGCGTTATGTTCCATGCTTGGACGGGGTCTGCTTAAACCAAGATCCACGATTTAACGAGTCCTTTAATTGAAGCGACTGCCGATCTGACCTTCGTAACCCCGTATAGGGGAACCAGACAAATTTGCATCATGGTTACATATCCATAGTCGTTGGAATGGAATGTGCACGTTTCATCACGATGTTTTCCTTCGGTTAAGAGGCGCAAGTCCTTATCTTGAGCTACCACTGCTCATACATAGTTATGGATGTTTGCATGTAAGTGATAATGTGTACTTTTATGTCCGCAAAATAACTAGAGTTAAGGGAATAACAAGTTCCTTTAATATAGATTCGTTGGCACTAGAATACATTGAAGCGGTGGTAGCTCAATGGTAAGGACACGCGCCTCTTAACCGAGGAGTGCGGGTTCAAACCCCGGCATGTACCTCTAGATTTTAAAAAATCTATGTATCCCTCACCGTCGAGCTAGTGGTAACTAGCTCGACGGTGAGGGAAAACATCGTGATAAAACCTGCAAAATCAAACAACTTTGGATTTGTAACCATGATCCAAAAATGGTCTGGTTCCCCTATCTTAGGAAAACGAAGGTCAGATCGGCAGTCGCTTCAATGTAATTATCAGACTCGCTAAATCCTGTATCATAGTCTAAGCGCACCCCGTATATGCACGGGACATAATGCTAGGAGAATGATGTGGGTACTAGACTACATTCCCATATAATTGCAGCAGTATAATTATTGAGTGCTAAAACTTAATGTTATTTTTATTAGTAAGAAAAATAAATTACGGTCGGTCTTCAAGAGAAAAACAAAAATATACCTAGTAAGTAAAATATATAAAAAGCAGTTGCGTGATCAAGTAGGAAGCCAAAATCTCTCAAAAGTAGGCCAAAAACCCCTACATCAAACAAAGGGGTACACGTTTATTCATTAATAAAACATTGTTTCAGCAACAAGATGCCGACCAATCAGAAAACGTCAAATACAAAACAAATGAGACTGGAAATAGGGAAAATTTCCCCGAAAGCCTTTCACATGCGATGGAACAATTCCGATTGAAAAATGGAACGTACGGAACTATGCCGCAAATCCGCCGTATTGTCTCGCGATCTGTAAATTCATTAGGTACGTTCCGACTGGCAGAACTGAAATATATTTGAAATAGAAATAGAAATAGAAGTATCTTTATTGATGTAGGCTCCACAAAAGCACTTATGCATAGTCATAATAATACAAAAAAATATTCTACCGCCAGGTTCGGAACGTTGATTCTACCGAGAAGAACCGGCAAGATACTCGGTAGTTACTCTTTTAAATCGCCATGTATTTTTTTTTGATACCTACTTCTTGTTATTTCAAATACAATTTATTTAATATATTACAATAAAATAATAAAGTACATCATGTATGAATTAGAGCGCAGACTGTAGATTTTTATCATTTAAAAAATCTTCAATTCTATAATAGCCATGTTTCATGAGAAATAACCTAATAAGACATTCACAAATACTGTGGCTTTCTATTGGCCTAAGAATTTCCAAAATCGGTTCAGTAGATCCAGAGATTACTTATACAATCTTGATAATTAAAGTATCTATAGATAAAACAAAGAAGTCGCTTCTCTCTGTTAGCTTAGATCTTTTAAACTGTGCAAGGGATGTTTAAACGGTTTTCAACAATAGATAGAGTGATCCAAGAGGAAGGCTATTTAAATTGCAAAGTTTAATATTGTATTTTGCTCACCATGTGAAGCGGGAGCAGGTCGCCGTATCTATAGGTGCCCCAACGATTTTAAGATAAAATTCGCTAATAATTAAAATATTCCTATCACATTTGGGTTTACCTTGGAATAGTTACATTACTGTAGCAAATAAATATAAATAATAAATAATATAATAAAGAATAAATTAAAGCTTTAAGCTACGTATACATAGTAAACTTTTGTTGAGCAACAAAGTTGAAGCATCTTGTTGCTGAGTTGCTGTCAACAATGCGTGTTGCAAAGTTGATCGCTACTTGTCGAAATGTTTTTGCGCCACGATCAGAAACTCAATGTTGAACAACAGTTGCTCAAGTTTATAGGTAGATTATGAGCACGTGGCTTTATTTTTTAAAGAAAAGATCAGCGATTTCTACACAGAAAAGGTTAAAATAAGATTGTCACGATGCCTCAAATACGTCCCAAAAACGTCTATCAGTTCGGTATACAACGAAACGGCGTATTCCATCACGCAACCGACGACTCTGAGTTAATAAAACAAGCGATTTTACGATTATATCTGCCGGGCCGTAAAAATGTCGCATGGCCGTAACATTTTCATACGAATTCGCATTAAAGATGGAGTAGGCATGTGTTGAAAATTCGTAAGCGCCCGGCGTTTAGTTATTACGATTTTATTCTCGCGTTTCGGGTATTCGCGTTAACCCTGGTACGTGGGAAGAAATACTTTCCTGTAAGTATTTCTTTGGTAGCTACTTTCTCGGATGTGTGACTTTCCTTCGCAAATCCTTTGAGGGTGGAAGGTGGTGCTTAGCGGGAAATATGGGTAACTTTTAACAAGGCATATTTGGGAAATGGGATTTTACTGAGAAATAATATTAGCGCGATATGCCTTTGTTGTACATGAGTAGATACTTCAAACTACCTACTCACTCACACTTGTACGTACAATACCACTTGCAGTATAATAATGTAACGTGAAAGTTTAAATACTCAAATTGATTTTTTTTGTGTGGATAATAAAAGCAATAAAACTAATAAATAATAAAATTTTAACAGGCATTATTTGTAGTATTATTAAGCGAAAGGTGTATGTAAGGATCGTAGCAAATGGAAGTACGTGATCTCTGCCTACCCCCATGGGAAAACGGCGTGACATTATGTATGTATGTATGTATTATTTGTAGTGCAGTGCAGAAAAACATAATCAAAGATTAAAATTGAATTAGCCTTCAGACTGCATATTTTTTTTAACCGACTTCAAAAAAAAGGAGGAGGTTCTCAATTCGACTGAATTTTTTAATTTTTTTATAAGATTAAGACTTATTTCTGTTTCAAAGACAGAATAATACTTCATACAGACAATCTAGGATTGAGTGTGCAAAGAAATGAAGATGAACTAAACGATCGCGTGCGTATTTAATGGACCTAGCTTTATAAAATAGTCATCGCCATCTGTGTGCCAGTGCCCAATCTAAATCTAATTTATCTATCTATTTCGAAGTTTATTGCCTCAATGACATATTTTATTTTATGACTAGCACAGATTTTATTATTTCGGCGCCACTTTGGTCTGGCTATACAGCGGTCAGTTTCACTGGCCTATTGCCCAGGGCTGGTAGTAAAGTTACTGCACTAATGGGGTTAAGCCAGTTTAATAATGTCTAAATCTTTAGAATTAATTTTAAGTAACTATAAAACTGGCGCCCAACTTGTGGTTTGGCGCCATTTGATTTATTTTGTAATTATAGCGGTGTTCAGTCATTTGATATAATTTAGACGAATTGATAATTTTATCTTATTGGCTTTCGGTAGTTATATTGGAGTTCTCATTGCCAAAATAGGTTACTAATGCTGATTTATTTAATGTGAGGTTACCTATATCCCAAATATCTATATCATGCAGCTAGTATCATTAATAACAACGAAACCGGTATGTGTACTAACCTTTTCTACAATACAGATGAGGTGTATGACGCTCCCAAGGTCTACATGGTGTTCCCCTGAGCCCAAGATGAAGGCTTCCGGGACGACTATCTGCAGACGCACGTAGTGAGACACTATACCGGTCCGCGTTGACACCTGAAAAAAAAAAGAATATGTTTTTGAACCACGGAACCAATAAAGATATAGGATCGTCAAGATTTACGCCTGAACCATTAGACATCATGTGGCAGAAAATTGCTAGGTATCGTGCAATCACTGGTGAATTGAAATTAAAAAAAAAAAAAAAAACAAACTATGGCCCCTAGGGTTTCGGTATCGGCACTAAGCGAAGTGGGACAATCCCGTGACGACGTCTTCAATTAGTAGTATCTGGAGTGCAAAAATAATAAACTCCGGCGAAAAAAAAATAATAATAAAAGAAGGCGGGAAGCCTTCTTTTCCGCCACGATACTGTCAAAGCGCGCCAAAACTTTTATTTTTTACGGAAATTGTTACTATGGGCGCGCTTGCATTCCGTTTAGTGTATTTATGACCGATTGCGACAAACATATTACTGTCTGTTAGTAGATAGCCTCAGTAGTCTATATATGAAACCAATATGATTTCAGCGTGGTTCCACCACGCTGTTCAAATTCCTTGTTGGTGCAAGAAATACTTTGTTGAGTATTTCACGTGACATACAAATTGAAATGTCTAAACGTGCATACCTATGTTGGTTCTATGCTCAATGAAAGCACACCAAAGTACCGGAAAGACCTTTTGTGTGCTTGGCATGGGGACATATCTTTAGGTACTTACCAAATACTGACATGATTGTACTCTACTCTTACTGATGTGTTTAAATTTTCATAAAAAGCTGAACAATGACCGACATCTTTTTAATTGATGTTTCCCAATAAGGACACAATTTAAAGAGTCGTTTCAGTATATCCAGTCTCAATTTAATCAGCAGTCTTCTACCGGGAATGTTTAGAAGAAGATGGTGTATCATCTCATTTTTAGACATGTTAATACACAAAATCAACATGTCAGAAAGTTGCGAGAATGAAATTGAACAAGCAAAATGTTGGTAACATTCCTCTTTCGATTAACTTGGATTAAATAATTTATTTAGACGTTGGAAGGTACGACGGAGAGTATTAATTGGACTAACACACGGTAGCTCCAAATGAAGATGAATATTATTTCAATGCGCCGGTGATAGCGACATTTATTGCAGAAGTTTTCGTTTGGTTATTGCATTTTGGTTTGCATTTGACTATCCTGAAGATCTTTCTGAAAATCCCTTCGTATTCGAGCTCGCTTTAAATGGTCAATTTTGGAAAAGTAGTAATAAGCATTGAACTATTATTAGTAAAAATAGCTCAATGGTAATAAGTGGCTAGCTTGTTGCCGACACAATCACAAATTCAATACGCAATCCCCATATAGTTAATTCCTATACGATATCTCCTGAAATACAGTCGCCTTTAATGACATGATAGGCAAGGAACATTTTTTTCAAATCTCAGACTAACAGTGTCGGAGCGTGGGCTAACATAGATGTGGGCGAAGTCGCATCAGCGAGGTCTCTTTTCTTTCATTCCCATAATCTACCCAAATCTATCTTAACAAACATTCTTGCAAAGGGCATCGCGAGACCTCTTTAAGTGCGTGGCCGTGGGCGAGGGCCCACATCGCGCACCAGCTACGCCATTGCAGACTAACATGATAAATTTTCGTTCAGAGAAAATATCTCTGATAAACTAAATAGATTCTAGTAATGATACTAGATGGCGCTGGTAGTATATTACTTCGAGCTAGTGAAATTTTTAATCCAACCTAATGTTATTTTTGGCTAAGTAATTAAATTCTTGCATTCTGACTACCCCTTGGGGGATAGCAGGCATAAAAGCATATGCATTAGAGTGTGGTATATATACAATTATTTTATAAATTTGCCTCGCATGGTTAATTATGATACAATGATGTAAGCGACTGTATATTAATCGAACCAGTAGGAACAAGTTACTTTTTGTGAAAACGAATAATATTTCAATAAGCTCGTGAGTGTACCTCCTAGTAACGAATTATTGAATTAGACTCGATTTGATCACTATTCATACAGGCGTGTATCGTTATAAAAGCTTGTAGCGTGAGCTTAAATAGAAATTGGTACCTGTGCCGAATGGAATGAATCGAATATTTGTAAAAAGTTTGACTTTTTCGATATTTTGAATCTGTTATGTTGATTAGACCGATTCATCCTGTTTAGTTTGTTATGTTATAAAATACAGAGCCGAAAAAAAATATTTTTTATTTTTAATATAGCATACCAAATAAAATAAAACAACATTTGTACGAGTATACTATAAAATGTGACTAATAGTGTGTTTTTTGTATGTTCTGACGATTTATAAGTGTTTATTTAAGCCTACGTAAATAAAGATAATTTCATTTCATTTCATTTCATTTCATTTGTGTACGGGTTTGTGAAAACGTTTGTATTACACAATTCTTTTCACAATTTACCATCTAGTATTAGCTCAACTTAATTTTATTTTTGACTAAAAGGGGTAAAATCCGGAGAGGGGGTTTCCATTTCAGTGGTCCTTGGGAGCTGCACAGACCTGTCTGTGCCGCCGGTTTAGTGAAGGTAGGTAATGCACTTTTCGCTTTAAAAATAACTACTGATTCTCAGCTATTGTGGGCGAATCAATGTGGGAACAAGTAATATTGGTATTGAATTGTTCGAACTGACTGAATTTTGCTTTGAATAGATACTTATTTATTGGTATAGTAGATTTATAAGTATATTTTAAGTAAGTAAAGTAGCGTAGTGTAAATTCTTATTGCACTTTGTGTAAGTACGCTTATTTAGCATGCACTAAGCTAACAGCTAATTGGAATTCTTTATAATTTATTAATCCTTAGTTGTAAGGAGAGCAAGCTTCGTTCGGTTCTCTCTGCCGACCCCGCTAGGAAAGTGGCGTGTAGTTTTAGTTAGTTAGTTTAGTTAGTTAGAGTAAGCTTTACAAATGTGTTCTATTTGTGTAGTGCTGATATTGGCAAAAAAATATTAAATGTTATTTTATACTCATGTCTCTTGCATTATGTAAACTTCAAGATCGTGGATATACAAGCAAGATGATAAGTATGACAAAACTCATAAGGTGACATAAAACTATCTCTCACTATGAGCGGAGGCGACAGTTTATACCACTTGCACCGGCTTCTCTCGGTGACATTACAAAATTTAGTTCCAGCATATTACTTACATTAAATCTCTGAGTGCTGTTATACAAATATGATTAATATCGTTATTGTATTCATAAACTTCTATCTATCTCTTTTTAACAAGTCTACAATACTGCACGTAAAAAGAGACAACAACATACCTATTAACTTAACTATTTAACTTAACTATTTTCGGTAACATCATCAAGTGACGTCATAGAAATACCTAAGTGAAGCCGGCTTACCATTTTGGTTCCTCGCTTTAAGTTGTCAACGTCAGTGATATTTGCAGTGCATTGTGCCAATATTGATAAAATTTGTGATTATAACATATTCTAACTTGTAAAATTCAAAAACATCGTCATAAATATTTTTTTAGAGACTTATAGTATGTAAATAAGTAAAGTGGAATGACACTACACAAAGGCGCCATATTTGTTCCTCGCTCAAAATTGGGCTTCACTGTTTCGTAGTTAAGTCATCTCCATTAGTTTCAGTACTCAGAGCATTAAATACATGTCTTGTCACTTAGCGACCGAATGCGCTTTAGGATATAAATCCTAAAGCGCATTTGGTCGCTTATTGCTTACTCATGTAAGGCGTATCAAATCAACATTGGGAAACTAAAAATCAAATTCAAATTTTGGTCTCCGATTATCGTAAACGGTTTACACATTCGCCAACTGAACCCAATCCAGCCGTTAACCCTTTCGAACAACCAACGCAAAAGTTTTTACAACCCAATACTACGAGGGCAACAGTCTTAAGGGCGATTGTTATTTTTGCCATCGAGATAGAAATCCGTTTTATTTGCGTTAACGTTTTTATCAAACCCGCTCCCACAACGCACAGGGCACCCAAATGACTTCTCAATACGTGAAATCATTTTCTTTATGTAAATATAACGATTTGATCTGCATACAACAGAGTCCTTTTTAAAGATTCATTCGCAAAGGAGAGGGTTACACTGTTGTGCAAAAAATTACTCCAGATTTCGTGGGAGGATTCTGGAGGATTCTCTTTAATAATTCTTATATAGAATTGTGAGCAAATAAAAAAAAAAGAAAACGATAAAAGATGACACTACTAATCATCATGATCTTTTAGTCAAATTGAATAGCGCTTTAGTTATAGATCATACATATATTTTAGGGCAACTACTTTGCAACTTAAACGTTTATTAAAAAAATATATTTGTTTATACAAATAGAGGAAACTGCGGAGTATTAGTACCAGCCGAACACGTCTGCATAGTGTGCAATTAAAATAAATCATCAAACCGCAACTCCAAACTGTGCGTCGGTTATTTTGGCCACCAGTTTACTTGTTATTTTTCACCGCCGAAGCAGTCTTGTTTGTCGCAATCTCGAGGAAGGAAGCAATGGGTTGGAAGAGCAATGGATGAGTTTATTCCTTTTTACAGGTAGGTACAAATAATGGGTGTTTTTATGAGTCCGGCCAGCTCGACGCTGAGGAATGTGCTCATTATGCCGAGTAAGGAATTTTATTAAAGTTATTTGGTTCATGTGGACTTGTGACGAAAATGCGACGGTACTGTTTGAGTATTGGAGCCGGCTTTACAATTTCAGATCAAGTCCAGAATTACTTTATGAGCCATCAATAATTTTTAAGGTGATGAGGTGGTGATGATACGTACTTAGATATTATGTGCAACTGGATTTTTTACGGGCCTAGATTACAAAGTGTTTTTTTATGCTTTTGGGATTTTTAGAAGCGAGGAGCATTATTTTTGAAGTCTTAAATTTAAATTTATCAGATTTCTTATCAGTGTATGCAACATTTTAAATATAAGGGAATATAGAAGAAATAATTAGTCATTATAGTAGGTGTTTGGAATTATTGTCTAGTTTTAGGCCCTGAATGCAACAGGTTTTTCTACACAGAGCCAAGTGTAGCTCAAAATTCCAAACACTTCGATAATAAAGAAGCAATTATTGCTTTTCTTCCAAATATAATCAATATTTAGATACTCATTGTCAGAAAGAGATAATTAAACTAAAAGCCAGGCTAATTCTAGACAAGGTAAAGACCTTGAAATTCCGTCATCCTGGTAAAGTTTTATCATAATCGATTAACCCCAGTTATTCAATCTTCTCCCAGTCATCTAGTTCATCTTAATTGACTGTAACAGTTAATCGCCAGGTAAATTAAAAGGTCCTATCATAATCTCAAACATCTTTGTCTTTAACCGCCATGCCAGACGATTTAACCTAAACAAGTTCTTTAACTTTATTCGGGACGTGTCTCAGGATCGCAGTGACAACGCTTCGGCACTCGTAATCCGGAGCATTTTCCTTTGTGATCACAAGCGATGTATTTAATAAAAAACTATTACAGCGTCCCTTTCTGCCGGCAGCTTGCTTACAAAGCTCGCAACCACTAGAAGTCACATCACGTTCACTTCTGATTGTTTGTCGGTTCTCATGTATAACGCATTGTTGCTATCCCTCCATTTACCTACAGATGTTATCCTCCACGAAATTTGCTCGCGACTATGAAAATAAAATATGAGAGATACGACCTTCCTTGCTTCCTTGCCCGGGCAATGTTTGGCGAAGTTTTTTTATACGGACGATAAAGTATTTGTTTATTTCCATGCTGCTTTTTGGGACGGCGCATTTGGTTTGAACATTGATAACAGATTGCCTGTTTTTATTGGAGCCTGTGAGTTATGTTGGGTGTTTCAAGTGAGTCAGTATTTCCGTGTGTTAGTTTAAGATTTAGACCCGTAGAGCTTTATTAAACTGGGGGATAAGAATGGCGTTTTATATCCGGAGCGTTCAGGTTTGGCGCACGTATCTGTAAATTGTTCAACATCTAAGAACGGATTTATGGAGTTCGTTCGGTGGTGAGGAAAAACATCGTACGAAAAGCTCAGAATACGATATGATTCAATCTGTTTGGTTGCCTCATCGTTATTACTATATTATCAAGTGAATGTTGAGGGTTGTCAGTTCAATGTTATAACCAGCTTAGATGAGAGCTCATTTTACTGGTGTCAGCTGCAATTGATTTAAATGATTTCGTAAAAAAAAAATCAGATTGAAATCTATCATAATTAGACGCTCATTATGCTAATATATTAACTAACTAACTAAACTTCACGCCACTTCCCTAGCGGGGTAGGCAGAGAGAACCGAACGCCATATGGCACGCACGATCCTTACACACCTCACTCGCCTCTTCAACATTCATAATCCTTTTCATACAAGCTAATATAATATTAACTAAATAATAAGTACATACTTCCTTTATCACTAAATGAAGCTAGAAGAACGATTGATATAACGAAAATAAAGGTCATTCTGTCATTTTACAGCTGTTTTATCAACTTTTTTGTTGCAATGTACCACTGCGTTAAGATGCACCTTTTGTATTTAAGACTGTTTTGCTTGCTCTCAGGTTTTTGCTACTCTCTTAACTTCAACGATTGTATCATTATCGTTACATTACATATAGTGCTCCCGTTTATTTTATAAAAGTCTAGAAAGAGTTGAATGTAGGTTTCTTTTACCCATATTGGTCTGGGACTTAAAAATAATGTGCCAGCTGTGGTTCTTGTCTAGCATGTAATAAAAGGCGACTAATGGTTATCGGGTTTTAGGTAAGTGATTGTGTAGGCGTAGGCCATGAGCTAGCCACTTATCACAAATGTTTCACAATTTACCATCTAACCCAGCCCTGTTTTATTTTTGGCTGAAAGTGGTTAGGAGGGTCTGCTGTCTCTTTGACTTTGCCTATCCCTTCAGGGACTACGGGCATGAAGTTATGTATATAGGTTTCTTTTTATCGAATATTTGAAGAAATTTTAAGAAAGTTTCGCATAAAAGGTTTTAAGGTTATTTAGAAATTTTTGCTTAAACCTTAGGGCTTCCGTTGGTCTGGTGAGGAACTCAAAATATTGTTATGGCTGTTACAGCATTAATAAATTCTGCTTATGTCTGTCATTATATGTATTGAATATTACAAATATGATGCCGTTTTTGTCATTCAAAATTGGGGGCTATTTCGGCAAGAATTATCTATAATTACTCAAGCTTTAGTTTAGTCTAAGTTCTTATCTTAGGAAAATTGTTTTAAGATAATCCTAGATTTAAATATTTGCTTTCCCAAACAAATGTATAAGCCAAGTTCTAAGAAATTGTTCTTTAAAGTATTTTTCGTTCTTCAACCGTAATTTTAACGGTGTAAATCCGACAAATCTGTCGTATTTGAGCGTGTAATCCGGTGCTAACAAAAGAAGCATTTTACAAATATAGGTATGGATACTAGGCGTACTCGTAGACGCGGCTGTCCAAGGCGTCGATGGTGGGTCGAGCTCGCTAATTTCTTACAAAGTGGGAAGAAATGGCAGAGGAGTGGCGGTCACAGGGGGAGGTCTTTGCTCAGCAGTGGGATTTAAATGGCTTAATAAAAATAAAAAAAGGTATTTGTACGTATAAGACGTTTTGCCACCTGATCACTGGAACTTTCTGTAGGAACTGTTAAGTAACCTGTAGTTATACTTATCAGTAATTACATGAATGTTGAAGAGGCGAGTGAGGTGTGTAAGGATCGTGCCATATGGCGTTCGGTTCTCTCTGCCTACCCCGCTAGGGAAGTGGCGTGAAGTTTAGTAAGTTAGTTAGTTAGTAAATACATACAGTTCTAGTGATTAGATGGTAAAAGTTATATTGTTTGTTATTATTTAACATCTTAGCTTAATATACTCGGTTCTCCGCCGCCCCACAGATATTGTAACCCAGGACCGATTTACTAAATAAATCTTTTTAACAGTTATTTAAAATGTGCCACCCCCAACAAGTGTCACCCGGGGCGGACCGCCCCCTTGCTCCTACCATGCTACGCCACTGTATTCAACCGATCATCTTGAAATTGTGTATACAGGTTTTATGGGGTACAGAGAAGGATTTATGTTAGGTTTAAGAACTTTATTATTTCTCATAAAGAATATAAAACAATTCACTTACTGAGAAAAACAAATAATAGGTAAATTGTAGGCAAGACAGCAAGCGTATCTAAACAAAGGTAAAAATAAAAAAAATAATATGACGAGTAGAAAAAAAAAAAAAATCGCAAAATATTGCGACGATTGATTGCTTTTATGTCGCCGAGGTATTCTAAAATTAAATCTACTATAATGCGAGCGGTGCTGCGGGTTAAAAGTTAGTAATAAGTATTACATGACTGGCTCGATGGCGCATTCCGTAGTGATCCTGCCCGATGCGCCAAGAGTTCTTCGATCCCCATCCGAGACAAACATTCGTGTGATGAATACTTGTGTTTGTTGTATCTGGGTGTTAATCTGGGGGCACGGCAGTGCCCCCGCCAAGTCGAGCAAAAAAGCGGCACGGCCGTACCATCCTTTTCTCGAAGCAATTCAGGCCATTTTCGACCCCCTGTAACTTCGTTGTGGATAAAACTAGAAGACTGAATTTTCAGTGACCATGCAGGCATTGTAAAGACACGGTATATTTCAAATTTCATTCAATTTGAACCAGTAATTTAGGAATTATAATGGGTCAAGGTTTCTTAATTTTGTCATTATTTGTCGTGGTCTTAGGGACTGGACGTATTAAGACAGAAAGTCACTTAAGTAGAGACTGAATATATTAATAATCGACTTGGTATTACATGGATCTCACAACTTTTTACCGTAGAACAACTGAGTTGCGAGACTTGGTTTTTTTGACAAGTATTGTTTTTGATGGGATATTTAATATAATAAGTATATATTTGATATACCACTGTTGATTCGATATCCGTAACACAAGTGCTTAAGCTATTTCGGAGTTAGGGCAATGTACATATGTGATGTAGTCCGATAATAATTATTTAAGTAAAGTATTAAATTTTAATACCAATTATTAGTAGCGTTCTGCGATTTAATCTGAACCCGAAAAAATATGTATTAACCATTTGGACCAAGATCATTAATACATTTTACGTATTGGTGTGTAAACGGTGACTTCGAGAGTTAATACTTTAAAACCAATTAATTAATTGTGTTGTAATTTAAAATCTATTTCGACATCACCTTTCGATATGTACTCAACACTATAGAATGACATACTTTAGTCAATCAATCATTCGGTGCTTTATAATTAAACATTTATAACGTGACTTCCAGGACAATGAATTTTATAAATTGTTGACCTATTCAAGCTATTTGTTTTACTTTTAAGTACAATCGCCTTTAACCAGATTAAGCCTATGTAAGTAAAAAGGTTTATTTCATAACCCAGCTCAGTTTGATTTTCGGCTGAACTTAGTTAAAGGGGCTTGCTGCCCCTTTGACTCTGCTTACCCCTTCGGGGATAACGAGTATGATGATAAGCATGTAAGTCTAGGTCGGTTATAATATTATGAACTAGATACCTAATAGATGTTTAAAAGTAATTCAATTAAAATAATCTTATTATGTCTTACTAAAACATAGCATATAGGGGTGTATTAAGTATACAACGAATTGACTGGCCCGTTTATTGAGTGTACCCGGGCCACGAATCCCGCTAGAGGCAAATGTTTCGTGTGATGAATATCGACATTTATACTCGAATCATCGATAAACGATACTAACTTATTTAAGTATGTCTATCCGTTCACCTAGTATCCATAGCACAAGCATAAGCTTGGTTTGGAACTAGGGAAGTGGTGTGTTAGTCTGGAGAATTTATTTATTTTATTTATTTATATCACTCGCAACTTGAATGCACTGTATATCCGCCAGTGTTCGTTTGATAAAAAAAAAATACCAGTTCAATATAAGTATGTGGGTGTTCATATCGAATATTATAGTATATATGTATTTGTAATACCATTTTTTTGATTTTGATATCTGAAGTATCGGATTCAAGTGTATTCCTGCCAATTAAGTTACTTTTACTCGATACAGAATAACATATCTTTATTAAACTTTTTTCAGCGGAATCCCAATCGACGCTGAGACCCCATATTCCACTTTTTGCTTTTACATTCAAACCAATCACGGCTCGTCGCGAAACAAAAAACGCGAGCAATTTTTCGAGAATGTTTCATTTCGCAAAATCAAAAATGCGTCGCGATCTACCGTTAAATCTGCATGTCTACAGATAAGTAATCCAATTTTGCTCAATCATTTTTATCGACGAGAGACTCAAATGGCGAGGGGTACGATTTTCGTTTCGGCGTTAATTAAAATTTTCGCATTCGATCCCGTTCGGATTACGATGAGCTTCAATAAATTCGATTTCGCGTACAAATAAACATTATTCGGTCAACACGTTTTTTGGGTATCATTGGCTATTAGTTATTTCTCTATTGAAACGAATATTATTTATTTTCGATATTGTTGGAGTGTGTTCAGCTAATGAGTTATTTAATTTGAAATGGAAACAAATATTTGCTTTTTGTACCACGGAGGTGCAAATGAGCATACGGCTTGCCTGTTGGTAAGTAAACATCACCGTTGGCTATGGAAAGAAGAATGGCAATATTTTATAGTGTTTAATACCGGCACTTATTTATAACTATGTTTTTTTTTTAATATAAAGCTCTGCCCTGCCTGTCAAATGATATTTATATTTTATATAATTATCTTACTATGTACAGGTCCTCAAAAGATTGGTCGTACCAATCTTTTAAACCAGGCCAATGTTTTTTTGCAATAATATGGGTGTTCCAAATAACATTCTGATCTTGCTTGTCGGTTGAGGGTTTGTTATCCATGGATAATTCATGGTTAACCTATGTAAAATTAATGATTCACAAGTGCTTTCTTGAAGCCTACATAAATAAAGACATTTTGAATTTGTATAGTAGTACGGTTAAGTACTGCTAATTTACGATTATTTTTGTCTAGAAAGTGGTTCATTTGATATAATGCAGAGATAGATAGCCGTCTGGAGGCTGTACGAGAGTGACATTAGGTAATATAGAAACAAAATGACTTACATGGGCTTCACTTAACAAAATTCTTTATTTCCAGTTAATTTGCTTATGTGTCACATGTGATAATGCAACATACATACTACCAGCGACCCGCCCCGGCTTCGCTCAGGTAGACATTAATTATTTTCTAACCTATCTTTTTTCAAAAGATTCTATAGCCTATGTTAATTAGAAATAATGTAGCATTCTAATGGTGACAGAATTTTTTAAATCGATTCAGTAGTTTTTGAGTTTATTCGTTACATACATACATACAAATATTTTTACTTTATAATAATATTGTAAATGACGTGTGCAATTCCCGAAGGGGTAGAGAGAGTTCAACGACCAATAAGCTCCTCAAAACACATTTAGCAGATAACTAAATTCAATTAACTTAGATGGAAAATTGTGAATAAGTCAATACAAATTAAGGCTAATCTAAATATATGTATAAATTTTTATATAAAAAGTAGTTTAAATGTCAGAGTTTGACAAACACCGAATGTGTTTTTTATATAATTGTTCAGGTAAATATTACACAAAATGAAAAAGTAATTTTCTCGTCAGAGAGTTACAAACATCAAATATATGTGTTTAATCATCATCTTTCTAGCGTTATGTCCCGTGCTTAGACGAGGTCCGTTTAGACTATGATCCAGGATTTAGCGAGTCTGGTTTTACATTGAAGCGACTGCCGATCTGACCTTCGTAACCCTAAGATAGGGGAACCAGACAGTTTTTGGATCATGGTTATAAATTCAAAGTTGTTTGAATTTGCAGGTTTCATCACAATGTTTTTCCTAACCGTCGAGCTAGTGCTATAAATACGTACATAGATTTGAAAAATTCTCAGGTACGTGCCCGGGTTTGAACGCGCGCTCCTCGGTTAAGAGGCGCATGTCCTTACCATTGAGCTACCACCGCTCTAATAGGTATAGGCTCCTATAGGTATATTGTACAAATAGGCGGAAAATGAGTAGACATTTTCCTGTCTACCTTTTGTTATGTTAAGAGGAATATCTCAGTATTCTAAAGTATCTGTTATAAGGCATTCAATCGTCCCTTTGTAAATTAAAACCGCATTACTGTGGAAATTTGAGGCGAACGGAAGGCGCGGCTTAAGACGTCCTGCGGGAAATTCGGGACCAGTCGGGAGATTAGCCGCGTCTTTAATCACAGGAGTTATAGATTACATTCATAAGAGAATACGTTTTGCCCTTTATAGGTACGTTTGTATTAAATTTCGGTGTTGAAGGTAATTTCACGAATGAGTTGTCAGGATGTTTTTTAAGCAGTTTTTGCGTTGTAGTCCAGGCATATTAGGATTTTACCTCGGAATGTGGGATAGTCGGCTGTAAATTTGTATAAAGCTTTATTTTGAGACCCTAAAACTTGTCTCAAAAGCTATCGTAGGGTGTCCGGATCTTCAGATATCCCAAGGTCAAAGGTAAAAAAACGATTTATTGCAAATATCTCGATTCCTATGGGTTTTATGCTATTTATATTTATTATAAATATTGTAGTGGAATAATTATCAAACATTTTTGTTTAAACATTTCCTTTATATCCTGAACCATTTTCGAATTTGCACAGATAATGTTCCAAATCTCTGTATCTTACAAATTCCAAAATGGCTTAGTTAGAGGGCGATTATGTGGAGAGAAAAGTTACAAAGAACAATGAAATTTCATATATTTGCAAACAATCTTCGCTTAAGGCTGACAAGTGTACTGTTTTTTGTTTTTAAATTTCTTTTAAATTTCACTTGCGCACCACATTAATTTGGTATAATGCTGATTTTTTTCTTTTTTGAACTAATTGTGATCAAAGAATGAAATTTACTTTATCATTCACGACGTTTTTTCTTATCTTTGATAATATAATTAAAATCAATATTAAAGATACTAACTAACTAACTAAACTTCACGCCACTTTAATAGCGGGGTAGGCAGAGAAAACCGACCAAATATACTCTTCTTTGTTGCTGGAGTACATTTGATATATTCAATACATCATTAGTGAAGTTGGCTTTATAATTAATCGCATTTCGGAATTAACAGAGTATTAGTATACCTATTAGTAATAACATAGCCCAATACCCGAATACAATGTGAGAATCCTTTCATTACACATACAATGAAAGGGTGTAAATAATTAATATATAGAGCGGTTTACAGCGTCTTGTTAGCGGTATCAATCAATCAGAATGTAAGTGGAAACTTTTGGTTGTACACCCGAATGTAAACTCTATTTCTCTTACAACAAAGTCGATTGCAGCTTGTACGTGGGTGAATCGTTGAAGTATTGAAGCTTCAATGAGAAGTAAACTTTATGTGCTTTTGTTGTAGTCGATATTTGCTTGGAAACTTTTGATGTCTTGTATATTCGATCCGCAGTGACATATAGTGTAACGTGACGCCCTGTCATTCGATATTTGAGTGCTTGACATTATAGGGATGGCGCAGTAGTAACAGATCACCGTATTAATCACTCAATCTATTGTTGGGTTGATCCGTGATAACTTCATGATAATCAAATTTAGGGTAGGGTAATAATTTCTAGACAAATTGACTCGATGAAGGATCTGAAGTGTTAATAACGAGTCTATAGACTTCAGTAATCTAGATGCGGTAATCGTATTGATATTATATGTAGATTACGGACCAAAGATCGTTTTCTAACTTACTTAACTGATTGTGATTTAATTTATACTGAAATAACTAAGATATGGGCTACTAAGATATATAGCTAAGATATGACAGGCCAATTGGTCGATTGGTCAGAGATCGAAGGTCGAAATCCCGCTAGGAGCAAATGTTTCGTGTGATAATCATTTTTTTACTCGAGGCATGGATGTTTATAAAACGTATTTAAGAATGTCAATCCGTTCATGTGGTATCCATAGGATAAGCTTATAAGCTTAATTTGTAACTGGGGAATTGGTGTGCCAGTCTGGAGCTTTTTTTTAACTTTTTATCACTGGAAAAGCATAATACTGCGGGATGTATAAAAGTTAAGTAACTATATTAAAGAATCCGACTCGAATGTATCGCGGGGAAAACCTAGTCATAATATATTTGCAGATATTTATATCATTCACAAAATACATAACAACGCCGACTATAAGAAACTTTCTAAATCAAAAGTGACGGAACATTAAAAAGTATTTTACCCCGTGACACAAAACGTACGAAATCACAGCTCCAAGTCGCAGTGACACGGGACTGCATGCGCTGTAATTTGGCTTGGCTGGCGCATGAATATTTTAATCCCACTGCGGATCCCAGCGTCTTGCCGTTACCCCAGTCGAGACGATTTACCCTTCTCTGATAAATATTCATAATGTACATAGTTGTGTTGGGACAAAGGACTGACCTTTTTAGGGGCCTTAGCGAAAGGGTGCCAACAACTATAATGGTCCGGCCCTACTGTCCAAGATTCAGATGACAGGTGTTTTTCTTCAATCTTTGAATTTAGAATGTATTAAGTAACAGTTAAAATTAAGTAACTCGTATTTTGACCTATTTTTTATCCCTAAAACTATTATAAACTAGCTGTTCCGGCGAACTTCGTATCGCCCAGTAAATGAAAATTGACATTGATTTGT
Source organism: Glyphodes perspectalis (assembly GCA_951394215.1). Taxonomy (NCBI): domain Eukaryota; kingdom Metazoa; phylum Arthropoda; class Insecta; order Lepidoptera; family Crambidae; genus Glyphodes; species Glyphodes perspectalis. Next base: position 11,920,696 of record OX596217.1, read on the forward strand.
CGATTGACATTTAACATTGACAGATACGAATCCCACCGTTTTATATGAGAAAATACTTTTGCTTTTATTTTGTTTTATCGTCAATTTTTCAATGTTTTTAATAGTTATTCTGTTATTCTGGACGAAGACAAATCCAACAAATCAAAAACAACGTAAATCGGTTCAGCCGTTCTCGACTTATAAGTGGTGTAACAAACACGACTTTGTTTTATTTATGTAGAAGAAGACGCTTACGTGTTCTGAGCTTAAATTTCTTCAACTTTCAAATTAAATTTTCTCTCGAAATATCTAAAGCAATAAATGTGAAATGCCTAACGTTTTTAATTGAAGTACAAAAAATTATAAAAATATACAACACTTTTTACGTATTTCAAGTATAGCACAACATTTTTTTGTTTTCAAAAAAGAGTGAATTGTTTAACATTTCCACTAGGGGTCAAAATACTATCATACCAAATAAAATTATTAAAAACCATGAGTTTCAGTTAAATAAAAGTATAAATTGTTAAAGAAAAATAATAAAAAAACTGTACGGATCCACAGTATTCGACTTCAGTTCGAACTTAACCGTTTTTTTATGAGCACTACTGTTGGGAAGTACGCGTAGAAGTATTTAGGCTTAGATAGAATTGTCGCAAACAATATGTTTCCCTCATACATTACTTTCACGATAGAGCGAACTTCTTTTTACGAATCCCTTTAGTTTTATTCCTTGGCTGAGGGTTGAGATAAATTTGAGGTATGAATCAAAGGCGAGGAAATTTGCTGGCTTTTAAGCTGGGTAAGTTAGCGTATTCGAAGTTACAATAACTTGGGTTTAGTTGTCGAGCGGTGGTAGCTCAATGGTAAGGACACGCGCCTCTTAACCGAGGAGTGCGGGTTCAAACCCGGGCATGTATCTCTAGATTTTTCAAATCTATGGACATATTTATACCACTAGCTCAACGGTGAGGGAAAACATCGTGATGAAACCTGTAAATTCAAACAACTTTGAATTTGTAACCATGATCCAAAAAAAAAAATGTCTGATTCCCCTATCTTAGGGTTACGCAGGTCAGATCGGCAGTCGCTTCAATGTAATTACCAGACTCGCTAAATCCTGGATCATGGTCTAAGCGGACCCCGTCTAAGCACGGGACATAACGCTAGGAAGATGATGAGTTGTCCTAACAATGTTTTCTCTCAGCTTCGCTTTATTTATAACCTACACTAACTGTGCTGCGGTTTATATAAGCACCCGCTTTTATGGTTAATGTTATATAGCCTTCCTCGTTAAATGGCCTATCTAACACTGTTTTTTTTTTAAAAACGTACCAGTTCTTCCGTAGATTAGCGCGTTCAAGCAAACAAACAAACTCTTCAGCTTTATAGTATAGTCTTACTATAACTATTTTCGTCTTGCGCAAATAAGCAAAAATAGGCACATACTCCTGTTTGTAAATTGTGTGAAAAATGATATGAGTGAAATGGGAGTGGATAGCTTGATGACGGCTGACCGGGACGTATGGAAAAGGAAGACATGCTGCGCCGACCCCAGATAAACTGGGAGAAGGGCAAGAGGATGATGATGACTCTTTGTAAATAATCCTCTTGAAGCTTATATAAATAAAGATATTTGAATTCGTTTATTAAGAATTTCATTAAATAGAAGACGAAAAATTAGCACTGAACAAAATGTAAGGAGCCTTATGTAATCTAAACAAGAAATACGAACAGTTATTCGATAACTTAAGGGATTATTCCGAGAAACGGGAGAAAGTAACCCAGAATTCTGTAAATGTTATTGGAAATCCAATCTTATCTGAAATGAAATATGGGCGCGGATTACGAAAAAGGTTTTGAAATAGTTACCGAATTATTGTAGAGGACGGTATTGCTTGAGATAAATAAATTCGACATGTGTAAAATACTTTTATGTTGGTACTCCTGTTATTAGTTCAATTGGTTAAAAAAAAAATCTGACTACATCACATATATTGATCTGACTCTGAGGTAAGTAGCTTAATCACTTGTCTTACGGATATCAGAATCAACAGTGGTATAACAAATATATACTTAAATATTGGATATTAACACCCAGACACAGAACAAACACAAGTATTCATCACACAATTGTTTGTCCTGGGTATCCACAACTCTTAGCGCTTGGGGCAGGGTCACTTATGAATGCGCCATCGAGCTTGTCAAATAATATTGTTAATAATTAGTCGCCTTTTATGCTAAGTAAGGGTTACAATTTTTAAGTCCCCAAATAACATGAGAAAATAATTTTAACCTGTAACGGTTCAACTGTTCTTATTATAGACATAAAAATACTCGACGAATATACTTTATACCCGGATACAGGATTTGCCAAAAGCCACGCGACATCTTTCCGGCTCCGCAAACATCCCGGTATCCAATATCGCTCAGTAACACCGGCGGGGTTATTTGAATAATGCCTCTTATTTTATGCATAACTTTACCTCGGTACATGTTTGTACGAATGTACATTCCGTAATGACGCGGGGAAGAAAATCGTGTTATGTATTCCACATAAGTCGCCGGGAGAGATTCTTTCATTTCGCATCTGTGGGCGGATTAGTCAAATGCGGTTGATTCGAGGCGATGTTATGTGTCATGAATGAGATGGGTATTTTTGACTATGGCTGAGAAAAAAAGGGTTATGGTTTTGGCAGGTTACATCTATGTTTGTGTGTGTGTGTGTTTGTATGTGTCATACGGTGCTGCTAGATAACGCGATACGATTATCTCAAACATAAAGCAATCGGTTATATCTGCCTACCCCTTTAAGGAATTGGCGTGAAATAGGATTTTAAAATATTTAATATATAAGAATAACTACAATAACTAACTAACTAAATTCACTTTTACTTCCCTAGCGAGGTAGGCAGAGAGAACCGAACGCCATATGGCACGGTCCTTACACAACTCACTCGCCTCTTCAACATTCGTGATCTTTTTCATATAAGCTCTACGGTTTTTATGACTCCTAACAACACTAGAATAAAGAATAGACTCAACCCGATTTTAATTAATTAAGTATCAATCATCCCTATTAACCCAATGCCGATATCCTCAATCAGTTTAATTGTCTCCTAATATAATTAATCATAGCATAAAATAAAAACAGCAGTAAAATCTGGATTGACTTACCTGGCATTCGTAAGTGCCGTTGTCTCTTTTCTGGACGAACTTTATTTGTAACGTCCAGTCTTCTGACCCTTCTCCGTGTAAGACCTGAAAGGAAACATATTTTTAATTTCTTTTTCATTATCTTAGAAGGAATTTAATTATCATAAAATATATGTTTGTATAAAATATCCTGCTTTCATTATTAAAAAAGGGGGAATTTGAGGCAAGATTGAAAAAAAATCGTAGATTTGTATATTGGACGAAGACGAAGAACACAGACAAAATACCCCTGATTATACCAGATAAGAAAAGGGCAGAGAGCGTCCGCTGGCCTCGTCATGGATAACTATACAGTTACCCACCATAAGGCCTGTTTCTTCTTCTCCAACTAAACCCAAAGACAAGCTAGGATTGTTTGATTATCCTCGCGCCTGAAGACAGGAGGTCTACTAAAAGTAAAGGGACACAACTGGGAAGAAGAATAATTGGAACCTTACAATCAAGTATTAACTCTATGAAGTGGTAATCCCGAACCAAGTTGCTGACGAAATGAATCACTGACAAAATATCCACTTGTGCCCAATTAAAACTAATATAATAAAAAATAAAACATAATAATCCTCGACCAATCAGGATTAAGCTATACACACGTCAATTATTTCGAAGTGAAATGTAAATAATTTAATATATGTGGGTAATACCATTCTGCGCGCCAAATGACTAGGTACCTAGAACTATCAACCAGTTATTCATAACGACAAACATCATAAACACACATTGAAATATGGATGAACATTCTCTTATCCCATATAAACATTATTTATACGCGTAGAAAATACATATGCGTCAAATTTATAGCTTCCTCCGTTTTTCGTCGGTTAAAAAAGGATGGACCCCGCGCTGTCATACTACAGCGTTAAGCCATTCATAAGCATGTGTGAGTGAGATTCTTAAGATATCTGAAATCTGTCATTTGCAACGCTTATGTCAAAGTGTGACGTAAGTTGCGTGTCAAGTTGGAGTTCCATAGATGCTTCAACATCTAGTTAGTGGCGTAAAGCCCTTCTTTTTGACTAGTCTATGTATAGCATATTTAGATAGTAAAGTCATGCTAAAGCATTGGTTTCGGCATGACTGGCGTATAACCACCCTCCCAGAGAAAACAGGAATAAGGGGTTTCTCAGGGTGCTGTCATTCGTCCAGTGAATGAGAGTACCGGAGGCACAAATACTAAAAATTCTCAGAACGGGACGGATCTTTATCACTTTTGGTCCTTGTACTACGGAACCTTCAAAGGGTTGGCAATGTGTGAGCAACATTTAGTGATACAAGCGCTCACAGGTTAAGGGTGCTATTTACTTAAGTGCGACTTGGTTTCCACATTCATGATACACACAAAAATGTTTTATATTTACTTCGTGTTTGAGAATCATACTTATTACAGGAACCTATCCATTGTCTGAGCCTCAATAAAACATAATATTTTACAATATTTTTTCTTTAAATAAGAACACGAATAAGTCGGGATAAAAAACTAATAATTTTTACAACATATACACCATCTAATACAGGAGTCGATAGTAATCAAAAATATTTCGTTTGAAGTGAAAACAACAAAGGGAATTAATTAACTGTATACCGCCTTTGGGGCAGTGTCGGACACACAGGTGATTATTTGTAATTTATAACTTAATTGATATATTATTTCGTTTGTTGTGGCAGTAATAAAGGTTATATAGTTTGACTGCGAGGCCTTTGAGAGGGTGGAATCCGCCCTTTGGTGACAGAAGACAGAAAGAATAAGGCTAACGAATGGAGAATTTTAAATTTAATATTCTGTGAGCGATGACACGATTATGTGTCTTGGTTTTAACGATTATAAAACGATATTTTTGTATTTAAACTTGTATATCTGGTTGGTCTGGGACTTGGCCCATGTTGATCTGGGACAAAAAAAAGAATGTGCCAACTGTGGTTCTTGCCTAGCATGTCGTAAAAGGCGACTAATGGTTTACGGGCTCTTGGGTATGTGACTGAGTAGGCGACGAGCTAGCCACTTGTCACTCCTTTTTAGACCCAGCCCACTGTCCCGTGTTGGTCTGGGACTTAAAAAGAATATGCGAACTGTGGTTCTTGCCTAGCATGTCGTAAAATGCGACTAATGGTATATCGGGTTTTGGGTGTGTGATTGTGTAGGCGACAGGTTAGCCGCTTGTCACTGCTTTTTCACAATTTTCCATCTAACCCAGCCCGGCTTTATTTTTGGCTGAATGTGGTTGAAGGGGCATGCTTTGACTCTGCCTACCCCTTCGGGGATTATGGGCGTGATGGTATGTTGTGTTGTTGTTGTTGTAAACTTATTTTAACTATAATACCAACGCAATATAACCTCCATCTATGTTGAAAGCTGAAATCGGGAGTACCTTTTTTCCTAATTTAACTACAAGTGGATTTGACAATTATTTCCTAAGAAGAAAAGTCTGTTGGTTGTTAGTATAATACACAATGGACCCCATTTAGTCAAATTCAATCTACACAAATATTATAAATAGGAAACATTTTATTGTTTGTCGGTTTGTATTAAATAGGCTCCGAAACTACTAGACCGATTAAAAAAAAAAAACACCAATAGACAGCTACTTTATCAGCAAGTAATATTGGCTATTTTATTCCCATATTTCTACAGGAACGCATATTTCTGCAGGTAAAACCGCGGGCCGGTGCTTTATTCAATACATTCAGAGTTATTTAAAGGTCCATAACCAACCTTGTATACATATGAGCAGTCACTGTTGCTTCTATGTGAACAGTGCATTGATATTTTAGATTAAAAAAACATCGTAGAACATTCGTTGAAGCGAGCGCGATGTTTGCACTGAGTGCGATATCGTTGGGGTTTAAAAATACTAACTGATTTTGCACGGGTGGGGTATAAAAAGCATTTTCTTTAATACATCACATAAAGCCAAAAAAAAAAAAAAAAATTTTACGCCTAATTATTTACTTCTGAAAATCAGTTATTACTAATCTTTTCATTCAGTCATTTGTCTTGAACGATGAGCATATCGTTTTGCCCAAATTCTTCATAAATCTCCCAAGCACTTGGATCAAAAAATCTGTGGAAGTTAGGGCTTCACCAGAGACGCTATAAAAAGCTATTTAATATTTAATAATCCCATTATTGGTAAACGCGTATTTATCCTTAATTTACTAAAACGTTTGTCATCATCCTCCTAGCGTTATGTCCAGTGCTTAGACGGGGTCCGCTTAGACCATGATCCAGGATTTAGCGAGTCTGGTAATTACATTGAAGCGACTGCCGATCTGACCTTTGTAACCCTAAGATAGGGGAACCAGACAATTTTTGGATCATGGTTACAAATCCAAAGTTGTTTGAATTTGCAGGTTTCATCACGATGTTTTCCTTCACCGTCGAGCTAGTGGTATAAATACGTACATAGACTTGAAAAATCCAGAGGTACGTGCCCGGGTTTGAACCCGCACTCCTCGGTTAAGAGGCGCGTGTCCTTACCATTGAGCTACCACCGCTACTAAAACGTTTGTACTTCTCGAAATATTATTGTTAAATATTTCGGTATTATGGTATACAATGGCTCACGGGTCTAAACCTAGTGAGACTCAGATTCTGGTTTAGTTTGGATTGTCTTTATTATTATGACGTATGTACATAGAGTATACTCTTATAATCTCTATAATGCTACACTATATCTTCTATTGGACAATGACAATGGATATCGTATTTTAACCGTAAGTATATACTAATGGTTAGGCCTACTCACAGATAACCTCCAATAGATACCGTACGTTCACCATTTTGTTCTAGGTTCAAGTCACAATTTTAGGAGGTAGGAACGGGGTGCGGGGGACGTAACACTCGTTCATCTAGTGATGTCCAATTGTATTGTGCAATGTCTATAGTTTTATCGAAAATTTTTATAATTATTTATATTTTATATGTAGATATAAATAAATTTGTTTTTTTAGGGTTCCGTACCTCAAAAACGTACCAGACCGTACAAAAAAAAAACAAATGTTATTGTTTGGTGGTTGTTGTTAATGATATTTTATTCTATAGAATACTAGAATAGAATAAAGGAAACTATAGAATATTGTATGGAATGCCTGGATTATATACATTGCCGGTAACACATACATTGGTAAATATAAAGAAGGCACGGCTGTTTCCATTACTCGTCTTCTATTCTTCATATAGTGAAAACTAGCTTCTGTAAAATGTCTCCAACAAATGACGGTGTTTTTGCTCGGGAACGATCCATCACCGCGATATGTGGCATTGATCCATTTAGACTTTCTTTCAGACCCTTTGGAAATCTTAAGCAAATTGAGTTAGGACAATCTCTATTTTTTATCGACAATATCGATTCGACATACTGAAACGTACACAGTTACAACCCTCTTGTTATGCATGTCTATGCCAGAACGGGATGAAAATAGTGAAATGGGTAATGAAAGAAAGAGGTAGTGACAAAGGACATCAACGCGAGCTGACACTTGTCAAAAAATTTTTGCCAACTTTCAAAATTCGACCGTCGTAACTTGAGCTCCGTCTAGAATAAAATAGGTATTTATTTTACTTACCGATGAAATGTTATGCCATCTTTTTTTAAAATTTTGATGTCCTGGAATTCTTCCCACCCCATTTTACGGAACAGAAGGCCATTTTAACGTTTATTTATGCATAAATACTTAATAAATATAAATAAAAGTGTCTCCGTAAAGGCTGACGCGCAGATCTGTCTCTTGGTCGGTACTGAAGATGCGCGTGTATGGCAACTACTTATTTATGTAATAGCATAGATGCATGGGCGTACGTCAATCCTCTTAATGTGGTATCTATTTGGAGGTTATCTGTGGGCCTACTACACCTTGCCTACCTCTTCAGTGAATGTGATCGTCATTTGTACAAGGTTATTTTCAGTTTAGGCGAAAAAAAAAAAAAAAAATAAGATTATAAAACTAACAAAAAAGTTTTGTTTCTAAAAATGTGGTTCCTTAGAATATATAGTTTAATATGTAGGCAAGAGGTTTTGCATTAACTAAAAATGTGTATGTGTGCCGTGTGTATACATATATAGTGTGTATGTATAAATTTACAATCTAACGCCACTTCACATTTCTAAACATTCAACATAACTTCCAATCACCCATCATTAGTTCGTAATGTATTAAATGCGGCCACAAAACGTACTAGCAGAGGTATTCGTTAAAGCCGTAGCTTCAATTCTGCGGCCAGTCGGCCTCAGCACATTCGGATTACTGTGTATTTAGTATTTGCCCAAATGAATATTAACAATAATTGGACCAGTGGGCGAAGCTAAATTCAATATTGAATCTATCTGGATGATACGCTGAGCGAGTCAGTGGTTGGAAACCTTTTAACAAAGGGTATATCTATTGGATAGTCTAATGATAAACACATATTATATCTTTGTTATAAACCTGTATTTATCTCTATTATTATTATGTAAGTAAATACAATATAATAAAAATAAATGTAGTAAGTTTTTGTACAATAGGGAACTTTCCTGTGTAAAAAAGTAGATCATATTTATTCCGTCAATTATTTAAAAAAAAAATGTGATTTGCTTTATTGAATACCTAAATAAATGAAAATATAGCTCAAACAATTCTAGAGTGTGCTTTGACGCCATATTTTTTTTTGGTTTTAACGATATCAAGCGAAATTTTAATGCGCTGTTTTGTTCAATATTGTGTAATATTTATTTTAATGTGTTTTTGCATTTTATTAAAATCGTTAATGAAACGATTTATATGTAAAAATTAAATCTCTACAATACGTATATACAATAAGTTTGATAGATAATAGTTATGCAGTCTAAATATGTAAAAAGTAACACTATGATATTGGGTCGCACTCGCAAGGGAAAAGTAAAAATTGACTCGGGGAAAATTGCGGCTGAAAGTTAGACCCTTTTTATGCGCGAAAGCGCTTACATCCAATTTCATGCACTAATAATTTAGAATTAAACCTAGCGTGTAAACCACTCTTTGTAAAGCCTTGACTAAAAAGTATATCCTGGTATTTTTGGAGTTAGTTTTTAAGGTTTACAGAATCCCTTAATGCTATTATAATTGTTTAAATAATTTATCAGCCGGCAAATTGACGTCTACTATTCAAGGGTCGTTAGTGCAAATCAAAATTAAAAAGTGTATTTAACAATTATCTAAATGCTTTTGATTTCTATAGTCAATACTAAGAAACGAATGGAATCATATCTTAGCCAAGGGCGCCAACAAATTTTCTCATTTGGGACGCTGTCCAATCTTTTATCTTAGGCGCCAAGTTGCATCAAAGAGCCCTACACAATCACATACATAAAACCCCATATACCATTAGTCGCCTTTTACGACATGCTAGGCAAGAAACACAGTTGGCACATTCTTTTTTAGTCCCAGACCAACATGGGACTTATTATATGTGATATATAAACTGTTTATATAATATATCAGCAGTTGAATATGTCTCTTATATTCACACGGAATCTACATTTATTGTATGTTTCTGATAATTAATCTCTTTCTCGTCGGCAGTGAGCTGTGAGACAAGTGCCATAATATATTACACTCTCACTTATTAATACCTTTCTGCATCCAAACAGTACTGTATTGAATACAATGGAATTCTAATCACAATTTTTTTTAGGTTCTAATGATATCGAGCGAAATTTTAATGCGCTGTTAAGTTAAATATTATGTAATATTTCTTGTAATTTGTTTTTGCATGTCGTAATTTTATTATTATTTTACTGTTGAGATCGTTTATAAAACAATTTATTATTACATATAATCTAAATTCATTATCTACAATACGTATATATAACGGTATCTGGGGTTGTGAGTATGTGATTGTGTAGGCGACGAGCTAGCCACTTGTCACTACTTTTTCACAATTTTCCATCTAATCCAGCCCTGTTTTGTTTTTGGCTGAATGTGGTTAAAGGAACCTATTGCCCCTTTAACTCTGCCTACCCCTTCGGGGATTATGGGCGTGATGTTATGTATGTATGTATGTTTGACAAGCTCGATGGCGCATTCGGTAGTGACCCTGCCCCATGCGCCAAGAGTTATGGGTTCGATTCCCACCCAGGATAAACATTTGTATGATGAATACTTGTGTTTGTTCTGTGTCTGGGTGTTAATATCCAATATTTAAGTATATATTTGTAATACCACTGTTGATTCTGATGTCCGTAACACAAGTGCTTAAGCTACTTACCTCGGTTTCAGATCAATGTATGTGATGTAGTCGAATATTTATTTATTATTTATTTATGTATGTATATATAAGGCCTCAATAAGTCTGATAGATAACAGTTGCAGTTTTAATAATCAGTACTGTATTTAATACAATGAAATTGTGTTGTTGATGTTTTTCCGCAAACGTCGCTTCGTTTCTTCGCCCAACTTTGGAATCTTACCATAATAGCTCCAAAGATCAGATGGCATCGCATCAAGGTGAAACAAGATACGTTAATTCTAGATTTATTGTCAAAGTAAACCCGACTGGAGCGAGACGAAGTTATGCGAAGTACCTTTGTCTAATGAATACCAGATCTGTTTAATGGTTCTGCCTTTAAAAGGTTACAAAGAACAAAGGAACACAAATAGTTATAGAATTCCGTAACAAAATATGTTTTTTAAATGAACTATTGTTTTAATCTATCTTGGTCTGGGACATAAAAATAATGTGCCAACTGTGGTTCTTATCTAGCATGTCGTAAAAGGCGACTAATGGGTATATCGGGTTTTGGGTATGTGATTTTGCAGGCGACAAGCTACTACTTTTTCACAATTTTCCATCTAACCTCTCGCCCAGTTTTATTTTTGACTGAATGTGGTTAAAGGAACTTGCTGCCTCTTTGACTCTGCCCACCCCTTTGGGTATTATGGACGTGATATTATGTATGTATTTTTTACTATATTGAAATCCATAAAAGATTTCAAGCTCATCTATTAATAATTCGCTTTATGATATAGATAATGACATTTGAAAACCAGTCGTTTTTTACTATGCTAGACAATTATTATTACATGTGGAATACATTGGTTAAAAATAAAACGGAATTGGTCTTTCAAATAGCTTTTTAAATTTATTCATCAATTCAGGACATCAATTTAAGAAAATTGTTGGACTTGTGAAACGTTACTTTAAAATATACCTTGCTAGAAAAAACCTTAAAAAAAATTAAGGAAAGCCTTTATAATTATTATTAATTATATCTATATAATTTTATAATATTATAATATATATAAATATATATATATATAAATTATTATGTTTCTTTACAATACGTATTTAACACTAAAACAAGAGCAGTAGTAGCTCTACGGTCGGGTAACCGTAGCCTCATAGGCTATTGGTTCAATCTTGGCCAAGGGTTGGCCCCAGGATCACAATCGATTTTTCCGAGCAGATACGATTTGGGTACCAAGAAAAAATCCTACAAATTAATTTAAGGAAACTCGATAGGTACTCTTTTAAAATGCCAAGTCTATTATTACAATTTATACGTGAATGTAAATTTAGCAGTGCAGGCGAACAGCCTATTCTGGGTCTAACCATATATTCTTATCATTTAAATAGTCTTCTATCTTGTAGTAGCCCTTTTTAATCAAACAATTTTTAACATATAATTTAAACTTATGTACAGGTAAATCAATGAGATTTTGAGGTAACATATTGAATATTTTTATACTTAACCCAATGAAAGAATTACCACTCTTATTAAGTCTGTGATTTGGAACAGCAAGTCTGTGTCTATTTCTAGTATTAAAAGAATGAGTATCTGATTTTTTTGGGAATATCTGAATGTTCTTGTAAACATACATGATACAATCTAAAATGTATTGTGACGCTAGTGTTAAAATATTGATTTCTTTAAACAGTTCTCTGAGTGAATCACATGGTCTGAGGCCGTATATGGCTCTGACGGCCCTCTTCTGCAAAATGAAAATAGAATGGGTTATGAAAACCACTGATATAATGCATTAGAATCCAGTATGATTTCAACATCACAGGTTACCGCTTTCTGCATCCGATAGCTATCATCTATCCGGTAGATAGACAGATTTATTAATTACCTTCGGTTAATGTGTTTCAGTGAATGTGTATGACGTAATTACAAGTAGTATTGAGCGTAGTGCGGAGTAACCTTTATGCAAATAGCTTAACTGGTTTGATAATTATAAAGCCAATTTACATACACATTTAAGGTTAGCACAGTATAATGAGCAGAAAGCTGCCTTAACAACTTTTATCATTTTTAGGGTTCCGTAACTAAAGGGCAAAAGCGGGACCCTAGCTCTAGTACCTCATGAAGTTATAGTTAGACAGTTAAAATTTTCACAAATGTTTGTACCTTATGAAGTTATAGTTAGACAGGGGGTCATGTGCCAAGGGCGTGCTCGTCGCGACTCCTGCCAGTCCGATTTCGGATTGCAACCTTGGACCGATCTAATTCCGCAGAGCGGGGTAGGGCGTTCCCCCGATGCGACGCGCACCGACGAGCCCTCGTCGGTGCGAAAAGTGGCGAGTGCGGCGAAGGGGGCCGCCACCCTTCACGCCACGCCGGACACTGCGGAACGAGGAGAACAGAGTGCCGTATAGGCACGTGGAATGTAAGAGGTGGAATGAAAGATAAGATGTATGAGATGATTGACGTAATGAATGAGAGACGCCTGGATGTTCTGTGCTTGACAGAGACTAAGCGGAAGGGCAGCGATGCAGATGAGCTTCCCGGTGGTATGATGGCTCTGTGGTCTGGTGTGGAACAGAATTGTCATGCCAGCGGTGGAGTTGGAGTGGTGCTTTCCTCTCGTTTAGTCTCTGGTGTGAAAGACTATGGATTAGTTGGCCCGAGACTCCTCTGGGTTCGTATTAAACTGGGTATTACGCGAGTCTTTCTGGTTGCAGGCTATGCGCCAGTAAGCTCAGCCAGTCCCCAAGAACTAGAGGAGTTCTGGGAGTCTGTTAGAGAAATTCTGGACCTGACTGAAGGAAATGAGAGGATAATTATGTGTGGAGATTTGAATGGTTGGGTTGGCACCAAGCGATCTGACTATGAAGCAGTCCTTGGCCCATATGGAGACAAGAGAGTGAATGATGCTGGTAAGCAAATCTTGGAAGTATGTTTGGAACGGAACCTCCTTGTGGCAAACACTATTTTCCGTCATAAGGATATTCACACGTATACTTGGAGACGGAATGACCAAAAAAGTGTGATTGATTTGATTTTAGTCGATAGCCGCCTCCGCAATAGTATATTGGATACAAGAGCCTACAGAGGCCCTACTCTTGAAACAGACCACTACCTGGTAGTATGCCGGTTTGCTGGGCTTTTCAAGAAGTGGAGGCACTGGCGAGTGCGTACTCCATGCGGAGGCACTGAAAGGATAAGGAATGAAAAACTGGAAGATGAAAGTGTAAGGAGTGTGTATGTAGGCTTAGTCAATGAAAGACTTGCGAATGCGAGTCTTTCTGGCTTAGATGTTGATGATTGCTGGAACATTTTGAAAGAGAGCATGGTGGACAGTGCAAAAGAGGCATGTGGATGCGCAAGGAGACGTAGAACAATGAAAGGTGACGCATGGTGGGATGAGGAGGTCAAAGCCTCCGTAGCGAGAAAGAAGAAGGCCTGGCTTGATTATGTCTCATCTTTGCAAATGGATGAAAGTATGCTTGAGATGAAGAAAGAAATATACCGTTATTGCAAGAGTGAAACCAAAGCTTTAGTGAAAGAGAAGCGTGAAAGAGTAGCTATGAATGAAGAAAGGAGACTGACGAATAGTTTCGAGGCTAATTCCAAGCTCTTTTGGAGGGAGGTTAAGAGGTCTCGGGGATATTCGTCGGCATCCGGAATGAGTAAGATTAAATCTAAAGCTGGTGACATTCTTGCAAACCCGAACGAGGTGTTAGAACGGTGGAGTGAATATTTTGGAGAAATGTATGAGTATGTCTCTGATGTTGGCACTGAGAGTGAGGCTATGTCTGATTCTGTGGTGCCAGCGTCTGATGAAGACATCACTATGAATGAGATTGAATGGTCGATACGAAGTCTGAAAAGTGGAAAGGCCGCGGGAATAGACAAGGTATCTGCGGAGATGATCAAGCTAGGTGGCGCTAGCGTCCAGGACGCTTTCTGGTTCTTGTGCAATCTATGCTGGAGAAACGGAAAGGTCCCAATGGACTGGAGACGGGCAGTTATCGTGCCTCTGTACAAGGGTGCTGGGTCACGTATGGACTGTGCCAGCCATAGAGCCATCAGTTTGATCAGCTTAGCAGCAAAGGTGTATGGCAAGATTATTGAGAGGAGAATGAGGGTGAAATCTGATGGAATGTTGTGGGAGGCACAGGGAGGTTTCCGGAATGGTAGAGGATGCACGGATCAAGTTTTCTCTCTTCGCAACATCGTGGAGAAGCATCTGGCCAAAAGTCAGAGGGTTTTTTGCGGTTTTGTGGATATGGAGAAGGCCTTTGACAGGGTTGTACGAAAGGACCTTTGGGACATATTGCCGAGATATGGGATTGATGGAGCATTGCTTCGTGCTGCGCAGTCCACCTATGTGGGATGTACGGCATGCGTGCAAGTGGAGGGCAGCCTGTCACCCTGGTTTGACGTCAATATTGGTGTCAGACAAGGATGCGTGCTGTCTGCTCTGCTGTTTATCCTATATCTCGACCATTGTCTCCAGAGGATTAGATCTATGAATGTTGGAGTGCGTATGGGTGACCTGGTTGTGAACTGCCTGCTTTACGCGGACGATGCCGTACTTCTAGCAGAGTCGGCATCGGATCTGCAGCAACTAGTCACAACATTGAAAGATGATTGCAAGGAGAGAGGCTTACATTTGAATGCGAAGAAAACAAAGATTATGGTGTTTGAAAGAGATGAAACCAGAACGGATACAAGGATAACGGTTGACGATGTAGTGCTGGAACAGGTGAATGAAATTGTATATCTAGGATCTGCATTTAGTAGAGATGGAAGGTACTCCGCTGATATAGAAAGAAGAGTGAATGCAGGGAATAGGGTGAATGGAGCGTTAGGAAAACTTTTAGGCAGCAAAATCTTAAGCCAGAAGGCCCAGCTCGCCATACACAATGCGGTGCTGATTCCTACGCTAACATATGGAAGCGAGAGTTGGGTATGGCAGAAAGAGCATGAAAGTAGAATAAACGCGGTCGAGATGCGTGCGCTGCGGAAAATCTGCGGTGTATCGCTCACAGACTGCGTTCGGAATGATGATGTAAGAAAGAGAGTTGGTCTGAAGGACAGCGTCGGAGTCAAGGTAAGAAGAGGCATGCTCCGGTGGTTCGGACATGTGGAAAGAATGGATGACGAAAGATTGACTAAACAGATATACAATGCGAATGTGGAAGGATGTAGGAGCCGCGGAAGGCCCAGGCTCACCTACCACGACCAGATTGGTCGTGTATTAAAAGAAGGTGATGTTAGGAGTCATAAAAATCGTAGAGCTTGTATGAAAAGGATTATGAATGTTGAAGAGGCGAGTGAGGTGTGTAAGGATCGTGCCATATGGCGTTCGGTTCTCTCTGCCTACCCCGCTAGGGAAGTGGCGTGAAGTTTAGTTAGTTAGTTAGTTAGTTAGTTAGACAGTTAAAATTTCGGTTGCCGCTATAACAACAGAATAAAAGGGGCTCCCATACAATAGACATTTTGAAAACTGCGGTAATCTATACTATCTACACTAATATTATAAAGCTGAAATAAACGCGGGTGAAACCGCGGGCACAGCTAGTAGTAAAATATGTACGTACAATTAAGCATAAATAGAAATAGAAGTGTTTTTATGTTGGAGTATTGCATGATACTAACAAAATTATTTCTAGTGAACATCGAATATACAATACTGCACCAAAGGTTGCCGTCCTCTGCGCCAGAAGATTATTTCAGCGCGACTATTACACACACAGAATTTATCCATTAGCTTTCGTTAATGCGCTCGGCAGAATGTGTGTGATGCCATCGCGGGCGGATTATGTTGTAACATAAAGGAGAATGGCCTTTTAATATCGGCGAGTCGTGTTTAGTTAGCGAATTTTCTTTGTTTAGATTATGGGACGGCGCCATTAGCGGAGCGAAATGAGAAATATCGAGCTTCATTTTAAGTTCGTTTTGCAATTTTCAGATTAAATTTGATAGACCGGTAAATTGTGGAATGGCTTTAGAACGTGTATGGGTTTTAGTCAAATGTAAAATCATTATAGCAAGGTACAATATTATGGTATTTATGTTACTGAACTTTCTATTTAATATAAAACAGGTTTTTTAGTTTGTTTGCCAGCTTATGTAATAACAAAACTAGCTATAATTTACGAAATAGCGTATATTGTCGGTATCTACTACATAATTATTAAATATTTGTACTCGAGGCATGGATGCTTGCAAGTATGTCCATATTTTGTCTAGTACCTATATCATATCTTTCCATCCAACCCAGCCCACTGTCCCATGTTGGTCTGGGACTTAAAAATAATATGCCAACTGTGGTTCTTGCCTAGCATGTCGTAAAAGGCGACTAATGGTATATCGGGTTTTGGGTGTGTGATTGTGTGTGTAGGCGACAGCTTAGCCACTTGTCACTGCTTTTTCACAATTTTCCGTCTAACCCAGCCCGGCTTTATTTTTGGCTGAATGTGGTTGAAGGGGCTTGCTGCCCTTTCGACTCTGCCTACCCCTTCGGTAATTATGGGCGTGATGTTATGTATGTATGTATGTACCTATAT
The DNA here is from genome assembly GCA_951394215.1 of Glyphodes perspectalis. Taxonomy (NCBI): domain Eukaryota; kingdom Metazoa; phylum Arthropoda; class Insecta; order Lepidoptera; family Crambidae; genus Glyphodes; species Glyphodes perspectalis. Next base: position 11,937,641 of record OX596217.1, read on the forward strand.
CATGAATTTATATTATGATCGATAAAAAATGTGAGCTAGACAAACGATTTTCTTTATACAAGAATTACTAACTAACTTACTAGCAGCCCGCTTCGGTTCGCACGTTAAGTACAAAACGATACGATACAAAAAAACCTTCCTCTTCAATCACTCTAGTCTAGTTTAAAAGATCTAAGCGAACAAACAGCGGAATTGACTTCATTTTATCTATACTTATAATAAATTTGTACAGAGGTCAATTCTGTACATGAAATATATTTTAAAATAACTATCAGGGGGTGATAAGTGATCGATACTGATGCCAAAAATGCAATCAGTAAAATTTTTGTCTGTCTGTCTGTTTGTCTGTCTGTCTGTCTGTATGTTCCTTATAGAAACAAAAACTACTCGACGGATTTTAACGAAACTTGGTACAATTATTTTTCATACTCCTGGGCAGGTTATAGTATACTTTTCATCACTCTACAATCAATAGGAGCAGAGTAGTGAAGGGAAATGTTGGGAAAACGGGAGCAGTTACTCCATTTTTTATGCTTCCGTCGCGTGTGCAGCCTTAATGGTTAAAGTTACATAGAAATCATGTATGACGAAAATAGTCTTTATAAAATTAACCATAAACGCGGGTGACACCGCTGGCACAGCTAGTACTATATAAAGATAATGTCTTATGAATTCATTTTAAATATTATGAATTACACCTATTGTATGTGTTAGAAAAATGTGTGGCAGAAAATCAAGTCAACGATACAAAAGGCCCACGAAACAAATAAATAAATAAATATCCGACTACGTCACATACATTAATCTGACTCTGAGGTAAGTAGCTTAAGCACTTGTGTTACCGGATATCAGAATCAACAGTGGTATTACAAGTATATACTTAAATACTGGATATTAATACCCAGACACAGAACGAACACAAGTATTCATCACACGAATATTCGTACTGGGTGGGGATCGAACCCACAACACTTGGCGCATGGAGCAGGGTCACTACCGCCATCGAGCCAGTCAACAAGGCCGCTTCTACTAAACACTATAAATAAAACCTAATTCAAAACACCAAAATCATTACCTGAAATCTCTCGTCATTCGTGTAGGTAAACTTCCCGGAGCTTAGAATGTGCCAATCCCTCTTCCTGATCCAGGAGACTTGCTGAAAACATACAAAGAGAATAATGTATTAAGCGCGGGTGTATTTAACGAGGTAGTCGTAGTATTGTTCTTGAGAGTATTCTCACGAATGTACGCCGGAATAAAACAACATTGGAATTCTTGGGAGGGTGCTCTCAGCTTATTAAACCTTTCGTTGCTTTTGTGAAAACACGTGCAAACGCGTTTTCCCACTTTCTTACTCATTATTATGCAAAATCTAGCGATTACATGGGGAATCCTTTTTGAATTCTTTTCAATATTGTCTTTACTGAGCAATATGGTTTTGATTCTTCTGCTGCGATTGTCTTAATATAGTTATAAAGAACTAGCAGCGCCCCGCGGTTTTATTCGCGTTGTTCCCGTACCTGTAGGAATACGGATATAAAATATAACCTATGTTACTTGCTAATAAAGTAGCTTTTCATTGATGAAAGAATTATTCAAATCGGTCCAGTAGTCTCGGAGCCTATTCAATACAAACAAACAAACAATCAAATCTTTCCCTTTTAGTATAGATGTAAGTTTTAGTTTTATTACATATCGACTACTCCTATAATATGGTAATGTTGGGTATTTATAATAATCAAATTTCAATTATAGAAAAGTGGCAAAGTAAATAAGAACAATTTTATTTAGTTAATAGTTAATTGATTTTTATAAGCTTTTGTAAGCCGTATTTGACTACGTGACTTGTGGTGTGAAGTTTAACGCCACATCTCTAGCGGGGCAGGTAAAGAAAACTGAATTTTTCAGTGTGTTATGGTCAAGAAATGAAAGTGACCCAGCTCGACAAATACACTTGCTCCTTCTGTGGAAACGATGTCATGAAGCGATCCTGTGTTGGCATCTGGTCCTGCAAGCGATGCAAGAGGACATTAGCGGGCGGCGCATGAGTGTTCTCCACAACAGACGCATCCTTCTGCCGTTCCGCTGTGAGGAGGTTACGTGAAGTTAAGTTAAATGTTTTTCTTTCTTTCTTTTATTTCTTTCTTTCAAGTAAATAACTTTAGTGTAAGGCAATAAACATAAAATCTATAGGTACACCTGTCCGTATATCTATATATATATATATATATATTTATGTCACAGACACACTATTGTGTATTCGTCTGAATTTCAAAGACAGAGTCAAAGTGACAATATTCTTTATTTATATAGGTTTAAAACAAACACTTATAAATCGTCAATTCAAGAAAATCAACTAAATCTATTTACAAATATTCCTGGCGTATGAAGTAGTTTATGCCTTGAACTGTTGGAGTGCCAAATTTTATAACAATCGGTTAAATGGTGTGAAATATAACAGACGGACAGAGTGACTTTTGCATTGATAATAAGTATTGATGTCGCTCTATATTGTGGAGTCAAACAATACAACGATTTATTTATAAACCACTCATCTCAACTACAGTTTTAGCCACATTCTGTCGTAACATATGTTGCATTTTTCGTTTTTATGTTTCAACAGTTTGTTCGCAACAAAGCTGCCACATTCATTGCATGTCAAACTGTCTCCGATTTGCTTGTGTTTGTGTTACAGCAACGTCACAAATTTTGATACACAAAATTGTTGCGCGGTGTAGTTGAAAATTCTAAAAACCGAGTTTTTGCGGTGTATGTAATTTCGTAAACAAATTGTTGGCAATCCTAAAACAAGGTTATTTTTTTAAGCACTTGTTGTTTCCTGCCTACAGTTTGTCTAAAAATATATTTTGCCTATCATACAGAAGTTAAATTCATGCGTTCATTTATAAAAGCCTAATTTATATTTATATTTATATGTGTATATACAACAATTTCCGGCATCGATTTACCTAACGTTAATAATGAGTTATGGAATTATCAATAAATTTTGATTAGTCAAGTTGTAAAACTATCCAGATTATTGGGTTGGTATGGGACTTAAAAAGAATGTTCCAATTAGTTCCTTGTCCAGCATTTCGAGAAAATGTAAACGTAACGACTTATCACTTTTTCGCAATTTTCCTTTTACACCATTTTTTTTTTATTGATTTTACTCAATAGCTAGGTATCCATCACGACATTTAAGACAATAGGGATGATGACTGCATTAAAAAACTATAATTTTATTTAGTCCGTCAGTTAGATTATACAAAAATACTAAACACATATTTTTCGCTTTAGCAAATTAACAAAAAATCACAAAGATAAAGTGCATCAAAGTTTTGGACGTCGCAAGCCCCCACTTGCGACGTCACTATTTAGTAAAAACTTTACGAAAGTGTGACGTCACGCGCAACTTGAATGCTTTGTATCTTCGTCAATGTTTGTTTGACAAATAAATAAAAAATACGTGTCAAATATTTTGTTATAATCTAACTAACGCACTAAACAGATTTTTTTTGTCATCTTGCCTATTAACATAGTACATTCTCTATATGTCCCCACGCAACGTATCCTTCGCGTATTAGACGCGTGTCTTTACTAGCTACAACCGCTAGATCGCATCCGATGCATAATACTCACGCCTCTTTCGCTCAAGTGGCCGACCAGACAGTGGAGGTAGGCCGTGCCGCCCAGCTGCGCAGTGACATTGCTGATAGAGTTATTGGCTGTGACGTCAGCGCTGGCCTGGACTCCGCCTCGCCAGCCGCGGGCTCTGGACGTCCCATGGTGTCCTGGAATGGGAAATAATGAGAATGTTTAAAGTATAAGTCCATTTATTTAGGTAGTGGAGTTCGGTGTCATGGTGCGTTTTTTAAGGTTGTGGAAGGTATACTCCACACTTGCATATTAGGTGTATAGAGGTATCCCACTTGGATGTTGATCTTGGAAGTCTGATACATATCAATATGTTATTTATATTCAACTATAAGAAAGCCAAAGTAAAGGGTTAATAAGTATTTTAGAATTGTATTTGTATTTACGAATGTTCTAGCGTATCGGACCGGCAAAATGTTATTATTTTGTGATAAAGGTAACAAAAGATTTGACATTATTTAAATATAATTCTTTGACTTGTTGGTAACTAACTAACTTCACGCCACTTCCCTGACTTATGTCAATGTGAATATTATTTTAATTATTCATATACGTACGTATATCTCCAGTGGAAGATGTGAATAGGGGAAGCATGAAGAAGATGGCTGCAGCAAGTGGCAAACCCATCCCGCCAGCCACTCGCCATTTCATCTGGAACAACAATATCATCATCATTATCATTATCATCATCATCGTCATCATCATATTCTTACATACATAACATCACGCCCATAATCCCCGAAGGGGTAGGCGGAGTCAAAGACGCAGCACGCTCCTTCAACCACATTCAGCCAAAAATAAAGCCGGGGTTAGATGAAAAATTTTATTGTGAAAAAGCAGTGACAAGCGCCTACACAATCACACACCCAAAACCCGATATACCATTAGTCGCATTTGACGAACTCCTAGACTAACATGCCTTAAGTTTTATAATGTTAAGCTACATTCATATAATTTACTACTTTACTTCCATCCTTAAAGTTATAATAAGTAATAAACATTCAACTTATAGGGTAGACATTTTTCATGCCTTTTTTTTTCTAGAAATAAATATAGCCTATGTTACTCCGGATGGTGAAAAATTCTAAGACTAAATTTTTTTATGAAATCTTTACAGTAGCTTTTAGGTTTATGTTTGAATTGAATTGTTTGTAACAAATGCCATTTAAAATTGTAACGAATAAAACTCTTTATAATATTAGTAACCAAAACGTTAACTCAATTAGTTTTTTTTTCATGAAATCACTTTAACTAAAAGGAACATGGACTAACATTGAAATTAATAAGTATCCATTATTTATAATTACTACCGTGTAATAATTAAGTTTGAATAATGGATCAAAGCAGTGATATAGTTACCCAAAGAATCCATAATTAATTTATCCATAGATAATTACGTGTGTGTAACATTGGGTTAGTTGTGAATAATGACTGCCTCATTGGTCTAGTGGTAGCATGCGCCGCCAAGGACCAAGAGGCTTTGGGTTCTAATACCGTGGGGCCGAACATTTGTAGCTGGTTATTTCAATATTGAAATTACTTAATAACAGTCCGGAGTCAGGAAGTTGGCGGTTTTATCTCAAAAATACGTTCTGCTTTATTTTATTCCCTTTGTGTAAAAAGTAGTTTGAATAAAAAGTACTAAGTAAGTATATGTTATATATTAGAAGGGCTTAAACTTTTAGAAAATCGAATTTAACTGCAATCGATTAAGTGAATCCATCATAAAAGCGTAACACAGACAGAGTGACATACACATGTATAAAATCAATACGAAGTCAGGTGATTTCCAAGTATCCAGTTAAATAAACGAAAACATATCATCCATATTCCCTATACGCCTTTCCTCTATAAGACCTTTACTCTTATAGCCATACCGATATAACTACATAGCAAAAGTAACGGGAAAAAAATATCGAACCGAGGGGATTTATTATTATAAACTAGCTGTGCCAGCGGTGTCACCCGCGTTTATGGTTAATATTATAAACACTATTTCCGTCATACATGATTTCTATGTAACTTTAACCATTAAGGCTGCACACGCGACGCAAGCTTAAAAAATGGAGTAAGTTCTCCCGTTTTCTCAACATTTCCCTTTACTACTCTGCTCCTATTGATTGTAGCGTGATGAAAAGTATACTATAATCTGCCCAGTACCCGTACGGTATCAAGATCGGTGGTAGCTCAATTATAAGGACACCCACCTCTTAACCGAGGGTACGGGTTCAAAACCTTTGGATTTTTCAAATCTATGTATGTATTTATACCACTAACTAACTCGATGGTCAAGGAAAACATCGTGATGGAATCTGAAAATTCAAACCACTTTGGATTTGTAACTGTGCTCCAAATATTATTATTGTCTGATTCCCCTATCCCAGGGTTACGAAGGTCAGGCCGGCAGTCGCTTCAATGTAATTACCAGACTCGCAAAATCCTGGATTATGGCCTAAGCGGACCCTGTCTAAGCACGGGACATAACCATAAGAAGGTTACCGTACGGTATCAAGTTTGAGTCAAGCTAAAGTTATAAAAAATAAATGTAAAATTTAGATACTTACTTGCTAACTTTCGGTATATCAGATTATAAATGGTGGCATGACATTTTAAAAATACCAGAAATGTTTGTTAAATTTACAGAACCAAAAATAATAGAAATAAATGGCGAAATTTGCATTCTCAAGAATTAATCTTTCACACTATATACACAAAACATTGAGATTAGTAAATAGAAATGGTTGGTAAAACTGTTAAAACCAAAAATACCAAACTGTTGAAATAAAAAGTTGCCGAAGTAATTATTTTTTTTTATTTTTCTTAAACCTTTTTATGATAAAAAGTAACTTGTTTACCGTCCTGTCGAATGTATCTGAAGGTACATTCGAAACCGCTTCGTCAACCCGTCAGGAAAGTTTACCTTGACGCTTTGACGGAAGAAATTGGGCCGCCAATGTTTTGATGATTGCGACGGAATAATTTAGATAAAGCCGATATTACAAATTGGGATGAACAGATAATATCAGCTATCTGACAGGGATTACTGGATATCGTTATTCTCTTGTTACTCATTCGTTGATCGGAGTCCGTTCGAAAGCTACTTTGTTTTTATAGCGTTTTTATCTCGTATAAGGTAGTCGGAGAGGAATATTATCGTATTACAAGATATTTTCATAGTTGGTCGTTTAAGATATGAAAAAGATTATCTTTGATATAAGGTAATGTTGATTCAATGAAATAAATAGACCGTTTTACCAAATATTGACGTAGTAAAATATGTGAGCGTAAGCTTTGAAGGAAAGCCTCTATGTAAACCAAATTACCTGAAAAATATTTTTTTTGGTATTGGCTTTAAACGAATAATACGGTATCGAGGGAAAGTTTTGTATTTTTTTTGGTAAAAAAACTGTTTCATTATACTCTATTTAACATTTACCGCCGCAGAGGTAAGCTTCTAAGGTCGTATTTACAAGGCTAAACCCTAACGCTCGCAATAAACGTGAATAGCTACGACTTTTAATTTCGACTTGCGTTTAAAGGGCAGTTTGTACTCCAAAGCTGTGTTTACCAACAATAAACCTGACCTAAGCGCGACGAATTACGCATACGTATAAGTGCCTTTATTACTTTAGTGTCTGCTCACACTTACGTCTGTTATGCACGGCGTTTAAAATGTTCAATCAGTAAATGAGGAGTACACGCGTGGCGTGTTTCACTTACACGTCTGTTATTCTTTACACGCGAAGCGCGTTGTGAGTTGGCGTTTGCTAGGCTGTTCACGCATAGCGCGGTAAATACAGAGAAGTACATTTGCTACTTAGACTAAGAAGTATCTACCTGTTTATCTCTGTTCTTATTTAATCTTTATTTGAATCTCATGCGTCAGGCTTATGGTCGCTGTATTACATTGTAATGATTTTTTTATTCTGCTAGTTTTCAATTGATGTTCTTATAAAAATTAATGCAACTCTTACTATGATGATTCATGAATCGCAGTTGATATTAGGATTGTGAATCCAATATAATAAAGTCTTACGAAATAGCAGAAATAATGTCTGATAGCAAGCGGGAAGTGTTCACGTGGTGTACTCGTAGGGCTTACGTAACAATAGGGAAGCATGCGTGCAATGCTTGCTTCATATGACGTAAGCAGTGTTTATATGTTACGTAAACGTCAGAGTGCATTCACGCATCGCATACGCAGCGTATCACGTTATCACGTGAACCGAAAGTAAAATGCAGCAATAGTGTGAACAACCGCTTAGTAATTAAGTAAACATTACTAGCGTCATAAAATAAATCCTCGAACCATTTAATAGAGGTATAAAATAGAAAATCATTGAAATAAATTACAGGTTTTCAGGGGTGCGGGCGGTCTCGCTTAACTTGTTATTTATTGGGCCGAAACGGCCTATGATTTCGGCGGCTCATTTCAGTAAATCATAGCTGTTGTGTGCTGTAGGATTTAATTTTGGGGACTGCCGCAAGTTCGGAATAGGTTGGGATATTGCGAGTTTTGTGATTGTGCATTTTGAGGGAATGAGTGCATTCTAAAGTCTAATTATATAGAGTAGATACTCTATATAATTAGACTTTAGAATGCACTTGGTTACACTTGGTTACTATGGTTTGTTAATAGATAGCTGTTTCTAATTTATTTATTGCTAAAATAAAATTTGACTGCATCTTTGGTCTAGTGGTAGCATGCGCCATCTAAGTACCAAGAGGTCCCGGGTAAACAATTACTTAATACATGTAGATACTTGTATTAAGTAATTATTTATGTCTTATGGCTGAATGATAGGCAACAATATATCGTTAAGGTCCCTATGTACAGTAGTAAGAAACAAATGTTTTGCAATTAGTGTATAAATATTTATTGCAATGTTGACCAGTTAGTTAGTGTAGACCTTATTCATAAAATTAAAACCATTTGCAAATATTCCCCATTGCATAGTAAACAAGGAAAAAAAAAAATTCAGTCGAATTGAGAACCTCCTCCTTTTTTGTGAAGTCGGTTAATAATCTCAAATGATGTTCAAGTATCGTTAATGTGGTAAGCGTCAGTTTGACTCCTACTCACCTACTTAACAATTAGGTACAGTTACAGTTTTTTTTCAAAGCCTGCACTTAATTAATGAAAACCAGCAACATTTTACGTTCCAGCTATAAAAAAAATCAATCGCCGAACACGCCACTTGTCAGGCGAAACATGCGATTTCTTCTAAATGGCGAAATAATTCCCGCTCTGACCCGTCACGTGACTAATGTGTGGCGTGATACAATGTCGCGGTAGACACGGAACGGCTAATCAAGCTTTAGGTCCTGGTTTAGGTTTTTAACTTAGGACTGTGTTTCCCAAACTGTCCGCATGTTTTGATTGGTCCAATAATACCCCCAAATATATATGCATTTGTTGCGCATGGATATAAATGGCTTACCTTCTAGAATAAAACTAATTGTTACAAGTTCAAAACTAATTGTGACTGGCCCGTTGGTCGAGTGGTCAGATACCCTGGCCACGAAACCAAGGGTCGCGGGTTCGAATCCCGCTAGGGGAAAATGTTTCGTGTGATAAACATGGACATTTGTACTCGAGTCATGGATGTTTATAAACGTATTTATGTATGTCTATCCGTTCACCTAGTATCCATAGTACAAGCATAAGCTTAGTTTGGGACTAGGGAATTGGTGTGTCAGTCTGGAGAATTTATTTATTTATTTATTTATTCTATATCTGTCTGAGACTATATGAATCAAAACGAATATATCAACTGCGTTCCTAGGCTAACTTGTCGTAAAAGGCAAATAATATGGTTGTGATTATGTAAGCAAAAAGGTAGTTTACTGTCACACAGTTTTCTATTGAACCCAACCCAATTTCGGTTTAATGAGCTCATTTTGGCGTAATACAATGTGGCGACGGACAAGGAACGGCTAATCAAGCTTTAAGTTCTGGTTTGGCTTTTAAACTTAGGTCAGTGTGTTTTAATATATGATCCGGAGACCCCTGATGGTCTGTGTTTTGAGAGTCTTAGAAGATTCCCAAATATTCATGTATTTGAAACACGTAGAAGCTACAATTGAAATGAATCCGACAACTTTGTTTTATGATGTCACATAAATGACTAAAGGGACCTGCTGCCTAGCATACTCTGCCTACCCCTTCGGGGATTATGTGCGTGATGTTATGTTATGTTATGTTACAAAATTGAATAATGGTGTGTAGCGTTTGTGATTTTGTAGACGACGAGCTAGTTTGTAACTATTTAATTATAATTTAGTATCAAACAAAAAGCTATTTTATTTTTGACTAAATGTGGTTTGATAATCTTATTACTCTTTGGAATAAATTATGGAATAAATTATGGAAACTCTTCAGATCTCAGTTTCGTTGTAGCAGATATCCGCTTTGAAGGGGCATGCTGCCTCTTTGACTCTTCCTACCCTTTCGGGGATTATGGGCGTGATGTTATGTATGTATGTATGTGTAGATATCCGCTGCCCTTGAATCTAAGTATTATTTGGCACGAATATTTCAATATTATACTTCAATAGTTTCCTTATGGTGGAGTGTTGGGTATTTCCTCATCCACAATGAATTCCCAGGATACAGTCATAAAACGTCAAATTTAAATTATGGTTTGTTAATACATAGCTGTTTCTAATTTATTTATTGCTAAAATAAAATTTGACTGCATCTTTGGTCTAGTGGTAGCATGCGCCACCTAAGGACCAAGAGGTCCCGGGTTCAATTCCCAAGTCGGGCAAAAAAATTGTGGCTGGGTATTCCAATATTGAAATTACTCAGTAACATCCCGGAGTCAGGAAGTTGGCGGTTTATTCGCCCCCGTGCCTCGGAAAGCACGTTAAGTCGTTGGTCCCGCGCCTGACGTCTCTCCGGTCATGTCGATTGCCGTCTCACCGGACTATGAGAGTGAAGAAATAGAGAGTGCACCTGTGTTTGCGCACACACTTGTGCACTATCATATCTCCTACGCAGGCTAATCCGTGACCGATATCGCTTAGGAAGACATTATTTATTATTATTATTATTATTGCTAAAATTATCCTTACATACATACATACATAATGTCACGCCTTTTTCCCATGGGGGTAGGCAGACCTCACGTACTTCCATTTGCTGCGATCCTGACATACACCTTTCGCTTCTTCTACATTCATAAGTCTTTTCATACACGCTCGTCGGTTAAGGGTGCTGTTTATCTGACTTTTTGTTAATACATTACCAATCTGGTCATGGAAAGTCCGTCTAGGTCTTCCCCTCCCAACGGCTCCATTTACGCTTGCCTTATCTCATCTCTTTCGTCAATCTTCTTATCCTTAGGCACTTTTTTTGTAGGGTTATTCATTTACCTTGTAAAAATATCTTTATTCGAATAATTTTATATCATTAATTTCATGTGGGTTTGCAATTCAAAATAAATAATGTACTAATGTGTGTGATTTCCATCCAACCCAGCCCACTGTCCCATGTTGGTCTGGGATTTAAAAAGAATATGCCAACTGTGGTTCTTGCCTAGCATGTCGTAAAAGGCGACTAATGGTATATCGGGTTTTGGGTGTGTGATTGTGTAGCCGACAGGTTAGCCGCTTGTCACTGCTTTTTCACAATTGTCCATCTGACCCAGCCCGGCTTTATTTTTGGCTGAATGTGGTTGAAGGGGCTTGCTGCCCCTCCGACTCTGCCTACCCCTTCGGGGATCGTGGGCGTGATGTTATGTATGTATGTAACTGTGTCCCTTGCCTAGCATGTCGTAAAAGGTGACTAAGAGCTTATCAGGTATTGGGCTTGAGGATAACACTGCTAATTGCGATAACAACTCGCACTATTAATTCAAATTTTGCACATTCGGTTATTAAAATTATTCCGATTCGTAATCCTTACATAGGATATCCAAAACATTAGATTACGCTTGCACATCGTTATGTCGCAGGCAATTTTTATGATTTCGCCGTTTACATACGGCGTCGTCAGTTTAAAAATGCTCGCAGTTATGTGTTATGCCGCCACACAATAAACGTGTCCTTTGAGCTGCCATCGCTCTTAGCCGTGTCTATTACTGATATGCAAGAATTCTAACCTAAAGCAATTCTTCTACTGAAATTGAGACCTATACGACCTGTTATAATTTCAGTCTGTGGCGAATGGCTGGCCACTCGCCGCGGCGTGGTCACTCGCGCGGCAAGCGATCAAAGTGAGTCGCCCGCCCGGACCTGCGCTGACCGACGACACCAACTGACCTGGTGCCTAATTCATGAGCAGGGCACGGGTGCTTTCACTTACATAAATTCGTTTTTACTGACCCAACTGTTAAGGCAAAAAAAAAAAACTAGGACAATAGCATATACCTACATTGATCTAATTCCAAATTAGCTCATGCACTTGTATCATAGAATACATAATCAACGAAGGTGCGACCCAGACCCAAAATAACATCCGTTTCATAAACAAATATTTGTCTCGGTGCAAGGATTGAAACCGCATTCTATACATTCGACATTAACAATTGCACCAACGGGGCTGTCAAAAACATGTGTTGATTTAGTTTTACTCGACAATAACAAAGCTAACGGAAGACAATGTAAATATACTCGTATTTTGAGTTTCTATTATTTTAATTTTAATAACATTTCATTCAATTGTAAACAAAATTATTGGATAAAAAAAAAAGACAAAAGCAGTTAGTTCTACCTATACTTATAATAAATCTGTAGAGAGGTCAACCTGATAGTTATTATTTTGAAATATATTTTCAAAATAACTATCAGGGGGTGATTAGTGATCGAAACTGATGCCAAAAATGCAATCAGTAAAATTTTTGTCTGTCTGTCTGTCTGTATGTTCCTTATAGAAACAAAAACTACTTGACGGATTTTAACGAAACTTGGTACAATTATTCTTCATACTCCTGGGCAGGTTATAGTATACTTTTCATCACGCTACAATCAATAGGAGTAGAGACTACTATCGCATAATACTTTGCTACAATCAATAGGAGTAGAGACTCCTAAGTAGAACTCCTAAGTGAAGGGAAATGTTGGGAAAACGGGAGAAGTTAATCCATTCTTTAAGCTTCCGTCGCGTGTGCAGCCTTAATGGTTAAAGTTACATAGAAATCATGTATGACGGAAATAGTCTTTATAATATTAACCATAAACGCGGGTGACACCGCTGGCACAGCTAGTTTGAAAATAAATATTTTTATTTACGTTATTTCCAGGTATGGAGCTGATTGTATCCAATTATTTTGCAGAACTTGCCTTCTAATCCGAGCAACGGAGCTCAGGTGAGCAGACAAATAACAAAGTCCCACAATAGTCTAAAACGGAATCAAATAAATAAATCCGAAACTTTCTAACCGTTTTCTAAAAACTTGATCCGCGCTAAATCAAAGCGTGACCGCTATTTTTCTCTCTCATTCGGCTCTCAATAAAGCCAAGTTACAAAGTACTAGGTTGGCCGTGACGTCATGAGCGTGATAAATACTGGCCAGGGGAGATGGATTGTGAACCTTGATAGAACCAAAGAAAATTTTGACGACGTGAATAATGCTCTCTCAGAAGTTCTAAAATGGTTTACAGTCAATAATTTATTACTTAATGCTAAAAAAAACCAAATGTTTGAAATTTTCATTACCCAACGTAAGGCAGGTGAGCCCGAGCATTATAGTAAATAATGAAGCAATTGAAGTTGTCAATTCTACTGTATTTCTCGGGATCACCTTGGATTCAAAATTGCAATGGGCTCCTCATATTGCGGCCCTGGCAGGGAGACTTAGCTCTGCGGCATATGCAGTCAGGAAAATAAAATACTTAACTGATGTTGAAACGGCAAGATTGGTATATTTCAGTTATTTTCATAGTGTAATGTCATATGGTCTGCTGCTGTGGGGTTCTGCGGCCAATATTAAGACTATTTTCATTTTGCAGAAGAGGGCCGTCAGAGCCATATACGGCCTCAGACCATGTGATTCACTCAGAGAACTGTTTAAAGAAATCAATATTTTAACACTAGCGTCACAATACATTTTAGATTGTATCATGTATGTTTACAAGAACATTCAGATATTCCCAAAAAAATCAGATACTCATTCTTTTAATACTAGAAATAGACACAGACTTGCTGTTCCAAATCACAGACTTAATAAGAGTGGTAATTCTTTCATTGGGTTAAGTATAAAAATATTTAATATGTTACCTCAAAATCTCATTGATTTACCTGTACATAAGTTTAAATTATATGTTAAAAATTGTTTGATTAAAAAGGGCTACTACAAGATAGAAGACTATTTAAATGATAAGAATATATGGTTAGACCCAGAATAGGCTGTTCGCCTGCACTGTAAATTTACATTCACGTATAAATTGTAATAATAGACTTGGCATTTTAAAAGAGTACCTATCGAGTTTCTTGCCGGTTTCTTCTCGGTAGAATCTACTTATGAACCGGTAGATATTGATCTTATTCTGACGATTTATAAGTGCTTTTTTTAAGCCTACGTAAATAAAGACAATTTCATTTCATTTCATTTCATTTCATTTCATTTCATTTCATTTCAACGTTTTTTGTCTACTTAGGTTCAACCGACTTTACGGAGCGAGCTTATGAGATGTTTAGGGCCGGTAATGCAAATGTAATTGTTATATTTAAAAAAAAAATTGTTTCTACCAAACGAGGTAAGTTAAGTTAGATAAAGAGTCATAATGTTGGTCTGGGACATAAAATGTCCCAACTGTGTTTCTTGCCTAGCATGTCGTAAAATGAGACTAATGGTAAGTATCTGGGGTTTTGGGTATGTGATTGTGTAGGCGACGAGCCACTTGTAACTACTTTTTACTATTTTTCATTTAGCCCAGCGCGGTTTTATTTTTGGCTGAATGTGGTTAAGGTCATCGTGGTTCTTCACCGTTTTACGAGCGGTTTCAGGCCTTGAGTCTGGTTAAGGTGCCTGCTGCCCCTTTGACTATGCCTACCCCTTCGGGGATTATGGGCGTGGTATTACTATGTGATAAATAAGAGAACGAACTTTTTTGGCTACATTGTATCAATAGATTTGACCAAGTGTATGCGTTTTTTTGCAAAGCTCAATCTTAACGAGCAGAAGATAAGAAGAAAAATAATCAGTTTATTAATTGGCTTATAAATTTTAATAAATTTTACCTCGGAAATTTTAATAAAAAATATAGTCACCCTTTTACAATGTACCATAAATAGACAAAACAATTATTGCTATATTGGTTTTATCTCAATCTCCCCTCAATCTGAGGGCAAAAGTTTTATTTTTCGTTTTATGAGCTTTTATATAGTTTTCACTAAACTTACAAGTATACCATTGAAAGGTCTCGCTTAAATCACAAAAGTGTTGTTTTAAGCAACCGGAGAAGCGACTGTTTTAATATAATAAATGTTAAATCAAGTCTGGGCTTTGAAGCTCAATAATGCATAATACATTTTGCACGATGTTCACGTGAAATTGTTATTTTCCAGCACAAGTTTACAAATGTTACGGTATAATATTTTGCCTATGCCATCGTTAATTTGAGGTGTCATTTTGTTGTGATTTTCAGTTTAATTATTTATTATTTATCTGTTGCCAAATACTCAATTCGTTTACATATTAGTTTGTAAACAAATTAATCACTGTAATTTTGTACGTTATTTAATAATACATATAATATTGTAAATAATACAAAGGTGGTTGGTGTGGGACTTAAAAATAATGTGCCAACTGTGTTTCTTGTCTAGCATGTCGTAAAAGGCGACTAATGGTATATGGGGTTTTGGATAAGTGATTGTGTAGTCGACAAGATAGCCACTTGTCACTACTTTTTCACAATTTTCCATCTAATTCAGCCTAGTTTTGTTTTTGGCTGAATGTGGTTAAAGGGACCTGTTGCCCCTTTGACTCTGCCTATCCTTTCGGCTATTATGGGCGTGATGTTATGTTTAATACAAAGGACTTTATAGACGAGATGCTAATGCATAGCGAAGAGGATTTAAATCCTCTACGTAACTCATTAGTTAAACAACCTTTTTTTTAACCACGCTTATGATTTCATCAATGTTTTTGAAACCATATTTTATAGTATAGTCAATATATTCATTGTACAGTCAATTTATAGTATACCATAGTCATTTGACGTCCAAAAAAAAACAGTCGAATTGAGAACCTTCACTTTTTTTTGATGTCGGTTAGATATATAAATGCTTCCATGCCAGCAATACCCGAACGGGAAGAGTCCATAGAGCAGAAAATTCTTTTGACCCCTTTACTAAACTACTAACTAGTACTTTCAGACTATACTGCAATACTATTAAGCATAAGTACTGCAATACTAGTAAGTATAATATACTATTAGACCATAAAATAGTTTTTAACTCCACATACAATAGTGTAACAATCTTCCTCCGCTCTGCCTGGCCGCTTATAATTCATCAATGTTCCCGCTGCGACGTCTAATATCTGAGACGATATATCACGCTTTGTGCACTCGTCGCGGACTAGCTCGCGTGCTGCGGAATATTAGTCCGCTTATAATTTCGCGGACTGTCGTATTTGCGGACCATTACAGTTTCGCGGGCTGTCGTATTCGGGTACAGATGACTGCATACTGCAATATGATTAAGGGAAATGTTTTCGGAAGGATTGCATGAAATGTGGTCATTTATTTGAGTTACAACTGTCACTGTGACATTTGTCTTTTACTATAGCTTATTTTGAGAATAATTCTTAAAACAAAAAATTATCAATCAAATGTGCATCAGGATTATACTATATGCATTGATTTAATTACGATTAGACTATTAATATAGTCTAGTTAAATAAACTAGACTATTTTAATCCAGTAAAAATAGTAGCATTCAGATCGAGAATAACCTACGTCAGCAAAACAGTTAGTGCATAAAATAGAATTATAGACCTATCCGATTGTTGCATCGGCCTTTGATCACTCGCTCGGCGATAAATTACGACTCGATATGAACAAACAGATAATTTAATAGTTTCCAAATAGACATCACTTTATTCAGTATCGTATCAGGCTGACTAAGTTGCCGGTTAATAACCTTTGTGATTTTGGAAACGTTTTGAGTATTGGTATTAGATATAGTAATCTATCATCATCTTCCTAGCGTTATGTCCCGTGCTTAGACGGGGTCCGCTTAGACTATGATTAAGGATTTAGCGAGTCTGGTAATTGAAGCGACTGCCGGTCTGACCTTCGTAACCCTAAGATAGGGGAATCAGACAATTTTTGGATCATGGTTACAAATCCAAAGTGGTTTGAATTTACAGGTTTCATCACGATGTTTTCCCTTACCGTCGAGCCAGTGGTATAAATCCGTACATAGATTTGAAAAATCTAGAGGTACGTGCCCGGGTTTGAACCCGCACTCCTCGGTTAAGAGGCGCGTGTCCTTACCATTGAGCTATACTATACTAATATTATAAAGCTAAAGAGTTAGTTTGTTTGTTTGCTTGAACGCGCTGATCTCAGCCTTTTTTATAGCAACAGGATTCCGTGGATTACATGTAATGATTGGAACAATATTTTTATTAATTTGTTATATCAATAATAATTTTTTTAATCTTGTAGATTTTTTATTATAGGTTTTTTTTTAGCATATATTAATAGAATTATATTCTTGCTTAAGTTTTCAAAACAAACGCTTGTACAAGCTCGTGAATTAATAATTAAAAAAAAAAATTTTGAATTCGATAGATTGAGATTTTTTTTATCTTATATTTTAACTGGGTTGACAACATTTGGAACTACTGGTCGGATTTGAAAAAATCTTTAAGTGTTTAATAATTTTTGTGATAGCCCATTTATCGAGGAAGGTTATAGGCTATATAATATTAACCAAAAACGCGAATGAAATCGCGGAAAGAGCTGGTTGCTTAATAAACGGTTGTAGTTCAGTGTTTAATACATAAATAAAGTTAGACACATGTCTCCAAAATTCAGTTCGTGCTCAAATATCCCTCACTGCTAAAATAATAGTTTGAGTTTCGTGAAGAAACTAGCATGTAGGTATTCAAATAAGTAGGTACGGACCTGTTAACATGATCTAATGACTCCAAAGAATTATGAATATTAAATGCAGTCTCTTCACTGTAATTACAGTAGTAGTACTTAATTTACATAGATTTGATAAATAAAGTGGTACTACTGGACCTTAGCTAGAAATAAGACGTTTAAAAGGGGTAGTAAGTATTAAACGAGTGACTGTAAATTAAAGTTAGTATTACTAAGTGATCGGCTGACTGCGAAAGATGAAAATCAACAGAACAGCTGCAACCTACAAACATTAATTTGAGTTACTTAATATACACAATGAGATGCTTCTTAATATTTGAGCGACCTTATATTTGTTCGAGCGCCAACGTTACGTCCTGCATTATTTTCAATATTTGGCAAATGTTTTTTTATACTGAGCGGAATTTTATCTTAAATTAAGTGTTTCAAATAAAAAAAACTACTTTGAAAAATAAGGGTATAGAGAATATGCATGAGTTTTTTTTATATCATTTTTTTTACGATTTTTGCCGTATGACTAATCAAAACTATAAGAATTTTTTAAAATTTTAATTATTATAAAAATTATAAAGCTTCAAAGTTGCTAGTTAGACGGAGAGATCGAATGGAAAAAATCGAATCTATCTTAATATTGAAGTTGCCCTCTTTGTATTTCTAGTCGCTCACTTAGTAATGTAGTCGCACGGAAAGAATTTAAATATCTAAATGGATTAAACATAACCCACTTTTTGTAAGCTCGTTCTTTCGTAATTCTCGTTCGTAAGCATTTGATTATTCATCAATATTCGTCGTTAGTTAAGTTAATTTTTCGCTTACTCAAATTCATACCGCTCAAGTTATTAAAACAGTATGATATCATCAGTCGCTAAGTTCTTTTTTATTCGATCGTTTTATAATTCCCCGTTTAAAAGTGCAACCATCCCTTTTGTCCCGTGTTGGATTGGGACTTAAAAAATATTTTACCTTGTCTAGCCTAGCTTTGCCTAGCATGTCGTAAAAGGCGACTAATGGTATAAGGGGTTTTGGGTATGTGATTGTGTAGGCAGCGAGCTAGCCACTTGTCACTACTTTTCACAACTTTTCCACCTAATCCAGCCCATTGTCCCGTGTTGGGCTTGGACTTGTAAAGAATGTGCTAACTGTGTTTCTTGCCTTGCATGTCGTAAAAGGCGACTAATCGTGTATCGGGTTTTGGGTATGTGATTGTGTAGGCGACAAACTAGTCACTTGTCACTACTTTTTCACAATTTTCTATCTAACCCAACCCAGTTTTATTTTTGGCTGAATGTGGTTAAAGGGGCCTGCTGTCTCTGCCTACCCCTTCGGGGATTATGGGCGTGATGTTATGTACGTATGTATGTATTTATGTATCCCTGACTACAAACAAAAACGCTTTTAAACAATACAAAAATTGCCGCTAGTTTAAAATTAAAATAAAAGTGAATTCGGCATATAAAATTCCACGCGTTATAAACTTTTGGGCTACAGTAAACAATTCCTAAACATATACAAATTTCGTACGGTGAGTTTCGTTGTCCCGTTGTTAGAGTTGAGCGAAGTTTTCGTCACAGAATACCTGAGGGGCCCAACTATGCGCTTTGGTGGAGACTCGCTCGACTCTTGAGGTCTTAATTTGGCTTCACTTGCGTCCTTTGACTAGCTATGCGCCGTTTGTGTTGTCCTATCAAACTTAAAGGTATTTGCTACTTTGAAGTATGTAGATTAGGGTGTCCCATAAAACACAAAGAAAAAATATTTGAAATGGATACCCTCTAATAAATGCCAAAACACGCTCAAATATGAAATTATATATTTCTAGCATAATTGCAACCCGTGCCAACCAAGCTTTAAAGTTTTTCAAAAATCATTATTTGTCGTCATGTTTCGGTCTGCTGTAAAACTAATATTAATGCAGCAAATAACCTGAATAAGAATAGAAATAAAGACAGATATTTAAAGATAAGATAATTTGGTGTACCTTTCTAAACAAATAAGGTTTGTCTTCAAATTATATTCACGGTTCATAAACGTAATCTGAGTTTCATAATTTTTTTGCAGCTCTCTCCAAACATGACATTAGTTAGTTAGTTGGACATGTGTTTTAGACACTAAGCCTCATAAATGGGCCATTGTGCGTAGATAAAATATGATATAAATCAACAAGCTTCTACCTGCTATTGGAAAATAATTTAGTGGTAATTCTTTAAAATTCCCAAAGTGTAATACACTCCCTAATCACAAGATTTCCAAGTAAACTGACAGCCAGCTCGACTTCGAATTTAATATTGTAAAATGGCACCCAGAATTTTTCAATTAAATGGTAATTTTGCACCAATTATTTGATGGCTAGGCAGTCCAATAAGGCAAAATATTTTGTTTTATCACTCTTAATTCCACTGAAATTTTTATGCAATAAACAATAGCGCAAAAATAATCCTAAAACTCACGTATAATAACAAATGAAATAGTCGTTACAGGTCGCAGTGCAGTATCCACGCAACTTGTATGGAGAAGTTTCAATTGCAAGTCGGCACGGGGTATCGCTTACAAAACGAGTTAATATTTTTTTTTCTATAATATATTGGGTAATTACGAAAGTTTAAAGAGGGTATGCTCAAAAATATGTATATTGAACTTGAAATTTATAGGACACCCTAATGTAGATGATAAATGTGTAATGTAAGTAGAATATTTTTTTTTCCTAACGTTTGATGTTTTCTTATAAAAAATACTTATGTCAATGTCATGTTAGATCATTAGGGAGGTTCTGTTAGGCCTCGATCATTTTGTGGAGATGTAATAGGCAAGTTGACTCCAAAAAAATAATTAGTCCATTATAGAGATTACAAAAAAATATTGCTCACGTATTTTTTCTTTTGTTCAGAAAACCAAAAATAACAAAGATACAGCGCTTCAAAGATCTGGAGTGGGGCGCTTTTACATCACTTGTTCCTAAAATTCTACAGAACAAGTGACGTCACGCGCACCTTTAACGCGCTGTATCTTCGTAATTTTTGGTTTGCTGAACAAAAGAAAAAATACGTGAG
The DNA here is from genome assembly GCA_951394215.1 of Glyphodes perspectalis. NCBI lineage: Eukaryota > Metazoa > Arthropoda > Insecta > Lepidoptera > Crambidae > Glyphodes > Glyphodes perspectalis. The sequence goes on from OX596217.1 coordinate 11,958,409, forward strand.
CAATATTTTTTTGTAATCTCTATAATGGACTAATTATTTTTTTTGAGTCAACTTGCCTATTATAAGATGTAGGAAAAGTAATTTTCGGAGATATATAACTAATTGAACAAGATATACAGACATACATAAATGTGTATTTTAAGGTGAATTTTAAAAATCTTGTCATGTGTTTCATGAAATTAACTGTTTCCGGTAAGCAGTAACCAAAGCTGCTCGAAAATTTCTATAAATATAGAATATTGAATTTAATCATCCAACAATCATAGCAAATATTTTTTTGTATTCTATCATTTCATAGATTCCGGGGGGGGGAAAATATTTCTACAAAGGCTTTCACATAAATATTATATCATTCAGTTGTACAAATATTCACGAACATATCAACTTCGATTTCCCTAAGTATTTATTCTTAGTCAGAATATACACGTGAGTGGCATTGTTATAAACTATAACTTAAGCTGGTAACTTGTCGAAGTTGTCGGTTAGAATACCTAAGTCTCAACTATGCGCTTTGAGGCGAGTTCCTCGTGCAGGTCTCAATTTGGCTTCAGTTACGTCAATACTTTCTTATTGTTGCGTAAGACCATATAGAAGGTGAGACTTGTAAGCCTTACAGGTTTAGTTTATATTAAATCAACAAAAGCTATTGCTTGATTTTTTCTACTTTCATAGTTGAACTACTGGTGCATACTCGTCAAACAGCTTCAACAAAAATAAAACCAAGTTCTCCGACTCCTGTCCTATTTTTCTTTCTTTTTCTCACCACATACGCTGGTAATCAATTCCAATGTTAACATTATTGGAAATCGATGAATATTCTTCCTGTTTCCAATAATATAAGATCCTTCCGACGAGTCGTATTGAAGCACCTTGCATGCTATTATTGTGACAACAAGAAGCAAAAATCCAATGCATATTATCCACAGCGACTCGAGCGCTTGTTGCCACTTGATACCAAAGTGCTTCCACTTTGCTGGATCAACAAAAAATGCGAACACATTATAGTGACATTAAGTATCTCACAGAAATATTCTAGGAGCTAAATATGTTTTATGCAGTGTGTGGTGTCGTTAAAGTTTCAGTGAGCTAAGTTTTCACAAGTTGTGTGAATTCCTAGGGGCCTCAACTACGAGCTTTCGAGGCAAGTTCCTCTGTTGAGGTCTTAATTTGGCTTCAGTTGCGTCCTTAGTTTCTTGCTATGCGCTTGTTTGTACATTTGACTTCATAAATATGTAAACAAGTTTGAATCTTGTTGTAAGTAGTTTGTCTATTAGTCTGATAGGATATGCGAACTAAGACTAGACTATTAGATATTAGGCAAAATTGATGGGCTGGTGAAAGATACGAGTGATAACGAGCCTAAGTCATTATTTTGACCGATTTTTTAAAGGAGGCTTTATAAGTGGTGGTAGTTGAATTGTAAGGACACGCACATCTCGTTTGAGGGTGCTGGTTCAAACCCGGACCTGTTAACTAGATTTGTCAAATCTTTGTAGGCATTTATACCTCTTGCTCGGCGGAGAGGAAAAACATCTTAAAGAAACCTGCATATTCCAATAACTGTGGATGTGTTATCATGATTCAATTTGTCTGGTTCCCCCATTAAAGATTACAAAGGTCAGTTAAACAGTTGCTTAAATGTAATAATTAGACTTACTAATTCCCGGATCATGGCCTAAGCGGATCCCGACTTAGAACGGGATATAACGCTAGGAAGATGAGAGCTAATAGAAAGACAATGTGCAAACTATCTGTTGGAAAACACTTTATGGTACTTACTGCACAAACATTTAGAATTATTCCATATAGTACGTTATTGTAAGAAAAGAAGTGCAGTGTTTAATATCTTCAGTTAGAAGCAACAGGTGCATCCATTTCCATTCATTTTAGCGGTAAAAGGGGACTTTTAGTGTTAGTGAATTTACTTAACTAGTGCCTTTTACGAGAGCTGCATGTCGTAGCTTCTGTCCCATATATTTTTACCGTTTTCACATACACCGATGAAAGTATGCAAATGGGTAAATTAAAATACCTACGTCTTTGCGCTAACACAGTTACTCAGATGAAGATTATTGTTTAAAATTTTTGAGGTAACTAAAAATAGAAGACATGATTTGTTCATGGGCGTTGACTGTGAATTAATGGGCATGTATGCTTGTCTTGCCTCCTTCAACTTGCCTTTTTCACAGCTTTCCATCAAACCCAGTCCACTGTCCCATGTTGGTCTGGGACTTAAAAAGAATATGCCAACTGTGGTTCTTGCTTAGCATGTCGTAAAAGGCGACTAATGGTATATCGGGTTTTGGGTGTGTAATTGTGTAGGCGACAGGTTAGCTGCTTGTCACTGCTTTTTCACAATTTTCCATTTAACCCTGCCCGGCTTTATTTTTGGCTGAGTGTGGTTGAAGGGGCATGCTGCCCGTTTGACTCTGCCTACCCCTTTGGGGATTATGGGCGTGATGTTATGTTATGTTATGCCTCCCTCAACTTCAAAGGTCAAGGTCAAGCTGTTTTTTTAATTGGGACTCGTTCATTATACATGGTTAAAACTGGCACTGGGAACGTATGCCCAATTTGACTGGCTCGATGGCGCATTTGGTAGTGACCTTACCCTATGCGCCAAGAGTTGTGGGCTTGATCCCCACCCAGGACAAACATTCGTGTGATGAATACTTGTGTTTGTTCTGTGTCTAGGTATCCAAATATTAGTATATATTTTTAATACCACTGTGTTTCTGATATCAGTAACACAAGTGCTTAATATACTTACCACGGAGTCAGAGCAATGTATGTAATGTAGTCTGATATTATTTTTTTTAGTTTTTAATAACAATCTTTAATTGTAAGGCACCTAGGCGACTTAAGCTCTCATATAATACGTAGGTATATTATTATGACATTTTCTACTAAATCAATGCACTTACGTCTAAAATGAAACTCTGATGGAATAAAAAGTAGAATGTTTGTCCTACAAATGAAAAAACCCAACCGTGTACAGTTTTACGGCATTTGGTGCCCCATTTGACCGCTATAAATTATCCCCGATCCCATAACGTAAATCATGTCATCGATAAAAAGTGTATCTGCGCTTGCAGGTAGAGATATGCTATATTCATTTTGGGTATTAAACTAATATTAAATAAAAAGTGTAGTAACTGAACAATATTTTGTGGATATTACTGAAGTCGATAAAACTGAATTAAATATAGGTAGTGTTGCCAATTAGCTACTTAATATACTACACTTAAACAGTTTAAATAAAGAATCCAACTTTAATAATTACAACTTTTAATCCCGCCCAAATCTACATAATATCAAATCTTTTAATATTTTTATTGACATATTATATATATACAACCATAAAACACGCGATGTGTTAATTGATATCCGACTTTATTACCAAGTACATAAGACTTATAGGTCCTACTAGTTCATTGTCCACTGTACCTAGCTAAGCTCTTCGCTACAAGCACACCTAATAATGACAGATGTCCCATTTTCTCCCACTAATTAATAGCGACTGTCTTAACTGCGCCATAAAGTACAATTTAGCTTGAACAAGTAGGTACTATATTATGATTACATTCTTTAAGACTTGCTTGTGAAAGAAGTAAATGAGAGCCTAGGTAGTCTAGAAGCGCCTTATATCCGAGGAGTACTGGTTCAAACCGGTGCAAACACTACCGGAATTTTAAATTTAAATACGGATTTATACAACTGGCTTAGCGGTGAACGAAAAATGTTTAAGGAAATTTCTACATTCACAGAACTATTGATCTGTAACATTGACTGGTTTGCCATTATAAAAATATAAATGTCATGTAACAATTTACCAATAAAGTTCCATTATAGATTATTTCACTGCGAAAGCCAGTTGATTGTTATTAAAGAGAGCTAAAACTAGGACCACAGTCTAGGCGGACGTGCAATATTCTCATTTACACATCCATACATATCATCACGCTCATAATCCCTGAAAGGTCAGGCAGAGTCAAGGTTACAGCTAGCCCCTCTAACTACTTTCAGTCAAATTAAACTGGGATGGGTTAGATTGAAAATTGTGACGAAGTAGTGACAAAAAGCTAGCTCGCCGCCTACACAATCACATAACCAAAACCCTATATAGTATTAGTCGTGTTTTGTGACATGCTAGGCAAGAACACAGTTAGCATATTCTTTTTAAGTCCCAGACCAACATGGGACAATATTCTTATTTAAACAAGAAATTAACACAATACAAATGAAAACGTTACCCTTATTCCTTAAATTTTATTTTAATGGTTTTAAAAAATCAGTTATTACGACTGAACTTCAATTAAGAAAAATATAATAATCGTCTTTTTAGTGGAGAACTCCAAATGTCTATAACCACGCATTAACCGAAAATCGCTTTCGTCATCTAATAATGCGACAAATTACATTTCTGACTGTCCACGCGAAAGTGTTGTATGCAGGTTTAATAATCGATATTGTTTAATCTATCGATAAAATGAATATCATTAAATTTTGCGTTTAATCAAAAACATAACATATAGTTTATTTAATCAAAAACATTACACATAGCGACATTGCTATGATGTAATGTCGCTTGCAACGATGGAACGATGCAAATCGCCAGTTTAAGTAGATTTATACTCAATATATGTGTATAAGTTTGGACTATTGCACACATAACCAAATTGTTTTAACACTATATTATATATATATAGTACTATGAGAAATTCAAAACTGTATTCAGATTATTTATTAAAACAGCTAGTTGTTATTTATTTTTGGTTATTGTATAACAGTTCATTATTTTACAAACGGAGGTTATTTTTTTTTGTTCTGAAGTTAAATATGTTTGTACTCTGCAGTTACAAATTAGACAAAGGTTCCTAAAGTCTAATTTCGCAATTCGAAATTACTTTTTTCAATGAGACTTATTTACTACTAGACCTAATTACTACTGGCTGCTGACAAACAATTAATTTGGAACTTACTGTAATACTTTTCTTCAAACTACGCCAATTTTACTATAAAAAAATAGTGATCTCCATCCTTGATACCAGATAATGTTAAACTTCCTAGTGTTATAAATACGAAAAATAACATTTTCTTTTTTTTTGATTGCAATGTTTCAAAACAATTGTAACGAAATTTGCTAAGTACATCATAAGTTTGGACCTTAAGACATAGGCTTATTTTTATCCTGGATAAATAAATTGATAGATCCCACCGGACACACATCTTTGTAAACAAATTAAAATCAACAGAAAGAAAACGCAGGTGCATTCTTTGCTCATTCAATCTTATAGTCCGGTGAAACTATAATCTGTGGTGACAGAAAAAGGCCAAGTTCATTATAAGTTTGTCAATCGATTGCTAGTGTAAAACCTCGTTATGGTTAAGTAATACAAAATATCGATACCGTAATCGATTGCGGCCATCACTAACTTGAAGTGGGAATTACCGTCCCCAGCCCGGGTCCTCGGACAAAGTGCTCGAATTCAATTGTCAGGCATTATTTGATTCGAGAAACGTCCTCGATTCGATTTCGATGACAAAGTTTTCCTTTTGAACGTTATAGTGTCTGGAATCGCTTTTGAGTCCGTCCTATTTTAAATAGTCTGTAGAAGCCATTTTCATCCGCAGATGTTCAGCCAAATATGAATTTTGTATAGTATTTCTATCTTCATTTTTCATTTTTTTCCATTTCAAGAGCGGTGGTAGCTCAATGGTAAGGACACAGGCTTCTTAACCGAGGAGTGCGGGTTCAAACCCGGGCACGTACCTCTGGATTTTTCAAGTCTATGTACGTATTTTACGTATTTATACCACTAGCTCGACGGTGGAGAAAAACATCGTGATGAAACCTGCAAATTCAAACAACTTTGGATTTGTAACCATGATCCAAAAATTGTCTGGTTCCCCTATCTTAGGGTTATGAAGGTCAGATCGGCAGTCGCTTCAATGTAATTACGAGACTCGCTTAATCCTGGATCATGGTCTATGCGGACCCCGTCTAAACACGGGACATAACGCTAGGAAGATGTATTTCATTTCAAGACAGGCCCGTGGTTCGAATGGTCAGAGATCCTGGCCACGAAATCAAGGGTCGCGGATTCGAATCTCGCTAGGGGAAAATGTTTCGGGTGATAAACATGTTTCGGGTGATAAACATGGTGATTTGTACTCGAGTCATGGATGTTCATAAATGTATTTAAGTATGTCTATCCGTTCACCTAGTATCCATAGCACAAGCATTCTGGAGTCAGTCTGGAGAATTTATTATTTATTATTTTATTTTTATTGTAGTTTCTCATTGGCAACACTTTTTTACATACATACATACCATCATGCCCGAAATCCCCCATGGAGTAAACAGAGTTCTGGTGGCAATAAGCTTTTTAAACCATGTTCAGCCAAAAGCAAAACTGGGTTGGCATATATGGAAAATTGTAAAAAAGTAGTTACAAGTGGCAAGCTCACCTAATCACAAACCCAGACCTAGTACACCCTTAGTAGGGTAAATTTAATAAAAAATATAATAATGGTAGTTACCTCTGATGTCATGTATTCGTAAAAATAAACGGTTGGTAATCTTAACTAATCGGCAATTTAATTATTTTAATTGCACACAAAACTCTTCATGGTTTTAAAATGCAAAATTAAAGGTTTTAAAACTTCAATCATATACATACATAACATCACGCCCACAATCCGCAAAGGGGTAGGCAGAGTCAAACGGGTAGCATGCCCCTTCAACCACATTCAGCCCATATACCATTAGTTGCCTTTTACGACATGCTTGGCAAGAACCACAGTTGGCATATTCTTTTTAAGTCCCAGACCAACATGGAACAGTGGGCTGGGTTGGATGGAAAGCTATGAAAAAGTGACAAGTGGCTAGCTCGTCGCCTACTCAGTCATATACCCAAAAGCTCGTAAACCATTAGTCGCCTTTTACGACATGCTAGGCAAGAACCACAGTTGGCACATTCTTATTTTTTGTCCCAGATCAACATGGGCCAAGTCCCAGACCAACGTGGGACAAAATTCATCATCAATCATTAAAATAACTTAATTAACGTATTTATTAATCTCTCTTTAATAAATGAATATCCATTAATACACCCTAGTGTGAGATGACGTCATCAATTCTGTACAGTATAGACTGTGACGTCACTGGAGACAATGCGGCGCTTGCCCTCAAGAGCTTCAGGTCAATGCTATTGATTTATGAATAGAAAATTAAACTAGACACATTTTACTTAATATAAAGTGCATGTAGATCTTAACATTGAAGTAATTTTTACGATATGTATAGGTATTAGTCAAACTGAGTTGTGGTATTTCAATTTAACGAGAAATTCTTCATATTAGGCACGGACTGGCAAAAAAAGAAAGATTCCGCGCCACTAACTAGACGTTTAGACATCTGCAGAGCTCCAACTTGACACGCAACTTAAAGCCCACATTGACATAAGCGCTCCAAATGCGCTCATTAAAAATCTCACTTGCACATTGCATAACGCTGTAGTATGACAGCACTGACTTCTTCTTTTTTTACTAGTCCGTGATATTAGTTTGATTACTGGCTGAGACTCACGTGCGTAAGTCCGAATTTGAGTATTTTTATAAAATAACCATGCGATGATAAAACTCGGAAATCAGCAAATGCGACGAGTTTGTCATGTCACGACTTTTTCACAATTTTTCATCTAACCCAATCCAATTTGTTTTTTGGCTAAATCTTTAAGGAGATTATTTTCTTTAGACTCTGCTTAGCCCTTCAGAGATTGTGGGCATGATACTATGTATGTATGTAACGATCACCCATCCAATTTCCGACCACTGCGTACTCCGCTTGACTTTTCCTATAGACATCAAGAAAATAACTGAATGAAAGTCGCCGTTGAACTCATCAGTAACGTTCACAGAGAAAGTTAATTTCAAAGAGAAACAAATCAAAAGGACTCTATTGAGCGTAATGCTCACATTGCGAAGGCTCTATTCCAACGAACAAGTCGAGATTAAGCCAAATAAAGAGACGCTGTTACTGCTTCTGTGTTCAACGGATTTGTCTGAAACTCTGACTGTTTGCCGAAGAAAGTTCCTGTAAACAACACTCAAGTATGTGTTGTTTTGTCCCCACTCCGGAACGCCACAGTCTGGAATACAGCACTGAGGAAACTCCAACGAAGTCTTAAAGTTGTAAAGTCGATAGTTGTGGAATCAGATTTGTGCAGTAATGCGTGTAGTTTAAGCAGTGGACCCATTGCCTCCCATTAAGCAGTCGGTAGGTAGATTTTAAATAGGATGTAGCATCAATACATACATAGCATCACGCCCTAAGTTGTAAGCACAGTCCAAGGAGCAATAAGCTAGGATTATTAATAATATAATTATTATATGTGCACTATCTTTATGGTTTTAAAAGTATGTGAAAGTACAAATCACGGGGTCATTCTAAATTTCGAAAAAATTCCCTCTTAGTGCTCATTACTTCTGACTTACTTCTGTGCGAGGTTTCAAGGTCTTAGATCCAGTAGTTAAAGTTTTACGTTGATCGTTAATCGGTCAGCATACATAATATATATTTCAAGAAGTTTTAAAATCAAAGTAATTTTGCAAAAGTAATTTTTTTTTGAGCTCACTTATATATTTAGGCCTGGAAGTTTTTAAAGTAGACGCGTGAATGACGTAGTGTATGTGACTTCACCGTTGTTCTTTGTACGCTGTATCTTTGGAAAGTTAAACAGGCTGAAGTTTGAATGTAGGGCGCGCTACGGAATAATGCCACTTAATATTGTAAATGTTGGTGGTTGCCGTTAAACTATCGCGGTGAGCAGATTCTCACCAAATAAAGCATAATACCGATTTTAATATGAACTCAAATTCTAAATAGTTATGATGCCAGCGCGTTGAATAGGTGGGGACATGTTAATACAAACGTATGGTTTTAAGTAAATATTTAATTGCTTAGATTAAAAAACAAAAGTAACATTGAGAAATCTAAAAAGAATCGTTAGATATAGTTAGAATTGAGTAATATATGCTTAGTGTAATCATATTGAGACAATCATCGTCCTCCTAGCGTTTTGCCCCGTGCTAAGTCGGGCCCGCTTAGACCATGATCCAGGATTTAGCGATCTAGAGTTATTTCATGATAAATGCAATTCATTGTTGCAAGACTGACATCCTGCATGTGTCGATCATATCATCAATAAAATAAACAAAAGCTGTAGCCAGCATGCTGTCAAATTGACTGCATGCTGGCTACATTGACTGGCTCGATGGCGCATTCGGTAGTGACCCTGCACCATGCGCTAAAAGTTGTGGGTTCGATTCCCACCCAGGACTAACATTCGTATGATGATTATTTGTGTTTGTTCTGTGTCTGGGTGTTTATATCAAATATTTAAGTATATATTTGTAATACCACTGTTGATTCTGATATCCGTAACACAAGTGCTTAAGCTATTTAACTCGGAGTCAGATCAATGTATGTGATGTAGTTGGATATTTATCTATTATATATTTATTTATAAATGCAAGTTTACGATCTCTGCAACACGTTAAAAACTACGGCATATACAAACACAAACGTTGATTTAGTTATGATAAACCCGCTTTCATCAACATCACGTCTAAATTAAGCAGCTTGCATTAATAATCCCAACTCATTATAGATCGAACCGAAAACAGGCCTGCCAAAATAACCCGGTGCAAATTCGGCCGGTCACAATAGGAGCCAATTTAACCGGATCGGGGTCACAATAAAAATTTAATTACAACGCCCGCAGTGGAATGAGCCGCCATAATAGATAATTCCGGGGCCGTGCACGCGTGAGCAAAACGCCGACACCTTTGTTGACATAGATTGCCTATCGGCGGTTTATTGCCGGATTTATTGTGCCGTTTTCCGATTTGACACCCTTCACTTTTTCCATTTTTGGAATATTGAGTGCGGTATTGCTTGGGAAAGTTGGGTTTCGAGCGTGCATCGTCATCGGGTAGAATGGGGTGTGGTGACTTGCGGTAAAGTGACGGGTCTTGCAAGTTTGATCAAAGGCTGGCAAGCAGCTAATGTTACGATGAGTGTCATGAGAGCTGTGGTGGCTTGATTTGAGCTTTGTAAGCCAAGGTTGTTGGTTGACTACTAACTAACTAACTAACTAAACTTCATGCCACTTCCCTAGCAGGGTAGGCAGAGAGAACCGAACGCCATATGGCACGATCCTTGCACACCTCACTCGCCTCTTCAACATTCGTAATCCTTTTCATACAAGTTCTACGGTTTTTATGACTCCTAACATCACCTTCTTTTAATACACGACCAATCTGGTACCTGTTGTTGGTTGAAATCTGGATATATCTCGATTTTGCGCATTGGCAGTACCTACTATCTTGGTGGTAAGGGAATTTGCACATTTAAATAGTTACCGATTTAGAAAAATAAGATCATTGTAGTCTACTGTGTGTAACTATGATCAAATTTTCTTTTTATATTTTCCAACAAAAAATTGCAACGGTCAGATAAATAAATAAATTCTCCAGACTGACACACCAACTCCCTTTTTCCAAACTAAGCTTATGCTTGTACTATGAATACTAGGCGAACGGATAGACATACCTAAATACGTTTATAAACATGTCCATGTTCATCACACGAAACATTTGCCCCTAGCGGGATTCGAACCCGCAACCCTCGGTTTCGTGGTTAGGGTCTTTGACCACACGACCAATGGGCCAGTCAAAAGATGAATAACAATCTAAGATTTTCAATTGAAACCACTACATTTCATGTGAAAAACTAAATCATAGAGTTTGGATCTCGAATGGAAACGGAAATCTGTGATAAAATAAAAAAAAAACATTTAGCCAGTTGAGTAAGCTAACTAAAGTCATAATTTCCGTATATCAATACAAAATCTAAGTTTAGCATTTTGGCAATTCATAAAAAGTATGTCAAATGTATGTGTTGTCAATTGTGGCGGCACCACGCCCTTCTGTATGCACCGTCATGCATACAAATTGTGAAAAGCATGACTTGAGAAATCTTGTGTTGTCTAGTCAATTCTAACCAAAATTGATGACACGTCTAAACAAAATATGCTCATTGCTCAGGTGCCCTATTAATCATTAAATTTCTAGTAATATTATAGCTCTATCACGGTCCTAGTTTTAAGCTAGACTATTGTACACATGCAAAATTATTCACAATAATATCACGTCATCTTATGGTAACCGTTGTCATGTTTTATGGGGTTTTTGCCAACAACAACAGCAGGACTATATTATTTATTCTGTATACCCGTCTGTTTGACCCTTCCACCGCCTGTCGGCTTGCCAGTCTATTAAAATTAGATATGAATGTTTAAATAAAATCAAATGACTAAAATTGGAAAATAAGTCGAGAAATCGAGAAAAAAAAATGCTTTACATTTCTTTGGGAACCTTCACAACTCGGAACTGGGCACGCGTGAGCAAAATGCCGGCACTTTTGTTATTATATTGTGTTCGCTTTCCAATTTGACACCTTTCGCTTCCCCACTTTGCGAATATTGAGTGTGCGGTATGCTTTGTCGATTTGATATGCACTGTACGTGCTGAGAGGCGGAATACGGGAATGACATGCAAGAAATGAGCATAATGCAGTTGCAGCACCAGAGACATCTGGTGTTGTTGTCAATGTGTAGAATGCGGTGAATGCTTATTAGTAGGCAACCCATATGCTTGGTTATCAATAATGATATGCAAGAAATGAGCATAGTGCAGTTGCTGTCTGTAGTTTTGAGAAGACATTGACAAGGTTGAGCAAAGGCATTTACAAGAAAGAAGGCATTTACAAGGTTGAGCAAAGGCATTTACAAGAAAGAAGGCATTTACAAGGTTGAGCAAAGGCATTTACAAGAAAGAAGGCATTTACAAGGTTGAGCAAAGGCATTTACAAGAAAGAAGGCATTTACAAGGTTGAGCAAAGGCATTTACAAGAAAGAAGGCATTGACAAGGTTGAGCAAAGGCATTTACAAGAAAGAAGGCATTTACAAGGTTGAGCAAAGGCATTTACAAGAAAGAAGGCATTTACAAGGTTGGCAATGAAATGCTTGTTAAACAGGCCGTTTATGTTTTTTTTTAATATGAAACTGGTTGTCAATTGTTATAATGACATTCAATTATAGCTTGTATGTGTGAATGGTGCTTATTTTTAAATTCTATTAGGGCTTAAAGTAGCTTCTGTCCGCGGTGTTCCTCGCGTGGTACATCGATGAAACATAGCTTATATGTTATTCTATTATATAAGTTATACTATTGTAAAGTTTCATTAAAATCAATGCAGTACTTTTTGCGTGAAAGAATAACAAACATCCGCATATCCATCCATCCTTACAAACTTTCGCGTTTTTAATATCAGTATGATTAATTTTAAGTAATACCTTGAAGGCTTGGAATGGATTAATAAATAAAGATAATTTTAGAATTTGGATAACCCCTTTAAATGTTACGAAGAACAACGATAGTTGTTTCAATAACCAGACTCGATCAATCTCGCTATGGTCGAAGTGGATCCCATTTAGAAACGGAGTACAAGTAGTACAACGTTAATTCTTTATTTTTTATATACGACTTTTTTATGTAAACCTGTATACTAATAATAATAATGGTAATAATAATGTCTTACATACATACATTAACATCAGGCCTCCTAACCAATATCAGTCACGGCAGCCAATCTCAATGAGTACTAGCCATCCGCGCAGGAGATATTATAGTGCACAAGTGCGTGCGCAAACACAGGTTAGGAATGATCGGGGAGAGGTCAGGCGCAGGACCAACGGCTTAATGTGCTTTCCAAGGCGCAAGGGTGATTAAACCGCCAACTTCTTGTTTCGGACTGTTACTCGAGTAATTTATTTTTGAAATAACCAGCCACAAATTTTTGGCCGGCCCGGGTTTGAACCCGGGACCTCTTGATCGTAAGGTGGCACATGCTACCACTAGACCAACAAGGTCACCAGTACATTACACAATATATAATTCAATATTTTTAAGCAGTATGTTTAAGTAGATGGTCTTTCTTGAGATCCTTCTATCAATACTTCGTATCCTCCACAGAAGATGTTAAGAACGCGTTTCTTGACAACATCCAATTTTGTATCCAATTATTCACACTTGTCCATTTTCCGGGTATCATGCGCGGAGTTCGACTAAAGTTCTGGCTGATGGTTAGGGGACGGGGAGCGGAGGCGTGATGGCATGAGTTGGAGCCGAAATCGATTACGCAATGTTTCAAGTGAGTGCTCAACGTGTACGAGAATCGTTAACGATACAGATTTATAAACAAGAAAAACATAATAAAATGAAGATATTTATCGTGAGTATGTTTACTTCAGATTTTGACATGATGTATGAAATGTGACAGAGTATTTAATTTCGATGTATTTGACAACATTACCAAAGCGCCCAAAATCTATAAACACCGATTGAGAAAAGATAAGAGATGCATGGATAAGTGAAATTGAAGTGGATAGCTTGATGACGGCTAACCGGGACGTATGGAAGAGGAAGACATGCTGCGCCGACCCCAGATGAACTGGGAGAAGGCCAAGAGGATGATGATGACCGATTGAGAAAAGATAGATAGTGCGCTGGCTTGCTTTTCACTGGGCTTGTCTTGGCGGGGGCACTCCCGTGCCCCCAGATTTACCACATACCAACAAGCCCGAAATCCCCAAATACCCCTTCACAAGCAGAGTCACAGCACAGCAATAAGCTTCTTCTATCACTTTTAGTAAAAAAAATAATTATCCTGGGTAAGACTGTCCACCGTTGCGGAACGAGGTAGCGAAGCGGTGAGCGAGTTCAAAATCAACCAATAGAAAATGTCCACTGCAGAGTTGCAGAGATTTCATGCAATTCTATTGGTGGATGTCAACTCGTTCACCGCTCCGCTGTCTCGCTCTGCTTCGGTGGACTGGCAGCTTTAGATTGAAAATTGTGACCAAATAGTGACGAGTGGCTAGCTCAGCGCCTGCATAATCAGAAAACTATATCCAATACACCATCAGTAGCCTTTTATACTCCATGCTAAGTAGGGAAACAATTGGTACATTATATTTGAGTCCCAGAACATGGGACAATCAATATTGATTTCCATTTTTACAATACAACCTTTGTTCTGGTGTGTCAACAACCCTCTTTCACAAGTAGTTTGCGCAAGCAAATTGCTTCTGAATGGTCTGTTACAATTACCTTTAACCGCTCTGCAATTTTCCGTATATTAAGCATTAGGAGAAATTATGGTCAAACAAAGGCTGATCTCAGCAGCGGCGTTATCCATACCAATTTTTTTGAATTAAGTGTATTGTTGAATAATAAATAAATAAATAAATACTTAAATAAATTGAAGTGAAATGATCTTTATTTACGTAGGCTCAAATAAGCACTTATAAATCGTCAGTACATACAAATGAAAATAAAAATTTACCACCGGATTCGGAAAGTAGCTTCTACCGAGAAGAACCGGCAAGAAACTCGATAGTTTTCTCCAGACTAACACACCAATTCCCTATTTCCAAACTAAGCTGGTGCTGGTATAAGCTGGTGCTATGGATACTAGGTGAACGGATAGACATACTTAAATACGTTGTTTTGTAAACATCCATAACTTGAGTAAAAATGTCTATGTCCATCACAAAACATTTGCCTCTAGCGGGATTCGAACCCGCGACCCTTGGTTTCGTGGCCAGGGTCTCTGACCACTCGACCAACGGGCCTAGCAAATAATGAATACTAACCTTTTGTTTGTTAATATACTTTATAGTATCATCTGTGGTATTCATTGTCATTGGTAGATTTATATTATTAGTTGATTTTCCTATTGAATTGACTATTTATAAGTGTTTGTTTCAAACCTATATAAATAAAGAGTATTTTGACTTAGACTTTGACTTTGACATTGGTCTTGATGGTCTCAGTTCCGTTTTACCGCCTTTTTTTAAGACGTTTTACTTGCAACCTTTAATGTTTTATTCCTAATATAACTAATAATAATAATTCTACATATATCAAAACTAACCACACCAATCGTCTCAAGTTCTCGCATATACGTATCACGCTCAAGCACTGTCTGTCTGTTCACTACAAATAACTAAACCCTCCCATTAATCCTTTGGACATACGTCCGTAGAATTACGACTACGTCTAGGAGATATGTCATCATTATTTGGAAGATTTCTCGCCTATAAATGATTGGTTCAATTTGCGACCAGACGTTATTGGAGCTAAGTCAGTTTATTAATATTGTTCGTATTTTACGCGGAAGATAAGAGAAAATGATAACTCTTTATAATCTGAGAGGATGAGCTTTATAATTTTCTACTATTTATATTAGACCCCGCTAGCACAGAGGAGTAAAGTATTTACTCATGTGCCGCTAGGGAAGTGGCGTGAAGTTTAGTTAGTTATAGATACATAAACTTAATCTTATTTATCCTGTGGAATCGATACATTTAGAAGCGAATGAACAGGGCGATTTTTTTAAAGATGTAGATAGAGATATTTTACAATTTATCATAATGTATGAAAAAGGATATATTATATTAATATATAATATGTTCATCATCACAAACATCTTTAATTGCGCGATTTTTCGAAGTTACGTTATAAAACATTTTTTCATACAAAGAAGAGCAAGATGGATTGTGTGAAAGATGGTCATAGAAATCGGAGTAGATAACTGGATAATAGGTAACTAACCGGGTGACATAGCCTACGATTTTAGTACTAAAATCCTAACTTTCCGCACCCATCCACAATAGACAAGTCATCAAGAAATAATAAAATAAAACCATCACAAATGAAGCCTGTCCCTATTCAGAATCAGCCGGAATAAATCCTATCTCACCCCCCCATCGAGGAAGGGGGATCTTTTCCGTCTCCGTTACGAACATAACTCGGGATGGGAGAGTACTTCCGGCCAACATTTACGATATCGCCGGGAAAATGAGAGGAGATCCCGGTATTGTTTTATTTGGATGCAAGTTTTTTTTTGAGATAACAGGTGATGAAATAGGGGTGTTGACAGTTTCAGGAATGTGTCCCACATTCCGGAATAAAATATCACCGATTCTTTCGTGCTCCAAAATACATATTATGGTTTTTGGCAAACATAAATTCATTGGTGCAATGGCTCGAATCTCGCATTCAATCCGAGAGTCACATTTGATCAACGCCTAAAATGTCGTTAATAAAAAAATACAATTTTACTACAAAAGAAATTGCTAAAGCTATTTAATATAAAATTTGTTAAAAAACCTGTATCGAAATCCAAAACAGTTTCACAAAAACCTCCACATCAATCACTTCAAAGTGGTCCATTTCACCAGAAGAGTTGAACCTGATATTCCAAAGTTTGTACGACCATCAAACATCACTTCAAGCTATCGGCTCAAAAGGATTTCACAGAAACTGCAATAACGTACAGTCAAACACAGGACATACCTACATTTTGTTGCTGGCTCGTTTGATTGCTAACGCTGACTAAATATCGTGCTCTCCGCAGTCAAAGACAAAGCTTAAGTATCAATTCGACGTTGGTATCACACACGTCTATAGTACATTCGAGTTTCCATTCAAATTTGCAGCCATTGTTTTGCAAACGTATCAAATAGGTAACGCAGAATTGCATGCGTTGACCAGACGATGTTTCTGTCTTTCTCTGATAGACGGTACCGTGTCACGATCTCATCAAACCCAATAGCGCATTTGGTAGCTGAATCAATCTTCACTGTAACTAACTGTACACCATTCTTTAGTCAAACGTGTAGAAGTATTGAGGCTCTGAGATTCTGAAAAGTTTAAAATCACTGATGAATAAATTGGAAAGCACCCCTGTCTGCCTATTTATCGACGGTCCTTCTAAATCTATCAATTTGCCTGGTCTCTTAATTTTAATTGTTATAATCAATCTGGAATTAAAAAGAGTAACTAGGTTTTATCTCGGTAGATGCGACATTCCGAACCGGTGGTAGATTCAAATTGTTCTATTTTGACGTCGTTTTGCCATCTTAAAAGTACGCATGTTCTTATAATTCTAAAATCCTTATCGTATCTATAACATAGAAATTGGTGGTGATTAGTTAGAGTTCCGACACAAAAAAGTGAAAGTCAGAGTAACTCTTAAAAAGGGATACGAATAATCATTGCACTTTAATACAATTCGAGACATCCTCAGAGGTGAAACTTAAATTGCATCATTTAAACACAGGTTCCATCCGTCAGACACAGTAAAACTTGTACCAAAATCAAGTGACGTCGAATCTCACACGTCTAACGCCTACAATAACGTGCCAGCCTGAACGTGATACACCAAGTAACGGCGAGCGAGCGTCTCATCAATACTTATTTGCTCTCCGATATCCATTTATTAAGTTCAATCAACGGACATCGCTCGGGGATATCTGGACCGTACTGTGGCTCAAGTCATAAGCGGCTTTGGGTATTGAGGTCAATGATTCTGAAGGCCACCGTCCCTATTCATCAGATAGCTATTAGACACTAAGTCGACAATTGTGGTGATGGTTTTATTGAGGTCAATGATCCGAAGGCTAATGATTCTAAGTAAATAGCCGGTTGACACCTTAATTTATATTTAAACAAAAGGCAATTGAAAAAAAGTTGTAATTTATGTGGTTGATGAGTACCTAATGGGCTATCAGGAACGTGTCTCGCAGTAAGGTTAAACAACAGAAACCTTTTTCCCTAAAATTTAAGTTAATTTATTAAGATAAGCTAAAGCTTGTTTTAAAAGTAAGAGAGATTTAACTATAAAATTTCTTTAATACCGGAATATCGTTACTAGAAGACGATTTACATGGTTTGATGATTCTAGCGACTGACAGTGTAATCTTTACTAAGGGGAACTAGATAAATATGATAATGGCAACAGCTGTAGCTGGCTGGAGTATATCTTGCCAAGGATGTGGCTTAAGTTATAAGTTGTAGAGATGATTTTTTGGGATAACGGATTCAAGATTTTGTTTGTTGACAAATTAAATAATGCATACATATATATATATATATATATATATATATCATCACGCCCGTAATCCTCGAAGGGGTTGGCAAAGTCCAAGGAGCAGTATGCTTTCTGACGTTCAGCCAAAAAATAAAATTGGGCTAGCTTAGATGGGAAACTGTGAAAAAATAATGACAAGTGGCTAGCTCGTCGCCTACACAATCACACTCCCAAAACCCGACGTACCGGCAGTCGCCATATAGGAAATACGAGGCAAAAGTCACAATTGGCATATTCTTTTAAAGTCCCAAACATGTTCATTAAATAATTTATAAAATAATTGCGTGACAAACGCAACATGAATTCTTCAACTAACAAATTATAATCGCTATTTTTTTTGTCTTGGGCCACACCAAACGAGCCCCGATATTTCTTCATACAATATTAAAGAAGCTATCTATTCCATCCAGAATAATGTTAGCCTATGATCATAGGGGAAATAGCAACATTATTTGAGGGGGAAGAAGATACAATTAGTGTTAATTGTCTTACAAAGCATGGTAAATATTGACTTGTGTTATTAGCACTTATAGATACATTGTCTTATAAATGGCCTCATTCTCATGGACTTTGGTTTCATTGCAAAGGTTTCTAGCCACTGGAATACGTAGGTTATCAAATCTGGAATAGATTTATTTTGTGGGATCATTGCAGACGTTGTAATCCAACGGGATAAGAATGTTGGTAATTCTAGTAAAAAAGTTAGGAGATACATACATACATACATACATACAAACATAAATACTTACATACATACATACATACATAAATACATACATACATACATACATATATATATCATAAGGCTTCTTCGAAGGAGTAAAAAAAGAATAAGAGGAATAAGCTCCATAAAACTACATTTACTACATTCGACTGGCCCGATGGTCGAGTGGTCAAGAAACCGAGGGACGAGGGTTCGAATCTCGCAAGGGGCAAATGTTTCGTGTAATAAACATGGACATTTGTACTCGGGTTATAGATGTTTTTTGAGTTGAGTTTGATGGAAAATTCTGGAAAAGCAGTGACAACTAGCTTGCTTGGCGCTAACAAAATCACAAATTTAATACCTAGTGAAACATTAGTCGCCTTTAAGAATATGCTAGGGAAAGAACACCGTCAATACATTATGGAGTCCCAAAGCAACATGGTAATTATTTGCGCTGCGAAACTATATATACAAAACAATATTGTTACGAAAACATTATGCTTCCACAACACAGCGGCCTATTTAAGCGAATACGTAATCATAATTTCAAAGCTGTGCCAAGCTTATTTACCGGTTACACAATTACGGTCCTACAGGACGTTATGTAAACAGAGTCTGTTGTTTTCACTGATTCCTTTGAAACATTGTGATGGGGGTGTATGATGTTACTGAGAGTATATTGTACAGTGAAGTGGTATTAACAGGTCAGCAATACGCTTAGTAGGTTAAAAGTTCGCTTGAAATTAAAGAACTAAGAAATTAATATTTTTTTTTCCGACACATCACATACATTGATCTGACTCCGAGGTAAGTAGCTTAAGCACTTGTGTTACGGATATCAGAAACAACAGTGGTATTACAAATATATACTTAAATATTGGATATTAACACCCAGACACAGAACAAACACAAGTATTCATCATACGAATGTTTGTCCTGGGTGGGAATCGAACCCACAACTCTTGGCGCATGAGGCAGGGTCACTACCAAATGCGCCATCGAGCTAATCAATATTAATATATTGAGGTGATTCATAGGAAAGCAATTTAATTTTATCGAGAAAATGAAACGGAAAAATTCGTGGTAGGCCTTCCGCGATTCAGGCTCAACTAACTACGACTAGATCGATCGTGTGTTAACAGAAGGTGATGTTATGAGCCTAAATAACCTTAGAGCTTACATGAAAATGAAATGAAATGATTTATTTCTGCAAGAAGATTTGTAACAAATCCTTTTGTACGCCACACTTTTTTACCCTACCAGCACCTCGACGTGAATGGCCCGATGAGAAGTGGTGCCGCAAGAAACTCAACAGATAGCCTTTTTTAAAAACATGTTTTACTAATCTCTAATATATGCAATCATGCCTAAAAAAAGTTGTGGGTCAACAAGTTTAATATGTTCATTATTAATAATTATATTAGTGCTAACTTGTCTAACATTAGGCATTGTAAACTTAATACATTTGTTTTTTTTTTATTAAGTTTCAGATTATTAACAGTAAACCAATGCATAACTTTTGATAGAGTACTATTTACATCGTCATATGAATCCTTCTGCCTGTCAACTTTAAAAATTAAGGAGGTGTCAAATGCAAATAAAACTGTTTCACATAGGCCTTCAGTATAATACGGAAGGTCATTTATATAAATTAAAAAGAGTAATGATTCTAATATAGAGCCCTGGGGCACCCTATTAGTATAGGGGCGCCAGGATAATTAATTCCATTAATAAAAAATTTTTGTGTTCTATTACTAAGATATGAGTCTAATAAACTTAATGCAACATTTGTGATACCATAATGCTGTAATTCCAAAATTAGGTTTCATGATTAACACAATCAAAAGCTTTAGACAAATCACAAAAAATACCTAAAAGGTTTATGATGCTAGATAAGCGAGTGAGGTGTGTAAGGACCGCGTTGTATGTCGTTTGGTTCTTTTTCTCTACCCAGCTATGGAATTTTTTTCTCCAACTAGAAACTGGTCATAACACTAAGAAAATTATGACTAAAAGTAAGTCAAATTTCGTGGTGTCATTTATCCTATCATAAAAAGCCTAGCCAAATAATCAATTCCATTGTTCCAAACTAAGCTTGCCCTATGGATACTAGATGAATGGATAAAAATACTTAAATACGTTTTTAAACATCGATGACTAGAGTACAAATGTCAATGTTCATCACACAAAACTTTTGCCCCTAGCGGAATTCGAACCCGCGACCCTTGGTTTCGTGGCCAAGATCTCTGACCACTCGAGCAACGGGCCAGTCAAATTAATATTTCTCATAATAACATTACGAGTAGTACCCTAATATCCATTCCCAAGTCTGAAGCCGCGTTTACCCACTTTCCCTGAAACTGTTCGTGCCTAATTGACAAAAACAGAAAAGTCGGGTAGGTTCCACCGGCTCAGCAGCCGTCACAGACTTAAATATAAGGCTATTTCAACGGGATCGTTTTCAATAAATTCCCGTATTTACCGAGGACTCATTAAATTGTTTGGTGCGTTTCCATTGTGAAGGGGCAAGGGGGAAAAAATGCCGGGTGTAAGTACGGAAGTTTAGAAAGGTATATTTTTTTAATTAGTATTTTCTTCCAGGGTTATTAATAATCCGAATAAATGTACTCGATTGATTGCTGTTTTTTTTAAACAATAAAAATTTATAGTTTTCCGTGTGTCGTCTCTAACAAAATTTTTCTTTATCTGATCGGATGCGCAACGCTGACGACTGGAGCCCTTATGTGTATGTCGAGCTTTTGTCTCACAGAAGTACCTATATATATATGTGTTTACATATAAGTTATATTTAAATAAAACCCACTTATTGATATAATATCTTAAGGGGAGTAATGTATATTGGACATTAGGTTTGTTATTCTATAGGCAACCAGCTAGCCACTTTTTTCAGATTTTTTAAATTTTCGCTCTAACTTCATTGCATTCCAAATCTCTCAAAGGCGTCTCCTCAAAATTGTTGATTTGCACGTTGGTCAAGTGGTCAGAGACCTTGACCACGAAGAGTCGCGAGTTCGAATTCGAAATGTTTCGTGTGATGAACATGGACAGTCGTGGATGTTTATAAACGTATTTAAGTATGTCTATCTGTTCACTTAGTGTCCATAGCAAAAGTATGCCGGTCTGAAGAATTTATTTATTTTGGATTCTATCTACACCTTTGGGAATTGCAGGTGTGATAATATGTATGTATAATAATAAAAAACATTATATAGGAAGCGACCAATGAGAACAGACTCCAAGACTGTATACACCTCGGTTAATTTTACTGATCTGCATGAAATTGGCTCTCAGAAAACAGAGAGAAATTAATTCGATTATTACGAAATCTACCATTGTGTGGTAAATAATTCATATTACGCAATTAATTGCTCACCTTTTGTTCTGGCGGAATAATACAATAACTTTCGAGAGACTGCGGAGTTTTCTTGCGCTTAAAGGTTTCGCTTTGTAATGGAAACGATTTTTAATTACTGTCTTGCCGAAATTATGTATAGGTCTATTTTTGGTGTTTTTGTTTGAAGCCTCCCGTTTCTAAGGCCTAGTTTGATTGGAGGTTTTCATTTCTTTGGTCGGGAAATCTTATACGATTTCGTTTTATTAGGAATATTCAACGGTATTTCTTTTACGTCTCTTTTAAATTTCCAGAAAATGTATTCGTATTTTTTACTTACGGTTATTAAAATACCTAAGTTTGTCGTTACGCAACGAACTAACTGTATAATTTCAATTTCTGGTGGAAAAACAAGCCTGATATAGATAATATATAAATCTGAAAGTAACTTAGTAACTAGTTTCTTACTTTGTTTTGTGGAAATGGGAATCAGACGGGCCCTATGTCATATAGCCTCTGTACTTCTCATTAACACGAGAAAAAATCATTTGTTTGTAAGATAGTAAATTTGATAACCGACAGGATATGCGCCCTTAGTCCTGAATAGTTTATTCATAACCCGATAATGACGTATTTACAATATGTTTTCACAAATACATTTCCATTCAGGGTTTATTTTAATGTTCGTTCGAAAGGATGAGTCTCTGACATCGAAAAACTGTATTTTCACTGTCACTGAATTAGTCAAGTAGTTAGCCTTAAGGTGTAATACCTAGAGGTCCCTAGACACGTTCTGAGAGTCTTCTATTGGTTAGGGGCCCCAAAATGTAGCAACAACTGCCCAAAGACGCACAACATTCGGCACCAAAATCCAAAAGTATAAATCAACGCAAATTGTACAGAACTCCATAAACTTTTATATTATAATAAATTATGCCCAATCGCGAATGTGGTACACTCCATAATACCGTATTAGCTGAGCAATAAAGTCTAAATTTGCCCTAATCCGCCCAGCATTACGAAGTTCAATAATAAATCGGGCCGTTTGCAAAAAGACAATAAAAGTCAGACATCGATTGTAAAGAGCGTTGTAATAGCGGTAATTCAGAAATTAATGTGCCGTTCGCATTATGGGGGTTGTGTACGGAAAGGTCACTGAGCGGCGAGGCCTCGAATGCAAAGGGCGTTGGTTCAATCCCGAGGTACCACTGAATTAAAAAAAAACTGTCTACATATTTATATCGTATATACCATATATATTTTGTCAGCTATAAGTATGCTACCAGCGTATTCTCAAATATTCCGGATACGTCGCTCGTAAAAGCCCTGACAGCCTAGAAAAGCTGATAGTAGTTGGCCAGGTCGATGGGCGAAGGTCACACAGTCACTAACCTACCCGCTGGTCAGACCTGGTAGAATCCCTTCCGGCCTGCCAATAACTAAGGCGATAAAGACCGCTGAGGATAGACAAACTTGGAGGAGTTTAGTGCGCCGTATGATCAACACTTGAAGCTAGACACGACCTTCAGCAATGAAGACATCGACTAAGAAGAATATTTTCATATATATAAATACTAGCTAGCTACTAGCTTCTGCCCGCGGCTTTGCTCGCGTGGTACATCGATAAATCATAGCCTACATGCTGTTCGGGTGTATAAGCTACATTATTGTAAAGTTTCATTAAAATCCATTCAGTAGTTTTTGCGTGAAGGAATAACAAACATCCATCCATACTTACAAACTTTCGCGTTTATAATATTAGTAGGGATGGGAGTATATATCATATACCTATTATATAAAAAAGAGCTAGACACCAAACGCAATGAGCTGAAGCCAGACCAGTCGCGGCGATAACTTATCACTACCTTGCTGTCCTTGCCTGCCCCAAGTGTGACCGCACGTTTCTCTCCAAGATTGGCTACGCTAGCTACTTACGAGCACACGAAAGGGCTGGTGATTAAAGAGTCCAAAAAGTGGTCACAATAACCAAAACCGGTAACCATTATGATATTATTATGAATATGTTGATAGTATAAATAGGTACATATTGTTAGAAATGAAACTATTATTTTTGTTTTAATCAATCATTATAATAGAAACGTTTACATTTACAAGTTTTCGACGCCTAGGTAGTTGTACAAACAAATATGGAGGAGGGGTCTTTTTGACGGGATAGAGCAAAGACAATACCAATGAAGTGACAGTTGGTGGCATTGACAGTTCGTGGTTATAGCATTGGAGTACCTACACTGCGTGGACATAATCAGTATTCGTAAGGGATTTCGCAAATTCAGACAACGATCTATATGTAACTATAATTCTATAGGTATACCGGGTTTCTTTCGGTAAAAGTCGACAATTTTAGATTACGGTGCGTCTATTCTCTGACAAACTGTGGATAGTTGCATGAATGTGACAAAAGGATTTGCTCATCTAAAACCATGGACCCCAATTAGAATCAGGACATAATGTCAGAAGTTAATGTGATAATTTCACATTTGTTTTATAGTTTAATGCTACTGCGAATATACTCATTTAAACAACCAAGGGTCGCGAGTTCGAATCCTGCTATGAGAAAATATTTCGTGTGATGAACATGGATATTTGTACTCGAATCATGGATGTTTATAAACGTATTTATATTTTATATGTATATCCGTTCACCTAGTATCCACAGCACAAGCATAAGCTTAGTTTGGGACTAGGAAATGAGTGTGTCAGTCTGAAGAATTTATTTATTATTATTATTTATTATCAACATAAATAGATTCTTAAGTCATACCTCTTTTTTTGTGCCGTTGCTGTAGTGGCGCAAAAACCTAAATTGTACATTTAAAGTTAGTCCATTCCAGATATGGTGGGCTACTTACTTATAACATTGGAATACATATTATCCTCAAGCTATAGTAACAGTATTGCATTAATTGATTGTTCTAATAATTATTTCACACGTTTTCGGTCGGACCGTAGTCCGCGATTAGTCACTATACCTACAGTGGACCGTCAGATTTATCGATAGTTCGACGTTGCTAGTGATGTATGTTTCCTCTCATCGGTAAAAGTCCGAGTGAATAAGCCAGTGGTCTGCTTATATTCCGTAGTCCGTTATTCAGTCTTAAAGTGGAGATCTCTAAGATTTCTTGATAGTTCAGCGTTGTTGGTAAATTACGATTTGTCACTATTGTATCACTTTTCTATTAATGTTCACTTCCAAGTCCAAACCAAATGAATACAAATCTACAAATCCATCACTCACCCGACAAACCCACACCCATCCCAATCGGCCATTTTGAAACCTCTTACGTATATAGCGTATATTATGTCACTCCCCATTTGAAGCAGTTTCCAATTCAATGCTGAATGAACGGACATTAGTTAATCGGCTAAATTGGAAATCTCGATCAGTGGTGGCTCTCCTCTAGCTCGATTGAAGGAAACGACTATTTCTTTCGGTCCTCGTTTGGCTCTTTGTTATTGAATGACAACCAAACCACTGCGCGTGGTTTATTTCAGCTAAAGTTACGAAGTATATAATATGTCATTCATAACTTGTTTACCGTTATTGAAGTTTCAACGATTTTTAGATGAGTTGATTCTAATGGAGCATGCCGTAGTGCCTTGCAAGTTAATTTTAAATTTCATCAATAGATGTCGCTGTCTTCTGTTATAGTGCGTTATAATTTTCTATATCTGCGATACGTAGATACTTGTATAAAGTGTGATTATTTTTGACTAAGACTCATACTGTTTATTATTATTATACTGTTTCACTTGAAGTATTGTAAAAAAGAAAACTTGGGCCCGTATATAAAGTGGTCAGGATTTATCAGATAAAATTATGAATATTTTAAATCATTAAAATCATACATCTACAGCAAGTTTCCTTAACGGACGATTCATCTGCAGGCATTGGTGCAGGTAGGTCTCAAAAGCGTACCATAGAGGGCGATGTAGGAGCCTCGAGGTGTTTAGTGGACATACCCCGGCCACACCATCTTGACCGGAGAGGGGTCCTTTTATATGCAAGGCCCTGGGAGTCCCACAGAGTCTCACGCCGTTCCCCCGAATGTCGTGACGGTGAATAAGGCATTTCGCTCGTTAATAAAAAATAAAAATGGTCCCAAATGCGTAAAAGACCTTAAGTCATATTTTATTGTCACCAATTCTGCACGTCATGTAAATTTTTTTGATTGTAGATACCTATAAGTGTTTTTTTTATATGTTTGTTTAGTGAGAAATACACTAAATGCTATCGGTCTTCCCAACCATGAATAAATGGCAAAGAGAGCAGAGCAATTGTGCAACCCGGTAAACACCCTCCACCGGATCGTATGTTTTTGCATCCATTGCACCTTTTAGCGGAGTCGTTGCAAATTCGTTCGGAAATGCAACAAGTCCGAAATTCCGAATGTCGATTATGCGGTTTGCAACTCGTCGCGATTTTGGCGCAGATGGAAAATGCAACTGCATAAATTAAAGTACCTGTTTGAAGGAAAGATGGAATATGTATTTAGCTACATTTGTTTTAAAGACTGGGACTAAATGGCAATAATTTATAAATTCTACTAGCTATGCCCGCAGTTTCACCCTGTTTATGGTTAACGTTATAAAGCCTATAGCCTTCCTCGATATATAAACTATATAGCACAAAAAAAAAACAATTCGGAGCTGTATTAACAGTGATCAGCGCGTTCAACCAAATAAACAAACTCTTCAGCTTTATATATTAGTAAGTATAAATTATTGCATTAGTAAATAAAGATTTATTTTACCCTATATACAGATTAAATACTTACAATTTTGTTAATTGTAAAATTGAAAGTAATTTTGTAGGCGACGAGCTAGCTACTTGTCACTACTTTTTCACGATTTTCTATCTAACCCAGCCCAGTTTTGTTTTTGGCTGAATGTGGTTACACGGGCCTGCTGCCCCTTTGACTCTGCCTACCCCTTTGGGGATTATGGGCGTGATGTAATGTATGTATGTATGTATGTAAAAGTAGTAAAAAGGCCGGTCATGTGGGACTTTGGACACAGATTGGCATCTGTCTATCTAATACGTCTTCACGCAAAAGGTGCTAAACTAATTTCGATGAAATTTTGCACGCCTTAAGTTCGATATCTGAGAACATAAGCTAGGTTCTTTTAAGTTGGACAAAATTATGGACCCCGTAGGACGCATAATAGTCTCTTCTTTCATACCAAATTCGATGCTAGCCTGGGAAAGTAACAAAAAGAAAGAGAGAAGAAGAAGCTAGATAGAAGTTAGAAGTTAGAAGCTATTACCTAGAAAGTACGTAATTGTTTGTACATAAAGCTATATGCATCTGTGAATAAATATAAATTACATACATAATATCACGCCCGTAATCCCCTAAGGGGCAGGTGGAGTCAAAGGGGCAGCAAGCTTCTTCAACCACATCATCTTCCTAGCGTTATGTCCCGAGCTTAGAAGAGGTCCGCTTAGGCCATGATCCAGGATTTAGCGAATCTGGTAATTACATTGAAGCGACTGCCGATTTCGTAACCCTAAGATAGGGGAACCAGACAAGTATTGGATCATGGTTACAAATCCAAAGTTGTTTGAATTTGCAGCTTTTATCACGATGTTTTTCCTCGCCGTCGAGCTAGTTGTATAAAAATACGAACATAGATTTGAATATCCAGAGGTATGTCCGGGTTTGAACCTGCACTCCTCAGTTAAGAGGCACGTGATCTTACCATTGAGCTACCGCCGCTCTTTAAACACATTTTACCACATTCAGCCAAAAATAAAACTGGGCTAGGTTAGGTGGAAAATTGTGGAAAATTTTATTTATTATAAATTAGTAGAGGAGAATCAGCGACATTGGTTTTCGTATAGAAAGGTATGCGAGTAACTTTTTCTACAATTATTAGTTCTATGGTATCAACTTATTAGGTAATCAAATATAAAGCACCATTAGCTTGGATCTACCATTGTTCCAACTTAGTTCTATGTTTAGCGGAGAGATAGTATCGAAATCCAATCCACTAATTACGGGCCTATAATTACGATATCGTCAACGAATTATTACTTTTTTAGATGCAATAATAATGGTTTTATTATGAGAGACACGCGATCATTTACGAAACTACTAATGAAGTATTGTGACGAATAAAGGTTGTTTGTTTTAGGGGAAATTTGTTTGTCCAATCGGAAATTGATGGTAATGTCAGTAAATAATAGAGGTGGTAGCTCAATAGTAAGAAACGCGCTTTTGGTGCGAGGGATGCGGCTTCAAAACTGGGACTGTACCTTTGGATTTTGCAAATTTATCTACGCATTTATATCACGTGGTCGACGGTATGCGTAAAAATCGCAATGAAACGTGCAAATTAAAGTAATGTGGATATATCATGATTCGATTATAAACATATTTAACATTAAAAGTAGAGACTATAAACAAATTCTAGTAAACATTTTTTATTACTGCTACAAAATTGATCCTTCGATGAGTTTTAATTGAAATGAAATGAAATAATCTTTATTTACGTAGGCTTAAATAAGCACTTATAAATCGTCTGTACATATAAATGAAAATTTTCTACCGGATTCGGAAAGTAGCTTCTACCGAGAAGAATCGGCAAGAAACTCGATTGTTACTCTTTTCATCGCCAAATTCACAATAAGTATTAATAGTAATTATCATATTCTTAAGCTACTATGCTATACAAATTTTTAAAATGTAAATAAAAAATAAATATGTATAATAGCAATTACAAATATTTATCACTTAAAAAATCTTCTATATTATAATAAGCCTTTCTCATAAGATGCTCTTTAATGTATAATTGAGTTTTTAACTTACTTACTTTCTCTCATCACACCGCCAAGCTTTCTAAGCCCGGTACATCTATTGTGGTCACACTACTTACAATATTTACCCTCAAAAGTTGCAAGACTATATGAAATTCAGATTAATCGCAAAGCATCAGATTAAGTAATCGCATTTTCCGAGTCCCTACAAGACCCATGGCGGCCATCTTAGCTACAAATGCTTGCGTCATTTGCGACTTGCGCAAGCCATTTTAATGACCACCGCTTACGACTTCGTGGTCATAGTGATTGATGACGCAAAAAGTTATATTACAAAAATGTCATACTCGGACGGTAAGATGATGCGATAGTATATCATGTGATAAAACACGCCTGGAGATAATGTTTCACCAGGTTCGTATTAAGGTCAATGTTGGGCATGGTCTGATCTAACATCGATGGATGGATGGGGAATGAAGAGAAAAAGCCAATAGTTTTGAGAGGCAATAGCGTTTTCAGCTTAGAATGCTAAGTTAAAAAAAACTAAAACTAAGTTTAAAAAAATGGAAAGTTGCTCAACGACAACCAGCCTTATTTGCTATAAAATAAAAGCTATTGCAGAGCAAACCTACTAATTACATACTTAAATATGAGTTTATTGTGTGAGCTTTGAAAGAAGATGTCAAGTATACATCTTGTTACTTGACATGTCGCTTCTAAAGATCACGAGGAAGTTTAGGGGCCTATGTGCCCTGACCACATGGCTCCAAATTTGAGGGCCTTGGCCCTCCAAATTTGTGGGCCTCTTTTTCGAAAGTACAATAGTATAACTCCTGTATATCAGAAAACTACCAGTGTCCCGTGATTTAACTCGCGTAGTTCCCGTTCCCGTGAGGATACGGGGATAAAATATAGTCTATATTACTCGCTGATAAAGTAGCTTTCTATTGATGAAAGAATTTTGTAGATCAGTTCAGTAGTTTCGGGTCTATTCAATTCAAACAAACAATTTAATCTTGCCTCTTTATGATATTAGTATGAGGTATGACTATGGTCTTACTAGGTCAGCTTCGGTCTATTAATATAACCTTCACAAAACTTTCGTGTAAGACAAATGCTGCCCAAAGAGATGTCTATTTACTTCTCACCCCAATTGTTTGCCTCGGTACGTGCCTGTCCAGATCTGTCTGCGTCGATGAGGGGCGAAATCGAAAAACTTTGCAAATAGGCATATGATATAATAAAAGAAGACTTTAGTTCACATTAGCGCTCTTTGTATTACGTAGTGTCTAACTTTGTTGGTTACATAAAATAATACTTTTGCCAATTCACCGACGACAGTGACAGTTTTCATAGACAGAATTACTTACTTTCGCTTTAATACTAAGTAAGGATATCGCACGTCATTCCTGTACATTAGTCATTGCTGACCAACATCAGATTGGCAAACCTCGGTTAAGTTAACGACAGTCCTAACCCAGCCAGCCATAAACCAGTATTAGCCAAATAAAACCGCCCTAAACCGGGCAATTAGTCACGACTCGTTTCGTGCCACATAAACTCTTTGCGTGGTTCCTTATCGACGGAAGAAAGAGGAATCTTTATAGGCTTTTCTCGTTTTTAGGGTTCTGATTGAATCTGATAATGATTCTGTTATGGAGGAGCAGTGGTAGCTCAATGGCGCGCCTCTTAACCGAGAAGTGCGGGTTTAAACCCGGGCACGTAACTCTGGATTTTTTAAATCTATGTACGTATTTGTACCACTAGCTCGACGGTGAAGCAAAAATAGTGATGAAACCTGCAAATTCAAACAACTTTTGATTTGTAACCATGAACCAAAAATTGTCTGGTTCCCCTACCTTACGGTTACGAAGGTCAGATCGGCAGTCGCTTTAATGTAATTACCAGACTCGCTAAATCCTGGATCACGGTCAAAGCGGACCCGGAAGAAGAAGAATGATTCTGTTATGGACGGTAAAATATATTAGGTTTTTATTATTTTGATTGACACATTGCCTTCTTGTTTCATCCCGGCTGTTGCCTACGATGTAGTACAAACAGACAGACAGAGAATTCGTATGCAATTTGTATTTAGACATTTCAGATACTTTTGTTGTTCAAATCTTTTAATATCAAAACCTATATCAATGTACGGTTTGATAAAGATTTACTCTAGAATGAGATAAAAGATTAATTATACTGTACATGATGAATATAACACTTTTATAGACAAATATTTTGATTACATCGATTTCGGTATATTAAACGAAGTGATTACAAATGGAAAGTTGAAAGAGCTGTAGATTAAAATATGTCTGAATAGATGTATTAGAAGTTTTGTGGTCACCATTATAGCCTAGCATCAACATTAATATATCTAAGTTTGCATATTTAGTTCAAATTACAAACAATAGATACCTCTCATTAGTAAATCCTGCAGAGTCATGACCTGGGCCTGAACCTGGACTAGCGACCTATGACCTACGACCCTTCTAGTCTCACTTAGTCTCCGTCGTAATATCAATAAATTAGATACTTGAGGCTCATCCTCTTATTTTATTTCAGAGCTAAGTTTAAAAAATTATGTTAATTTTTTTTTTAAATATTTGTTTCTTATGTGAAATAGTGAATGACATTCGCAAATAGCTAATTTTGACTTTATCTGGCGATGTTCTATCTTCTTTCGTATTTTACTGTTGCAAATTTTCCCAGGCAAGCTTCACGTCACCACTCTAAAAGTTCAAATACTAGAGCATATATTTGAATACCTGTTCCTAATTATTGAGCCTTAATAGCTGTGCCTGCGGTTTACTCGCGTTTACGGTTAACTAGCTTCTGCCCGCGGCTTCGCTTGCGTGGTACATCGATGAAACATAGCCTATATGTTATTCGGGTGAATGAGCTATATTATTTCTAAAGTTTCATTAAAATCCATTCAGTAGTTCTTTTGTAAAAGAGTAACAAACATCCATCCATATATACAATATATAGCCTATAGCCTTTCTAGATAAAAGGGCTCGATAGACACTGAGAATTTTTTAAATTGGACCAGTTATTACTCATTATTTGAATATCGCTTATATATTAATGTATGTACCTATGTAGGTCAAACACCTAACGTTGAAGATTTTTGTCAAAAGTACCAATAAATACAAAATAAGGTATAAAATCTGTACTCCTTTAAATATTTAACAATTGGGGCGCGATGAAATAACAAATACTTCAAAAGCCCGCCGAATATTTCTTTACTTATAGAATCCACAAAAAAGCCTTGTTAACGATAATATTCACGCTCAAAGACATCAATGATTTATTAAAATTCCGTCCCTCAAATTCTCCTCAGATTAAAAATATATTCTGTATCAATAACGCGTTGGAGACAGGAGGAGACACAATATAAAATGGCGTAGCCTCTTAGGGTCTTCATAGGGTGGGCAGATTCATGAATTTTCAGAGAGGTAAATTTCCCTCTTTTAAAAATAACTTCTGAAATTTTTCTTATAGTGTCTAACTTAAAACGTAAGAAAGCGCAACACACTGCTTCCATTCTTTATATTATATGAACTATAAAACGAATGCAAAAGAGAAGCGCTAAATAAAAAAATATATAAATTAGCATTTGCCCTTGAAATTGGTTACAAAGTCTATAGCAGGACATCCCAACCAGGGGGGCACGGCCCCCTAGTGGGGTGTAGAGAAATGTCAGGGGAGGCATAATAGGTAGTAGCTAATAGGCATACATGTGAAATTATGTGCAAACAAATAATTTAGTTGGTATAAAAATGTGGGCTGCTTATTTTTGTTGACAACGTCCGGGGGGCATAAAAATATTATTTTTGGTTCGGGGGCTCGGCAAAGTAAAGCTTAGGAAACCCTGGTCTATAGTATTTGTATCTATTAGATCTATCCATTTATTCATGGGAAAAAGAACCATATATTCAAGATTCAAACTTTGAGCGTACTTTCATCGCAATAATCTTATCCAAGACTTTTCAAAATAGTAACTGTTGGTTATAGCCAGCAGCAAATTAAATCAAAATTATTCAGTTAATGATATTTTCAAAATTAATTTGATCTTACATTGTACAATTTCGGTACAAACTCCCAAAACCCATGAGGTGAAATAAAACCACTTCACACTATGAACGGAGGCATTTATTGTATGTTGCTCAGACCTATATATGTGCCGCGAAAAACGAAATAATACCGCGAGCTATATTACAGGCATCGCCATCTATTGGTAACAATATAAAACTAACTTCTAGCTTACTACTAAACTGAACATACATGCTTTTACAAAACTAACTAACTAAACTTCACGCCACTTCCCTATACTTTTACAAGACTATTCAAAATGGTACTTTTGAATAGGAGGTACACTTGCGTAGTGTTAAATGAATAAATTTTTCAAGGACTGTCATATTATGTTATTTCTTGATATTAAAATGATACTAAAACTTTGTAATAAATAAAAATCAACAATTTATCACACTATTACCCATATTTGGGAACCCTACTTATAAAAGAACTCGCGTTGAAAGACATGAAGGCATCTCTTTAATAGCGCACATGCCCAAGAAAAATACCGTTATTTTTTTAGAGACTTGAGGCCAAAATACATTGGCTTACTAACATCTAAAACGTATCAGTTGTATATCCTGAATCGTGCACTGGACTAATACATTATTAAACACTGGTCAATAAAATAAAGAGGGAATGTTGTTGTCTCAACTACTAAAAAAATAAGTAAAAGCTCATCGTAAACATATTTCTCACACATTGTCAAGATAAAAGAGCGACTACGTCAGCCGAAAAATTACGAGGGCATGTTGGCTATAAAAAACAAAGTTTGCTCGAAATAAGCGACGGTCAGTGTAGGGCGGAGAGCCCTTATTGGATGGCACTATAAATTTGATGCTTAGGAGTCGATATGCTGCTTGGAGGTCGCAAGTTGATGGGAAAAGAGTTGCCGTGCTTCTAAGTGCTGTGAGATATGTGGTATGGAAATCGGGATTTGCGTAAGGACGTTTTTTGCATAAACTCGTTGTGGCTTGATCACAGAAGTAGCCGCAAGTTAATGTTGTTCCATTATTAGTTTTATTTAGGTACTGATATACATTATCTCAGAGATATTTCAAAATAACTGTAGCACTGATGGTATTTAAACATAAATCTGTATAAATGTATGAAAAGATTTTTTATGAATTGAGATTTTATGTCATGGTAAACATTAGCACCTTTTTCTTTAAAATTTTTTTTTTATTTTAAGGACTTTTATGATCATAAAAAAGGGGTTACTATTCTTGAAGAATAAAAAATACGTTATGACTGTGAATGTTTGAGTTAAAAATTTACATTTAATTTTCATACTGGTTAATTACGTACATGTGGTAAGTACCTAATACCTTCGTGGAGAGGGCAATTCGGGAGATGATATTACTGCTTACCTGAAACAAAATTAAATAGTTAGTAATTAAAATAGACATAGAAGTGTAATCATAATAAGTGTTTATTTGAAATCTATACAAATCCTTAGTTATATTATAAAACTAATTAAAAATTTGAAATAATATTTTATTGTATCGCTTAATGAGTAGATAACACCTAAACTATTTGACCCATAGCAATGAAATTAAGCACGCCTGAAGCTTAAATCCTAAGAAAGGACATAAAAAATAAAATAAAAATAAAATAAATTCTCAGACTGACACACCAATTCCCTAGTTCCAAACTAAGCTTATGCTTGTACTATGGATACTAGGTGAACGGATAGACATACTTAAATACGTTTTATAAACATCCATGACTCGAGTACAAATTTCCATGTTCATCACACGAAACATTTGCCCCTAGCGGGATTCGAACCCGCGACCCTTGGTTGGTGGCCAGGGTCTCTAACCACTCGACCAACGGGCCAGTAAAAATGGAAAATTAATATCTTTAAAAAATATTAGGTCCCGCGGATACTTGATAGTCTCCATATAAGACTATCAAGTATCCGGTCCTAACGCACCGCACATACCGAATACCACGCAGCCAAAACCTAGCAGAGAATATTTTGGCTTTGACTAACGGTAGGTAGAACTTTTATGTTTGGATACACGACTTTTTCACATAGGGCCTGGCATAACTCACACGTAACATATGAAAGACTTGACAACACTTTCAAAGTACGTTCACTTGTCATTGCCCCGCGTTTTCCACAATAAAATTTCGGGGTAAATCCTATTGCCTTTTTATAGAGCGTCACAACCAGACTAGAACAAAGAATAAACTTAAAAGGAGGTTGGCAAATTTTTTCCAACAGTTTGAGTTATTGCTCCGGTATAGGAAACGCCTTTCATTAAAGCACAAAGGGCTCTGGAAGTTTTTTAGGCTGTGAAAGAGGGTCTCTCTTTACGTTTATTTCATTGGCGGTGATTATAAAACAAAATCGTTTGTTTGTAAGTGTTAGCAACGGGTAAGGTGCGCTAATTAGGGTTTGTTGAATTAAACATCCACAAGGTGGCGTAACTGTAGTCTTGATAAACTGACATCCTGTTAACAAAGAGCCAATAGTGGCAGTTATGGCCACGAGATTCCCTGGTGCCACTTGGCGATTTGTGTTTTTAAAAACTCTCATTAAATAAAATAAATAAATATCAGACTACATCACATACATTGATCTGACTCCGAGGTAAGTAGCTTAAGCACTTGTGTTACGGATATCAGAAACAACAGTGGTATTACAAATATATACTTAAATATTGGATATTAACACCCAGACACAGAATAAACACAAGTATTCATAACACGAATATTTGTCCTGGGTGGGAACCCACAACTCTTGGCGCATGTGGCAGGGTCACTACCGAATGCGCCATTGAGCGCCATTGATTTTAAATTAGGTTTATAGATACTAAGACTAACTCATTGGAGAATTACTTACTTAACATTATCTCTATATTCCTATTGTACCATATTAATCTGGCACTTAAAAATAATGAGCCGGCAGTTGTAAATACGACTAATGGTATATCAGGTTTTGGGTATGTTATTACTTTTTCACAATTTACCATCTAACTCATCTTTGGGATGATATCGCCTCGGTAACGAACTGAATTCCACAAGGGTGGACGGGTGAAAGATAGTATAACATAAATAAATTCGTCATCATTTAATCAGAAAGCCAACATATTGTTTATATTAATATTTTACAACTTCAGGCAATAATTATTCACGTGGTATTTTTAGAATATATACGCCAAAAGCGCAAACGGAAAAACAATGATTTAATTACTGACTATTGCTTTGGATAAGCAAAAACCATGATTTAATTACTCACTGTAGAAACAGGAAAATTCACAACGTTATTATTCCTTAATTTTTTTTCCTCTATCCTGTTTTAATGGACTTCCTTCGATTTCTGCGAATACTCTTTTGATGAAGTTAAAATATCGTTTATAGGACAAATTGTGCTGAGAAAAGTAATTATATTCGACTCTTCGGCAAAATTAATAATATCTAATAAAAATAAAACTACAAATAATACAAAGGTACAATTATACGTGTAATATATCGGAATTTAAAATAATACGTGTAATATGTCGGAACTTAAAATAATACGTGTAATATGTCGGAATTTAAAATAATACAAATTTCTACCTTATGATTAGAGATTGCTCATAAACCTATTTACATGAGTACCTACCTAAGATATAAAGTATGATTAAAAAGTTGTTGAAAGGATGATAGTTCATATGACAATTACCTACAAAAATATATAAACAATCATAAGTCTTTATGTTGGTCTGGAACTAAAAAAGAATGTGCCAACTGTGTTCCTTGCCTAGCATGTCGTAAAAGTCGTGTAATGGTATATCGGTTTTGGGTATGTGATTGTGTAGGCGACGAGCTAGCCACTACTTTAGTACATTTTTCCATTTAACGCTAGTACGAGTAAAATAATATGTAATCTTCTTCACATCCGTTTACATCATGAGTCTAGATTTAGGCAGACTGGTTATCTATACTTATAATAAATCTGTAGAGAGGTCAATTCTGTACATGAAATATATTTTCAAAATAACTATCAGGGGGTGATTAGTGATCGATACTGATGCCAAAAATGCAATCAGTAAAATTTTTGTCTGTCTGTCTGTCTGTCTGTCTGTATGTTCCTTATAGAAACAAAAACTACTCGACGGATTTTAAAGAAACTTGGTACAATTATTCTTCATACTCCTGGGCAGGTTATAGTATACTTTTCATCACGCTACAATCAATAGGAGCAGAGTAGTGAAGGGAAATGTTGAGAAAACGGGAGAAGTTACTCCATTTTTTAAGCTTCCGTCGCGTGTGCAGCCTTAATAGTTAAAGTTACATAGAAATCATGTATGACGGAAATAGTCTTTATAATAGTCGAGTCATGGATATTTATAAACGTATTTAAGTAGGTCTATTCGTTTACCTAGTGTCCATAGCACAAGTTTATAAACTTAGTTTGGATCTAGGGAATTAGTGTGTCAGTCTGAAGAATTTATTATTATAAAAAAATATTATTATTTATATTAATATAGAGCTAGTGATATGAAAACGTCAGATTTATATTATAAACATCAGAAGGTTTTGCCTAGAATTGAACAATTACTCCATTTATGTGAAGTGTCCTTACTATCGAGCTACCAACATCCCATCAAAAATACTATTGAACCTTAATACATGCTTCGCCGGTCCAAACTCAAAGTCTCAGTTATTACGGCAAGTCCTCTATCCTAATCGCAGTCACTTTGAGTCGGAGGCCACTTGTGGCCCTCCCGGAGTGCTCACCTGTGTATATCAAGAAATATTTCACTCTAAGGGTTTGCAGACCATAAATGTTGGTTAGTTTAGTTCACAAGCGGTTTGGATTTCGCAGAAAACATCGTGATGAAACCTGCAA
This sequence comes from Glyphodes perspectalis, assembly GCA_951394215.1. Lineage (NCBI taxonomy): Eukaryota > Metazoa > Arthropoda > Insecta > Lepidoptera > Crambidae > Glyphodes > Glyphodes perspectalis. Next base: position 11,996,230 of record OX596217.1, read on the forward strand.
ATTCAAACAACTTTGGATTTGTAACCATGATCCAAAAATTGTCTGGTTCCCCTATCTTAGGGTTGCGAAGGTCAGATCGGCAGTCGCTTCAATGTAATTACGAGACTCGCTAAATCCTGGATCATGGCTAAGCGGACCCCGTCTAAACACGGGACATAACGCTAGGAAGATGATGATTCATAACAAATTTTAAAATAATTAAAATTTGTTATGAATATTTATCGAACTAACAAAAAAAAAAAATCACGCTCGCAATCCCCGAAGGGGTAGACAGAGTCAAAAGGACACCAATTCCTCGTAACCATATTCAGCAAAAAACACAACTGGGTTAGATGGAAATTTGTAAAAATGAAAGTGAAAAATGGCTAACTCGTCGCCCACACTATCACATACCCAAAACCCGTTATACCATTAGTCGCCTTTTACGACATGCTAGGCAAGGAACACAGTTGGCACATTCTTTTAAAGTCCCAGACCAACATGGGACTTTAAATATATGGTGTAGGTATATTCAAAGTAATAAACTCCTTTTTTTTTCTTCTTTAAATATTTAAAATGCTGAAAAGAAAATAGGATAAACAAATTATAATCCAGGCTTTCTGAAACAATTATGCGTAGCTTAAAAAGGACACTGACAATTTCAGGGGAGACGGATGTAATCTACCGACGCGTTTTAAGCAACTTAAAACTGTCAGATTAAGTCTCTAATGATCCAGACTTGGGCCATTTTGCTACGGCCGTGGGAAAGTAACGGGGCTTTAAAGTCAGCGGTTTGAGGAGCGATTTTGTTTATTGCTCTCATATTTCATGATATATAGTAACAGTGGCAATCAATACATAAACAATGTTAGCAATTGGAAGGAGCTCGGCTTATACTGGCCTGGCTTGCACCCAGTCAGCGCAGGTTTACAGTTCTTACTTCCACTTCTCTTTGATGTTATGCGAAAGGTTCAGTCTTGAGGGCTACAAATTAAGGTAAAAATATCCAGAAAAGTAAAACAGAATGGAAATTACTAAAATACTGTGTATTCTTCAAAAAACCGTAGAGCTTGTATGAAAAGGATTATGATATAGATATATATTATGACATAATGTGGGGTATTTAGTATTTATATTCAGTTATTGTGGCATTAGACAGATTGTATTGAATAGGTAGATAGATTAACAGAAGGTGACGTTAGGAGTCATAAAAACCGTAGAGCTTGTATGAAAAGGATTATGAATGTTGAAGAGGCGAGTGAGGTGTGTAAGGATCGTGCCATATGGCGTTCGGTTCTCTTTGCCTACCCCGCTAGGGCAGTGGCGTGAAGTTTAGTTAGTTAGTTAGTTGCTTTTCTTCAATAATATTATAAATAGGAGAGATTTAATTTTTTGTGTGTTTGTTTGTATTGAACAGGTTCTGAAACAACAGGACCGATTGAAAAATTCTTCCACCAATGGAAAGCTACTTTACTAGAGAGTAACATAGGCTATATTTAATCCCCGTATTCCCTAAGAACGGTAACTACGCCGGTCAAATCGTGGGGTGTTGCCAGTGATACAATAAACGTTTGAATTTATTTTAATGTAAATCTAAATAATTATTGAATATTTATCTATTTGAATATGTGTTAACTTGAAATATATGTGTCCTTAATGTGTCATTGCGCCAATGTGTCTCATGCCTTATTTGCTTAAAATATACAACATTGTTAACAGTTTTGTGAGAGATAAAGCTATATAACGTTACATTTACCTCAAAGTGGAAAATATTTTAACATTTAGAAGCTGTTAAATTATATTATATTGAATGAACAAAATAAAATGCGTATTTAATTGTAGCCGTCCCATGACAGTCTGGGACATAAATAAATAAATAACTATCCGACTACATCACATACATTGATCTGACTCCGAGGTAGCTTGAGTGTTACGGATATCAGAATCAAAAGTGGTATTACAAATATATACTTAAATATTGGATATTAACACCCAGACATATAACAAACACAAGTATTCATCACACGAATGTTTGTCCTGGGTGGGGATCGAACCCACAACTCTTGGCGCATGGGGCAGGGTCACTACCGCATGCGCCATCGAGCTTGTCAAACAACACATAAAAAGAATGTGCCAACTGTGTTCCATGCCTAGCACGATGTAAAAGACGACTAATGGTATATCGGGCTTTTTGGTATGTGATTGTGTAGGCGACAAACTAACTACTTGTCACTACTTTTTGAATGAATGAATGAATAATTTTTTTTTCACAATTTTTCAATTTTTTTTCTTTCACAGCTCAGTTTTATTTTTGGCTGATTGTGTTTAAAGGTGACTGTTGTCCCTTTGACTCAAACCCCTTAGGGGATTACGGGCATAAAATTATGTATATATGTATGTATTAATTGTGGCCATAATTACAACGTAAAGATTATGTGATAGCGAGCGCGTAGTAGACAGTGGTGTACATATGATACTAATCTTATTTGTAAGTCTCATTAAAGAAAAAACAAAATTAATTGGTAAACCTGTTTTTTACAGTTTCAAAAATGTTATGACTGATATTAAAAAATTCTTTTAACTTGATACTTCTAGAACTCCTCTATAATGATTTGGTCAAGTAGACGAATGAAATGTTAGCTTTTTCTTCAAAAGTGCGTAAAGACGGATCTCTAAAAGCAAAAGAATTAAAATTACACGAACAAACTGACGCTGCAATTCTTAGTTCACACCCGGCGGTACCAGGAGGCCATAACGTGGAAGATCACGCGCCGACCTAATGGCCCCTCCAGGATACCAGGATTACTAGCCATCGTCGGCTCGTTCCTTCAAATGCCTTTATTGTCCCTTTTTCTCAGGCATAATCCCTTTGGAAGTACCTCCGTTCTTTACGTTGCTACGTTTATCGATGTTTTGATCATCGATACTTATCGCTTATTAACTTGGAGGCCTTATGAACTGTCATATTGCGCATAAAACCGTTGCAGTATAAGTTTGTGTGAAACCAATTTCGAAGAAACGACGTTGCGACGAAAGACTTGAAGAAAGTCGGCGTAAGTATCGATTCTCAAGAAGTTCGTTCGGTAACTCAGAATACTGAATACCCAAATACAGAGAATTTGCACGCAACGACAACGGGGGGCATAAGGTGCTATTCGGGCTCTTGTCCTTCATACCTTTAACGTGGGAATAACACGTCTTGTATATGTCGCAGTCATCTGGTTGAATCTGCTATTTGATTGAATGACTAGCGCGTTCATTAAATGACGACATTTAATTGAATGACTAGGCCGAACGTTGATTGAATAAGCGTCACTCAACGTCCAACTAGTTAGCTGATTGTAACATAGCCCTTTGAACAGAGCGGACCAACAGAACCAGATGACTGCGACATATGTATTGCGCTTTCCCTGAAAATCAAATTGCTACCAGAAACGAGATGTTACCAGACAATTAGGTTAGGTTGATTAGAACTGTGATCCTAACAACACGCTGAAATGAAATGAATTCAATTCAATTAAATGTCGACATTCAATGAACGCGCTAGTCATTCAATCAAATAGCAGATTCATCCATATGACTTCGATATGACGTTCAGTCAAGAAGTTGAACGTTATATTAAACAATTTGACGAGTTCTCCTTTAGTCATTCAATTGAACGTCGTCATTCAATGAACGCGCTAGTGATCCAATTAAATAGCTGATTAAACCAGATGACTGCGACATATATACTAATATTATAAAGAGAAAAGATTTTATTTTTGGTTTGTTTGTTTGTATCGAATACGTTCCAAAACTACTGGACCGATTTAAATAAATCTTTCACCAATGGAAAGCTACTTTATCAGTAAGTAACATAGGCTATATTTTATCTCCGTATTCCCACGGGAACGGAAACAACGCGAGTAACGAATATTACTTGTAAAAATATCGGTAGTATCGATAGCTTTTTTGCGTTACAACACCAGCTTGTACTTTCTCAAGCTGTTATAATTCTGACCTCGCCCAAGTCGAAAATTAATTTGAATCGCGTCAAACTTGTGTACATTTAGCGTCTGGAATGGTAAATAGGCGCCTATTGTGTCATTATGTAGCGCGAAGCTGCCTTAGAGGCGTCTGGGAAGCAAACATTCACCTGGGCGATTGCTTTTTTTACGAATATCACACCGGAGCAGACTTGTGGTTGTTTTTTTCATTCAAAAACTGCCTAGCATATTAAACAAATTATGTTTTTACATTTTCATGCCATATTCAAAATAGTACTCATGCAGAAATGGAACCGCATAAAACAGATAGACTGGATAGAATTGAGCAGAATATTGCTGATAGAATTGTTTTTGAGAAGTGAAATAAAGCTGTTTTACAATGGTTAACACAATACTTTAACAGCACTTCTTTAAATTCAAAGTCAAAGTCAAAGTCAAAATATTGTTTTTTTAAATCAATATTAAAATCAGTTAGAGAGATATAATACTACCACCCCGGTTCGGAATGTTGCATCTATTGAGAAGAATCCGGCAAGAAACTCGGTAGTTACTCTTTTTAACAACAGCATTGAAAATGTTGTATGAATCAAATTTAACTTTGAATCATGTTTCAAAGTGGGACTGGTGTAAAATAAGAAAATAAACTTGTATAATTGCTAGAAAAAAAAAATGAACAGCTTGACCCGACCAGATCAGACTTGATTTTGATGTACAAAAATGAAACTGACAATAGTTAATATCACGCCCAAAATCCCCGAAGGGGTAGGCAGAGACAGCAGGCCCCTTTAACCACATTCAGTCAAAATAAAACTGGGCTGGATTAGATGGAAAATTGTGAAAAAGTTGTGATAAGTGGCTAGCTTGCCGCCCACAAAACCCGATATACCATAAGTCGCCTTTTACAACATGCTAGACAAGAAACACAGTTGGCACATTATTTTTAAGTCCCAAACCAACATGGGACGAAACTACCAATGAGGTAAATAGCCTTATCAATTAAAAGAACAAATAAAAAAAAAACGCTCTTTAGAGTAATGTAATACACTTCTATTTTCAGATTTTAAAGATCTTTCAGCTACTGTAGAACTTTTTTAATTTGTTTATGATGCCTAGTGATCATAATAATTATTATAAGATCCTTGCCGTTAACACAAGTCGTGATGACACGAACTAATAACGTTTGGGTCATGAGTAGGAGATGACAAGTGTTATGTAATGACCAGTTGCTGAGTAAATATGAAGAGGTTGTATATAGTATATCGTTTGGTTGCTTATATACTAATCTGTGCGTCAGCTGTGACCTACTGAGGAGTCTATGCTAACAGTTAATTGTTATCACGATGGGTGGCCTGGGGAAAATGTTGGGTGGAGAGTTGGAAAACTGAGACAGGAAACTTCCTAGATCAGGTATTAACACGATATAGTTTTTATTTATATATCTGATTGTTTCTAATTGCTATATGTAGTGTAAAGAATTATGCCCGCGGTTGACTCAGAGCAAATGAAACACGATCTCTGGTACTAATACTTGATTTAATCTTCTTTATGCTTTTAAACATAAAATATTTTCTTCCACACGTCTTTAACCATCCGTCGTCCGCCATTCGTATCACGTTCCTCTTTTAAATATCTTCCGTCTATCCAACTCTACTACGTTCCTTCTTACACACTTCACATCATTCCATTTTACGTTTTTGTCATACATCATCTATCAATTCTACATATATATAATATATATATACACGTGTATTTTTATGATGTGCAAATAAATATACCATAGTTATACATGTTATGTTTGTAATTCCCTAAGGGGTAGGCATTGTTAAAATAGAATTTCGATTGACAGGCCCGTTGGTGGAGTGGTCAGAGACCCTGGCCACGAAACCAAGGCTCGCAGTTTCGAATCCCGCTAGAGGCAAATTTTTCGAGTTATAAACATGGACATTTGTACTTGAGTCATGGATGTTTATAAACGTATTTCAGTATGTCTATCCGTTCACCTAGTATCCATAGTACAAGCATACGCTTATTTGGAACTAGGGAATTGGTGTGTCAGTCTGGAGGATTTATATATTTATAGCAGTAAGCTCTTTTAAATACATAAAAAAATATATTTGAAATAGGCAAATATTCATCTTGTCCAGGTTTCGTTAAGTATTTATACTCTGTAAATATTTACTAGCTAGGAACGATTTTGTTAGTGAAATGAATATTCTTTTGTTCTCCATTCTAGAATAAAAATAAAAATAGGTATCTATAAAACACATAATCACTTTGAATATATTATTCACAGTGATTAAGTGCTTGCCATTTGTTATCTTGACTGTCGACACAAAACATTTTTAAATTATCTACTTTCGTATTTCAGAACCAGCCCAAATAACAAAAACATACATACATACTTACATACATACATACATACATACATACATACATACATACATACATACATACATACATAGCATCACGCCCATAATTCCCGAAGGGGTAGGCAGCAGGCTCCTTTAACCACATTCAGCCAAAAATAAAGCTGGGCTAGGTTAATTACAACAAAAACGTTCACACATAACCCTTTTTTTCACACAACACACTATCATAACTTGACCTTTGACTGGCTCGATGGCGCATTCGGTAGTGACCCTGCCCCATGCGTCATGAGTTGTGGGTTCGATCCCCACCCAGGACAAATATTCGTGTGATGAATACTTGTGTTTGTTCTGTGTCTAGATGTTAATATCTAATATTTAAGTATATATTTGTAATACAACTGTTGTTTCTGATATCCGTAACACAAGTGCTTTAGCTACTTAGCTCGAAGTCAGATCAATGTATGTGTCGTCTGATGTTTATATTTTATTTCTATTTATAAATGCCCCAAATCATCCCATTTCCAACCAAACACAGCGTTATCATAGTTACAATTACCCGCTCTACCCAAACATTAAACCACCCAAACATATTTCATACTTCATTTGCAAAAGCCGTACCATCTAATACCCACTCTGCAAAGTAAACAAAAGCGTACTTAGCATAACAAGCAAAGGAACCGTACCATAAAAGCTATTGGAGTGATAAATAAACGTTATTACACTATACCATTGAGCAGGGTCGGGTGAAGGCAGTGCGGGGTGGCTAGCCCGTGTGTGGTTACAGGGAATATTTATTATTTAGTGCAAAGGTAATGTCTAAGGTCTTGTGAAAAGTTGTATGTCTATAGTATAATAATAATGTCCTCATAACTGATATCGGTCACGGCGGCCAATCTCAACGAGGATTAACCATCTGCGCAGGAGATGTTATAGTGCACAAGCGTGTACGCAAACACAGGTGCACTCTCTATTCCTTTACTCTCATAGTCTAGTAAAACGGCAATTCGACATGCCCGGAGAGAGGTCAGGCGCAGGACCAACGGCTTAACGTGCTTTCTGATGCATGGGGGTGATTAAACCGCCAACTTTCTGAATCCGGGCTGTTACTTAGGATTTATCGAAATACCCAGCCACAATTTTTGGCCCGACCCGGGATTTGAACCCGGGACCTCTTGGTTCATAGGCGGCGCATGCTTCTACTAGAACGACGAGACAGTCTATACTATGGGACTATTTCCATGTGAACTGGAACTTCAAAGGAATGTACCAGCTGTTTTTCTTGTCTGGCACGTCGTAAAAGACGACAAATGGTGTATTAGCCAGCTTAATTTATAATTAACTACGTTTTTACAATTTAAAGTCTTAGATCCCAACCCAGTTTTTATTTTAGTCAAAAGGGTTTGCTGCCATTTTGACCCTGTCTACCATTTCAGCGATTAAAAAATACGTCCGCATTTTTCAAATTGGCTTGGCAATTTGCTAATCAAAGGAAATAAGGAGCCAAATACTAAGTTTTGTTAAAAAAATTAAATTATTTTAATGTCTATTATACAAGCTTTTGGTATCTCATGATAAAATAATGATCATCACTTAAATTATTAAGTACGTATGCGTGTATATAACGCCATATAATTGTCTTATTAAATTACTTAAATATGAAATAATCAATCAAAAGTTTATCCCTAAAGTCATTAAACATCAAAACAACTTCCTTTTTTATTCGCATATAATAAAACAAAATGGGAAATTAAAAGCGACGTTCCCATTCATTAATTTATTCGCCGTGCCCAAATATTGGCTCCATAATTCCCTAATACGATCCTCGAAATTTCAAGCTAACAGCCATTTACCTTAAATGATTTATTTCCAAGTAAAATCGATAAATAAACATAGAGCGTTTATCCTACGGGCCCGAGTGGTATTATGCAAATGATTTGTCCCCAGCTAGCTTGCAAGTACTCGCTATATAAGATGCGTGATAATTTGTTTGCGAAACTGAGGTAAAATGTGCTGAAAATGCTTTTATTGGTTATCTAAAATACATTTTTGGATGTTTAGTTAGTTTTAACTAACTAAACTAACTAACTAGGCCTATGTCCAGCAGTGGACGTCTTTCGACTAAGACGATGAAACTAACTAACTAAACGCCACGCCATATTGATATAGATTGTTATAGTTACGAAAATATGTAAACAAAGCATTAAGTAGAAGCTTAGGCAGTGTTTAGCTACTATATTGACATATAGTCATAAATAAAATTGCGTTTGGTTAAATGGAGAATAGTGAAAGAGTACTGACAAGTGGCTAGCTCTTCGCCTACACAAACACAACATCAATATTCAATACGCCATTAGCTGCCTTTCACTACATGCTTAACAAGGAACACAGTTGCTATATACTTTTTAAGTCCAGATTTACATTTGACTATAGTACAATTGAGAAATAGGTTATAAAAAAAAAATCAAATGTAAGTACTTATAATAAATCTGTAGAGAGGTCAATTCTGTACATGAAATATATTTTCAAAATAACTATCAGGGGGTGATTAGTGATCGATACTGATGGCAAAAATGCAATCAGTAAAATTTTTGTCTGTCTGTCTGTCTGTATGTTCCTTATAGAAACAAAAACTACTCGACGGATTTTAACGACACTTGGTACAATTATTCTTCATACTTCTGGGCAGGTTATAGTATACTTTTCTTTACGCTACAATCAATAGGAGCAGAGTAGTGAAGGGAAATGTTGGGAAAACGGGAGAAGTTACTTAACTTAATGGTTAACTTAACTAGTTAACTTAATGGTTAAACTTACATAGAAATCATGTATGACGGATATAGTCTTTATAATATTAACCATAAACGCAGGTGAGACCGCTGGCACAGCTAGTACTAAATAATAAAATACCAGGACTAATTTTTAAATAAATAATATAATACTTACAAAGAAAATGTTGATTTTACTCTAAATCCTTTTTGAAATCAAACATGAGTGTATCGGGAAGTATGCTGAAGCAACAGAAAATGTAAAATCCAACGTTCCAATACTTCTTTCCTTTCTTTGTACGGATATCCATTGATGTTTACCTTTATAACGATTTGCTGAATGTGAAACTAATAACTTATTTTTAGGGGTCCACACCATCAAGGAGGAAACCCTTCATCATCTTCCTAGCGTTATGTCTCGTGCTTAGACGGGGTCCGCTTAGACCATGCAGGATTTAGCGAGTCTGGTAATTACATTGAAGCGACTGACGATCTGACCTTCGTAACCCAAAGATAGGGGAACCAGAAAATTTTTGGATCATGGTTACAAATCCAAAGTTGTTTGAATTTGCAGGTTTCATCACGATGTTTTCCTTCACTGTCGAGCTAGTAGTATAAATACGTACATAGACTTGAAAAATCCAGAGGTACGTGCCCCGGTTTGAACCCGCACTTCTCGGTTAAGAGGCGCGTGTCCTTACTTGAGCTACCACCGCTCATAAAGGAGGAAACCCTTACGGACAAGAAAAAGTAAAGCATCGCTGCAAGTGCGTTTTCTGTGCCGGAGATGTCAACTCATGTATTAAATAACGTTGACGTATGGCGTACTGATCTTGGAAATTGGGAAAATGCGGCACTTTGGAGCGGTGATATCTCATTGGTAAGGACACCGGCGCCTTATGACCGAGGGTTGCAGTTTCAAAACAGAGCTCGTTCCTCTAGATTTCTTAAATCTAACTAACTAAACTTCACGCCACTTCCCTAGTAGGGTAGGCAGAGAATTTCTTAAATCTGAATACGTATTTATACTACTCGGCTATACTACTAGCTCAGCGGTGAGGGAAAAAATCGTTATGGAAACTGTAAATTCAAACAACTTTGAATTTGTAACCATGATCCAAATTGTCCGGTTGCCCTATCTTAGGGTTACGAAGGTCAGATCAGCAGTAGCTACAATGTTACCCGGGCAAGGAACGCAGTTGCCAAATTCTTTTTAAGTTTTATACAGAGTAATATTGTAGTAAAGAAGGTATTTTCACAAAAAAGACCTACATGCATATTTTTATTATGCGTTTTTCGCAAACTAGATGCATACAATATTTATCGTGTACGGAACTGTAAACTGGTGAATTGCGTTCAAACTTAGCTTTTCACATATATTGCGGGTATAGTCTTCGAATATCATATGACCTACTTCTTTTATAATGTGATATGGCATTTCTTTGACTACCGATTCATATTTGTATTCAGGCGATCAATTTGTGTCAGACATTGTATTTTAAATTAAAGAAAGCAACGTTGTAGTCATTTGGAATTACCCGGAAATGAGCTGGAAATAGTAAATCGTTTAGCTTGCAATATGCGATAATATCGAAATATCTATATTAGGTATACAAAGTATGGTTTGTTAATATGATTTTTTTTTTATTAAGGCTTAATTGCACTATCTGGATTCTTCTTTAATTACAATTAACAACGCTGCTGCTCCGAAATTTTATCTAATTTAACTAAATTTTTGGCAAAAATGGCTTACAGAGCTCATCGCTCTCTAGTCTCTGCCTACCCCTTCAGCAATTTTACAATTGCAGAGATAGAGATATGTAATACGTATGTTTAGCTAAGCGTGATCAAATGATCATGCTGCTCCCTGGGCTCGGCTTACCCCTGCGGGGATTGCGGGCGTGAAATGAAAGTATATATAGTATTAATTTATGTTTGACTGGCCCGTTGGTTGAGTGGTCAGAGACCCCTGGCCACGAAACCAAGGGTCAGGGTTCGAATCCCGCTAGGGGCAAATGTTTCGTGTGATGAACATGGACTTTTGTACTTGGGTCTTGGATGTTTATAAAGCTATTTAAATATGTCTATCCGTTCACCTAGTATCTATAGTATAAGCATAAGCTTAGTTTGGAACTAGGGAATTGGTGTGTCAGTCTGGAGAATTTATTTATATTTATTTATGTATGTTTGTACACACATACATATGTGTGGTATTTGTAAATCACTCAATTAATATTAAATTGTAAATTTAAACTGTACCAGTTGCGGCATCGACGTAGCGAGTTTACAGGTCCGAGTTATTTGTCGGAAATACGAGTTTTATGAGGGGTAAAGCAGATTCCCAAATTTCATACACCCCTGGCAACTTAACTTCGTTTTACGAGCCGAAGTCCATTCAGGGTTGGTAACCTGTCATGCTTGTGCGACGTGCCCATTTGATTTTATATAGTTATCATTAAATTTGTTGGGTTCCATACCCGCAGGGTGCTTTTTGTCAATGCTGTCTAACCGTCTGTCTTTTTTGTTATTGCAGAACTAGCGTGAGGATATTTTGATAACTATGTTAATGTGATGGGTTTCCTGAAGAAGTTTTCCTTCATCGTCCAGCCTGCCGATATTTAGATTAAAAAATTTAAAGGCCTGGGTTTCGAACTGCCATAATTATAAGATGCGAATATTTATTACTGAGCAACCGCATCTTTAGAAGTTTTCAACACTGAAACATTAAATTCCACTCGCGTCTAGTAGAGTGACAGGGGGCGAAATATCTCTTTCGGATGAAAAAAAGGTACCTATGGACAGCATACTTACGAGGTCGTCTCTTAAAATAGGACAAATTCCCATAAAACACCCAACTTTCCCCCCATGAAAGTAAAATTGTCAGCGAGCAAACATCTCCAAGCGGTACGCCAATCCCAGGCAAAAAACTTGTTCAAACTTCCTAACTGGCTTCAAGTGCATTTAAGGACCCTACTCTGATAGCAATAGAGTTCCATGCCGCATGTGGGACTTGACGCAAGTTTGCGACAAGTGAGCGAAACTTGGGCGATTTTCGACGCACTTTGACGCAGCGAGAGCTCTTGTCTCCTGAGAGTTGAAGAGTTCTGTGAACTTTTTCCCGGTACTTTAGTTTTAATTAGCGCCATTCAATGTATCGTTTCGTATGGTGCTCCAGTGAAGTATCTCTGAATTACTTACGATACTATTATAGATTGTATCACCTTCCGTTATATTACGTCCCTAGTCAGGGTCCGCTTCGATCGTGATGCTGGATTTAACTAGTCTGGTTAATTATTGTTTGTTGGCTTTCTGGTTTTTTTATGTACATTGGCATCAACTTTAAGTTAACCAAATAAATTAAAGGATTATGGTTACATATCCATAGCTATTCAAATGTTCTAGTTTCCTCCAAATTTTTAACCTTAACGTCTACGCACAACATTTGAAAATCCTACAGCCGACGCATGTAAAACGCGCATTCTCACGACTGAGCTACCATTGCTCTTTAAACTCTGAAAAATGCATATATTCGCATACGAATACAGTAATATAAAAATCGTACGATTTTGTAGGATTTTTTATATTGCAGGTAACCTGGAGGTTAAAACAACTTGTATGGAAGAGACACCCATTATCAGTAAACGTCGAGTGGCTTAAAGAAAATCAACTGTTAAATGTTGAACGTTACGGCTGGGGCGGGCGTCTAAACTGCCTACCTCGCCGGTTACACAGTTTTTATAGCACCTGCGGTCGCGTTGGGAGTTATAAGATACAGCGTTTTACTTTAATGTTGAAAAATATGCGAACTGATGTTATTCGAAGCCTTAATCCAGCTATCATCAAAGTAAACTATGACCATAAAAGGGAACACTATAAAGGAAGAGTTATCGTATAGAAATAACGTTAGTGATATTGTTCATACTTAGTCGCACGCAAAGATTTCGCAAGGGAAGATTCTGGTCAAAAAATTTTATACTTGCGACTCAATCAGTCACACTCATCTTCCCAGCTTTAGGTATAACACGTGCTTAGTCGACATCTGCTAATCTTGATTCCTTGATTGACTGGCTCGATGGCGCATTCGGTAGTGATCCTGCCCCATGCGTCAAGAGTTGTGGGTTCGATCCCCACCCAGGGCAAACATTCGTGTGATGTGATGTATGTGATGTCGTCTGATATTTATTTATTGATTTATTATCCTAGATGTAACGATTTGATTATAAAATTGAAGTGGCTGTCGATTGGTCCTTGACCTGTAGAAAGGGGAAACAGATTGGATCATGATTTCACATGCATATTATGTATTCAAATGTGCAGATATCCTTGCGATGTTTTTCTCAGCGCAGAGCAAGTCGTATAAATCCGCATTTTAATTGCAAAATACAGCGTTAGAACTAGTATTCCTAATATCACTGCCCTCTCCTCTATGTTTAACTAAAAATAAAGTCATTTAATGATTTTATTTGTCTCAAGTTCGACTATCAGCTAAGCCTAAGAATTGGCTTTGGATTCAGATGAATATAGGCTGTATTACGTCTTCATTTAATCGGAATAGTGATACTTTGACTGGCCCGTTGATCGAGTGGTCAGAGACCCTGACCATGAAACCAACTGTCGTGGGTTCGAATCCCGCTAGGGGCAAATGTTTCGTGTTAATAACATGGACATTTGTACTTGAGTCATTGATGTTTATATACGTATTTAAGTATGTCTATCTGTTTGCCTAGTATCCATAGTACAAGCATAAGCTATCTTTGGAACTAGGGAATTTGTGTGTCAGTCTCAAAAAATTATTATTATTTATTATACTGCAAAACCATATATTAGGGTGTTGAAGAAAGCAAATAGTCATTCCAACAAAAACTATTGTCACACCAACCTGCAATGTAACAAGCAAGGTTCAAACTCAAATGGCATGATGAAGGCTAATTAAGTACAATGGCCACTTCTATTTTACATAATAGCATTAGAAAAAGTATTTAATTGCGTAATTAATTACGTTTTAACGCGACCTCACAGTTTAGGAAAGTTTTTCTTTGTTCACATACTTTATTAAGTACACAGACAATTAGCTAAATGTAATGTTAAAGCTATATGCATTGTACAGTTTTTTTCAGATCGCAAATAGATATTATACAATTTCCTACAAAGACAGTTTGTATTATAATGCGCTGTGCGAAGAAATGGTATTTTTTCCTGGGTAAAAAGAAAATATAATCAGTCTGTGAGTGAGATTTTCAAATAACACGTTTTGTTTTTATTCATCATGCTTACAAAATAAAAAATCGAAGATACATCGCATAAAAGGTGTAGTGAACACAAATATTTTTTATGCATTGCTGACTATTGCTCTGCGAGCCAGTATGATTCTCAGTTTTGATGTCAATAATTATTTAAAAGTCGAAAGTGGAAGAATGTAGGGGCCGCGGAAGGCCCAGGCTCACCTACCACGATTAGATTGGTCGTGTTTTAACAGAAGGTGATGTTAGAAGTCATAAAAACCGTAGAGCTTGTATGGAAAGGATCATGAATGTTGAAGAGACAAGTGAGGTGTGTAAGGATCGTGCCATATGGCGTTCGGTTCTCTCTGCCTACCCCGCTAGGGAAGTGGCGTGAAGTTTAATTAGTTAGTTAGTAATTATTAAAATTTGTAGTAGTATTTTGTAGTCATGCAAAATGTTTTGTTGAACAAAATATAAAATAATTATGTAGGTATACCATATTTTTTAGTAATGTAACTAACGGAATGAATAGAAGCACAGACTATCATCAAGGTCAGCTATCAGTCTGCGGTATAAATTGCGTTAGCAGTTATTGAATTAGACTATCTTAAAAGCCTGTGGTATAAATTGCTTTTGTTCAGATGTTTTTTTTTCACTAACTCACGTCTTAAATATTCATTAATTTTTTTTTTCCAGATGTAAATATCGTTTGTACAAGATAGGCACAGAAACTGCAGCAGAAGCTAGTATAAAATATTTAACACAAGCAACAAAAATTGCGTCTCTTCCGTATTTTACATACATACTCGCAGTAATGTTTCCAATGTATCTAATACTAAATAAGTAATGTTAAGCTGTACTTGTATGTATTACTAGATAAGTTAAAACTAAATTAGCATTCCATTTAAATGTCTGAAATGGTTTGTCTTAGAGGTGGGCGCTGATGACTGCGAAACAGTCTCCGACTACGGCAGTCATTGACGCTTCAATTGTTTATTATAAAATTGTTGCGGTTTTCAAATAAAGATTTTTTATTTATTTGAAGTAATCTTTATTGCAACATTGTTTTAATAAGATTCACAGGATTTAAGGATTTGATCCACGCATTTGTAAAAAATTGTTAATGAGACAGGGATTTGTAATAATGCTAGCTTAGTAGTAAAGATACAAGGGTAGGCTCATAGCCAAGGGGTGCGGCTTCAAATCTGGGTACATCTGGATTTTATCTTTATACATTTATACCACTAGCTCGGCGGTATAAGACAACTTGATGTTGCTTGCACATTCAAATAATTTGGGATGTATAACTGATTAAAATTGTTTGAAGTCATATGGACAGTCGGTTTAACAATCAGACGTTGAATCCGGAATTGCACAAAAACTTTGGTCATTAATTCAAATTTAAATTCAAATTCAAAATATCTTTATTTATATAGGCTTCAAGAAAGCACTTACAACTAGTCAATATACAAAAAATAACAATTAATAATACTACCACCGGTTCGGAAGGTAGAATCTATCGAGAAGAAACCGGCAAGAAACTCGATAGTTACTCTTTTAAATGCCAGTTATACAATTTTGTAAACTTAATTAATCTACACTTAAGACTAGATATCACTGCAGATGAACAATTCATTATGAAGTTAGTTATAAATCTTTGTCATTGAAGAATTCTTCGATCTTGTAATTAGCCCTTACTCTTTAAAAATTATTTAATGCATAATTTGAATCTATGTAAGGGCAATGTTAAAATACTGTGTGGTAGTTTATTAAAAATGTTAATACTTAGACCAATAAATGAATTACCACTTTTTTGGAGACGATGATTTGGAACAGCATGTTTGTGTTTATTTCTCGTATTAAAACTATGAGTATTTGATTTTAAGGAAATGATTCAATATTTTTGAATATATACATAATACAATCCAAAATGAATTGTGATGCTATGGTTAGAATTTTTATTTTTCTTTAAACTTTTCTCTAAGAGTCACGTGGTCTGAGGCCGTATATGGCTCTGACTGCCCTTTATATGTTGTCTAATAAGCACAGTACACTTACAACTCGCTTGAATCCCCGTTTTACACCCAACACCAAAATCCAAGCAATTGTTTGAAATAATCATTCCCCTGTCAGTGGTTGGACATAAATTCGCAACTCGCCGTCTTAACTACCGCCAGTCTCGCCCTAAAGAGTAATTCGGGCGAAAACTAGGCCCAATTCCTGCATTACTGTTTGAATTTATTCCGTTTTATCTGCCCGTAAGGTTTTGTGTAGCCGTTTGTAAACTTAATTGTTTTCTTCGGGCTTATCAGTAGGTTTACGTTATTCGGTAATCTACTCACTAAGTCCTTGTTTGAGGGAAATAAGGAAGGATTTTGTTTACCTGTTCATCATTTTGCTTAGAATGTTGATAGCGTAGATCTTTGTATAGTCCCGGCTGTAAACGGAAGCGAGAACAGATTTCATTTTCTTCTGATGTATGGATGACGAAGTATAGATATGAGTAAAATGGAAGTGGATAGCTTGATGACGGCTGACCGGGACGTATGGAAGAAGAAGACATGCTGCGCCGACCCCAGATGAACTGGGAGAAGGGCAAGAGGATGATGATGATGGATGACGAAGGTGCGTTTATAAAATTTCGGGGAATGAAGACCTAGCTAAGCTAGAAAGATGGCACATACATGCATTACGTCAGCAATTCTAAAAGAAGACATCAAGGAGCAATAAACATTTCTAGTTGGGTAAGATGCAAAACTATGTAGTAGTGACAAACGGCTATCTCTTCGTTTACATAATCACAACTCCACTATCTAATAATGGATAGGATACTCCATGTAACTCAACACAGGAACGCAATTGGGACATTCTTACTGAGTGCCAGACCATGGTACTAAGAAAAATAGTGATCAATAAATGAATAAGAAGCCCATCTTTCTATAGTTGTGCTTCTTTCCTACTTGGATCCGTTTGGTATATATAATATGGTATACCGGGTTACTTGGAAAGTTGATCGTTTTAAGGGAGTGAAAATATAGCCTATTTGACATAATAGTTTCGGAAATAATTAACAGACTTTTAGCTCTCATAACTCTCAAATTTGAAGTGCCTTAAGACGTATAATGTTTTTAATTTATAGATAATTTAAACAAAAAAAAGTAAACAGAAAAAAAAGAAATAAAAAAGTACATGCATAAAGTATTTTAAAGTAGTTTTAACAGTCAATTATTATTTCCAAAACTAGTGAACTTTGACTAGGTGTTCCGTGCATATTTTTACGTCAAATGAGCTATACTTTCACTCCCTCAAAGCAGTGACACATATTCTAAGTCACCCTGTACCTATGTCCTTTATGCCATAAGCCATAACAGCTTTCTAATGAAAGCAGCATTTTTATATAAAGCAACGCAGTTTTTTTTTCTTTTTGACCAAATTCGGAGAACAGACATGAAACAGCGTAGATCAAAAGGCCTTTTACAGATTGCGAATCGAACACACTGTCACGTTCCTTCAGGACCTCTCAATGATTTCAATGACCTGCAAACGAGACCAGCTCAGCTAGACACCTCGTGGCGTCACTTTGTAAGCGAAAAAGCAGGACATAAAAGGCGCGCCGGAGTTCAAGTTGACTGGTTTTGAAGATTAAAAAAGTTTTTAGGGGTTATTGATTAGTGGTAGCCAATGTCGAGTGGGAGGTTTCGAAAAATATGATCGGGGTTGAAAAGATGGCATGTAGTCATGAAAAATAAAGTGAAAAATATCTCATTTTTTTATGTCTAATGTAACATAACCAATAAACTGTTCTATGTTACAAATATGTTATTTGAAACTACGTGTCAAATTTAAATGATATAATATACATTCCATTTAGCCCACAATCCCCCAAGTAGGGAGTCAAAGTAGTTATAAGCTTCTTCAACTACTTTTAACCAAAAATAAAATTGTGTTGAGACAGATGAAAAATTAAATAATAAAAAAGTAGTGACAAGTGGTGTGGTTAGTGTTGAGTCTATATAATCTATACCAACTGGCTCGATGGCGCATTCGGTAGTGACCCTACCGTATGCGCCAAGAGTTGTGGGTCCGATCCCCACACAGGACAAACATACGTGTGATGAATACTTGTGTTTGTTCTGTATCTGGGTGTTAATATCCAATATTTAATATATTTGTAATACCACTGATGATTCTGACATCCGTAACAATTTCCTAGTTTCAAACTAAGCTTATGCTTGTGCGATGGATAGTAGGTGAACGGATAGACGTACTTGTATACGTTTATAAACATCCATGACTCGAGTACAAATGTCTATGCTCATTATACGAAGCATTTGCCTCTAGCGGGATTCGAACCCGACTCTTGGTTTCATGACTAGTGTCTCTGACCACTCGCCCGACGGGCAAGGAACACAGTTACAACAATTTTTTTAGTTCCAGACCAAATCACTTCGATTTTATAATATCATACATACATACTAACATCCTGTGTGAGCGGTGGTAGCTCAATGGTAAGGACACGCGCCTCTTAACCGAGGAGTGCGGGTTCAAACCCGGACACGTACCTCTGGATTTTTCAAGTCTATGTACGTATTTATACCACTAGCTCGACGGTGAAGGAAAACATCGTGATGAAACCTGCAAATTCAAACAACTTTGGATTTGTAATCATGATCCAAAAATTGTCTGGTTCCCCTATCTTAGGGTTACGAAGGTCAGATCGGCAGTCGCTTCAATGTAATTACCAGACTCGCTAAATCCTGGATCATGGTGTAAGCGGACCCCGTCTAAGCACGGGACATAACGCTAGGAAGATGATGACATACATACTAACATCCTGTCCCGGCTTTGTAGGGTGAGCATAAATAATATGAGACTATAAACATACATATAAACATTTTCTTGAACCACTTTTTCTATAAGCGAAAACTGCGTCGACATTACCTGCGGAGCTCAAAAGATCTAAACGGACAGACAGATGGGGCCACTTTTTTTAATACTATGTAAAGGCCATAAATGTTTCATTTAGTCTACTTAGATATCGACGCTTAAGAACCAAGACCATCTATCTACACTTTTGGCACTTTTTACTTTTTAATGCAGTTATTTTTATGATTAATTTACGCATCGTTTCCTTTGATCAGTAACCTCAAATTCGCATTAAATAAGAAGTTATGAAAAAATACCAATACCACCTAAGTTACGTGACGTAATAAATTTAAGGAAATAAAACGTTTTTTTCGTCTCCTGTGAAGTCGACTTTTTGTAGATTGGTCTTGGTTCTTAAGCGTCGATATGTAAAAAAAAAAAAATTACTACAATTACATCTGCGGCATATGAGATCTGATCAGTAAGTATGAAGATGTAACAAATAGACAGAATTACCTACGCATTAAATAAAATATATAGGATTTATTTATTATAATGTCCTCCTAACCGATATCGGTTACGGCGGCCAATCTCAACGAGGATTATCCATCTGCGCAGGATATAATTATTATAGTGCACAAGTGTGTGCGCAAACACAGGTGCACTCTCCATTCCTTTACTCTCATAGTCCGGTGAGACGGCAATTCGACATGACCGGAGAGAGGTTAGGCGCAGGACCAACGGCTTAACGTGCTTTGCCAACTTCCTGACTCCGGGCTGTTACTGAGTAATTTGGATATTGAAATACCCAGCTATAAATTTTTGGCCCAACCCGGTATTTGACCCAGACCTCTTGGTCCTTAGGCGGCGCATGCTACCACTAGACCAACGAGGCAGTCAAAAATGTATTTATTATAAAGATTGCGAGACAAGTTGACTAGTGGTGACCTCATGTTACTGACTGAATAAGGAAAACCAAGTGAGTTTATTAATAGCACGTTTGACGTTGGAGATCCCATGCGAGGATGTGATAAGTGCTTCCTATTGTGAAATAAAATATTATTAAACAAAGGGACTGGTTCCATTTAGTCTTGTGATATTTATGCAAGAATTGGCGAATGTTATCTATTAGGTGACTAATTTTATAGTCATACCACAGAGTAATAATATACTACGTACAACAGAGTAAATATAGCATATGCTATTTAGGGATAATGTCGTATTCTTATGATGAAAGAATTTTTGAAACCGGTTCAATAGGCTCTAAGTATATTTATTACAAACAAATAAAAATACAAATATTTCCTCTTTAAAACATTGTACCTATTAGTGTTGATTGCAAGTGGACCGTAGCTTAATATTTACATACATACATTCATTCACATCATTACATCTGTAATTCCTGATGAAGTAGGCATAATTCAAGGAGCAGCAAGCCCCTTAAACCACATTTAAAATAAAATGAATAGCTGATAATTAATTTGCGTAACGTTTATTGTTCATGTTAAATATAATTGTGATAACGGCATCCTCTCTTTGGACAGAACTGGAGAAACTATGGAGTGTTTGTTTTATCTGGTTCTGTTTCTAACTGGACTAGTTGTTGCCCGCGACTTTTTCCGTGTGTACCTATATAGCTTTGAAATAGGTGCCCGGATTCTCACCAACACTCCTCGCGTGTGAGCAGTCCTTACCACTGAGCTACCACCACTCTAGCAATTAAAAATACTTTGAAAAAAGTGTTTTAAATATATAATTATCCCACAATATCACATTTATTGATCTGACTCCGAGCTAAGTAGCGTAAGCACTTGTGTTACGGATATCAGAATCAACAGTGGTATTACAAATATATGATTCAATATTGGATATTAACACCCAGACACAAAACAAACATAAGTATTGTATAATGTTTATCCTGGGTGGGGATCGAACCCACAATTGGCCCATAGGGCAGGGTCACTGCCAAATGCTCCACCGAGCCAGTCGAATATCGGGAGATCACTCCATACCTCTTATGTTCGCCCTAAAGTGACTGACAAAGAGTTTGAATCATTGACATTTGGATATAGTGTTTTGAACAATACACTCGTTTTGCTACCCAGTGTTAACTATTGATATACTATATATAAAATATTGGGTGATATTTGAACAATAATTGTTTATTAATAGCCTCTACCTTTCTCCTGTAAATAGGCTATGTAATATAAATATTCGATCGATAGTTTCTGGGATTAGGGCGTCCATAGAAAAATGAACTCTTCCGTTTGTATGGAACTGTGATTGGATCATTGCTTAAGTGTCTAATTATAAAAACGATACAAAATGGATTGCGTGCTGTTGGTGTGCGGTTAGTAAAATGTTTTCTTATTTCAAAACTATAATTAGTGCATTAACTTTAACCTGGGATAACTTATGTTCATATATAATTATTAAAAGGAAATGAGGATTTTATGTGACTGTTTTTATCTATGGTTGTGTAGACAACAAATTAGCCACTTGTCACTGCTTTTAACAATTTTCCGATTATTTTTTGATGATCTAACTGATGGACCTAATATTATCTACTGTTTCCACAAAGGAAAGTGCCATATTCTGAGCATTCCAATTACAAGTACGAATTTATTCAGGTTGCTCAGTGTTGAGAAAAAAATTGTGAGAGGTATGTTCTGTGAATATTTTTTGGTCAAAATAAAATAAAAAAAGTATTGCAATCGGTCCTAATAATGATTCTGTATAAATAGCTTAGGTTTCGTATATACTGAAAACAAGGTTGTATTAGATACATTAGGTTAGGTGTTTTAGTTATCAATTGAGGTACTACTTCCTAACTCGCAATAAACATCTATTTCGTTTATAACAGCGTGTCAGTGTTTGTTTATGAACTTAAGTATGTCTTGTCTGTAAAAAAGAACTGTTGATGTAATAAGACGCAGTAAAAAAGAAATTTGTACTAACTCAAAGGTGAACTGCGGACGAACTGCTTCGCTGCTGCGAAATAAAAAAATCCCGGGGCAGCGCATGGACTTACTTCAGTATGACACTAAGTTTTAACCATTCATACAAGGCTACAATACTATGCAATACAATACAAGGCTGTCATATTATGACGTTCAAGTATTTTTTTAGTGGTGCCACATATGGGAGGTTGAGAGCACATAGGTACGTGCCTGATTCTTAACCGGCACTCGTTAAGATATAAAAATAGAGAGGTCTCTATTTTATAAATCTATGTACTTATTTATATGACGAGCTCAGTGGTAAAGGAAAATATCGTATTGAAACCTAAACATTCAAACAAATATGGATGTGTGATCACTATCCAAATTGTCTGGTTCTATCTTTAGATAAAGTCAGGTCGGCAGTAGCTTTGATGTAATTACCAGATTCGCTAAATCCTGGATCATTGTTTAAGCCGGCCCCGACTAAGCACGGGATATAACGCTAGGTGGATGATGATGAAGTATTTTTTCCTCTTTCCAGGTTTCATTATGGCGACCTTTCTACATACAGCAGTGGGGGCTTGTACTATAGAAGATCGGACATCCAGTTGTAACTACACCATTGTGTGTGAGATTTATGCGAACCCAATTAACGTCCCCAGTTGTAGCTATAGACAGAATGTCACGTTTGAATTTACAAAATCAACAGCGACTGTTCTTAATTTAGGTTTATTCAGTGCTACTAATTTTGACTCCAAAGTAAGGAATATTATATTTAAGGATAACACGTGGGAAACCATTGAATATAACGGATTGAAATATTATAAAGCATCTACCTATGTGCAAATTACGCACAATAATATAAAACATATCGAAGACGGTAGTTTCACGGATTTCATTTACATGAAACATTTGAACTTATCACATAATAAGATAGAACATTTGTATAATAGATCTCTCCATTTTTCGACTGCTGTAAATGAATTGCAAATACTTGACTTATCTTACAATTCCCTAACATCGTTAAACAGTTACATGTTTCAAGACTGTTCACAACTCCGGGAACTGTACTTGCAGAATAATCAAATAAGTACATTATCTGAAAACACTTTTGAACATTTAAAACATCTGAAAACATTAAAAATGAACAATAACAACATCTGTAGCATAAACATGACATTAGCATTTTTAGCAGAACTCAATTCGTTGGATATATCATACAATTGCTTACTTAAGCTGCATGGTTTTGAATTCATTCGTCTCGTATCTCTTGTTAAGTTACGTATATCTAATAATAGAATTAGAAGTATCGACCACGCCACTTTCAAGCAATCTCCTGGACTATTAATTTTAGATTTGGGCTCCAATATAATTAATGGAACTTTAGAAGAAGACATTTTTATAAATAATCACCGCCTTGCTGCGTTAAATTTATATGGAAATCTACTCAGGGCCATACCTCCAAAATTTTTCCAACACAGTAATCTTCAATATCTCAATTTAGAAGAAAACAGTATTTCTGGTGAATTAACAAGTGATGTTCTTAAAGGTATTCGTATGATATCTTCTTTTAATTTAACACATCAGTATATTAAAGCGATAAGAAATAATTCCTTCTCTCAAATGACGAAGTTAAAATACATGAATTTAAGCAATAACTGTATAAATACTATCGAAAATGCAAGTTTTGTAAATGCGAGTGCTTTAGAAATTTTAGATATTTCTCATAATAAAATTGGAAGCCTGAACTTTTTCAAAATGTTTTCGAGTAATTTAAGTAATCTATTTCTTAGCAATAACAATATTGTGACGATACCAGAAAATGTTTTTAAAGGCCACAGTAATTTAAAGCTATTAGATATTTCCCAAAATTCTATAGCACACATTGACCAAAGTGCTTTACCCTTAAACAAGCTAGAATATTTGGGTATAAATCATAACGATCTAAATGGAATAGTGGTTGATAACATTTTTAGTCCGGCAAAACTATTAAGAAACCTAGATTTAAGTAATTTCCGACTGAATAGACTAAATGACTCTGCATTAATAGACTTGCCTTTAGTAGCACGAGTAAATCTCTCTCATAATTATCTCGATTCAATACATCCTAGCAATTTCAAAGGTGTTGATAATATGTTCAGTCTGGACATTTCATATAATAATCTTACATATTTAGTCCTCGATACTAAATTACACAATTTAAAAGCAATTTACCTTAATAACAATAAATTAAATCGTTTACCTGATATATTTGGCATTGGTTCAAAACTGGAATACCTTGATATTTCTCATAACAACATTTCAAATATTATTGATCCTTCCATTGAAAATTTAAATAAAATAAAAGTTTTAAATTTGTCTTACAACAATTTAACAGGTTTTAATAATGTATACACAAATTCCATCCAAAATCTGACATATTTAATACTTTCATTTAACAAAATTGAAAAAATGGTCGACATATCATTTTATGCGCGATTAGAAAACCTTGTTTTGAATAATAACGTAATTACGTATATTGATAGTTCACAATTGAAAAATGCATATTCGTTAAAAGGTTTATTTCTTAGCGGGAACAGAATAAAAATTCTAGGGCCTGGTACATTCCAGCACCTGAGTTCATTGTTAGTATTGGATTTATCCTCAAACAATTTAACAAACGTCCGTTTTGGAACTTTTAGAGGCTTAAATAGTATAATTGAGATAAATCTGTCGAGAAATGCATTAAATGAATTGAATTTCGAAATTTTCCACGAATGCTACGAATTAAAATCTTTATTTATTGATTATAATAATATTTCAAGCGTCGATATTACTAAAGTTATAAAAGCAACTCCTAAATTAGAGGTATTGAGTTTAGGTGGAAACCCGATAAGGTGTGAGGAAATTATTCGGAGCCAACGTATAGCCCAATCGGAAATGAAAACGAACATTTCAGTTACATCTATTCACAAAATTTTCCACGAGGACAATGTTAATGGCATAAAATGTGGTAATGAGCCCAACGAACCGGTAGAAACTATTACAGCTAAAACTATCGATTCAGAAAAAAGTGATGGAATTTCAACTGTTCTTACTGTTTGGTGTGCAGTTTTGAGTGTTGTATTTATAATGGCGTTTGCTGCATATTACGTGCGCCAGCGCAATAAGAAACGAATGAATGTAAAAAGTGAATCGCGAATGCAATTTCAGAACACGACAAACTCTGAATGTTACACTGATCTTCTAATCTAATTTTTCTCTCACTCATCTAGAACATGATTATGAAAATTGAAATAAAAATAATAGAAATATAAAATTATTTAAGGGATAATTGTTATTTGATCCAATATAATTATTAGCACATTGAACAAAATTGTTTGGTTTCTTTTTTTTGTGGTTTCGTGTTCTTTTTTAAAGGTTTGTTATGTATCTATTAGTTTTTTTTTTCAAATACGCTCAATACTCGTTATATTGCCATACTTGAAAATGTGATGTTTAATGATTAATTCAAGGTTCGTTTGATATATTGATAGATTTTGCTACAAGATAAAAATCGAAATATTATTTTTATTTTATGTTGATATAGTGTGAGAAATGTTAATGTTCTTTGTAAACTTATTGATATTATTGTAAATAGTCCATATATTTTAGCAGAATTTTTGATGAAATTCGGACCTGTTTCACGCGACAAACGTATATACCATACAAATATACTATCACGCTCGTAATCCCCAAAGAGGTAGACAGACAGCAAACCTTGAACAATATTAAGACACAAATAAAATTAAACTGAGCTAGAATTGTAAAAAAGTTATCACAAGTAGTCGCTCGTCACCTGCATAATCACAATGTGTCAATGTGTCAAATTTTAATACTATAACCCGATACCACAGATTATCTGTGCCCGATACATACATCATTAGTAGACATTCAAATATGGAATATAAATTTTGGGTTTCTAGGATTTAATCGTAATTTTATAATCTACTTAACAAATATTGTAATCATAAACAATTTTTTTAATTTTAACATATAAATGATGATGAAATGATGATAATTTCAACATTAAATATGCATTAAAATAAAATAACAAAAAACATACACAAACTATATTATTGGGTTTCTATTTATATTTCTATTCTCACCGCATGAAATACGTGTCATATTGAAATAGGTACTTATATAATTATTTACCTTTAAATAAAATGTTATCCCAACTGTGTTTTAATTTTTTGTATATTTTAGTTACTTATGGATGACTTTTATTTGGCGAGTGAAACTTGTAGTATGTTAAACAGCCAGTATGTTTAATATTTGTGCTGTAATTTGTATTTTATTCTATTAAATAAAAGTTTGTTAAATAAAAGTGGTTTACTTTTTTACTTGTACTTCATATTTCTCAAATTCATAATGTGAAGATGAAGCTGTTAAAATGATATTTATTTTAATATTTTGTGACGTTGTTATTTGTGTATGTCTACAAACCAATTCTAGAAGTCTAATATTCCATTCCATTTAATCCCTATCTGATTGATCAAATAAAACTGCCTTAAATATCGGCGTATTATACAACATGGAATAATGAGCTCAAAGTTTTATCGGATAAAAGCCAATTTGGCACACCCAAAACATATTCCCCGTTAGGTAACTTAGACGTCTCCTGACGTTTATTGATGTCTTTTGATTGCTACTGAATTATTATGGCTTCTGTATGTGAAAGAATGAGATAGTGGTCTATGAAAATCATATTTTATCGACGTTGGTTCTCAGCAGCTATTCAAAAGGTTTCGAGATTATTTATTTTATTCAAGACTTTCAGGATAGAAAAGAAATAAAAGAGGGTTAAAGAAAATTATGAAAATATAAAAACAAAAAATAAAGGGCCGAAAATGAATGGAAAAGGCAAAAGAGATAAAAGATATGACAAAAAAGTAGAACAGTAAAGTAATATACGTAATTACCTAAGTATCTTCACAATTTTTGTACATATTACATATATGTATATATATGTAATATGTACAAAAATTGTGTAGTAGTGAATTGTGAAGTAGCGACAAGCTAGCCACATGGCTAGCTTGTCGCCTGCACATTTACCAACCCAATACACCATTAGTCACCTTTTGTACCATGCTAGGCAACATAGTTGCTACATACTTGTTGAGTACCAGACTAATACGAGACTCAAACTGTGTTTTTTATTTTTGTGTAGTTATTGTGCAACTGTTCGGTGTCGATACAGAATATATGTCTTATATCTATCTACCTAACTAACTAACTAAACTTCACGCCACTTCTCTAGCGGGGTAGGCAGAGAGAACCGAACGCCATATGGCACGATCCTTACACACCTCCCTCGCCTCTTCAACATTCATGATCCTTTTCATACAAGCTCTACGGTTTTTTTGACTCCTAACGTCACCTTCTGTTAATCTATCTACCTATTCAATACAATCTGTCTAATGCCACAATAACTGAGAGTATGTATAGATGAATGTAAATACTAAATACCCCACATTATGTCATAATATATCTCCGTACAGTCTTCCCCGCACTTATCCAAATATAATAATTCAACCGAGCGTGTAGGTACATTCAGAATTACAACGTTCGTTTGTACTGCGAATGATTAATGGCGCTATGGGACGCTCGTCGACTGTACTGCTTTTCCGCAGATAACTCCATAAGAATTATTTTTTGAGGCGTATGGTGTTAGCAGGATTTTTAGCGAGTTTGCATTGATTTTTACAGTCAAGACCTATTAAACGGTTGAATGTTGGATGATGTTATATATAGCATGAAACAAAAGTGCTTTAAGCGCTTGTGTTACGGACATCAGAAATCAACTGTAGCCTCACAAATATATAAAATAATTATTAAAAAAACAAATGAGTGACCCATGTTGGTCTGGGACTTAAAAAGAGTACCTACGCCTACTGTGTTCTTGCCTAGCGTGTCATAAAAGGCGACTAATGATATATCGGGTTTTGGATATGTTTGTGTAGGCGACGTGCTAGCCACTTGTCACTTCTTTCTTAACTTTTCCGTCTAAACCAGGCCAGTTTTAATTTTGGCTGAATGTGGCTGAAGAGGCTTGCTGCCCTTTGAATCTGCCTACCCATTTGGACATTACGGGCGTGATGTTAAATATGTATGTACTATACCAGCGCGATCTGAACGGGAATTGAACCCATAACTGTTAGCGCAAAGGGCAGCGTCACTACCGAATGCTCCATCAAGCCAGCCAAATCTTACTAATGACGATTTATGAGTGTTGTTTTCAAACCTATAGAAATAAAGAGTATTTTCACTTTGACTTTGAAATACGCCTACGTAGATTTTGAAAATCCAACTTGGCACATCGAATTCATCGAATCAACATGTCAAGATAGGAACCAACACACGCGATGTATCAGAATATACATACATACATAACATTACGCCCATAGTCCCCGAAGGGGTAGGCAGAGTCAAAGAGGCAGCATACCCCTTCAACCACATTCAGCCCAAAATAAAGCTGGGCTGGGTTAGATGGAAAGTTTCAAAAAGCAGTGACAAGCGGCTAACCTGTCGCCTACACAATCACACATATCAGAATATGACATGTGTATTACCATTGACTACCGCTCCTCTCAATGGAGTAACGTACAGAAATGACAGTTTATCTATACTAATATTATAAAAAGGAAAGATTTGTATTTTTGTGTGTGTGTGTGTGTGTGTATGTTTGTAATGAATAAACTCAGAAACTACTGTGCCGATTTCAAAAATTCTTTTACCATTGGAAAGCTACATTAACCGGAAGTAACATAGGCTATATTTTATCCGCATATTCCTACAGGAACGGAAACTGCGTGGGTGAAACCGCTGGTCGCTGCTATCGTTTATAATTCGAAGCGAAGGTGCCAAAAGCATTTAGTGTAACATAAAACGTGATTAATAATAGACTCGCCATCTAATAACTTACTTTGAAACGTTCCCCTCAGTAGATATAACAAAGTTTCTGCTCACTTCCTCCCCTCCGAACGTGTTAAGACAAATAAGTATTAAAAATTCCTTACTCTCGGGCACGAAAGTCGAGGGGCCGTCTAAAAGAAAATGGCTGCAAGTTTGAAAGAACTTGTTTCAAAGCGGACTCTGCGAAGAGCCTAAGTTAGTTATAACAGTTCCCTAATTTTGCCGTATCTTGTGAATCTAAAAAGCTGATGGATGTGCTTCCACTTTATGGTTTTCTGTAGGGTTTACTATGGTTGTAATTCAACACAATTGTGTCTAATAATATTATGTTGGTGAATAAAAAATAACTATCCTTGTTAATCAATCAAATAATACCTACGTACAGCAAAAAGGTTGTACATACTTTCTTTTAAGAAAATTCGCGAACGGAAAAGTGTGAAATTGGGTCGATTTAAAGTTAATTTCGAGATGTTGTGCAGAAAGCTAATATTTTTATAGGATATATAGGATATATTAGTTATAAAAAAAAACAAATAAAATAAAATTAATAAATAAATCTTGCGTCTTTAGGAATCAATTATTTTTTTTGGAATGAATTACCAATTGAGTAAACTAATCACATAGAATTAGGTTAATTTTGCGTCAAACTTCAAGAAAACACAGCTGTTTTTTGTTTAACATCAAGATAAGTCAGCACTTATCTTGATGGTAAATTTAAATTCTCAAAGAATATGTTATAGTAGCATTTTCAAACTAGCAAGTTTGAGAAAACTTATCTATAAATACTTTCATATTAAACACTCGTTTTATAAGTTTGTTTTTTCACCATTTCTTTTTCTATGCAAATCGCTTATTGCTTATTTAATGAAATATCAACATGGAGGGATGAGACTTTTCTTTTCAAAGTCCTATGATAATATTTTCATCTGGTACCCTTCGATCCGTAAACTATGTATCTATTCACATACAATAGACGACTGCTAGCAGATGCTGCAAATACATTGATCCCAATGTGTGCGGTGGCGTTTCTCGTTATCATTAAAAGTAAGTAATGTATAATTAACGCATCGTATTAACGTTTTGATACCTGAATAAATACCTACTTCAAGTAATCTATACAGCGACTCGTCCCGGCTTCGCACGTGTGGATATTTATCATCTTCCTTGCGTTATGACCCGTGTTTCGATGGGGTCCGCTATGACCATGATCCAGGATTTAGCGAGTCTGGTAATTACATTGAAGCGACTCTGCCGATCTGACCTTCGTAACCTTAAGATAGGGGAACTAGACAATTTTTTGATCATGGCTAATATGAATGCTTAAGCTTAACTCGGAATCAGATCAATGTATGAGATGTTGTCAGTTTTTTTTTTTTTCCCAGGTTATACAAATCACCAGTAAATCGTTATATGGATTAAATTAATTATCTTCCAATCTGGGTAACAGTGGGATTAGGCAGAAATTAATTTTAATTTCGTACCGTGCGCTAAGAAATTCTCTTGTTTCACTTAGATGAATTTTGATTCGGGTGTCAAATGCAACCGTAGCGATTAGTCGGGACGAACAGTTTCAAAATAATAAGTATCTGAATTAAATTGATGGGGTGGTTTCAATAATTCATTAGTGTTCCCATATATGGTTTAAATAGGAAACAATCGCAGCGGATTTTATTAATTTTATAAGTTTGTTACAAATACTAGCTAAAAAATAGCTCATTTTGTTTTTTTTTCTTAAGCGTATTCTGTTGATATAATTAAATTTTTTCGACGATAAGAATTTAGTTCAATTTAATACAAAATTTTGTACAAGTACACATGAAGTAGTAAAATACCATTATAGATAAAGAATAGAGAAATATATATAAAGATATATTTAAAGATAAAGTATACAAAAATCTAATTAGAAAAAAAAACAAAAAAATATATAAACAACAAAAACGAAAAGTACATACCTAAGTCTTGTTTTTCTCTGTTTCTTAACTCAATTTTGATTGATTTCTTAAACTATAAATAAGTATACTACGACAAACAACAACAAGCTTATAACAATATCTATTGAATTCCACTGACCCAATAAACTGACCGTAAAACCAAGACCGAAACAGCCAAATAAAAGAGGTTATGAAGAGCAGATTCAATATTCTGCGACCATATCGGCATGTTGATAAAATAAACAATAAATCCAGAGTTTGACCTTAAACTTCCTGAGATATAGCGCCGAGTGGGCAGGGAGCCAACGGGATAGTGCAGGAGATCGGAACATGGGAATTTGCATGAGAGTTCGCAGATTCTTGGAGGAAATGGGTGGGCTATATTTTTGAGCTCAAACAGCTTTTAATAGTACTAACGGCAGTAAACACACACAGCACACGTCTTGATGGTAAGTAGTCTATCATATGATGTATAATTTAAAGCTATATTTTTGAACTCAACTAAAGGTTTAACTGTTTGTTTAGTAAGAAAAAAGTATATCAATTTAATTACCTAATTGATTTACTATTTACTTGATAATAAACAATTAAACAGTTACGTAAATAACATGCACAATAATTTCAAATACTTTTTATGAATTTCCATTTTTAAGTATACATTTGAACTTAACATTGAAAGACACTTTGGTTTCCGACATGTTGTTTTGAACGTAGTGACCGTTGAAATATTTTCTCTATATATTCTTTCTACAATAGAAGACAACATCTACAATAGAAATGACAAAAAAAGAAATCAAATACGAAGTTCCTCTTATAATGAAACAATATAAAAGCCATTATATAAAACGTTGATCTGCAGCACACTATTCTTTACATAAATACATAAAATCACGCCGGTAATCCCCAAAAAGGCAGGCAGAGTCAAAGGGGCAGCCCCTTTAACCATATTCAGCCAAAAATAAAACTGGGCTGGGTTAGATGGAAAATTGAGAAAAAGTTGTGACAAGTGGCTAGCTCGTCGTCTACACAATCACATACCCGAAATCCGATGCACTATTAATCGCCTTTTACGACATGCTAGGCAAAGTACACAGTTTGCGCATCCTTTTTAAGTTCCAGACCAACATGGGACTCCTTCTGAGACATAACTCCTTTCAATAGTAATACTCCTTTCAACCAGTCCCGTTTGTCCCCAGTCTCTTAAACTTAAAGTAAACCCGTGAAGTTAACTATGAACTCGCTTGTAACTAACCATTCGGATACTGAAGATACCGAAGAAATATTATACGGAAGCAGACGTTAAAATTGTTTGTTTTCTCTATCCGGGGTTCCCGGATTTTCTGGCTGAACGAAATTGAGTAATTTAAAAGTATCAAGGATATTGCTTCTGGAAGTTTCCCATCGGATATTCGCAGCGGGAAATGAGGGCACGGGTATGTTATTATCAATGTTACACTTTATACGTGTTGAAAAGTTTTTGATTAAAGTAAAGATTATTGTTTTGGTACTTTATAGATCAGAAGCAGCGAGCGGTAGGTAGGAAATAAGCACACATCACCCAGCCAAATCTTTGTTTTTTCCTAATGAACTGCTAGGTTATCTAGTAATTGGGAGCTACGTTGTAGTAGGATAAGCTAGTAATTAACACTTAGATACTAACTACTGATTTATCCTTTATTTAGCTAGTAGTCAGAAACTAAGTATTACCTATAGCAGCGCCCCGCGGTTTTACCCGCATAGTCTTTGTTCCCGTAAGAATACGGGGATAAAATATAACTTTTGTTACTCGCTGATAAAGTAGCTTTCCATTGGTGAAAGAATTATACAAATCGGTCCAGTAGTTTCGGAGCAAACTTGATAAATTCACACACAAACAATCAAATCTTTCCTCTTTATACAATTAGTAAAAGCCGCGCCAATAAAAAACGAAAACCTGAAGATGGCGGTTGGTACTACTACGGTAATGACAGGTCGGACCGTCAGAAATAACGAATTTCAAGGAGGTATTTCTTTACATAATCGCTATCCAAACTATTTTTTTTTAACTTTCTGTTCTGACGTGTGTGACTAAAGACGGATATAATGTGCGAGAGAGAGGGAATGATTAGTATAATCATATTAGATTCCATTCTTTAATGGCACGGGTTAAGACTAGCTTCTCTAGGATAAGTTCCTAACTAAGGATACCAAATTACGAGAAAAACAACAACCATCTTGATATGTTCAAATATCTGTGGTTGTGTAACCGTGGTCCAATTTTTAGTTCACCAGTTCAAGAGCTCATATGATGGCAGTCGTTTCAATCTGAAAATCAGATCGCTATATGCAGAATCATGATTCGAGTGGACCACAATTACAAACGAGACTTGAACCAATAATCCTCGCATTCACGGTGTCTACCATTCAGTTGCTAATCAATGCTCAATCACGGACTAGTAACAAAAAAGGACTCCACGCTGTCATACTACAGCGTGAAGCCAAGCATCTGAGTAAGATTTTTTGATCGCATTTGGAGCGCTTATGTTAATGTATGATGTAAGTTGCGTGGCAAATTGGAGCTTCGCTGACACCTCAACGTCTATTTAGTGATGCGGAGTACTTCTTTTTTACTAGACTGTGTGCTCAATAAACTGTTTAACTATTTCTCAAAAGAAGAAAAGTAAAATATCAGCCTTTTATCAAACTCGTAAGACTTTTCAGTGCTTCGAAATGCTCCACAAACTCTGGTAATGCAGAATTCGTGTTTCAGCAAATTTTGCAGTATTTCTCGTAAGCGAGCCCAACAGGATTCTTAGCAGACCTATTAACTGTGTATTTTTATTTATGACCCTCTTTTTTCCGCAGTTTGGTTTGCATTGAAGATTTTGCTATAACGGGCATCATTTTCTGAGTGGAAAGAATACATCCTTTATAGTTGTCCCATGTTGTACTGGGACTTCAAAATAATGAGCCATCTGTGTTCTTTTTTTATCACTAGGCGATTATTAGTGCCCGTGCCATGTCTACCCCATTATGTGGCACATGTGCAAATCGTGTTCTTCTTAAATAATTATAAATTACTAACATAGGATAAGACATTGTTACTAACCCAATTAGACCTCGTAAGTTGTCTGGTTGAATAAAGAAATTTAATTTAAAGAAATATAATTGGTGATTAGGTTTGTAATTGTTATCGCGATGAGCTAAAATTTTACTTACAGCTTAATGTGGTTAAAAGTTCTTTTTAATATCATTGTTTACTGTTTTAATATTTCACAATATTGATTATAAGTTTAAAGTATAGCGGTGGTAGCTCAATGGTAAGGACACGCGCCTCTTAACCAAGGAGTGCAGGTTCAAACCCGGGCACGTACCTCTGGATTTTTCAAGTCTATGTACGTATTTATACCACTAGCTCGACGGTGAAGGAAAACATCGTGATGAAACCTGCAAATTCAAACAACTTTGGATTTGTAACCATGATCCAACAATTGTCTGGTTCCCCATCTTAGGGTTACGAAGGTCAGATCGGCAGTCGCTTCAATGTAATTACTAGACTCGCTAAATCCTGGATCATGGTCTAAGCGGACCCCGTCTAAGCACGGGACATAACGCTAGGAAGATGATTTACAACCAACATAGTTGTTTACTATGACAAATAGCCACAATTAATAAATTTTGATATCCACTCAGATTTGGCCCCCACAAGACAGGCTCAGTCTAGTGTGGGAGTGATAGGAATATGTATCTCGGCTTTCACAATTTTTTTTGGTAAATAAAATATAATATTGAATTCAAAAATATATATATTTTTTGAAAGAGCTTGTTTCTTCTTAGACTCTATTTACTCCTTCTTGGAATACTAAAATGATCGTGTTATATTTCAATTTGCTACTTAATAGATATCAATTTAGCTAAACACGAGTTTTGTCTTATTTTATATTCTTGTAGGATTGCAGACGTGTCATTTATTGTATTATGTTATTTAGTTCGATCCTCACATACATACATACAAATCATCACGCCCATAATCCCCGAAAGAGTAGGCAGAGGCAAAGAGGCAACTAACGAGATTCAGCCAAAAATAAAACTGGGTGAGTTAGATGAAAAATTGTGAAAAAGTAGTGACAAGTGACTAACTCGTCGCCTACACAATTACATAGTCAAAACTCCGTATACCATTAGTCGCCTTTTACGACATGTTAGGCAAGAAACACAGTTGGCACATTTTTTTAAGTGCCAGACCAACATAGGACAATTCGATTCTCCTTGTAAATTTTTCTTCGTTTCAATTGAAAACTTGATATACGCAGGTGAAATGGCGTGCAGAAACTAGTTTTTATTGTATCGACTAGACAGTCGAAGGTTATTTACCCGTGGCAACAGAAGTTCACAACTAGTACTTTTGTTGATGGTAGCCACCTGTCAAGGGGAATGATTCCATACATTATTGGGGAATGGCAGTGCGTGATACCCTCACAGCCCAATATTGTTAGTTGGAGGGACAGTGAGGCTATGTCAGCTTAAATCTGCGGGCCTTTGTGGTTGGCCTATCTGTAGTTAGGTAACTATTAATCGACTAACTATGCAAAGTTTTGCGCGTGTATCAAAATCTCTATGCTTCCTGGTTAACATAGATCTGGAATAGATACTTTTGTTTATATATTAAGATCAAACATTTTGGGTGCATCAGCAAGATCTGGTCTGATCTGAAAAAAAAAGAACAGTGTATAAAATATTTTTTTCTATATATATTTCTATATATGTATTTCACACATATTTTACATTTATTTGTTTATTCAGATATGTTAATATAAAATATCTTCATGTTTGTGTTTAGCTTTAAAAACTTATTAAAATAAAAAATAACTTTCAACGAGTCTTATTTAAAAAAAAATTAAGATAAATATAGGTAAGCCTGAAAAGTAGAAGTGGAAAAAGCTATCTAAGGAAAGCGATGGCTGTGTAAAATCTCTTTGAGCTTTAAACTTCTGAGAGCTCCGAAATTATGTATTCTCATTATCTTGATCAAAAAGAAGAGTGAAAGGTTCTTTAACGTTTAGTTAAGTAAAGTTACAGGTTTTTGCAGTTTTTTAGAGAAGACTATGAGTAGAGGAGATAGACAACGTATAACTATGATTTTAACTTAAAGATAGGTCCGTAATATTTTCATATTATATTTTAGTATAATTAATTAGATTGTGTAGGCTAGCCACCTGTCACCACTTTTTCAAAATTTCCCATCTAACCCAGCCCAGTTTTGTTTCTGGCTGAATGTGGTTAAAGGAGCCTGCTGCCCCTTTGACTCTGCCTACCCCTTCAGGGATTATGGGCGTGATGTTATGTATGTAAAAAGCTTTTGGGTTATTAAACTATAATGTAAAAATACGTGGTAAATATAAGAATATATCTAATATTGTAAGTCTATATGTTATGTCTTCATCGCTAAAGTTTTCACCCTGAAAAAGGATGCACCATAGTCTTTATATAAGGGATTTTACGGGTGGCGCTTTATAATAATCATTAATCTTAAACGTATTTTTAGTTAAATAGCATGTAAGAGTATAAAAATTGTTGGTAAGCCTGTTTTAAATAAATAAATAAACATAGCTAGCTATGATCTAATAGGGTTTAGATGTTTCTAAAAACCACTTCAAAAGTAGTCTTTTCATAAGCCTATTTTTTTTTAAATATAATATATCAGATCCCATCACATACATTGATCTGACTCCGAAGTAAGTAGCGCAAGTACTTGTGTTACGGATATCAGATACAACAGTGGTATTACAAAAATACATATACTTAAATATTGGATATTAACCAAACACAAGTATTCATCATACGAATATTTGTCCTGGGTGATGATCGAACCCCAACTCCTTGCGCTTGGGTCACAACCGATTGCGCCATCGAGCTTGTTAATTATTATATAAATATAAATATATTTATAAGTTTGTACCTAAGCTCTTTGTCTATAAAGAAAGGACACGATACCGATTTGTTATTGACTTATTACGACAGCACACGCAATGACAAACAGACCGAATGCCGCACTTAAGGTTCTGTAGTGAAACAAGTAGTTCAGTTTTAATCCGTTAAAACCTTAATCGGATGAAGTTTACGATTTAGTAAAATCTTCCACCATTTTAGATATCATTAAATATTTATGAGGAAAAAATAATTCATCTGTTTGTCAGCGTATATTTTATGAAGCGTGATATGTAGACAGTTTTAAATTTACACAAAATAAGTATTTATAACTATTTCCTATAACATCAAGCTCGTATCATAAATATATGTCATCACACCCGCAATCCCTCAAGGAGATGGTAGAGCGAAAGGAGCATCAAGCCCTTACAACAAATTTTAACCAAAAATTTCAATTTTGCTTGAAAAAAATGTAGAGCAGTAGTGTCAAGTGGCTAGCTCCTCGCCTACACAGTCACATACCCAATACCCGTTAAACTTTAATGATCTTAGTGACAAAAGTGACATGCTACGCAAGGAACACAAGTGATTTACAAGTGCTTTTTTGAGTCCTACGTAAATAAAGATATTTTGAGTTAGAGTTTGATTTTGAATACATTTGGCACCTTATTTTCAAGTCCCAGACTAACATGGTTAAAATTTCAAGAATCAAATAACTAAACTAAAATATGTATTTGACGATTTATAAGCGTTGTTGTTATGTTTGAAACCTATATAAATTAATAATATTTTGACTTTGAATTTGACTTTAACTTTAACTTTGACTTTGACTCAAGTAATAAAAATCAAATAGTGCTAATACGGAACACTACGTGCACACCAGCTCACACTAAGCTGTTTTTTACGTAACCGTGTCTGTCTGTTACCCGCTTACATTTTGCGTCGAACCGGGGACTAGTTTTAGGGTTGCTCTACTAGGGTGAATAAAATTGCTTTCAAGCGGTTACAAGAATTGGCAGAACGGCAGAGTAGACAGTGATAAGATCTATGTGTATGTTAAAAGGTATTTCTGTAATCTTTACTGCTTAGTTTGACTTTGACAAAGTTATGGTTACCTTTGCAAGGTTATCAGAATCGTAAATCGTTTTCGAAAATTGATTTTTTGGAGTTCTGTACGACATTGATGAAAACGCCTTATAATAATAAAATAATACTTTCAAAATTTAAGTGTAAAGAACAAAAAAAAGTAGAGACTATGAAAGACAATGTAGGGACTACGTAGAGCCTAAAAACGCTAGAAATATTATAGGTATAAATAATATGAATAATTATCATCTTCTTGCCCTGCATCCAAACTATCTGAAGTCTGCTAGTTTCAGAGTTATTATAGTCCCGGCTTTATGTTCAGTAACAAAACTAAACGTAACAGTTTGACAACTTTACGCCTGCTTGCCCTGAGAGGGCAGTTCTACCTTGATAGACCCGGCTCCTATATGCCCAAATCAAAACTGCCTTAGAGTGACTCTTCCTCTGCATTTTTTCTTCAGTCGCCCTCCTCTAGTTCAAATTTGGCTGACACATTTTAGTAAACTATTTTTCTTGCAAACGAGCAAACAATCTAAATCACATATTACTTTGACATTTAAACTACTAAAGCTATTAACTTT
The DNA here is from genome assembly GCA_951394215.1 of Glyphodes perspectalis. NCBI lineage: Eukaryota > Metazoa > Arthropoda > Insecta > Lepidoptera > Crambidae > Glyphodes > Glyphodes perspectalis. The sequence continues at coordinate 12,034,800 of OX596217.1, forward strand.
TCTACAATTCTTAAAGTTAGCATACCTGTCTTAGAAGCTATATAAAATATTAAATAGCCAGCAAATATCCGACTACTTTGTCGAATTGGACTGAAGATATAACTAAGTAAGCGGAATATAGCTTTAAAGAAAGATGTATGTAGTTAAAGTGGTTTATTATTGAAATTTTAGCCATCCATACCGCAATAATAGTCCGCCTCCGTCCGCAAAGGGGCCATATAGGTATTAAGATTGCTTATGCAACTATATTGTTTGTGTTACGTGCCAAAAATGCAACATAACTCGAAGAGTTGTCGTCTAAAACTATGGTAATGTGAAAAACTGTAGTTTTACGACCCTTTTTACAATTCCTACCCAAATATCACGACATAAGACAAAAATCAACGTTTTATTCTGAGATTGAGTTTTCGATTTTCAAATGTATCCCCCTGATGCCTACAACTGGAAATCGTTTATTTATAGATACACTCTAAATCCCGCTAAGGAAGTCGTGTGAAGTTTAGTTAGTTAGTTAGTTACACTCTAAATATACAGATTATCGACCATTTTGTGATTGTGCTTGGTAGCACATAAAACTAACTTAAAACATACTTAGCGGTGAAATGTTTGGGTGATTCACCAACTTGGCACAAAAGACAGGATACACGAGTGTCCAGTTGGTGAAATTTAAAATAAGTATTACTTATTATTTTGACACCTGGACACGCCAAGATTTTTACGCGTAATCAGGGCAATCAGGGCAATCAGGGCATGTAAGCACACCATTAATGTATCTGTAAGTGATGGCCGCAGGTCGACGCGCTTTAATATCATCACGTCTCTTGTCCAGGTCTAACCTTCGCTCCAGCTCAAAATTATTTATATTTTGATGGACAAGGCGTCTCCACTCAGATCTTTGCGCTGCTTGATCTTCCCATTGAGAAAGGTTGATATTGCATCTTTACATACATACATACAAACATACATAACATCACGTCCATAATCCCCGAAGGGGTACGCAGAGTCGAAAGGGCAGCAAGCCCCTTCAATCACATTCAGCCGGGCTGGGTTGCATCTTTTAAGGTGTCTTTACAAAACATCTTTGTATATCGATTTGCGCAGGATATACCTATTCAGGTGCACGAACGTACCCGCAAACGCAGTTGCACACACTCGTCCTCAGCCTTCTGGAACCATTGAAATGGAACTATTATTATACTTCTGAATGGTATTAGGTTTAAGCAATCTTGCCTGATCCGTTATAACCTAGTAGGAAATCAAGCGGCAAAAATCAAAAGTAAGTGATATCATCAATTTTATATGAACATTTGAAAGTACATATTATCCTTAAATGGGCGTGTTAAGCCAGACACCAAATCTGGCGGCGTAATCCACTCCCTACTCGCAACGTTTTGCTCCATATCTTAAAACAAGAGCGTTTTCAATCCCCTTAATCTACGTAAAAACGATGGCGGTGAAATCCAATAAATTTAAAGCGATCTTACAAAAAACTCGTGGGAGATACGCAAATGAACACCCGGCTTCCTAGTAAGTGGGGACAGATAAAATATTAAAGGGAATACGGTGGCGACACTTTGCGGCTGTCGGGAGTGTCTTCAGATTATATTAGGATTTGAATCGATGCTAATTACAGTAATTCCAATGAGGAACAGTTTTTTTTGTGTGAATTAATTAATGTTGGTCTGGGACTTGGCCCATGTTGATCTGGGACAAAAAAGAATGTGCCAACTGTGGTTGTTGCCTAGCATGTCGTAAAAGGCGACTTTTTCACAGCTTTCCATCCAACCCAGCCCACTGTCCCGTGTTGGTCTGGGACTTAAAAAGAATATGCCAACTGTGGTTCTGGCCTAGCATGTCTTAAAAGGCGACTAATGGTATATCGGGGTTTGGGTATGTGATTGTGTAGGCGACAGGTTAGCCGCTTGTCGCTTTTTCACAATTTTCCGTCTAACCTAGCCCGGCTTTATTTTTGGCTGAATGTGGTTGAAGGGGCATGCTGCCCCTAGGACTCTGCCTACACCTTCAAGGATTACGGGCGTGATGATGATGATGAATGAACAGTTTTTTGCATTACCATTAGATATTGTAATCGTGCAGTATTTGTTACTGGTTCCAGCACATGACGCTAGATCTAACAGAGTTAAAGTCTTCTAGCATTCCAATTTGTAGTAGGGATTGAAATCCAACAGCATTAAACCAGGACATATCTCTAGATCTAGCACAGCTTAAATTGTACTAGGCGTAGTTGGATTGCTGGGTCTCGTCCGCTAAATCGGATGGGGTGACACTGTGGTCTGTTCTGTCGTAAGCACGTACGAGGTGTTCTGGGGAGTGGTTGCTTCACCAAGGTTTGATAATTGTCAAAAGTGTTGGATTTTTTTTTTTGATATATTACTCCAACGTTTGTCATATTTCTGTGGTCTGTGTTTGTCACTATATTCGTAACCTTTTTGCATAATAATATTCTTACCTATATACCTAAACAATGTTACATTTAGGTACTAATGAACCTGTTTAACACACCTGTCTCAGTATTTTGGCATTCAAGAGCAATTTACCACTATCTTATGTGCTACCTATGTATACAACTAACTAATATTAAATTCATCATCATATTTTTAGTATTTTGTCTCATTTCTCAGTTCCGCTGGAGTCATAATCTCAAAAAATTATTAACCTCACTGCCGACCTAGATCCAAAGTTACGTTCCTTGTTGATAAATCAGCGCCTTTCACACTTCTGCGAGTAGTGTGTATTTGCTATTTACCGGCCACTACATAGTAATATGTAATAGACTACAAAAAAAAAATTATAGTCCGTAAGAAGATAGATTATCGAAAAATATTGAATAATGTATTTTTTGCTGTATTTAACACTCGAAGAATGACAAAGATACAGGCGCTTCAAAAGATTTGAAATGGGGCGTTTTCGTCACATGGACGGTAAAATTTTACAGACTGAGTGACCTCATGTGGTACTTTAACGAGCTGTATCTTCATAATTTTTGGTTCGCAGAACAAAATAATAAATACGTAAGTAATATTTTTTTAATCTTAATAATGGACTATATAAGAAATTTGGAGTAAACTAGCCTATTCAGATTAAAACTCTGATAAAAATCTATTTCAGACTTCGAAAGCCAATTTATAACCGAGTTCTAAACATCAATGGCAAGTGAAGAGACAACCATTAATAGTAAGGTGCATAAAACCCTCACAAATTGTTTTAGGTCGAGGTCCCTTTCAAACTGCTAATGAAGATGTGAACTTTCACTTCTATTGTCTTAAGTATGCCTTACAGTCCTAAAGGCAAAATGGTTCTGCTAATAGTTGTCTGAGTGTATAATATAATGTGTATATCTGACTGAATATCATTCAAAAGGGATGAGTATACTACCTACCTGACTTCTTGACAAGCATATATTATCTTAGCTTCATAATTAAGTGTTCACATGCAGTGTTGTTATACATGCAGAACAATTAATATATTACACTGAATACAGTAAGTGTAGATTATTAATTACAAAATTGTATTTAACTATCGAGTTTCTTGCCGGTTTCTTCTCGATACAGTCTACTTTCCGAACCGGTGGTAATATTTCTGACTTTTTTTGTACATAATTGACTATTTATAAGTGCTTTTTTGAAGCTTATATAATGAAGAGGTTTAAAATTTTAATTAGACAAGAAATTTACTGGACAAGCGCATCGTTGTTATATTTAAATATTTTGCTCTAGCGTTGTTAGTGTGTATTGAAAATCGGTTTCTCTATTTCCACAGGACAGGTTTATCCTAGTGTGGGGACTAGAAAAATAGCCTACATGTAATTTTATGGAAATACAAACACACATAATATCACGCCCATAATCCCCGAAGGGGTAGGCAAGTCTAAGGGACAGCGGGCCCCTTTAACCACATTTAACCAAAAACAAATGTGGGCTGGGTTAGATGGAAAATTGTGAATAAGTAGTGACAAGTGGCTAGCTCGTCGCCTACACAATCACATACCCAAAACCCCATATATCATCAGTCGCCTTTTACGACATGCTAGGCAAGAAACACAGTTGGCACATAATTTTTTTAGTCCCAGACCAACAGTGAAAAATTTATGGAAATAAATATTATTGATAATTATATCAGACCACCACATCACATACATTGATCTGATTTCGAGGTAAGTAGCTTAAGCACTTGTGTTACGGATATCAGAAACAACAGTGGTATTACAAATATATACTTGAATATTGTATATTAACACCCAGACACAGAACAAACACAAGTATTCGTCACAAGAATGTTTGTCCTGGGTGGGGATCGAACCCACAACTCTTGGCGCATGGGGCAGGGTCACTACTGAATGCGCCATCGAGCTTGTCATCTTGGAAGCTATACTACGCGCATACGAGTCACGTTTTATCCACTCTTCCCCTCTCAGTCAGCCTACAATTCACCATCAAGCTACTTTTATTTATTTTGTCCAATTCGCTGATTCTATTTGCCGACTCTACACCATCCGAAATAACATAATACTTTCCACTGTGCTCACTAAACTTAATACAATTTGTTCCGACGGCGAATTCTCTATAAGTTTAGGTCTACCTTCTCCAACTTTGTACGGATGGACAGTTTTTTCTTTTGATCTCGCGTTTATAAGGCAACCCTTCGACCTTTTACCAAGTTTTTCCTACTATTTTTATTTAACCTCGTCTCGTCCATTAGACAAGGTATTCTCAGGTATTTTCAGTGTGTCGTGTTTTGGTAAGTTCGCCGTTTTATCCTCAATATTGCCGATGAATTCGCCCTTGTCGAGTTGACGGGATTCTTTTGAGCGTGGGTTTTGTTTGGCAGGGAAGAGGGGCGAAAGGAGTTGTTGGAAACAATAGTCGAAACGCGATAGTTCGGGTTGTTGGATTGAATTGCCCACTAAGTATTTTTTTAATTACGAACTTGGACGTTATTGCGTACTTGAGATTATTTTTAAATGGATTCTGAGGAACTTTAGATTTCCGTGGGAAAGTAAACGGTTGTCCTTGACTGATAACCAACTTTGACAGGCCCGTTGGTCGAGTGGTCAGAGACCATGGCCACGAAACCACTAGGGGCAAATGTTTCGTGTAATGAACATGGACATTTGTTCTCGAGTCATGGATGTTAAACGTATTTAAGTATGTCTATCCGTTCACCTAGTATCCATATGACAAGCTTATAGCTTAGCTTGGAATTAGAGAATTGGTGTGTCAGTCTGGAGAATTCATTTATTTATTTATAACTGTCATCTTATCCTCAAATTTCATGAAGTATGAAATTTATTTTTGAAATTATCCGGACCGATCGGTCCGACTGATTTAACACGTTCGCGTGAGCAACCACATGTCCAAAACGTTGCATAACGGCGCAACCTTTTTTCCATACAAAATAAAGCAACGTGTGAAGACGTCGCGCCGTAAGACATACACCATGTAACCAAGCTGCACGTAGCAACAAACTACAAAAATGAGATGTAATGCGGCAACGGTATATGAATTTACTCTTAAATTAGACGTCGGGCGACGTTTCGCCGAAATACATATCATAATCTTTAGGACGTCATAAGACGTTGCGCCGTTTCCTAAGCATATACTTACGACGTCGTGCGACGTAGCTCACGCGAACGTGTTAAGCAATTGATTGTAGTATAAGTGAAGAAATAACTGACATATATCGTGGTATATTTTATTATAGATACCTTTATATCATATGGAGTTAGTATTTTGATCTTATAGCCACCTTTAATGACAAGAATAAATCGCAATGTATTCAAAAGAAAAGCGTTAATTTGAATGATGCCAATTGAAATAAACCATTAATACAAATAATATAATCAAGGTGTTGTTTCATAAAATTTCAAGCATTTTTTTAATGTAAATTTCTCAGTCGATTGCACCAAATCATAATTACCTCAGAGGAATTATTTCTCCATAATCCAGGCCTTAAAACTTGACCGCAAAATTTAATTAAAGAGTCTTGTTCCATCAAAACTTTAATACTTAAACATAGCTTACTTTCTATTCAAAGGTCAGAATACTATGATACATTGTCTAGTTTGTAGACAACACGTTGTTAAGGGCTGAGACCTGTCTATTGTCTTGGTGAGGAATTAATTAAGTTCAGAACACACCAATCATAGTGTTCAGTTAAAGTACAAAGTGGATTTCAACGATCTGACTGGTTGCTTTGTCAGCAGCTTGTCGCCTGTTCGAATCCCGATAAGGGCAAATGTTCATGTGATGAACGCGTTTGTTTGTCGTCGAGACATGGCATGGATGTTTTTGATTTATTTATGTCTGTATGTCTATCAGTACTTCAATATATATAGCGCAGTAGCTTTATATGCTTAATTTACAGATGGATAATGGTGCACTAGTCCCACAAAGAACGTAATATGATGATCAAAATTAATTTAATACTTATACAATTAGTAAGGGCTATATTACAAAGTTAGATAATAATTTTTATCAATATGTATGCCCCTTTGAGTTTGAATATTACCTACAACAATTTCAAAAATCTCTCTTTTTTCCGCTAAAACGCCCATCACCACAAAAAAATATATATAATCAATCCCCGAAGGGGTAGGCACAGTAAAATGGACAGCAGGCCCCTTTCACCAGATTCAGCTAAAAACAAAACTGGGCTGGGTTAGATGGAAAATTGTGAAAAATTTGTAACAAGTGGCTAGCTTGTCGCCTACATAATCACATACCCAAAACCCGATATACCATTAGTCGTCTTATACGCCTGCTAGGCAAGAACCACACTTGGCACATTCTTTTTAAGTCCCAGACCAACATGGGACAATGGGCTGGGTTAGGTTAGGTTAGACATAAAACCTTTATTTGGGTGATATCTTTATTATTGTTCCAAAAAATAAACAGATGTTGTTTGTAACACCACCTATTTGCCGGTACTGGATCAATAGGTGAACAGACTATAACCTCTAAAATAGTTCTTTGTAAGTACCATATGTAGGTACATTATCATATGCGTTTAGTTTTAAGCTGTTATTGTAGCATTACTTACAGACGCTTAATTTTTATTTACTTGTCTGTATGAGCCATAAGATCTACAGATAGCGCGCGAGTTGAATGCAGTCGGGGCCTGAGACGAGACATACCTGAGCTCTGCATTCAACTCGCGCGCTATCTGTACCATACTTACTCACTCTCCTTGTATGTGTTGCCAATTTAATATAAATTTTTTTTTCTACAAATTTCCGTTTTGTAATTCATAAGCTTTAAGATCTAACATAAAAACCATCTTACTCACCCTCCTTAAATATGTTACCAATAAATGTAATTTCTTTATTTTCCACGCTTACACATTTCCGTTTTGTAATTCATTCCATTCGTTCACGGCACTCACGGCAACAAAATGGATCAATAGTTCAATAGAATGAAGAATAAATAAGATCTTATTATACTCCTGGCGCCTATTATACTTCGCCACGGGTAATAATGGAATTACAAATTCTCACTACGAGGAGCTAGGGTAACCACACTTTGTATTGCTATTTATAAGAATTTAAGAAACAAAAATAAGTCATCATGGTATATGAGAATGTAATACACACATCACGCATTCAATACTAGGAGGGTTAGGCGGAGTTTATGAGCAATGACCTCTTCAAACCATATTGAGTAAAAAATTACATACATAAATACATAACATCACGCCTTTAATCCCCGAAGGGGTTGGCAAAGGGGCAGCTAATCGCTTTAACCACATTCAACCAAAAATAAAACTGAGCTGATTGTGAAAATTTGTGAAAGTGGCTAGCTTGGCGCCTACACAATCAAATACCCAAAATTCCATTAAAACATACTAACCACTAACTAACTAAACTTCACACAATTTCCTTAGCGGAGTAGGCAAAAAGAACCGAACGCCATATGGCACGATCCTTACACACCTCACTCGCCTCTTCAAAATTCATAATCCTTTTCATACAAGCTCTACGGTTTTTATGACTCCTAACATCACCTTCTTTTAATACACGACCAATCTGGTCGTGGTAGGTGAGCCTTTCGCGGCTTCTAAATCCTTCCACTTTCGCATTGTATATCTGTTTAGTCAATTAATTTTTCATCATCCATTCTTTCCACATGTCCGAACCACCGGAGCAGTAGTGTTCGATGGAAAAAGTGGGTAGTTTGTCACCTACATAATCATAAACCTAACACCTATAACACCATTCCCTTTTTACGATATGCTAAATAGGGGATACAGTATTTACCCAGGCACTTGTAAACCAACATAAGAATGTAACGGTCTTAAGATTTTCATCGATAATTGAAGTTGTTTGGGATCAAATATTTCAAATATCTGTTTTAATTTATTTTCAGATCACAAAGTGCTAATAATCTTCTTATTACATTTAAGAAATAAAAAAAAAAATATTAAGTGCGAGAAAAGTATTCAGTGTCTGTTGTCTAGTGGAGGATAATTCAAGTTTAGCAGCGATTATTTTTTTATTAAAATTTAATCTAATTAAATAGTCTAATAAAATGATATTTTCATTGTTAAACTTCTCAGAAAATAGCTAGGGTCTAATATAATGTAAATTAAGATATTTATTAACTACTATATATTAGCCACCATCTTCCTAGCGTTATGTCCCGTGCTTAGACGGGGTCCGCCTATACCATGATCCAGGATTTAGCGAGTCTGGTAATTACATTGAAGTGACTGCCGATCTGATCTTCGTAACCCTAAGATAGGGGAACCAGACAATTTTTGGATCATGGTTACAAATCCAAAGTTGTTTGAATTTGCAGGTTTCATCACGATGTTTTCCTTCACCGTCGAGCTAGTGGTATAAATACTTACATAGACTTGAAAAATCCAGAGGTACGTGCCCGGGTTTGAACCCGCACTCCTCGGTTAAGAGGCGCGTGTCCTTACCATTGAGCTACCACCGCTATAACCATTATATATTAGTATTAGTACTATATTTCTCTTAAACGCTGGTCACCCTAGCCGAGACACTTAGAAATTCCGAACTGCTGTGAGAGAAAAGAATTGGATTTCAATTAGAAGTACTTAATTATTTGAAGTTAGACGAGTTTTAACCGTTGTTTTTGGGGTGTCTTTTAAATTGGTTTTGGGGGGAGGGGGATTAGCCAGAATAATAATATTTATAATTGATGGTGATATAGAAAGACAGTAACAAGTAATGGTATAAATATGCATATTCTTTTGAAATAAATCTGTCTAATTTTATACTGATAATTGTCCAGTGACTAAGTAGAGTTTTCTTTGCTTTTTTTACTAAAAAAACACTTGCCTAGTTGTCTCAAACCTAGTTTGTTGCATCTGTATCCATTTCGTGATTATTAATTACTTACTATACACGGTTCTCTTTTCAATAGTTAATTTTCCTCCGCCTTCGCTTGTCTAAAAGTATCACTAACTAGCAGCGCCTAGCGGCTTCACCCGTGTAGTTACCGTTGCCGTGAGAATACGGGAATAAAATATAGCCTATATTACTTGCTGATAAAGAATCTTTCCATTGGTGAAAGAATTATTCAAATCGGTTCAGTAGTTTCGGAGCCTATTCAATACAAACAGACAAATAATCAAATCTTTCCTCTTTATAATATTAGTATAGATAATAATAAATTCATTACAAGCGTCCATTACAGATCACAGAATTATACTTAATTTCGTGCAATAAAGAACATCCATCTGTCTTATATGGACGTTACATTCTGGTAATAATAACTATTTCTTTAGAATTAAAATGGTCTAAATTATATGTGATTTTAGTCCTAAAACAACCTTTCACGTTTCATGAATTATTAAGTTAATACATGAACCTTTATGCTTCGTATATATGTACTTGAACAAATGAAGGTTGAATTGTATACGATTTCATGAAACTAATAATACAGTGCCTAAGTGTTTCTAAGAATTGATGCCCTAGGTAAATATTAGGTAATAGATTTTAAATGCTAGAATAAGTGTAGTTGCTATCAGGTAGGTATGTAATTAAATTGTTATAGGCGCAAAATAAAATACGTCTCGCATGTATGTACTTGACCTTTAATTTAAATGATGCTTATTTCACAGACCTTCGTCTTGAAATTAGTGACAAGTGGCTAGCTATTCGCCTACTACGGATTTAAAGAAAATAATTGAATTTCTCTGGATTTTTATGGACGATTATTACTTCTATATTAATGCAAACTAAACTGCGGTTAAGGTGAGAGCAATGAAATGAGTACAAGTTTAGCATTTACATAACTACAAAGTTTCGCTTCGATTAGACAATTCGAAGTAGAAAAGTTGAAATCGATTACCCGGCTAAGTTACAAGTATATACTAATGTACTAGAATGCGTGGGTATATACTAATGAGTATTCCGCAGTATTGCTCTAAAAAAAAGATTAGTTCAAAAATAGCCGTTAAATGCTAGTCTTTAACCGATAAAATCATTCAATAAAGCTACTCGGTCCGCGCCTCTGAAATTGCCTGTTAGAGATTTTTTCCTTCACTAAACAGACTAGGGGAGACACCCTCTTAAAAACTCACTACATACCCTCCAGTTGAGTCGGGGCTTCACTGATTGCTGAGCGTATTTGACTATTTGCTTTTTTAAATTTACTATTTCTGTCCGGCTTCAAGAATTATACTTTCTTCTTCAATATATATATAAAAATGAATCGTCGAAACATATGTACGCGCATAACTATAGAACAGCTTCACCAAATTGGATAATTGTTTTTATATTATATTTACTACTATAAGGACCAACGGGAAGGACCAACGGGAAGAACAACGGGATTGAGAAGTTTTTATGAAAGAAAAAATTACCTGATATTTGTATGCAGGTAGGTAGTTTAAAGGTTTGATGCCCAAGGAAGATATTAAAATGTTATCGGTATGAACGGGGATAACATTTTACCACATACCCGGAGGAAGTCGGGACAGGCCGCTAGTTTAATGGAATTTTCTATAAAACCGAAATCAATCGTATTTTTCGATGAATTCGGTTCAAGGGACTTATCGCTCCTTCGACTCTGCCTTCGATGATAAACTCTCTATTGTTTTGTTTGTTAAACGTTAATATTATACCCACGGACTAGTAAAAAAAAGGACTCCACGCCACTAACTGGATGTCGAAGCTCCTCAGGTGCTCCAACTTGACACGCAACATATTGACATAAGCGCTTCATATGACAAACACATGCGTAAACGTGGCTTCACGCTGTAGTATGACAGCGCGGAGTCCTTGTATTTTTACTAGTCCGTGATTATACCATCCATTCTGTCTTTGATTGTTCTTTGGTTGAAAGTGATTGAATGAGCTTTACTCCTTGGACTCCTCTGCTCACCCCGCCAGGGATTGCGAACGTGAAGATTTGTAACATATTTATTTATTGTCATAGTAGTTTTTTTATTACGAACAATTAAGATCTTACACGACTTCACATTTAAACAAATTTGTCATTTTATTTAGACGTAAGTAAATTATGCGAATGCGAATTAAACTAATGTAAATTTGACAAAATATGTTATAGAAGTTGAGAATAAAAATAATTTTAATTTGCAGGTGTCTTGGTTCAATTTCAATTTCACATTATAATATACTTACTAATATTATAAAGCTGAAGAGTATGTTTGTTTGCTTGAACGCGCTAATCCCCGGAACTACTGGTCCGATTTGAAAAATTATTTCAATATTAGATAGCCAGCCCATTTATCGAGGAAGGCAATAACATAACATTAACTATAAACAACAGTGAAACCGCAGACACAGCTAGCAATTTAAAGCCCAGAAAGTTCACCGCTTGCACAAACAACCACATCCGATCATCGTACGAACCAACACTTCCTGTCTCAAAACGTGCCGTGACGGCACACGTCGCACCTATTACGAATCCGTCCCACCCAACCGCTCTCAGTGAAGCCCTTTCCTCTGAACCTCCATCAACAGTCACTAAAATAGGGGACTCAATGCGTTTATTGAAATCCATACGTAAGGTATCAGGTGTAGCTGGGAGGGTCGCGCGAAAATCGGCTTCAATGAAAAATTTATCTTTGCAATTGAATTCTTCCAGAGACGATTGGAGGGAACCTTTTAATGTTGAAAGGAGTTTGGTATAAAGCGGGAATTTATTGCCGTGTAAATTATTTATTTTGTTGTCGCGACCTTGTAAGTTGCTTTCGAGTTGACGCTTTGGGGGGCGTTTAGGAATGAATGTGATTTGTCAAGGTTGTTTACAGGTTAAAGGTCGTTATAGGATACGTTTACAAACCCTGTTATTTGGTCGCCATTATTACCATTGATGAAGATTCTTCAGTGCACAGTTTGGTTGTAATATTTACCTGTAAGAAAGAAAAATCTGATAAGAAAATAATAACACTGAATATTCTAGATAAATCAATAAGTAGATACTTAATTTGATCAACATCTTGTTTCTTAATCTAAGATCATATCCATGACGGTTTTGATACTATAATATACTGTGATAGTCATCTTAGTATAAGTAATAATAATAATCATATACTTTAATCTAGGGATCATGGTCTAAGCGGACCCTGACTAAGAATCAGAACATAATGCTAGAAATTTGATGACGTAATTCGTTAGGCAGTTATTAACTGTCGAAAAATCCACTTTAAAGCAGTTCGTTATCTAACTTTCCGTTCGACGTATAAATAAACATTTCGCAAATGCTATTCAAACCAGCCAGCTTTTCAAATTGAAAATTTTTCCATATTTGATGGGCCTGCCCGGAAGGTGCGTTGGCACCTACTGTAATCATGAATGCTTTTGCATAGTAATGAGCCTTGGACCACATAGCGTTCGTTTGAGCTGGAGCCCTAATAACATATGTAATTGGATACAAAGGTTGTATGGGAAAAAATACGGCCATTTTTATCATGTCTTGTCCGTTGGGAATAGGCAATCCGGGAAGTTGGCAACACATTTTATTTATATTTCACCTGCTGTTGTCATCTCAAGGACTTTCAATCTGTTGTCAAGTAGATGTAGACTTTGTGCTATATTTTGAAGGAAACCTCAAACCAATATAATTGTGTGAGAAATTGATATCTTAATTAAGAAACATCCTAATTTGTTATCTGGATACAAAGCGACAAGGAATAAATCCTAGAAGCCTTGTAATTTAGACCGAACATTATGTGTGCTAAATTTCAGATTATTCAGAGTTAACGAGTAGGTATTACATCTTAACATACTTTCGCAGTCACAATGTTGTAATGTTATTATACCTTTAGGGTTTTACTTTTCCAACGAAGAATTGTATTATACAATTTAGCTTCCCAAACTCTTTCTATAACAATGTTATTTCTCATTCCTTCAAACGCAAAACATGCTTAAAAAAGTAGAAAGTTCCCTCCACAAATAAGTATTAACGACATAACGCGGACACGAGCCTGAAATTTAAAAGTTGTCGGTTCAAACACGAACAAATACCTCCGGGTTTTGAAAATTCTTGTAAAAATAGACCACTAGCTTGGTGAGGAGACAGATTATAAGGTAACCTACAAATGACTACGGATATGTAACAAAAATCTAATTTATTTGTTGCTCTGTCTAAAAAATTAGGATTATCAGCCATTGTTTCAATGTGATAATTAGATTCACTAAATTCTGAATCAAGGGTTTAGCGCCCCCGATACTAGGAACCGAACATAACGTTGAAGAAAAATTTAAAATATGTAGAAGATTTAAAAGAGGTCCTATCTCGATTTGACTGACTCGATGGCGCATTCAATAGTGACCCTACTCCATGCGCCAGGAGTTGTGGGTTCGATCCCCACCCAGGACAAACATTCGTGTGATAATTACTTGTGTTTGATCTGTGTCTGGGTGTTAATATCTAATATTTAAGTATATATATATATTTGTAATACCACTGTTGATTCTGATATCCGTAACACATGTGCTTAAACTACTTACCTCGGAGTCAGATCAATGTATGTGATGTAGTCTGATATTTATTTATTTGTTCTTGATCAACTATTGAATTGTCTTTTCTTTACAGGTCCAAACTCGTTCCAATTCCATAAAACAACTAGGAATAACAAGCTTAAGCCATTGTTCTACTAGTTGGCGTGGCTTCAATTTATTTTCTTTTATTTCAAGGGATTTAAAAACAAGCTGTTTTACACACGAGCGATTTCCTCGCGCTTCTGGAGTTAACTGGAGCGGAATTTTTCCCCCTTTGATCTGACAAGTAATTATTATGAACAATTTTGCTTGGAGCTCCGGATTAAATGTGCCTACTAATCTTGCAAGATGGCGTTTATGACAGGAACCGCTAAATTGGTTAACCTAGATTTTGGATGTTAAGAGAAAGGCTTCTGAAAATGAGAATGAGTTAGATTGGATGGTAAATTGTGAAAAGAGTTTAGCTGATCGCCTACCCAAGAAAACCATTTAACTTAAACACATCTAGTCCCTTTTTATGACATGGTAGGCAAGTAATGGGTTGGTACATTATTTTCCAGTTTCAGACCCCATGGAATATGTTGTGTAAGTTTAAATGTATTTTTTTTTTCAGTAATACTAACGGGGCTGAACGCTATCTGCATCATATCACTCAGACTTTAGTACGTAGTGCCTACATAGTGCTAAAAAGTTTATAAAAGTGCTGAAACCCAAGCCACTGTTTTGTATTTTCGGACCGTTTCAAATATAGGCAATTTGTACGAAAAACTAAAAGTTCCACTCGTCAATATTACGCCCCCTACACTTGTTAAAAGCGAAACTTTTACGATACTCCAGTCAAAGTCCTCCCGAAAAAGGCCATGTCCCCACACGCTAAACCGGCCGATTCAACTGACAAACTTCCTGGCGAATGATTGATTACCGGCATTTAAAGTGCGTTGTATACAGAGGATCCCCTTCCCCCCGAAAGGGGGATGTCTTCATCGCTAATGCGGGCGTTGGAATATGTGATGCTTTTATATACACTTTGAATACGTGATAGGATCCCTAAAGCAAGTGCAAGTCATCTTTTTTTGGAGATGTTTAATGCTGCTGATGTTGAAGGCCGCTTTGACAGTCTTCTAATATTGGGTGATTTTTAATAGCCGTCTTCAGCCAATATATTAACGTTGGATGTGAACATCTATACAGCTTTTTATGTTTGCGTTTTTATGGCATAGCCACCAATATTTACTCAGATTTTCTTTACCGTTTCATTTAAGAGGAAAGCATATAACCTGAAATGTTCAAAAGGTTCTTTGCAAAAAAGATATAGGGGGTATTTTTGAAAGTTTCTAACGTGATGATTATGATGTCCAAAAGAAAATGTTAGAGAAATGTGTTAGGTTAAGTGATAAATGAAAGCGATTTAATTTCAATTATGTATTGTATTTCCCACCTGAAATCTTTTCGTCTTATGTATCTCAACTATACATACGGTCCAAATACACCACCCATGTTATCCTCGTCTGGGAGATGGATGAAGGAGGGTCAATGCAATTTTTTTACATCCTTACATATAAAACGAATGGCATCTTTATGCGATGGGTCAGGTCAGTCCGACGAAGCAGAGAAAAACACATTTTACATCTTTCGGAAATTTGAAACTCTCTTATCCTTTTATGAATTTAGTCGCCGCAATTGGTGGCCTGTAAATTAAGTTTAAATCAAGAAGTTTGTTATTGAAGTTGTGAAACACTTGAAGGTTATAAAGAGTCATGTTCGATGTTTTTATGTGGGGTCAAATGGAAATGAAAATAGTAGTGTTGAAACAATCGTTGTATCAGAAAGTTAACTGTCTTTAGAAACAGTCAGTTGAGATGACTGTTTCTAGATACAGTTAACCTACAAAATATCTGTAATAAGGAGTTCTGAAGAAATAACCTGACTCTCTCTTAAGCGAATAAAAGTGTTTCTACTCAGAAGACTTGGAAGCTACACTTTAGCTTACATGTCTTTTAAGTATGGTATGGTAAATTAAAAAAGGTAACTAGAAGGGATTACGGGCGAGATGACATATTATATTATTTGTATGTGCGAACTGTGCGCTCGAACTAAAAGTGGAAGTACTTCCGCCGAGCTAGGTGTTGCTTACTCGGGGACCTAGGCCCGACTATACGTCTTGGGATATTGTATATTATACTTAATTGCGAGAATAACTTCGTCAGCGCGATGTAGGATTGTATGGCGTTTCTGCATGTTCGATCAACGTCATCGGTTGACATATTATTGGAGCGATAATCTTGACTGTATTTTGGCGCGGTCGCCACATATTTATGTGACTAATGCGATGGCACTCAAATTATTGTGGATTCCGCTCTCCTTTTTTTTTCAAAATTATATACATTTTGCACATTTCAATAAAAACCGCATATTTAATTAATAAATAAAATAAATTCTCCTGACAAACACACAGATTCCTTAGGTACAAATTACGCTTATAAGCTTGTGCTCCGTTTACCTAGTATCCCTAGCACAAGCTTATAAGCTTATTTATAAGTTAGTACTTATAACGTTTATAAACATCCATCACTCAAGACTCAAGTACAAATACCCATGTTTATTACATGAAACATTTGCCCCTAGCGGGATTCAAACCCTTGACCCTCAGTTTCGTGGCCAGGGTCTTCAACCATTCGACCGACGATCCTGTCAAAATCCTAAACATTAATAAAGAACAGTTCGGTAAATCTGGTCTTAAGACATAGAATAAGACAAAATTTAAAGTGCGTATTATCATAATAAAAACCGAAACACCTATTTAGGAATCATCGTAATAACATAAAATCTGTAATGTTCGTCCTGACCAAACGAAATTTGGATGAAAACGTACCTTGTTTGGACGCATTCTTGCAATTTTTGAGAAAGCTTTTGTAAATTGTGGAGCAAAATGCTTGAAAGAAGTAATAATGGCTTG
This sequence comes from Glyphodes perspectalis, assembly GCA_951394215.1. NCBI lineage: Eukaryota > Metazoa > Arthropoda > Insecta > Lepidoptera > Crambidae > Glyphodes > Glyphodes perspectalis. The sequence continues at coordinate 12,051,713 of OX596217.1, forward strand.
AGTGCTTTCATTCGAGTATTTTCTTCAATACCGGCACCGTTGATGAATATACCCTTTAGCTATTAATTGTGCTCATCAATCTAAACAATTTTTGTTGTAGCGCAACGGTCGTGTATAAATCTTTGTTCTCATTTTCTGAGTCTTTTTATTTCTTTTTCGTAATGTTCCTCTACCTATGTTGAAACGTAAGGGTAGTTATTAGAAATGAAATACAGAAATACTGTTGCGAGAATCGAATGGTGTTTGCTGTTGTATTTTCCTATTTTCGAATTTATTAGTGCAGGATAATTTAAAAGCGGTGGTAGCTCAATGGTAAGGACACGCGGCTCTTAACCGAGGAGTGCGAGTTCAAACCAGGGCACGTACCTCTGGATTTATCAAATCTATGCACGTATTTATACCACTAGCTCGACGGTAAAGGAAAACATCGTGATGAAACCTGCAAATTCAAACAACTTTGGATTTGTAACCATAATCCGAAAATTGGCTGGTTCCCCTCTTAGGGTTACGAAGGTCAGACCGGCAGTCGCTTCAATGTAATTACCAGACTCGCTAAATCCTGGATCATGGTCTAAGCTGACCTCGTCTAAACACGGGACATATCGCAAGAAAGATGATGAGGATTGTTTAAGTTGTTATGGGATTTTATTAACTATTTATTTATAGGATTTACCTATATATATTAAGTTTTTAGAGTTCTAAGAGGCCTATTACGTAGTTTTTTTTTATTTTATGTACCGATAATAATTAGGGTCTTACCCAAAGAGGTTTTAAAAACGTAATAACGGATTAAAGCCAGGTGCTGTAGGTGGACATAGAAAATATTCGCTATATAATATAATATAATATCCAGGCTCCCTAAATTTTGCCTAAATCTACTTATAACGTAGGTTAGTAAAAGTAGTCTCTGTAATTGCCCAATCAGAGCCCGCAATTCCCTGCGACTCAACAGTGACAAATACGCTGAGCAGAACCCAGATCGCGTTACCGATCAGGGCGCGTCATAAGCGGGCGGATATAATTTATCAGCAACCCGACCGGGCGCGGTATATCAACCGGACCGCGGGAGATCGGCCGAGAGGAGTGTCTGTTACCGTCGTCAGCTATATACTACGTTAAATTATATGAGCCATCCTATATTCTATTCTTTCTTTTATTTTACCCATGCAATATAAAATTGACAGTTAGACGTTCTATGAATTTTTCCAATATTTTAAATGTGAATGTAAACTTGTCTCTCTTAACCGATTACAGTGACAAATACACGGAGCTCGATCGATTATCTACCGATCAGTGGCTTGATCTACATAAGCGTGTGCTACGTTATATTTGCTCCATCCTACATTGCGTTGTATATTACATGTGTTATGAATACATTTTATTCAATATAATGTGATGCGTTACGTGTATCTATACTTATAATATTAATATAAGATGAAGCATCTCACGTGTTAATCTACCGTAATAGTGTATAATCTAACGTAGCATATAGCTGATGACGGTAACAGACACTCCCCGCAGCCGACCCCGCGGTCCGGTTGATATACCGCGCCCGGTCGGGTTGCTGATAAATTATATCCGCCCGCTTATGACGCGCCCTGATCGGTAACGCGATCTGGGTTCTGCTCCGCGTATTTGTCACTGTTGAGTCGCAGGGAGTTGTGGGCTCTGATTGGACAATTAAATAGACTGCTTGTGATAAGGTTCGTATTTTTTAAATAAAGTCAGTTTTTCTAAGTTTTACAGTAAAGTCAGCTCTTTCCCGCGTCCCCTTCAAAAGTATCATACTGTAAAATACATCTTCGAAGGAACTTTAGAGGCCTGTATGATACGGTTTCGAGCTTTATATCTATATTTGATAGTTAGACAACATCACATACACTGCTATGATTCCTTACTAACTAAGTAGCGCTTGTCTAGGGTGGGATTCAAATACGCAAAAAATGCATACATGACAAGGTTACTGCCGAATACGCCATCGAGCCAATCAAAGTTAAAGTCTAAGTCTCATTTTATATAACATTCTGCGTTTCGGTGAAACATTACTATTCTATCCCGGAAAAAACCTAGGTCCTTGGCATGCACTATAATTGACGTCAATCGATTCCACGCGGTAGTAGTGTTAAAAAGGGCTAGACATTACATAAATAACTTCAGGTGATAAGTACCTATAGGATTTTAAACTAGTACTTCACACTGTTTATCAGTCCAGCTATTATAATTGCAACCAAGGCCTAAAACTTAGTCATGGTCTAGTCTTTTCAGCGCATTTACATGGTCTCCGTTTTAATCCCCAACTGAAAAGCACAAGCCAATAAATATAATTAAACTCAGTTCTAAAACGTTGTGGCGATTATTGCGACTGCTTTACTGAGGGTTTTTTGAATTAAATCATCCAAAATATGACGTAACTGTTACGTACGGTCTTGTCACCCTCCTCAGGTAGGTTTTCAGAACAAACTGACATCCTGTCAACAAAGAGCCAATAGTGACAGTGAAGACCACGAGACTCCCTCGTGCCATCTGGCGGTTTTTGTATTTTTAAAAACCCTCATTCAAATATATCAGAAATATTTTGCGACTTTACTGATGAAATAAATAGTTCTTGAAGGAGGAATAAAAAGCAAAAAGCGTCAAGCTTTGAAGAAGCCGGCAAAAGCTAATAGTGCTACGATTATTTTTCAACTCTTCGAATAAGGTTCTTAGAGCCTTATATTCGTAGGAGATATTGGTTAAAATTTCAAAGAAAATGTATTTATAGGTTTTTATGAAGCTATACAGATTAAGCAAAAATGAAGACGGCAAAGGAAATTATCGTGAGAAAATCTGTCCAGATAAGTAAAGGTATATAACCATCCTTCAGATAGTCTGGTTTCCCACTTTCACTGGTAATATTGTCCTCAGGATTTCTTATTTAAGACCATGATAAGAGGATTTCGACTAATACTCTCTCGCCTTAAATATAACATAATGTGAGGAAAAAGACGTTTCTACGGTGACCAACACTTAACCATTTTCTAAATAAAAACACTGAACAAAGAAATTTCCAAGAACATCAGCTTAATGTAAGCTGACGTCTCACACAAATCCCTTCACATATAAAATACACGTACAAGGAAAAACCCACGGCTGGTTAAATAAAAGGTGACTCCAAAATTAAATTAGCCTTTAAAGACCTCACAAATTAGTGTTAGCGAATTTTAAATCTTAAAAACAACGCAGAAAGGTCTAAAAATGGTCAGCGTATCCTAGCTGGACAGTGGATGCAATATACGTTGACGGTACCTATTTTACACTACATTAATTTTGGGATCAGGGACTTGGACTTGGGCAAAAATAGGCCTGACATAATTATAAAACTTGCAAGCTGGAGCCCTTTTGTGGTCCGAAACAAAAACAGGGAGGAGAGAGGAAAAAGTTCTGGGACGAATCACAGATTTTAGGGATCAGAGGGCAATCATGAACTTGACCTAGATGTTTGTGTCTTTTTGTGAACGATAATAGAATTTTGCTTAGGGCAAAGGATTCAGGGATATGTTTTGCGGATAATGTGTAATGGTAAGTAATTTTAATTAATTTATCTATATTTTCCAACCGACTTCAAAAAAAGAATAAAATACCTATAAAAATATATATATAAAATATATATATATTTTTTTTATAGGTATTCTCCATATATTTTATTACATTGGCCCCACAGAACCTAATCATTGTTCTGAAAAAAAAAAAATCTATCCTATGTACATGTGTCTACATGTTTTGCTGATGATGACTGTTGAAAAAATGAGTCCATATTCCCCGAATGAATAAAAAAAGAATGAAAAATTATTTCCAAACATAAAATATGCTTTGAGGCAAACATATACCCTTTGTGTCTATAATAGCTTGTCATATTTTCCATGCGGTAAAGTCTTTATTAATGTTCCGCCTGCCAGCGTCCAAAAGAGCAATCAGCACCATTCAGAACAATTCGCACGAAATTATTGTCAATCAGCAATGTGACGACCAATTTGGGTGAAAAACGATTCACTGTGCAAAATTGGTAACCACCGTAATGCTTACGATATTTAACAAAAATATTCTCTAAACAGACACACCAATTCCCTATTACTAAACTAAGCATGTATGCTTATGCTATTATGCTTATGGATATACGTTAGATAGCAAACTTTATTATATTCAAGTCATGTTTATAAACATGACTCGAATACAAATGTCCATGTTCATGACATTTGCTTCTAGCGTTATTCGAACTTGCCGTCCATTCAGCATCTACTTTTTACTCTCAATTTAAATAACTAAATTCAGCCTTATATCGCAAACCGAACTCTCGTCGTAAGTTAGGTTTATTAATGACATATAGCTCAGTATTGCTCTCAATGCATTTAAAAGCTCATGAAGAAAATAAAAAGTTCAGTGTTTATAGTAAAATATAGGAACATAACGTGGAGTCGCCTGTGCAAATCCGAATGAATAACGAATCCAGACTAGTCGTTTGGCCTAAATTCCTATCTGCCTCTACAATGGAGTGGCAAGGATGCGGTTTGAGTTATAGCGGATTCCAAAAAATTTACTATCTGAATGGTGGTTGAGTAAAAACGAAACGTACCTGATGAATTTAGTTAGGGAAATATAAATATTTACTTAATTAAGAGGACAGAAACAAGTACTTTATTTTGATTTTGTAATATAAGAACTAAATAAGTAACATACCTTTATAAACCTTATACAGGGGATTCAGATAAATTAGGTATTAGAATTAATATGTAGGTTTTGACACCAAAATTCAGCCTCTGATATTTCGGAACAGCAATGAATCGTCTTTAACTGATACATAAAAACATATCATCACGCCTTTATTCCCCAAAAGGGTAGGCAGAGTCAAAGTGGCAGCTAGACCCCTTAACTACATTCAGGCAAAAAATAAAACTAGACTGGGTAAGATGAAAAATTGTGAAAAAGTAGTGACAAGTGGCTAGCTCGTCGCCTACACAATCACACATCTAAAACGCGATATAGCATTAAAATTAAAATTCATATTCAAAAAATTCAAATTCAAAATGTCGCCGCCTTTAAATTAGTCGCCTTTACGACTTGCTAGGCAAGAAATATAGTTGGCACATTATTTTTAAGTCCTAGACCAACAGTGCAAAACTTTAACTGATACGTTTTCACACTGTGGTGCACGCAAGATTTCCAAAGTAAATTCTAAGTAAGTAATTCAAGTATGCGTGTGTCTAAGTATTGTCCGCGCCCAGTGAAGCCCCAGCCTCATTCCTGGCACAGGTTGGGGATCGGAGCCGCCAATTTGGAATGGAGCATTAATCAGCTCCGGCTTATTTGGGTTTTAAATGACTCCATATTAACGACGCTACGAAGAACGCGAAATATGAGATCGAAGTAGACTTTAATTGAGTGAAAAAATCACAGGGCGCGTAACAGTGATTATGTGTGGAACTGAATTTATTACAGGTTTGTTTTTAAGTTCTGTAACGAAACATAGAAGGCTGAAAATGTTACTTCGTAATCCACTCATTCTTTCTTCTTCGTCTACACCAAGATCATGTCAATATTAATGTTATTTTGGTCTGCCTTTTGAAGTAAGAAAAACAGACATTCAGTTTAAATAAACAAAACACATGCAAAGCAATTATCCGAAATGTGCTTTATCGCCAAAGTTGCTCAGGTAAAAACGCCAGTCACTCCAATATAATTAGGCTCGCAAATCTAGGACGTGTCAATTTGGTCTTACTTTTCAATTTGTTAATACTATAGGTATTTATTCAAAAGCTCAGCGCTGAGGATTGTTATTTGAATGTCTAAGTTGTACATTTAAGTTACTATCTTCAAACGGCACCCGACTAGTACTAGGACCTAAAGCTATAAAGATAATTAATGGCATCATATTGCTCATTGCTCAACATAAATAATACTAGAAATCTTTTTCGGACAAAGCGCTAGAAATCTAAAAGCATAGCTTCAGATTGCTCAACAAATCGTCAGAGTTGAAATGGAGTCCGTAAAAAGACTGCAACAAACACGCGTTGCCGCACCACATGAAATATGCGGAGCTGAAATTTTCCAAATTTGCATTCGAACTATGCTCGGGGCTGGTATTGATTCCTCGCTCGCCAATCGATCACGCTGTCAGAGAACGTTAGCCAAACACGGATAAGTGCTCAAGAATTCGCATTTTTCCCGGCACGACCCTGGTTTGTGTTTTCGTTCTTTTAGTACTTGGTGCTAAAATGTCGCCGGCGAAAGACAATAATAAGATTATTGGTGCCATACCAAAGTAATTCGAAGATATGGTTTGTAGGAAAGAACATATAATTAAGTGATTCATCGATGAAACAGTTACTAGTTTGTCCTTTGAAGTTTGTCGTTTAAAAATAAAAAAACTATGACGTCATATATTTTTTTATAGGCGCTTTGTTTTTAGGCAACTAATAAAAAGTAAGTCAAAATATACATCCGTGCGAAACGCCTACTAAAAAAATATTATTATTAAAAGTGGACGTTTCGCACGTTCGGGCGAATGAATTTCGTGCGAATCAACTACTAAGCCGTATTGGCTGGGTGTGGTATCATCTACCTTATTACTCTGCCCTACTATTTGAGTAATAAATGGTCTGATTAGAGTCTAACAAATGATCGCATCTTACCTACTAAAAATGATAGTTAAATCCAATTTTGGAAAAGACTATGGCTTACTTCATGAATACACCCCTTTAGTAAATCACATATAGGTACCTGAAATGCACACGAGTAATGCTTGCAAAAGCCAGCAATATTATATGCTTACAGAATTTACACTTAAAGTCACCAAGCCACTTTGAAAAATAGCTAACCTACCGGTACTCTCGTATAGCAATAAAGGAGGCTGCTCAAACGCTATCTCACTATCTCCCTGCAGGCGGGAATAGGTTCCCTCCTGAGCATTAGGAGAATATACGCTAGCGAGAATTTCGCGAAAGACATTTTCGTCAGATCTTCCGTTCGCAAACAAGTCGACTTTTTGCATATGTAAGTTCGGTTTGGTCGCTATTATTCATGAAATGGTGTTCGCATTTTGCGAGATTTTAAAGTACGTCTTTGGAAATATTGTATGAGATGATAGTAAGAAATAAGCATCCATGAGTTACATATATATTATATTTAGCCGAAAAACCTTTACGCAAAGTATTGAAACTCTCGAAATATCGGGAGGTCAGTAGTTTATGACTCAGACAGGAAATAGAAAAGTGTGTTATTTCGACTAATACAATTGTAAAGTTATAACAGACGTCTATCGATAAAAAAAGCTTCACGCTGTGATAGCCTCAATATACAAACAAAATATATTTTCAACCGACTTCAAAAAAGGAGGAGGTTCTCAATTCGACCATATATATTTTTAGAATACTATACGTGTATAGCATAGGTTCCCAACGGATCGGTACTGCCCCCTAGTGGGCGCTGGAAATTTTTGAGGGGGCGGGCCCGAAAGGCAAATGGGGGGAATTATGACTTGGTCGCGGTGTACTACCTAATTAGAAATGTTACATAGTAAAATACTTGCCTATTTGATAATACAGACTTATGAAATACTGGGGGCGTTGGATGTTTTCTTTTTTTATGAGGGAGGCAGTAATCAAATAAGGGAAACTATGATAGATAAATATAAAAAGACTAACCATATAATGTTGAACATTATATACAGCAATAATAACGTAAAATGAATTTCAGTTTTAACTTGAAATTATGATTTTATGAATATTTTTAGAATGTCTAAAAATAAATACCTAATTTTAATAATTAATATTATAAAAGTTGCCAAATACCTAAATAATTATCCTAAAAAAATACTATAACTGAAATTGCCCAGAGACATACAATAACACTTTCAAATATGCGCTTGTTTCACAAGTTTGGTTCTGCAAATGTCCGTAGGCCACAGTAACTGTTAATTATTATTAGACCGCACGCCAATTTGGTATCTTATCAAATAGATTGTCCCATGTTGGTCTGGGACTTAAAAATAATGTGCCAACTGTGTTCCTTACCTAGCATGTCGTAATGGCGACAAATGGTACATTGGGTTTTGGGTATTTAATTGTATAAGCGACGAGCTAGTCGCTATACAATTAAATACCCACTGACTATTTTTCCAAAATTTCCCATCTTACCCAGCCCAGTTTTATCTTTGGCTGAATGTGGTTAAAGGGGCTTGCTGTCGCTTTGACTCTGCCTACTCGTTGGAAGATTTTGGGCGTGATGTTTTGTTGTTTTGTTATGTATCTAGTAGACAAATCAGTATTAAGCAAATATAAGTTCACAATATACGCTAAATATGCAAACCCACCCCATACCGTCATAACCAATAGCACTTTGAAAGCAAATCGCTGATTCCGAATCACCAATACAGCCCAAAAACCCCTTTTATCCCCACCTTTGGCCAAAAGCTACTATCTTGCGCACGGGAATCGTTCGTGTCTCTAGAGCCTAGAGCGAATATTTGCAAGCAAATTCGGAATTCCGCGGCAGGCATTTTCGACCGAATTTCCGACTCACAAACAACTCTCTTTTAATTTACATGCTGGCGCGATGCTTTTGGGGTACACTTGGGAGCGGAATTTTGAAGTGTGTTCGTTTGAACCGATGGGTTTCGGTTGGGCATCAATAAGTTAGAGTTTGACTAGCTTTTTCCATCAGCTTAGCTCATTCGCGATTCTCATTTCGAAGTATAGAATGTGAACATTGCCAGTTTGTTGATTGGAATCTCTGAAGTTTAATCACATTAAGTATAAAGAATTAATATGAACGTTTTTTATTATTCTAATTTATTGAGTAACTAAATTAGGGTATAACATATTGCATCGGGATTCAACTTTAGAAAAGGTATGAAATTTATTAGATAGCGTTAGTTGCGTCTAGTTATCATAAAACTTATAGAAAGATGACTTTTTTTGTCACATTTTTTATAATATCTTATTGTACGTATAAGAATACAAAAATGTGTTTATAGATTAGTAATTAGGATTTTGAGTTATGCTATAATCGGTTTTAAAGTACTTACCTGATAAACATAACTAACTACCTTGGTATTTGTTGCGAATTAAAAGTTCTCTGTGTGTATCCTTTTCTGCATTTGAGCAAAGCGTTTGAGAAATTTGATGATGATTCAGTAGCAAAAAAGTAAAACTATCGTAGAGAAACAAAAAAGAAATATCCTTTGCTTCTTTATAAAAATTTACAGTATTAGATAGGATTTCAAAACACACATTTAAAACTCTACACTTAAACGGTTTAATTAACGCAAGCCTCAACGCCCTGAGCAAACCCCGGCACACTTCACTAAACATATCACGTGATATAACACTCCCAAACACTCCATTATAACTCAGTCTAAGACAGCCAGGTGTTACCTACCATTCACAGTCGTAAAGAAAATAACAATTCAGCTTCGCCCAACAGTTGGGCTACCAAACTCGCACAATAGTTACCCAATCTGAAATTCAAATTTCCAATAAGGCACGTTAAAATTCCAACGATTATTCATCATTTGGAATTCTGGAGCAAGTTGGGGCAAACAGAGGCTTGGTGTAGGTGAGGTGGGAGTAACGTGACCCACTTCGGGGGTAGGCATATTTATCTATGTACTGTTTGTCAAAAGACCTACGAGGTCTTGAAGACTGTTTTGAGATAACAATGTAGCTGAATTTACTATTTATGTTTATATTTTGAATTTACATAATGTTTTATTTTGTTAAAAGTAGTTACAGTTTTACTAATTTTTAAAGCTCCATATCGATATAATATTGTTTTTTTTTATGTTACTTGGGCTGCTGTTGACAATTTAAGGCTTCCTAGCATTATGTCCCGTGCTTGGACGGAGTCCGCATAAACCATGATCCAGGATTTAGATACTAGAGTCTGGTACATCGAAGCAACTGCCGATCTAAGGCTTAAACACTGTATACATTTATTTTTTAAGGCTGATTGTGAACCAGAATTTCTTGAATATACCATTTTAACAAATTTTAATTTGAATGATTTTAAATTATCGTTACCTGTTTAAACTAACTACCGAATAACGCTTTAAAAGAGGCGATTTGGAACTTTATCGTTTTTATTAAGTTTTGACAATGTGATATAAAAATTAAATCATCACCAAAGATTCCCTTTAGTTCTGTATATCATCAATCATACCATCATCTGTAATCCCCGAAGCAGAGCTCAAAGAGCAATAAGCACTTTAAACCACATTCAGAAAAAAAGAGTTCATTTAGATAAATGGTGAAAAATCAGTGACAAGTGGCTAGCCCGCGCCTACGTAATCACAAATTCAGAACTCCATACACCATTAGTCGCCTTTCACGACATGCTAGGCAAGAAACACAGTCGGTACATTATTTTTGAGTCCCAGACTAACATGGGACCCCTTTAGTTAAAGCGGCAATATACTTTATAATAACCACCAATTAGCATACACAAAACCAGTAAGTTCTTTAAATTCCTCATTCCGTTCCAGAGAGAAAACAAACCATATTGCTTACAAATGTTAAGCAAAAACTAGCATTACAACAATAAGTGTCGACTTTGTTAGCCAACTTGTTCAGCACGTCCAAAAATAACGTTCGCACTGTAAGCTAGTAAGTCCTGTTCCTATTCGTAGCGAGATAACAACGAGAAGTAACATCTTAATTAGTATGTACCTATGCAGACAGTTGCCGTTAAGCTTCCAGTATAAATGTGGGCTGGAGAGGCTCACTTGCCATGTTTAGTAGAACAGTTAAAATGTAGACATTTACAAACAAATCCAAGACATTAATAATACAAAATGACACTTTATTTATGACTTAAACATTTATTCATCATTTTCCTAGCGTTATGTCCCGTGCTTAGACGGGGTCCGCTTAGACCATGATCCAGGATTTAGCGAGTCTGGTAATTACATTGAAGCGACTGCCAATCTGACCGTCGTAACCCTAAGATAGGGGAACCGGACAATTATTTTTTGCATCATGATTACAAATCCAAAGTTGTTTGAATTTGCAGGTTTCATCACGATGTTTTCCCTCACCGTTGTGCTAGTGGTATAAATATGTACATAGATATGAAAAATCTAGAGGTACATGCCCGGGTTTGAACCCGCACTCCTCGGTTAAAAGGGCGTGTATCCTTACCATTGAGCTACTACAGCTCCCCACATCCATTTATTACATTCATATTAATATTATAAAAAGGATAAAGTACAGTACATGCCCATAATCCTCGAAGGGGTAGGCAGAGTCAAAGGGGCGGCAGGTCCCTTTAACTACATTCAGCCAAAAATAAAACTGGGCTGGGTTAGATGGAAAATTGTGAAAAAGTAGTGATAAATGGCTACCTCGTCGCCTACACAATCACATACAAAAACCCGATATGCCATTAGTCGCCTCTTACGACATGCTAAGCAAGAAACACAGTTGGCACATTATTTTCAAGTCCCAGACCAACATGGGATAAATTATGTTGAAAAATTATCCCTGAATGAATGGTGTTTAATAATGTAAATGAATGAATATTAATGACGAATAACATAATATAATGCAATTTTATATTGTTGATTGTAACCTATTGATGAGTCTAATAAGATTGTTTAATTAATGTTGTCAAGCTCGATGGCTCATTCGGTAGCGACCCTGCCCCATACGCCAAGAGTTGTGGGTTCGATTCCTACCCAGGAAAAACATTCGTGTGTTAAATACTTGTATACGTGTGTTTGTTCTGTGTCTGGGTGTAAATATCCAATAGGTATGTATGTATATACCTATTTGTAAAATGTAGGTACCAATGTTTATTCTGATATCCGTAATACAAGTGCTTAAGCTACTTACCTCGGAGTCAGATCAATGTTTGCGATGTTGTTTTTTGACATTATTTTTTACGTTATTTAATGTTGCTGTTGACGATTTATTTGTCTACACTTATGTTTTAAATTCAAAAGTTACTCTGTCTGACTGTAACTTTCTGTTGCTGGAATAACTTGTCGGCCGACGAAGAAAAACACACTTAAATTTTAAACATGACGTAAACTTCTATTGCAATAAAATTATGGATCCTACAAACAATGAATAGTTTGTAGGATCCATAAGTTTAAAAGGTAGTTAAATATGAATGTTTAACTTGACAATCGAAAAATCTAAAATGTATTTAATACATACATTTTATTTATTTTTAAAAGAAAATACAATTAAAAACGCCTCTTAAATTTTGTTCTACTATTAGGCCGGCAACAAAAAATAAATTCAAATATAACGGTTTTAAATTACAAAAAGAAACCAGAGGCAATTAAATAAAGCCTTTTAATTACATAACATCTTAGAGCATTTGGATGTTTTAAATTAACCCAGAGCACGCCCGAACTCATGTTGGCGACGCCATTTTGTAACGCGTCGCCGTCAAACAGCATAAGTTGTTTCACTTCTAAAATTTAGCATCGCACTAATCTGGCAACAATTTGAAAGTAATTTTGTGGGCAGGGCGGGCAATAACCTGAATAAGAGCCATTTGTGACATGTATTTGTTATCTATGTATTTATGAGTATAAGTCAACAATTGTTGACTCCCAAGTGGGTTTGGGACTAAAAATTCTATTACCTATCATCATCATCATCATCCTCTTTCCCTTCTCCCAGTTCATCTGGGGTCGGCGCAGCATGTCTGCTTCTTCCATACGTCCCGGTCAGCCGTCATTTATCATTCCTTACCTATCATATCGTCAAAAAAATATAAATAATAATAACTATATTTCTTGCCTAGCTTGTCATAAAAGGCGATGAATGTAATTAAAATCTAATGTGTTTATAGCGGTTTGTCATGGGGCCATTCATTTATTACGTAAGACAAAGTTTGCTAGTTTTTGACCCCCTCCCACCCCCTGTATAAGAAAAATAAGAGATAGGCCGACCCCCTTACCCTTAATTTTCATCACGTAAGTATCTAAAACACTTACACAATGATTGAATATGTGTTTTTAATTAACCCAGTGTACGCCAATGAACGCTCAAATTCGTGTTAGCGACGCCATTGTAACAGTCTCCCCGTCAAACAGCATAAGTTGTTTAACTTCTGAAATTTAGCGCCGCACTAATCTAGCAACAATTTGAAAGTAATTTCGTAGCCAGGGCTGCCAGTGATCGGAGTAAATGCTACTTGTTATATTTATTCGTTATTTAGTTATGTATTAGACAAAAATCATTTAGTTCCGAGTGGGTTTGGGACCTAAATAATAATGTACCAACTATGTGCCTTGCCTTACGACATGTAAAATATCGTATATGGTATATAGAGCTAATGACTTGTCACTACTTTTCAGAATTCAAATTGACCCAACTCAATTAAATTTTGGCTAAATAAGGTTTTAGAAGTGATAAGTCCCCTTGGCTTAGCCTTCTTAATCGGGGTTTCTGGGGGTGTTCTGGAGTTATTGAAACATTTGACGACATTTACCAGCAATAAAAAAAAGGAGAGCGCGATTTAAGCAGTACGCAAAAAAGAAAGCTGTCGTCTATCACATTTCATGCGTAAACGAAAACAAATGTCATAAAATTTCCCAATTGGGACGTATTTTAGTCTTCAAATCCCGCACGCTTATCTAAATTATACATCTGTCCCTAAATTATATGTTGTATCATTGACATGTAAGCATACGTTTCAAAATATTAATATGAAAAGTAATGTTAATCTGTTATTCCAATTGAACTAACATGTACGCAATTGACCAGCCCTTATGTCAACCCTTTGCGTGCGCCCTTCAGGCGGCTTGTGCCTACAAGTTATTATGTAGTTAAATACGCATGAGGCGAAGCAGTCCCCGCCATTTAGATGGAAATAGAGAATGGGGCTATAGGAATATTTAATGTATTTGTGGTGACGCCATTGGCTGAAAAAGGAAAAAGAAAATTTCATATACATTGAACTGATTTCAGAGAGAATAGCTTAAGCAGTCGTGTCATGGATACGAACCCGGATTTTAAAGGGGATTATCAGTAGATACATACATACATAACATCACGCCCATAATCCCTAAAGGGGAAGGCAGAGTCGAAGGGGTAGCAAGCCCCACCACCAGCAACCACATTCAGCCAACAATAAAGCCGGGCTGGGTTAGATGGAAAATTGTGAAAAAGCAGTGACAAGTGGCTAACCTGTCGCCTAATCACACACCCAAAACCCGATCACACAATCACACACGCAAAACCCGATATACCATTAGTCGCCTTTTACGACATGATAGGCAAGAACCACAGTTGGCATATTCTTTTTAAGTCCCAGACCAACATGGGACAGTAGGCTGGGTTGGATGGAAAGCTGTGAAAAAGGAGTGACAAGTGGCTAGCTCGTCGCCTACTCAGTCACATACCCAAAAGCCCGTAAACCATTATTAGTAGATAATACCCTAGTTTTTTTGTAACTGGGATTCGGGGGGAGGGGGCGAGAATACACAGGGTATATCCTCGCTATTTTCGTTTTAAGAGATAATTCATTTCACATTGATAGAGAGCCCCACACTATGATTTGATATCTACGAGGCAGAGCGGTATCAGTAATGGATTTCTCCTGGGAAAAAAAGGACTTGAAACAAATATCAGTATTTGTCCCGGTGCAGATTTTGTGCCATATGTCTTACATAAATATCTTGGAACAGATTTCAATGTTATCTTGTCATCAGGAATGTGTTTTTACATAAAATTGTGAAATACTAAATAACCAAACCTTGTAATTATATTTAACAGTACATAGCAAAACGATTAAGCCAATAACAACGAACAAATATGTACAATCAGATATCAAGATTAGGTAAGTTATTTGCTGAAAAAAATAGTGAAAACAGTATTCTCAGGTTTGTTTGTCAAACACAATGATATGAAATGATATATTAATGTAATATGTAGCTAATAAAACAATTGCCAAAGTTGTTGCTCTGTAAAGAGAAATTTATTTTTTACATTATCCATTTTACAAATTGTGTAACAAACATACCTTTTAAAACACGAGTTATTTCTATACTAAGTACAAATTATTGCTTTTATGTTATTTTACAAATTACTAACCTGTAAAGAGAAACAACATTAAAAGCTTTTGCTTCAAATGATAATTTTTATTCTTAACTCGTATACAGATTTTGTATTAATCCAGAGACACTTTTTCCTATTATAGAACGAACATAGTGCAAACCTGCTGCCACCACAGATAATATATTATGTAGTCGGAAGTAAAAGCGCGGGAAGCTTAAAATGATGAACGAAAGAAATTCATTTACATTAATATAATAATAGTATGAAAATATAGCATACATCAGAACAAAGATCTTTTCCTCGGTTTTGCTACCACATAAGGCGAGGTGACTAAAAAAATCTGTTTAATCCGTCAGTACGGCTGCTACGACGTCCTTTGACAGTTCGCGGCACCGCGCATGTTCGAGCGCCGCGAACGATTTTTCCGCGAACTAAGCGCGCGCTCATTGCCTACTTAAAACGTTAATATCTCAAAAACTAGTAAAGCTATATTAATATAAAAAATACATGGTATAGCTGAAACTATAGATTTTTTTTTCGTGCAAGAACTAGAGTACAAATACGAGTTTAAAGTAGTTCAAAAAACAAAACAACACACGAAAACTGGCACGCCATGTTTGAATTTTTGTATTATTTTTATATCGTCGATTTTGTGCCAATATCTGATAGTAAACTTTGATATTTATAGATAATCAATTGGCAGATATCTTGAGGATTCTTTTGATATATAAAACTTGTAGAAATAAATAGTAAATACATTAATACTTACATTGTAATCTCACAAACACAACACACACTTGCGGTAACAAATGGAAAATGACGTACCCACATTTAACATTTTTTTTTTTAATATGTCATTTGGTTTTGCACGATTGTTTATGGTTTGAATTCAATCTATGGTTCATACAGAGCTCTATGGTATTTTTTCTTTTTAATCTAAAAATAGAGGTCGCCCCACAACATTAAATCTAAAAAATCTGCCATTCGTTTTCCATTAGGTTACCATAGTCGCTTAGAGCGCTGCGCTGATCTCAAAAAAGGGCAACCGCGGTTGCCCGGACACTAAGGCAACACCAAAAGCTTGTAACTTCGATAGTTCTTGAGATATTGATATATTATTTTATACTAGCTCTGCAATTGTAAATATTTAACCCGTGTTTTCGTACAAACTAAAAATAAATAATCCAGACCGATACACCAATTCCCTAGTTCCAAACTAAGCTTATGTTTGTGCTGTGGATACTAGGTGGACGGATAGTAATACTAAAATACCTCTAAAAACATCCATAACTCGAGTACAAATGTCCATGTTCACCACACGAAACATTGCCCCTAGCGGGATTTAACCCAGGGGCAGGCGAACCATTCAAATGACCTTGTATAAAAGCGAAAACATGTCTAAACAAATTTTCTGGCAAGGAATTGCTCAAAAGACCCAATGACACACATATCTCGGAGATAACAATAAAAATAATACCCTTAGCATTCATATCAAAGAGAAGGTTCGAATCTCCGTCCTTAAATTACATAGCAGCTATCTGAAGCATGTCACAGACAATAATGTGTAATTAGATTTACCTTTGGGGTTAAAAAAGCTCGTTTTGAAACACATCGGTTTACCCCCCCCTACGCCCCGCTCGCCCGTTTCACCCTCTATCTCCCCTTCATATCTCAATTCCCTTGGAGGACGGGTTCAGGGTCTGATATCAATCTGGGAACAAAGTTAATGTCACATGTTCGGCCGCGTTCTCAATTTCAAAGGATTGTCTGAAATTTGGAATTTTTTGTACTGGTTTTTTTATTGGGGCAACGGACTGAAGTTTTTTTGACTGATTTATTACTTTTATGTTAATGTAGAGTCGATGTACGCTAAAATGTTATAAATGAGCTAAAAGTTATAAAATGCTCGTTTAAAAAAATTACAAACAACAACTTTTTTTTAATGAAACCCAAACTTATCCGCATACAATTAAAATCGGTCCTAAGTAATTTTCATTCCAAATAAAAAACAAAACCAATTTTATGTCAATGTATGCAGAAAAAGAAAAGATTCTGCTTAATAATTGAGCACTTCGCGCTTGTTGAAGTTGATAACTATAATGTTTATATATTTTCCGTATGTTATTAGATATTAGAATAAAATATACATACACACTACTATACAATGACAAGTATTGCCGCAGGATAGAGCTAGTCCGAAATTACTTCGAACACCGGTCCAATACTTTTGTGCACAAATTTATTCATCAAAATGCCTTTTGAATATTTTATGGAACGTGAAATTTCGATATTTATTTTCGCACTGATGCCGGCGAATGTTTTCAAAAAGCGGAAATATTTTGATGATCAAAACGATGGGAGCGTTTAATACGTTTAAATTGTCATTTGCAATGCGTAAAAAGCGACGAAAACAAATAAAAACCTTTTGTGTCGTGTACAAGGTCAAAATTCATAACAAAAAAGAACGGATGTACCTACATTGTAAGGAAACCTTCATATCAAAAGTATGGTACAATGGGTATATTTTAAATTTGTTGAATATTATGTGCGAATTATTCATATTGCCTTTTTGTTAATATAATCACATCAACATTGCTGTTGCAGCCATTTTTGAGCCATTTAAATTAATACTAATAATTTATTATTAGTATTAATTTATAACTTAAGATTGGCAGAAGCTTGCAACCGATCGAGTGCTGTGGAAAAAAATAAGAAAGGCCTTGGCCCAACAATGGGACAAGGCAGGCTAAAGTGACTTACACTTTACACAATCAGTATTGCTAGCTTTTTAACAGTCTATTCCATATACTGGGCCAATAAAAAAAAAAAAAACTTAATATCAATGCATATCCAGATATTTCCTTGAAATTTTACTCATTTATCTATTCAGACTCATACTATTTAACAATTTTCCATCTAACCCAGCCCAGTTTTTATGGTTGAGAGGGCCTGCTGCCCCTTTGACTCTGCCTAACTCTTCGGGGATTGTTGGGCGTAGGTAATGTTAAGTTCAGTTTAAGTTTTATCTATTCAGATATCCAAATATCTAAAATTTTAAACATCACGAACATGTAATGGGTAGATATTTATTAGATAACTTTTATAAAAAAATGGAGAATTAGAAATAGAAAAAATATAAGTAAATAAATAATACCTACATAATTATGTAGACTTCACAAAAGCGTTTCAGTATTATCACATCAACATATTGACGTCATTACATCGAATTTAAATAGCACCTCAAAGTTAGCTCAAAAGTTCCTTCAAAATTTATACAGTCAGCTTTGCTAGATTCGAGCAAATTTAAATACACGCGAATCTGTTAGACTTGCACCGCCATAAGTTGTTAACTTGAGACCAAGTTGCGTGGGGCTGCCAACAAAGCAGTGATGCAGAAACTTCTCGAGTGTTATTCAAATACTTGTGTTGCAGAAAAAGTTGTTCGATCCTTGCGTATTGAACGAACACGTATTTCATATTTTGATTTTGCGAGATTCTTTTTGGGTCAAAAAGTTTGGGTGTTGTTGTGAAATTCTTTATTTGGTTTGCATATTTTTGGAATTTATTTTAATGGTTGCGCGAAAATCAAGCTCAAGCTGTTGGTTTTTAAATTATAAATTCTCCAGACTGACACAGCAATTCCCTAGTTCCAAACTAAGCCATTTGCCTCTAGCGGGATTCAAACCTGCAACCTTTGGTTTCGTGGCCAGGGTCTCTGACCACTCGACCAGCGGGCCAGTCAGCATAAAACATCAAATTTTAATTCCTTATATCCAGCTAATTTAGTTCGTTCTTTTCATATTGTTTTAAAGTTAATACTAAAGTTTTGGTCATATAGGGGACGGTATGTTGACTATTCGTGTATCATCATCCTAGCGTTATGTCCCGCCGTGCTTAGGCCAGGTCCGCTTAGACCGCATGATCTCGAGGATTTAGCGAGTCTGGTTATTATGTTGAATCGACTGCCGATCTGACCTTCGTAACCCTAAGATAATAATAATAATAATAATTTGGTCCCAAAAAATCCCTACAAAATCAGCGTATCTTCTTCAAAAAGCCAGTAGCCTTAATACCTGTAGGATCACCCGAAAATTTTTAACATCTGGATCTACAACTCTTAACATTATGACGCTTGACTGAGGTCCGCGTCATAATGCAATATACCCTTGCCTTTGTTAAGGTTGGAGAAATCTTTAGATTTATACAATATAATAATTTATTGATAACAAACAAACTATTAAGATAGGGGAACTAGATAATTTTTGTATCATGGTTACACATCCATAGCATGGTGTAGGTTTCATTACGATATTTTCCCTCACCGCCGAGCTAGTGGTATAAATACGTACATAGATGTGAAACATCCAGAAGTACGTGCGGATTTGAACCCGCACCCGTCGGTTCAGAGGCGCATGTCTATACCATTGAGCTACCACCACTCATTTTACGTTGACTATTAATTTGTAAGTAACGTAGCGACAATGTAATTAATGGGTATAGCGACACACTCTATCGAGTAAGGTACTTATCTAAATAATAAAAATAAATCAAATTTAAATTATATTCTGGTTAAAGCGATTAAATATAAAACAAAAACAATGTTTAAGAAAAAACTTGGGACAAAACGAACTATTCAAACACGAACAGACCACACAAAAGTTTCACCAACTCAATTAGTCGAACTAGCAATCTAAGAACTTGCTTCTACAAAAGAGATGTTAGCATATGCTTTAATAATAATAGTAATAAAACCATAACATCTCAATTCCGAAAGCATCTCAGCGACAATCATAAAGACTTTTGATATCTCAATGATGTAACCGCAGCTAACAGTCTCATTATATCAAAAACTTCGCCGGCGTTTAAGTTAAATCCACCATCCAAGTTTTATTGTGCAAAATCCAGCGAATAATTCACCGCTCTAGACTGGGCTCCAGGTGCGACTAGAGCGCTCTATAATGCTGATGCTATTAACAAATGATTAATTCCGAAGTAATGTTTGCAGAGTTTAAGCGGGATAGGGTTTGGGGCTTGTTTTAGCGTAAAGGCGACTAATGGTATATCGGGTTTTGAGTGTGTAATTGTTAAGACAACGAGCTAGCCACTTTTCGCAATTTACCAACTAACTTCTTCTATTTTTGTTTTGGATGAATGTGGTTAAATGAGCATGCTGGTCCTTTGACTCTGCCTACCCCTATTGGGATTACAAGGGTGATATTATGTATATATGTATAGCGGGATGTTGAGGCAAGGAGAAAAATATTAAAGACTAGGTGCGATGCAATTAGGATACTATATAACTAAGCTCTAATTCTAATATATGCCAGAAAAAAAGTTATTCTTTGTTATATTTACTATCACTCTCATTAGCTTCACTTGAAAGTAAGCTACCAATTTGACTTAGACGTATTTTTGATTGTCATAACACATTGAAACCTCAAAATATGTTTAAAACAGAGGTTAGTATTATTTGGCAAATTGATTATATAATTGGAATTTAAATAAGATACAGAATAAGTTATAATATTGACGTTTGAAAATGTCATCGCCTGTTTCCTTACTTAAATAAAGAAAACGCTAACGCAGGGGCCCAACCTGGTTCCCGTACTATATAAATAGGACTTAATTCGGTTGATGCAGAGATGTCTTGTAACTATTCGCCAAATGTGTGCTTGCCGCTTTGATTGTACATTACTTGTTTGTTATAAACCGATTAGTAATGATATTCGAAGCTGTTTCATTAATACCACTAAGGGGCTGGCACGGCGTTTGTAATTCTGTTTCGATTTCTGTTAAGTTAGAGCCGAGATTTATTGCTTTGCTTACATTATTGTACATTGAAGCCTCCTTTACTTTGTAAGAGGTATATTTGGGCTTATATACAAATATTTGTCGTAGTGGCAAGCTTATTTGTTCGCTTACTTTATTGTTACTTATGTCGAATGGTTTATTGGCTTATGTCTGTTTGTATTAGTACAATAATAATAAAATAAAGTTTGTTGATTGCATGACAAATTTTCTTGCGCTGTTTTCTCTCACTGCCGTACTAGTGCTTTTTAACCATCATCTAGCGTTATGTCCCATGCTTAGTCGGGGTCTGCTTAGACCATGATCCAGGATTAAGCGAGTCCGGTAATTACATTAAATAACTGCCGATCTGACCTTCGTAATCTTAAGATCGGGGAACCAGACAGTTTTTGCATCATGTTTACAATTCCAAAGTTGTTTGAATTTGCAGATTTCATCACGATGTTTTCCCTCACTGTCGAGCTAGTAGTATAAATTACGTACATAGTTTTGAAAAATCCAAAGGTAAGTGCCCAAACTATTCGGTTCAGAGGCGCGTGTCCTTACCATTGAGCTACATCCGCTAGTGCATTTCGACCGCTTCTTTAAAATCCACAAGCACTTCTTGCTTTTATGGCTAATGCTCTGAGCCATTGCTCCGCAATTTTATGCTTTTGTTTTTGTCGCTCTCGTAATAGCTGCTACTTTCCAATCTAAGACAAACAGCTCATTGAAATAAACACACATCACACGCCAGGAATCCTCGAAGGGTCCAAAAAGCATTGAAGCATTACATTTAGCCAAAAGTCAAGCTGGTCTAGATAAAATTTGCGAAAACAAGTGTACAAGAAGCTCGTCGCCTATATAATTACGAACCCTATACACCATTAGTCACCTTTACGACATGCTAGGCAAAGAAAACAGTTGATATACTCTTACGAGTCTCAGACCAACATAGGATAAGAATTCATTGTATAATATTCAAATTCACTTAATGAAGTCAAAACGTAAATAAATAAACACGCCATAAAAAAGACATGAACCGGCAAATTTCGCGGCTAAGAGGCAACAATGAATACAAAATTGATTACTAAAATATGACCTCGCGGGTCGCAACTCCCCTTCGTATTACGTCACATTCATACCCCGTCTTTTATGGGAATTACTTGTTTTGTTTTACGACGATCTGCAAACGATGGATTCATTTTGCCATAGGATATTGCAGTGGATAGACTTTTGTTTATGTCAGTTTTATACGTACTGTGTTGATGGTTGATGGTGGTACATTGTTCTTCATGATTTTAAACTTTTACCTCGCATTAACACTAGAAATAATAATAGTTCTGTTACTAAAAGCATTATTTTTATTGCTAGAATGCTAGTAGGGCAACGAGTGTTAGATAGTATGAATTAAATTATATAATATTATGTTTTTTGCCTATGCTACAATATGTAAATTAGTAGGTCCAGCTTAAAATCGGTTGGGCTAATTAACAAAAAAAAAATCATTGATTCCTCCATGCATTGATGGTCATCTGTAAGACCTCCGGTGGCAATAACCATTATATACTATCTTTTTCATAGCTCGTTATTTATTCCATTTCTCAGATAATTTATTAAATTTAGGTGAAAAATATGTTTATAAAATATTTTCTTCAGAAGCAAACCAAAATAATATTTGTTTTAAAACCACGAATTTTGAACGAAAATACAGATGGCGTATTATTACTAAGAAACAACTAACCTGTGCCTGTAGCGTCATCTTGTATTATTCCTGACAAACAGACTAAACTTTGCTGTAGTTCCAATTACTCACCACTGTCGCTGTTCTTGCGCGAGTTAAAGCAGTAACTTTTCAAGTATGAGCAGTGACCCTCTGTTGTACGTAGTATATTATTACTCTGTGCTATTAATAAAAGAGGAGAATCCTAAGCATATTTCGTGACACGCATGTATTATGCATTCAAATTACAATTACGAATTTAATGTACATATACCTACGCGGAGAACATGCGGCGGAAATGTACCGTTTGATAAATTTTATCTCGCTCAGTTTGCACAGACGCCTAACCAGCATATCTGGAGCGCTGCAGAAAAGCAAATGTTGGCAAAGCCGAGTGTTAAACTGTTTTATGTAAGTAGCACCGCAGGTCTATTTATAGTGGTTAAGAAGTTTATACAGGGAGATAAAAATTATATGAAATCTTGAATTACATAGGTATTGTTTCCTGATTTCATAGTTGACATTTTTTTCACATTTTAACACAACTAACGATTACTTTATATAAGAAGTCTAAAAGACAGTGTAGTAGTATAATAGAGATCTTGACCAAAAGCAGTTCAAATCCAAGTAGGGCAAATGTTCGTTTGTTGATGACGGACGATCGTACTCTACACATAGCATCACGCCTGCAATCCCCAAAGGGGTAGGCAGAGTTCCACTTAAACCACTTTCAGCCAAAAATAAAACTGGGCTGGCCTAGATGGAAACTTACACAATCACACACCCAAAACCCGATTTACCATTAGTCGCTTGTTACGACATGCTAGGTAAAGAACATAGTTGGCACATTCTTTGTAAGTACCAGACCAACATCGGACACTCTACTCATGGATGTTTATATGTGTAGATTATTATCTACGCATATAAACTAGGCATTTAACTAATACTAACCTTGTTTTTTCACATTAACCTCATTTTTCACATTAACATAATAATTTAACTAGCACTAAACTAGGATATATACTTATGCATAATGCTTGAGTGTATATGCCTAGTTTATTATTAATAGCGTGTGTGTATTTATGTTAATAATGTTGTTAGTTAGTTTAGTGTTAGTTAAATTATTATGTTAATGTGAAAATGAGGTTTAGGTAATACCTACCTATTTATTTGCATTTTTTTGTTAAAAATAGCTAGCCAGAGACACATTTAGAATAGCGACGTTCGTCTTATACTCACACATTGTACATTTACACTTAACTGTACAATAAACAATGTATAAATTCAAACAGAAGCATGTTTACCAAAACCACTAAAACGTGAATGATAATAAGGTCAATAAAAGATAGAGATATTTAAATAAATTTAAATGTAACTAAATAATTCATTAGTAAATTTAATACATATATATTTGAGTGACATTAGAATTCTGTATGGTGATTTGAAAACCATTTAATAAAACAGCAAGAGTAACTACCGAGTTTCTTGCTGGTTCTTTTCGGTATAATCAACGTTCCAAACCTGGTGGTAGAATTTTTTTTTTGTATTATTATGACTATTCATAAGTGCTTTTGTGGAGCCTATATGAATAAAGATATTTCTATTCATATTTCTATTTCCAGAGCATTTCTTTGTATTAAAGTTTAAAAATGTCCCATGTTGGTCTGGGACTTGGCCCATGTTGATCTAGGACAAAAAAAATGTGCCAACTGTGGTTCTTGCCTAGCATGTCGTAAGAGGCGACTAATGGTTTACGGGCTTTTGGGTATGTGACTGAGTAGGCGACGAACTAGCCACTTGTCACTCCTTTTTCACAGCTTTCCATCCAACCCAGCCCATTGTCCCATGTTGGTCTGGGACTTAAAAAGAATATGCCAACCGTGGTTCTTGCCTAGCATGTCGTAAAAGGCGACTAATGGTATATCGGGTTTTGGGTGTGTGATTGTGTAGGCGACAGGTTAGCCGCTTGTCACTGCTTTTTCACAATTTTTCATCTGACCCAGCCCGGCTTTGTTTTTGGCTGAATGTGGTTTAAGGGGCTTGCTGCCCCTTCGACTCTGCCTACCCCTTCGGGGATCATAGGCGTGATGTTATGTATGTATGTATGTAAAGTTTAAAAAATTATAACGCGCAACACAAATTTATTTATAAATAATAACAACGGATGTTCGTTCAAATTCAAGCACAGGTATTTTCAAATATAATTATTAATACCCCTCTCTAAACGGTAGAAATGTCGTCGTAGCAGCAGGCTCCTTTAACCACATACACAGATAGCATCACGCCCATAATCCCCGAAGGGTTGAGCAGAGTCAAAGGGGCAGCAAGCCTCTTTAACCACATTTAACCAAAAAATAAAAATGTCCTTAGTTGGATGGAAAACTGTGAAAAATAATTGACAAGTGGGTAGTCCGCCTTCACAATCACACAAAATAATAATAATAGCATGAAGAACCCCAGAATTGAATTAAGTTCCACAATATCGATTAAAGCCCAAAAGAATAAGAAATTAAGTTTTAGCACACGTTCAACGACATCGACCGTGCTAATTTTCTGCTACGTAGAGCTAATTGCTCATGAATATTTATCTTTAGCAATAATGATAAATTCACACTGTATAAACCAGCTGGAGAACACTTTATAAATATACTCATTGTACCAGTTAACTAAAAACTAAGTAAACTTCACGCCACTTCCCTTCCTTGTAGCAGTTATTGCAATCAAATTTAAATACAATAATAGATTTTTGGCTAAATGTGGTTAGGAAGGTCATTGCTATGGATACTAGGTAAACGGATAGAAATACTTAAATTTTATGAACATCCATGACCCAAGTACAAATATATATGTTCTACAAACGAAACATTTGCCCCTAACAGGATTCGAACCTGCGACCCTTGGTTTCAGCCAGGGTCTCTGACCACTCGATCCACAGGCCAGTCGAACATAAGTTGCAGACTATACACCACCAATATTGACGCAATCGGATACACAAATGTATGAACTTTCACCAAAACTTCAGTTCATACTTTTATCTGCATTTCACGTAACGCGAATTGTATAAATAAAAAATAAATATACATACATAAATAATGCACAGTAATTGGTGAACGCTGTTTCAAGAATACCTTATTACTGTATACACAAGAATACTTTCTTGAAATAGCGGTCATATTATTATGTTAGCATAACTGAGAAATGAGACATTATAACAAATAAGAAGCGATTTTTGAGCATGTATGTGTTATGTTTTAATGCATTATAAGTAAATAAATATAATAAATCCTAATCACATCATGCTTGTATTCTCCAAAGTGGTAGGCAGAGTCAAAGGGGCAGCCAGCCCCTATAACCACATTCAGCCAAAAATAAAACTGGAATCGTTTAGATGGAAATTGTGAAAAAGTAGTGACAAGTGGCCAGCTCGTCCCCTTTTACGATATACTAAGCAATGAACACAGTTGGCGCATTCTTTTTAAGTCCCAGACCAACATGGGACAATATGTGAATAATAATGATCTTATCTTAGCATCTGACGCGTGATAGGCGCAACTGAGGCACGGGATCTGCGCAATATTTGCACTCTATTACGCGTCGACTTGAACCGTAAGAATACGTAAATATCCACGATAAGACAATAAAACAAAATTGTGCTGTGAGCTACCTGACATTAGGAGTGAGCTATTTGCTTTGTTACGATGAGGTGAATGCTAGAGTGAAATTTGTGAAAAGAAAATCGAAGATAAACAAAATGAGTGAAGTGGA
Source organism: Glyphodes perspectalis (assembly GCA_951394215.1). Taxonomy (NCBI): domain Eukaryota; kingdom Metazoa; phylum Arthropoda; class Insecta; order Lepidoptera; family Crambidae; genus Glyphodes; species Glyphodes perspectalis. The sequence continues at coordinate 12,078,032 of OX596217.1, forward strand.
TTTGGCTGCGTTAGCCGAAGCGGGTACGTTTTTGTTTTCTGAACTAAGTCTTGAGATATGGAACTTATTTATTGCTAGAGTTTGGAGGTCCAAATTTTAGGAAGAAACTCTGTGTATCGTAAGACATCATAATGTATAAATAATAACGTGAGTTTGTTTGCTTAGTAAATTAAAAAAAAATCGTAATACGCTTCCACGCCTAAAAGAACGATTTTAAAAATTTCATCAATGCAAAGCTACTTTATCAGCAAGTAACATAGGCTATATTTTATCTCCGTATTTCCGGGAACGGGAACGACACGGGTAAAAACGTGGGGCGCTGCTAGTCATAGATAAAGCAAATTAATTCGTGTCTACACATTATTTATAAATTTGGACATAGATTTTAATTAACCTTTCTAGGTTCAATTTTCAACTTTCAAAACATGACCTTGAATCTGATCGTGCTGGGCTTTAAATGAATTCAAAAGTAATTTCTTTAAATAATTCTTATTTTCCTCATTTCCATTATTTTATTTTTTAATAAATGAAGAATATAAAGTTTTACAAAAGGAATTTGTTAAAAATATTTTTTGACGAAATATAATAGATTGAAATTTATACATACAGTTTTCATAAAATGCTAAAATATAGTTCCAATAATATAATGCTTATGTAAGATAAACGTAAAACTTATGTAAGTTTGTCCAACATGTGAATTTATTAGTAAGTATGTTTGAAGAGCTTAAAAAATCTTGAGCACTATAAAATTTGCCCGAAATTATGTATATATAACTAACTAAACTTCACGCCACTTCCCTAGCGGGATAGGCAGAGAGAACCGAACGCCATATGGCACGATCCTTACACACCTCACTTGCCTCTTCAACATACACACAAGCTCTACGGTTTTTATGACTCCTAACATCACCTTCTTTTAATACCCGACTAATCTGGTCGTGGTAGGTGAGCCTGGGCCTTCCGCGGCTCCTACATCCTTCCACTTTCGCATTGTATATCTGTTTAGTCAATCTTTCGTCATCCATTCTTTCCACATGTCCGAACCACCGGAGCATGCCTCTTCTTACCTTGACTCCGACGCTGTCCTTCAGACCGATGTATGTATGTATATATGACCTATAATATCTAGTAGTCTGGAAACTTTTTTCTAAGATTTACTTTACGCTCCGATATATTATGTCTAGACATCTGAATAATGTAAATAAACAAGTAAACACTATTTGAAATATATCCAGAAACTCGATTTATCCAAATAAAAACAGCTCACGTGGTAATTTTAATGACTATGTATCTGTAATAAATTAGACACATTTTTGTAGTAGTTTACTACATACTGCTGGTTTTATGACACACAGACAAAGTCAAAGACAGAATGTCCTTTTTTTAACTTAATTAATTAGTTGATTCATTATTCAATAAAGTAAACATCATAAGCAAAGCAAATTTAATCAAGACACACACTGTATCAGATACAATGAAATTAATTAATCATTGTTTTAAGACCGCGCCCCGGAGTTATTATAAAAGTTATTTCAAAACTTAATAATTTACATAAAACAAAATTTTGTACTCCCGGCTGATGAGAATCAAAACAATTAAGTAGGACCAAAGAGAAATTGCGACGATCTGAAAACACACTCCACAAATACAAATTTAAATTAAAACATATCTACCATTCAAGATGGCAGCTCTCGGTACTTTGGGAAATTTTCAATGATGACAAATAAAACCAAGATGTATCTCACAAAATTACTTCCCATCTCGAATCCGAAACATGCCTCGCGTAATTTGGCGAGTCAGCAAACTCTTGAAAACTCGATTCCACGTCACCCCCAAGCTTGATTCTCTTTGCTTGTTTCAACAAATATACTTCCACATATTCACTGAGCCAGCATTCGCCCTCAGTTTTATGTTTATCAGGGAAATCCCTGTTATAAAGTCGAAACCATAGAGAATCCTCTTTTACAATTCTATGAAGCCTTTTACAAGATTCAGATAGATTCAATATATCCCTTATAGGCAAACTTAGAAGTATTTGATGAATAATGTCATCTGGGAGACCGAATAGATTCGCGCTGGGGAATTTATGATAGTTCAATATGGTGCCTTTTACTGGATTCACAATTTTATCTTTGAAATCTGTGAACAGTTCTCGGAGATTCGTGAAGTGCGACGGAATACCCAATGCGGAAATGTTCAGGAACCAGCTGAGCTTGACGCATAATGAATAGGTTTCCTTATACAATTCTGGTATCGTTGCTATGATAAGTATTGTATCGTTCAGCGGGCACGCAATAAGTTTCAGAGGCGTATACTGGAATCCGTTCAAAACCAATACGGCTTCGTGAATGTTCTTAGATCTCCTCGACTTGATGTAGTCGACGACGTCAATGGAACCGCCATCGATCCCTTTTATCAGCACGAAATCATTTTCCTTCATTACGATGAGCAACAAAGCAAAGAATAGGTCCCGTTTCAAACAGTCGGGTTTGATTAAAGCTTCTATCAGAGTTTTCACTGTTCGATGGAACTGGGGTGACATCTCAGTGTTCATGATGTTTTTAATCAGTTCCACTTTTCAGAAAGGAATTTTGTACTAATTACACTTTGAATTTCGCATTTTATCTATATATTTAACAAAAAGTTGGAAATAAATAATTTTTACGGCACACTAAAATTTTTATGTCTACGAGATGACGTGTAATTTCAAAATATCACTTGGGAATGACATGTTTCTTGTCAAATTTGGCTAGACACTGTCTATGTCAAGGCCAATGTGTTGTCATTATTAATCTTAATGTTTGTTTAGCACCGTTCTATCAAAGTCATCGCTGGAGACAAAGGCATTTTCCAGATCCACGTGTCAGATGATGGTAACGTGGACGTAAAATATGGCCAAACTTGTAGCCAATTTTGTTTTCTAATGGTCACCTATAGTCACTATAAAGGTGTAGAATATTTCTTGGAATTTAACTATTAAATTTTTTAATAATCTCAAATAATTTAATCTATGTAGTAAATTAAAATTAGCCCTTAGAATAAAGGCAATTATTAAATTTTATTTTATCCCGAAAAAGTTTGTACATAGTGATTTTTGCATGATAACCATAACGTCACCGAGACGGTTGAAAGCCATTTTTTGAATTAAATAAAATTCAAATTATTTTTTTTAATGGAAAGTACTGACTGTACTTTCCAATAAAAAAAATTAAGATGATTTTTTTGCATGCTTTGAAAATGAAAAAGAATATAATAAAGAACTACATTCATGTTTGAATACACAACAATTTTTGTATTTTTTTTAACAGGCAAAGACCGCATCGAGTCGAAAGCTCCGACACCCATGCAAGAGGTAAACGCAGCCCTGAAAGAGTCAGGGTTTGGACTCTTCAATATACAGCTGTTGTTCGCCACCTTCGTAGCATACATATCAGGGGTCCTCGTGACCCTCACGACGTCATTCCTTTTGCCGAGTGCGGAATGTGATCTTAATATGAACCTGATTCAGAAGGGGTTGTTGAACGCTATACCTTATATTGGTGAGTAAGAGTTAGGACTTCATTAGTTGTATCGTTTGTACTATAGAAATTTGTTTTTTTTATGGACCTCTCCATAAAAAAAACAAATTTCTAAACAAAGTAATTGACCTTATTTATTTTAATCTCGTTTTTTTTGTTTGTCCTGGCAAATTTTCCAGTGCTGTTGCGGAAGTTGAGAACCTTCCTCTTCTTAGAAGTTAAAATTATATTAACTACCTATTTTATTATATTCCTTATTGTTGGTTAAAGATATTATCAGTTTTTAACTAGAACAGTATTTAATTCTTAATAAAGAACAAAGCTAGGGGCAGTTATTAGCCAAATAAAGTATTTCATATACAATCATGGTTGTATCCCAATTAGTATATTTAATAATTTATATAATTAGTATATCCAAACATAACGCCATGCACTTTTCGTATGGGGATGGGGAGATATGGCATTCTTCCTTGCTTACGATCCTAGCTCACACCTAGGTTTCTCTGCTTTGAAACTTATGTACTTTACAAGATATACAAGAGCTTTTTGTATAAGGATCGTGCCATATGGCGTTCGGTTCTCTCTGCCTGCCCCGCTAGGGAAGTTTAGTTAGTTTTTACAGGAGCTTTCTGACTTCCGAGTGCCTTACTGAGCAAATTGTACATCGATCACTAAAATGTAATCTTAAGTATTCAGCCTAGAATTTTGGCTAGACAAGTTAACTACATTCCTCCTCCTCTCATGCCTGTATTTGCTAATTCTAGGATCATGGGTATAGCGGACCGGGTAAAACCATTCAAAATGCTAGAAAATACATTTTTTTTTCAGGTATGCTATTTTCGTCTGTGATTGCTGGCTTCCTAACAGATGCTTTTGGTAGGAAGGTGTTTATTACATGGGGTTCGGTGTTAAGCTTCGTGTTCAACATAGTCTCTGGATCTAGTCAGACTTTCGCAGTCTTAATCGCTTCCAAATTCTTCGAAGGGCTTCTGTAAGTACACTTTTTCAGATTCACTCATAAAATTTTCTTAATTAATTAACCTATATCCTTTGTTCCTTTATTAACGTGTATGCTAAATATCACGGTGGTCTGTTTGGTTGTTACCAAATTGAAAGGGTGCAAACACTTTCGGTGCGTTCAAAGCAAGACTCCACAAGCATATTTATCTGACAACAGCTTATCACAAAACTGACCACCCTAGGTCGCATCGTCCGCATGCTCGATGTTCGAGAATGCGTAATAATTACTGCCTACTAAGTACACGGAGTATTTCTGTGGTCTGTGGTAATAATGCTAGTCACTGTAGCTTCCTTTTTTTTTCATATTATCTTTATTACCTTTTAAGTACCTAAATTAGTTTAATTAGATACTTATGTAGCCATATTTCACTTCATATGCACGATGAAGTATATGTGTTCTGTAATAATTAATGTTCTTATGTAAGTGACATGTATATCTTAATGAGAAATAAAGTTCTTGAAAACGAACTTTCGTGGCCCATATATCTTCTGTCTTTTTCTTCGCTGCATTATGTTATTTTTTATTCACTCTTTTAATCGTACTGTCAACTATAAGGTCAATAAATATTTTTCTTTCTTTCGTGCTTATGATATTAATTGGGGTTTTTTGTACCTTTCAGGGCTAAGTCTTTTCTCTTATTCTATTCGTCTTTATTATAAAATACTAGTATCGTGTGATATTTTTTTTTTAGTTTTGCCTGTTACTTCACCGCAACGCTCACTCTTAGCTCTGAATTCTGTCACGACGGCATCCGAGACAGGATCCTCATCTTCCAGTCATCATACGCGTCAGCAGGCCAGATCGTAGTATCTGCTATGTCATGGGGGATATTACCACATAATTGGAAGTTGACTTTGTTCGATGGAAAATTTGGTGAGTTTATGTTAAGTATATAAACGAGCTGTACGTACATAACATCACTGATGGGGTAGGCGGAGACAAAGGGGCAGTAGGCCCCTTTAACCAGATTCAGACAAAAATAAAACTAGGCTGGGTTAGATTGAAAATTGTGAAATAGTAGTGACAAGTGGCTACCTTGTCGCTTACTTATTCACATAAAACGAGCAGTAACAATGTCGATAAGGATAAAGTTCTATGTCAAATAATGGTTGATATAATAGTTATGGTTTATTTTTCGAATTGAACTAAAGATACAAGTTGAGCGTGAAATAAATACCGCGTGGGAACCTTTATTAGGCATTCAGAAATCCGTGAATATTATCTATAATTCTGACTAATGACTTATTTGCTTGATCTGTCTTTAAGCAATAAATTTCAATAAGATTAAGTTGCTTCAGTATTATCTTACAAAATTTTGCAATATAGTCAAAGTAATAATGAAGTATTAATTATCGTAAATTAGACCGTAGCAACCGTAGGTCAATTTTGGTCCATATTATTCTCAATCAAACTTTATGAAATTTTGGTTATACATTTGCTCAATCGTTATTAGGGATCACGACAATTGTATCTTGGCCCAGTACTATGGGAATCAGGTTTAGTAATTTATTAGAAATATTTATGCCTCAAGTCAACAAAGTTTACGAAGTCCATATAACTATTGCTTTTGACAGCTACTAAAAAGTATTCTAACTAATTTGACAGTTAACATCCCTATTGTTCAGTCTGAATTTAGCCCGAGGTTTGCTTGCGGCATTTCCAATAGTTTTGTCATCTCACCAAGACACCTGAGGGGTAAGGCAATACCTACTAGACTATTTTACTCAAAAAAAAAATTATAGTCTACTATTGAGATAACAAAATACTTACATATTTTTTCTTTTGTCCAGCAAATTATAAATGAAGAAGATACAGCGCTTTAAAGTAACGCGTGACGTCACTAGGTGCGTAAAGTTTTACCGTCTAAGTAACGTAAAGCGCCTAATTTTAGATCTTTAAAGCGCTGTACCTTTGTAATTTTTGAGTATTAGATAAAGCAAAAAAAAAATGTAAAATTTCCATAATGAAATAGACAAATGACTGCTATAGCTTACAATTCCAAGCCGCGGTTTATAAAAAAGAGGATATTGATTAATTACATTCATCAATATTAGAATACATGCATTAATGAATATAACAATTGTGCGTCCAATAAATGTTATTTCTTTCTTTCTTTCTTTCTAATGTTTTTTATTAATATTCATGCAAGAAACAGATAAATATTTAAAAATGAGCTCAGCAGTGCTAGTTAAAATACTGACGATAGCTGTACAATTAGATAACTAAAATGTATGACCATGTTAGATTTACTGTTGGACTAAAAGACTGTAAGGTATTTGACTGGCTCGATGGCGCATTCGGTAGTTGTGGGTTCGATGTTACGATGATTCGTGTGTAGAATACTTGTGTTTGTTCTGTGTCTGGGTGTTAATATCCTATGTAGAAGATTTAAAAGAGGTACCTATCTCGATTTGACTGACTCGATGGCGCATTCAATAGTGACCCTACTCCATGCGCCAGGAGTTGTGGGTTCGATCCCCACCCAGGACAAACATTCGTGTGATAATTACTTGTGTTTGATCTGTGTCTGGGTGTTAATATCCAATATTTAAGTATATATTTGTAATATCATTGATTCGGATATCTGTAACACAAGTAACTTTACTTATCTTTTAGTCAGATCAATGTATGTGATGTAGTTGGATATTTATATAAAAAAGTGAACCCTGACTAGAACGTGGTTAAAACTAAATAGATAAATATATACTAGCTTCTGCCCGCGGCTTCGCTCGTATGATACATCGATGAAACATAGCCTATATGTTATTCGGGTGTATGAGCTATTATTCTAAAGTTTCATTAAAATCCATTCAGTAGTTTTCTGTGAAAGAGTAACAAATATACATACAAACTTTCCCATTTATAATATTAGTAGGATAAATATATTTTATATAAAAGCTAGAAGTCTAAATATAGCCTCACGGCCACTAACTTTGCTCTATCAATAACGTTAAACGAAAAATAGACACGTTACATATCTTAAACATCAGCTAACACAAAAACGATGTCATAACAAAGCGAAACATCTTCAGCTAACATCTGGAACAATTAATATGCATACGCAATGAATAGATATCACCCACATTTACATGTTTATGTACTTAGTAATTAATTATAGAAGACTCTATGCCGTAAACATGAGTTACATCTGTGCTTGAATTAATTAGTAGGCAGTAATTTTGACGCTTCCAGCACACGTTGTGAATAATTAACGGACGAAGAAGTCGATTCCTAAATAAATAATTGATATAACGGATACTTGTCGTGATATTGCCTTGGTCTTCGTAGGGATTAGGGTCTCGAGTAATTTAAATCCTTTTTCTCTAGTAAAGCATGGATTCCCTAAATAATTATACCATTATCATTATTGGTCTGGAAAAAGAATGTACTAATTATGTTCCACTAGCTCGACGGTTAGGAAATACATCGTGATGAAACCTGCAAATTCAAACAACTTTGAATTTGTAACCATGATCCAAAAATTGTCTGGTTCCCCTATTAGGGTTAAGAAGGTCAGATTGGCATTCACTTCAATGTAATTACCATATACATAACAGCACGCCCGAAAGCAGAGTCAAAGGGAAAGCATGCTTTTTTAACCACATTCAGCCAAAAATAAAACTGGGCTGGGTTAGATGAAATTTTTGAAAATGTAGAGACAAGCGGCTTGCTCGTTGCCTACACTGTCACAATTACAATAGCTGTTATTACATCTGATTATTATCAGACTGGCTAAATCCTGGATCACGGTCTAAGCGTACCCCGTCTAAGCACGGGACAAACCGCTAGGAAGATGATGATGTTTAGCATATCGTAAAAGGTGATCAGCGTTGCACTGAGTTGTGATTATTTAGGCGACGAGGTAGCCACCTGTCAATTTATCCACCATTTCCTATCTAATGCATCACAATTACAATTTTCTGCCTAAACGTGTTTTTATTTTATATTTCAGTGTTGCATACGTGGAATTTTTATTTATTCATCATGTCTCTTTGGGTCTTGCTTGCATACATTTTATTCTCATTCATACCCGAGAGCCCGAAATATCTCGTATCACAAGGAAAATACGATGAAGCGAGAAACATTTTGATTAAAATATATAAAATAAACACCAGGAAAGCAGAGGACACTTTTTTGGTAAGTTGAAATTACTTTTCTTGAAGATGTATTATGGAGTATTTTATATTAAAATTTTCTTTGATTTTCAACTTAATAAAAAATTTAGTCTCCCGTTATTTTATTAAAGTATGTTTGTGTTTATTTTTCACTTTGGGTGATTAATAACCTATTTTTATTATATGATAAAAAGGTCATAACAAATCCTTAAATCAGATATTCTCAACCTAACATCTAGACTGAAAATGCGTTGTTCAAATAGAGTTGAAACTTTTAAAGGAATTAAAAAAGAGATGGTAACGATTAGCGGCTGTTAATTACGTCTTTATGAAAAGGTCTTTTTAATCTACAGTACAAAGACCTGTGGAAAGAGAAGTCAGATCGCAAATTGAACGACATTTCGGAGTCTGAAGAGAATAACACCTTCTCCCATCATATAGTGGTCGCACTACATAACAGCAAGCCCTTATTTCAAGGGAAGCGGTTAATGTTTTTAGTGTTAATATGTCTCATAAACTGCATTATCATGGCTGTGTAAGTATTTCTATTTATTTATTTACACTTTGTATAATAGGTACTGACTTTTCAAGGGTTTTTGAATTGGCTTTTTAAAGAGACTTCATTGTGTTACGTCTCGGGAATCTATAAATTTGTTTGGAGTCGAAAGCCTATGTCATACATAAGGTTCTAACGTACGTCGTATCCAATGTCAACAAACGAAGTGCTTGGGTGTGAAAACGTAGCAGTGCAAACGGATAGAGCTAACTAACTAAACTTTATCCCACTTCCCTAGTGGGGTTGGCAGAACTGAACGCCATATGGCATAGAGCTACTTCCGCATATATCTGTTATATATGACGATAAATAATATTCTAGTAATTAATTAAAAAAAAAAAACTTATATATACAACAAGACTGCTAAATGTTATGTATTTTTTTTTATTGTACTTTTTATCCCGTATTCTCTTGAACATGATTATTATCTTTTAAATGTTGCAGTTTTAAGGAATATCTATATTTTCAAATGAAGTTTGGTCCCTCTTAAAACTAGGAACTGGTCTAGTAGAGCAATATTTATTTAATTTCTAATTTAACATTCCAGATACAACACACTCAGGCTGTGGTATCCACAAGTATCAACTATAGTTGAACACAACAGCTTTGAGATTGAAGATGGAAGTACCCAAGATCTGTGTATGATGCTGGACGCCTACACCAGCAAACTGCATATGCTTACGCATAATAGCAATGTAACAAGAGTGTGTGTAACGGTAAGTAACGACTAAATGGATTAAACATCATCCTCCTAGCGTTACGTCCCGTGCTTAGCCGAGGTCCGCTTAGATCATGATCCAGGATTTAACACCTGGTAATTACATTGAAGCGACTGCCGATATGAACTTCGTAGACCCTAAACCTTCGTAACCCCTTAGATAGGGGAACCAGACAATATTGGATCAAGGTTACACATGCATTAGTTGTTAGAATGTGCAAGTTTAATTACGATGTTTTCCCTCACCGCTGAACTTGTGTATAATATATTTGAAAAATCCGTTCATCAAGATATCCGTTTAATATATATTACCTACCCCGCTAGGGAAGTGGCGTGAAGTTTAGTTAGTTAGTTATATATTACCTAGATATCCGTGTATACGTACATGTATATATTTGAAAAATCCAAAGGTACGTGCCCGGGTTTTAGGCCGCTCTCTCGGTTAACGGGCGCGTTTCTTTACAATGGACCTCTGCTGGTAAATGGATTAAACAACCTTCATGATTATGCCTCATATTAGTTAAAATATTTTGTATTTATAAAGATCAATTGATTTTTGTAAATACAAAATATTCTTAATATATATTATATTATTATATAAAATAAATATTATATTATTATAACCCCTCTTCCTTTTTATAGGCAGTCAGTTAAACATAACTCGAAACCTTATTCCCTCAAAAATTCTCAGCCACTTTTTTCGGATAACAAAATGGAAACTTGAAAGGGAAATTAATTTGTTCGAGATGAGAGCTACTTAGCAATTTTCGCTCCAAAATCTGTTCTAATTTTGATAAGACTCGGTTCTTTTAATTAAAGTGATACCATCAGTAGTTTATAGAATGTTTAATTTTCTCGCCTCTTATCTTTGTAGACATTGCAGTGGTTCGATAGTCTTAGGACGTTTAGTTGTGATGTATTTTAGATGTTAGTACGGTGTATCGACAATTTTACAAAAATATTTTTGGCTGTAAAAGCTTAATGGTAAGAATTAATTAAAAAACGTAGTTTTTATGCGACAGATGTTGTTTCAAATCCCGGTACGTGTCAAACTTTAGATTTACGCACTCATTATATTATATACAGGGTGATTGGTAATTCAGCTAATTCCCTAAAATTGTTCTGGTCCTCTAGAACATGAGGTCATTTGGAACAAATCGACCTCTATCAACTGGGGGTCGAAAATAAGCGGTATCTGAGCTTTCGAAGATTTAAGTTTGTATTGAAATGTTGTGACTTGTCACCGACAAACTATATATGAAAGAAACTACACAGTTGTTGGCACTCAACTGATACATTTCTGAAAGTTAGTAAACTATCAACCATTTAAACAAAACACCAGCCATTTTGGGTAAGAGATCACAACATTTCAATACAATACTTAAATCTTCGTAATCTTGAAAACCATTCACTTTCGACCCCGAGTTGATAGAGGTCGATTTGTTGCACATGACCTCTCTAGAACAACCAATTTTAAGGAATGGGCTGAATACTAATCACCTAATATCAAAAGCTCAACTGTGAAGGAATAATGTGTAAATGGTCATTCCTATCGCTAGTATCGGTACTAGTGGACGCGTTAGTAACCATGATGATTGTGACGATTTAATCGATGGTAATATCGATATCCTACATTCGGCTTTCGTCACACTAAGTCATTTATCTCGCCAATGTGACAAGCATTTCTTATCTATGTGAGTCAACATTTCTTGCTGTAATGATATTAGCCTGTATTTTCTTTAGATATAGAAGTTTACGCTTCTGATTTTATGTAATGCCATTGTTTTGATCTAGTAAAATAATGTATTTTGTACTTGTAATTTTATAATATTATATTATACAACAGTTGTAATATTATGTTGGCCACAAGCTAGCCAATTGTCACTACTTTTTCACAATTTTGCCAGGCAGCCCAGTTTTATTTTTTGCCTGAATGTAGTCAAGGAATCTAGCTGCTCTTTAGACTCGGCCTACCCCTTCCGGTATTTCGGGCGTGATATAATGAAATAACGGTTTCATAGACATTATTCCTTTTTTGTCTGTCTTAAAATTATTTTATTTTAGACGAGGCATTATTAGATTTAGATTTCTAGATGGTGTGTATGGTTTTTACATTTGAAACGATTTTCAACTGTGTTTTGTGTAGTTTATACAGGGCATCTAAACAAAAAGTGTTATTTGTGTATATCTAGACAAAAATTTTACACTCATAGCTATCTGATACCCCAGTCATAGATCAATAGGCATTCATGACTAGATCTCACGGTATTTTCTCAAGTCCATAATAATATTTTTTAAGATGTGGAATTTTATGGGTATCAGGCGTAAAAGATTTGATTGTTCTTCTGAATTGTAAAGGCTCTGAAACTACTGGACCGATTTAAAAATTTCTTTCACCAATGGAAAGCTACTTTATCAGCAAGTAACATAGGCTATATTTTATCCCCGTATTCCCTCAGAAATGGGTACTACGCGGCTAAACTGGCGGGGCGCTGCTAGTAATTAATAAATTTACTTTTATTTTTATTTATTATCAAATTTTCACTATTGATTTGCTGATCAGATTTCAGCAGCTCGTGTAACCTACGTACGACAGTCACCGCGCGATCATGGAAACTTAATGTAATGCTCTTCTGTACCATCTTTGTCCGAACTAAGACTTAGGCTTAAGCTTATTAATTAATAGTTTTTTTTAATCCTTCGGTTGTAGCCTTTGTAATTGGCTTTAAGCTTTTGTTTATTTATTTTACGTAATTTTATTTTTTCCAGCATAAGAGTGGCGCAGAAACCTACATCAACAGCATCATTATTGGCTGCGTCTCCTGTGTGCCACACTTCATCTCCGGCATCTTAGTTTCCAGGGTTGGGAAGAAACCCTTACAGCTAGTAACTTCTATGATAGCTATCGCTGCCACATTAGGTCTAAGGTTTGCCAGCTCCAAGGCAGCTGTGGTGTCTCTCTTCGGCTTGGCTATAGCAATCACACAGTCGACGATGAGTCTGAGTCAAGTATGCACGCTGGAGTATCTGCCGACTAATATGAGGTGGGTATCGAGGCTTTTTTTTTCTTAAGGTGGATGAATGTGCGAGAGGGGTGAGGAGTAGTTTTGTCATCATCTTTGAGGAGGGTGGGAAACGTGAAGCATTTTATCTTCATTTCGTATATCTTATGGCGTATAAATAGTGAAAGGCTTCCAAAATAACTTTTATACCATATTTATACAGGGTAATTTGTAAAAATTCAAAACGTCGCAGAAGTAGATCACTGACATTATAAGCAGTTTTTGTGTACATTGACTAAAATATAATGGTATTTATTGGAGGTGTCGGCAAAAATTAAGCCGCCACGCAAGCGGAGCCGCGGGCACAAGCTCGTTTTGTATATTACATTTTACACCACTCATGAAGTGGTCACAAAACTTGTCTACTAAATTGTATTAATTCAGCAAAAAATAGCAAGTTCTTACGTAAATTTTTACACTGAGCATTAATTTTCACATAACAAAGTTGACCTATTGCGTGTTTTAACTGCATTATAGTTCAGGTCATAGGATACCTTAAGTTTAAATTCAAGCAACGTTGCAATGCAGGTGAATTTATCAAGATCCGAATAATATTAGCCTTTAGAAATAGCCTGTTTAGACTGCCCAATGACAATGGCATCATTAAGATATCGGGACGTCAAATAAATTGATATCGTTTCATACATACATAACATCACGGCCATAATCCCCGAAGGGATAGGCAGAGTCGAAGGGCAGCAAGTCCCTTCAACCACATTCAGCCAAAAATAAAGCTGGGCTGGGTTAGATGGAAAATTGTGTAAAAGCAGTGACAAGCGGCTAACTTGTCACACACACACACACCTACAAACACGCCTACACAATCACGCACCCAAAACCCGATATACCATTAGTCGCCTTTTACGACATGCTAGGCAAGAACCACAGTCGGCATATTCTTTTAAGTCCAGACTAACATGGAACTGTGGGCTGGGTTGGATGGATTATATTCGCCTTTAGAAATAGCCTGTCTAGACTGCCCAATGACAATGGCATCATTTAGATATCGAGACGTCAAATAAATTGATATCGTTTCAGGATTCTAAGAGTGTATTTGCGGCCGCTTTGCGATATTTCTATAGATTTGTCTAAAGTCATCCATTATGAAGATGCCTTAGGAGATAAATAAAATAAAAAGTGTTTTTATAAATCAAAATACAATGCATATGAAAAAAATATACAAGCCAATTTTCTATTTTTTGGTTTACCTGTCTGTTTGTTAGTTTCGGTTGATCTCCGAAACGGCTGAAGCAATTTAGGCGGCAATTCCACGTCTTTGTTGTCAACATGAATATCTTTAACGCTTTTTTACCCTCGTTTGTTCATTACCTGTTCTCCACATTCAGAAGTATACTACCTCTCATTTTTAAAGGAATCCCTTATATTTCATGGGGATTGAAAGGGGATCCTATAGTCACCTCAGAATCTCCCCTACCGATTTAAAAATTCTATCAGTATCGGGCGTAGATCCCTCCGTTAACACATAGGTTTTATAGGGGTTGAAGTGAAGGGTAGATAACGTATAAATATTTGCCCAAATTCCCCATAGACGAGGGTGGGAAAAGTTTAATAATTTAAGCTAAAAATACTATCCCAAGCCTTCTAGAAAATGCTGAGGTATAACACTCATAATATTCTTTTGTAAAAGTTCGTTTTGGTTTGTACCAGTCTCGACCTAAGCTTTTTAAAATCTTAGATTTGGTTAGGCTATTGAATCTTATATTTGGCGATGAAACTAATGAGTTTTATGCCTGCTTCTCCTCGGTAGGATCAGCATTTATTATTTATTTCCACTGTTTTTGGAGAAATCGGCGATGTTTATGTGATTTTCTGCAATATACTTATAAAAAAGCACTTAAAAATTAATTTACACATTTTTTTTAATCTGCGCAGACGTTCCAGTATGATCCGATTTGAGCTATCCATAAAAATGTTATAACTAACTAACTAAACTTCACTCCACTTCCCTAGCGGGGTAGGCAGAGAGAACCGAACGCCATATGGAAGGATTCTTATACACCTTACTCGCCTCTTTTTTATTTTATTCAACACTAGCTTTTGCCCGCGGCTTTGCTCGCGTGGTACACCGATAGAAAATAGCTTATATGTTATTCGGGTGTATGAGCTATATTATTCTAAGTTTCATTAAAATCCATTCAGTAGTTTTAGCTTGAAAGAGCAACAAATATCCATCCATACATACAAACTTTCGCATTTATAATATTAGTAGGATAATAAAATCAAATTTGTGTATTTATGAAGACGTCAAATTTGGGATGGTCTTTTTAAACCTTTAAGACCGATTTTTATATAAGAAGACCAGTACAAAGACAAAGATTCGGATACTGCAAACACTTCTGTAAGAGTTTATAGACAAGGAATAATTGGTTTCATGAACACTGTTGATTCCTTTTCTAATACGTTCCCACCGCCCCAGTTAATCGCGGTTTTCTTTTTCTTATAACCATATAACTGAGTTAACAAATTCAAACTCAGCGTCCAACGTTCCATTTAGTTAGTCCAGTTAATGGATTTTCATACGATACGAAGATGTATGGGAAAACATAACAGTGTATTTTTGTCCGAAGGCGAGCTCCCTAACCTAATTTAGGCATTTGCCCAAAGTGAGCGCTCCGTCATTTACTTTCGATTCACGGTCCAATCAATATAGGAAACGAACTTTTCTAAATTGGCTTTGGTTTGGGAGGGGTCAGCAATGATCTATACTTATTATGTGCTGGACGAATTGGGCAGAGTATCTCGCAATCAATTTTCTATTGTAAAGCTGAGCACCTTAGCGGCTAGAGCTGGGTGTCTTCATTTCAAGATCTTGTTGGATGGGTGAAATAAAGTCAATAGGGTAGACACTAGTAACTTCATTTGTCATAATAGTACAGTGGTAGTCCAGTAGTTGGCATGCACCTTACAGTGGTTATACCAGGACAGTGAGGGTTTTTTGATTTAAAACATCCAAAAGATGGCGTAACTGTGACTTGCAGTCTTGGCACCCTCCTCATTGGTTTGTTTTCAGAACAAACTGTCATGCTGTCAACAAGGAGCCAATAGTGTCAGTGATAACACCACGAGACTGCCTCGTGCCATCTGGCAGTATTTGTATTTTTGAAAACCCTCATTATCATCACATTAAGAAAATAACAATATTAATGATTTCAATTCATTGTTGTTTCAGGAGCCTAGGCATCTCGATGATGATGGTGATGGGACGAGTCGGGACGCTGACAGGAAACATCCTGTTCCCCGTGATGCTGAAGATGGGATGTACTATACCATTCTACACGCTTTCCGGAATGATTATGTGTAAGTATCTGACGATGTCAAACGGGAAAAAGGATTTTGCAAGATTTATTTTTTGCGCTAGCGGCGGCCCCCTGCGACTTCATTAACGTAAATGAAAAATAATATAGCTAAAATAGTTTTCTATAACCCTCTATTACGAGAAGATAATTGTAATTCCAACTAAAGTTAGTTGAAACAAAGAAACTTCTCCGCTTAATTAGGTTATACAAGAATAGGTATATTTCCATAGACAATTTAATCTTCAAATCATCAATCAATTTTACCTATTATATATTTACATCTGCTATTATTCAGTGCCTTTTTCTGCATATATGTAATGCTTTATGAAGGGGTCTGTTTAAGATGGTATGTTTCTATCTATTCGATCGCAGCCCCTCTTGCCATCGTCAGAGAATTCATCCTTACAGCTTGCAGCATATAAGGATAATTCTCAAAAACACGTCTAGTTTATAACACGCCAAAAATTACTCACCGACGATGCATTGACTAATAAAGGCTCTTTATGAAATATCGAATTGCGAATGCGAATTCCATTTCGGTGCGGAATTACAAAATAATATGTAGCTGCGTATTTCATCATGGAATTGAAAACATGCCGTTGAAATAAAATATTTTTTAAACATTTTAAATACAACTTATAGGTTGTACCTTTATTTTTGGCTTAATGTGGTTGAAGGGGTATGCTGCCTCTTTGACTCTGCCTACCCTTTCGGGGATTATGGGCGTGATGTTATGTATATATGTATGTATAGGTACCTAGTTGTTTAGCTTACTTATAATCATACACGTTATATTATTATATATAACTTACCCATTGGCTTTGATCAAGGTAATGCCAGTTTTAATATCCCCAGTTTAGAGTACTCTTACAAAGTGAAAAGTACCCATTAATTTTCCTCTACAACTTATTTGCTAGTAGTTTAGGCAAGGCTTTAAATTAAAATATTCAATCAGCCTATTCCATGGTTCTTTCCACAAAAAAAATCCGTAACAAGTTTTGTTTGGATCCATCTAAAAATCAGTTGAAGCCAAAAGTTAATTTGTATTCGAATGATTGTTACCAACCAAACAAAGAGTAGCCGCTTTCTTGATTTCTTAGTTTTTTCTTCCAACCAATTTCCAAAAATTAAAAGGTATTATTAGTCTTAGTAGCGGTGGTAGCTCAATGGTAAGGACACTCGCCTCTTAACCGAAGAATGCGGGTTCAAACCCGGGCATGTACCTCTGGATTTTTCAAGTCAATGTACGTATTAATACCACTAGCTCGACAGTGAGGGAAAACATCGTGATGAAACCTGAAAATCCAAACAACTTTGGATTTGTAACCATGATCCAAAAATTGTCTGGTTCCCCTATCTTAGGGTTATGAAGGTCAGATCGGCAGTCGCTGCAATGTAATTACCAGACTTGCTAAATCCTGGATCATGGTCTAAGCGGACCCCGTCTAAGCACGGGACATAATGCTAGGAAGATGATGATGAAAAGGTATTAGCGATTGTTTTCGCTAAACACATTGCAAGGATCCATTTTACTGCACCAAAAAAACTATTGTTAAAACACCCAAAGTAAAAATTTCCCCAAAACCACTTTAATTACTTTACAAAGTACCTTTACTGCACTCTCTCAGACTAGTTCTACTTCCCGTTTTTCCTTCCTTTCTTTACAAGTCGGTTACTCCGTGTTTCTTCCATTAGTGATATTGGCTGTCGATCAAAAAAAGGTTGACATCGCTTGATTTATTGTTTTCGGCCAACGAAATCTCCTAATGTTTTTGCCTTTGGATTGATAGAACGGCGAGTCAATCAATACATTTTGTTAAGACCCGTGAGGGATAAGGAAACGGCATCTTTTGACTTTGACAATTAGGATAAATAGGAACTGCGTTACACAATGCAGTTTTTTATTCAGTCTCGTTTGGGTAATGAAAAAGCATTTAAGATAAATTTTATTGTAAGCTAGCTGACCTGGCGCACTTCGTAACGCCTCGTTTTCGGATTTTCAATACCCTTTTTTTTATTGTCCGCGCAACTTTTTTATTTTTTTCTTTCATAAAAACCTTCACCTGACAATTGCCGTTCTCAAGTAATAGCGTGATCAGGTGATATAGGGATTCATTTTATATATGTCGATACGTTTGCGTGCCTGTTACGAAATATAAATATTTTTTAAATGAGAATACTTATCTGTATAGACAGATTATTAACGGGTAATTTTCATTGGAAAATTACCCGTTAATCTTTGTCCCAATAGAACCGACTTGGAGGAAAATAAGGTATTTTTATTACGAGTTTACCTACTGCATATTCCTAATATAACATGCATTTATTATTCATCATCTTCCTAGAGTTATGTGTCGTGCTTAGACGGGGTCCGCTTAGACCATAATCTAGGATTTAGCATGTCTGGTAATTACAATGAAAAGACTGCCGATCTGACCTTCGTAACCCTAAGATAGGGGAACGAGACAAATTTTGGATCATTGTTACAAATCCAAAGTTGTTTGAATTTGCAGGTTTCATAACGATGTTTTCCCTCGCCGCCAAGCTAGTGGTATAAATACGTTCATAGATTTGACAAATCCCGGTATTTTAATTTTATCTATACGTTGCCTAAGTAGGTACCTAGGTAATTATATTAAATTGGTCTTTTTAACATAAGTACCTACTTAGACAACGATTATAACAACAATGACATATTTTCCTTCATATCCAAAAACATACGAAGGTCTTATTATTGTCTAGGCTAGTCTATTCAGGTTTTCTTTCAAGCTGTTCTCTTTACTACAAATTACAATTCTAGTGAAATCCTCTAATTAACATTGCTTATTTAACATTACAAGTTTATATTAATAATTTAAAGGGCACCATTATTCTATTTAATAAGCATTTTAAATTTAGAAAGCTATACAGGTTTTCTTGATTGAACGAAATAGTTTATCAACGCTCTTATCAAAAGACGTGACAAAGTATTTATTCGTTAATTTATTTGTGACACGATCAAATGGCAGACCATTAATTTTTAGCGTCTACAGAAATAAAGACTACATCGTTTACTTTACTTAGAAAAAGCTGTGTTTGCACGTGTGGAATTTCATTAATGGATTGAATTTTTACATACATACATATCATTAAGGCTAGAGCGGTGGTAGCTCAATGGTAAGCACACATGCCTCTTAACCAAGGGGTACGAGTTCAAACACGGGCACGTACCTCTGGATTTTTCAAATCTATGTACGTTATTTACCATTAGCTCGGCGGTGAGGGAAAACATCGTGATGAAACCTATACATACAAACAACTACAAATGAGTAACCATAATACTTTGTCTGGTTCCCCTTAATAAGAGTTACGGAAGTCAGATCAGCAGTCTTTTTAGAGTAATTACCAGACTCGCTAAATCCTGGATCATGGTCTAAGCGGGCCCCGTCTAAGCACCGGACAATGCGAGAAAGATGACATACCATTACGACTGGAATCCCCGAGGTGGTAGACCGAATCCAAGTAGTTATAGGCAGCCTGATTCAGTAAAAAAAATTAAGTTGGGTTACATGGGAAATTGTGAAAAGTAGAGGCTAGCTCATCGCTACATTATCAAATTCTATTTAGGCCATAATGAAACAAATGGCTGACGAAATAGCACCTATCGTTCATGTTACTCCGGAACATACAGTAATACCATATATCTTATCGTCTCTAAACATCTTTGGCTTAAATTGGCCTTATGATCAAGTATTAGTTAAACGGTATTCCAGTATCACCAATCAGTATGAAAATAGAATAGATAAAAAAAAATATTGAAATCTATTTGTAATCCAATAACTGTTATGAACAGATTTATCTATACATTCTTATGGAAAGATTTGATTATTTGTTTGTATTGAATAAGCTCCGAACCTACTCGACCGATTTGAATAATTATTTCATCAATGGAAAGCTACTTTATCAGCAAATACAATAGGCTATATTTTATCCCCGTATTCCTAAGGTACGGGATATACGCGAGTGAAAACACGGGGTGCTGATAGTTTCTTATATCTTCAATGTAAATATTTCTTTATTATATTCGCCGGTTATAAAAAAATATTTATAGTGTAGTATCCCTGTATAAGGCTGCCAGTTCACTGAAGCTGAGCCGGGCAGCGGAGCAGCAAGCGAGTCAAAAATCCACCAATAGAATTGCATGAAATCTCCGCTCCTCTTCAGTGATCATTTTAGATTGTTGGTTTTGCCACTCGCCTAATTAATATTTTTTCCATTCTATTGCAGGTGTCGTGGTAATGACAATATTTCTGCCCACCAAGAAGAAAACGTGAGGAGGCGATATTTAGACAACGTACATGAATTTTTTTATCTGTACTTCTTAGGTAAATTTACCAGCATTTCCAGAACTTTCCAATTTAACTAAAAAGGACGACTTTTATTGTTTACATTCATAGTTTCATTCCGAAGTTAGTAGCCAAAATTGCGGTTGACTGTTGATAGAAATTTAATTTTGTTTCTTTTCTGATTAATATCCTAGATTGATGAGGAAAGTGAGTGATGACTATTGGTACCTAGAAACTACCGAATTATTTTATAGCTCTTAGTAAATTATCTACATAATTGTTTTCAATAAAACCTTTTTACTTATTTTTTTTTAACAACGACTTGTCCCGGAACTGTGGAGTTTCAATTACGTTCAAATGTTATATAATAATTTATAAAAATAATATAATGTAAAACAACAGCCAAATTGGCATTAATATTCTTAAATTTGTCAATTCTCAAGATATTGTAATCTAAATTAATAATTAACTTGTCAATAAACGTAAGCTAATATTATTTTTACAATGTTTGTTAAGTACGTGTTTATGATGTATTATTTAATTCGTATACTGAAACAAAATAAGTAAAAGTAGGATACTGAGTAGGAAATTTTTCTGAATGTGATTGTGTGAAATTTATTAAGAAATAATAAACTTTTTTTTAAATAAAAAACGTGTTTATTTTCCTTTATAGCAGACCAGGAGGAATAGCTCAGATTAACAATTAAATATAATGCTAGGAAGATGATTTATTATCGTTCGGATAAAATTTTCTACTCTGGATAAAATTCGAAGGATAATTACAATGATTTGAATTTTAAGAAATTTTTATTTTTTATATTCTTTACTTACACTGGCGAATTTTTTTTTTGTTTTTATAATTAACTTATTCGTTTCATTAGTCCCAATCAAAATGAAAATTATTTGGCCACTTGTATTTTTTAACCGACTTCAAAAAAAAGGAGGAGGTTCTCAATTCGACTGATTTTTTTTTTAATAACACGCACGACAGGCTTACTCAATAAACTTTCCGAGTTATTATCTACAACAGTTTTGTCAATTTTCTAGTATACATAAAATGTATTGATTAAACTCAAGTTTTTAAATGCGTGTATAAAACTCGGTACACACTGTAAGCAGCGTGTTCTCAGCTTTGATTTATCTTTTTAATTTGATTGGCTAATCCATTCACTCTGTTGGCCAATCAACGTTTTCCATCAACACCAGCCTCGCTTAATCCAATCCTTTGGATTGGTTTGAGATTAGCAAAAGGGGAGATAGGTATTAAAAAAAAATGTTGGAATTTCTTCCGTTTGAAAAACAACCGTTCGTTAAATATATCGATACCGCATTGATGAATTGGTTTTCTGAGTAATTCGGTTTTTCTTTTATTAACATTCAGGCAGATTCAAAGGGGCAGCTATCGCCTTTTAACACATTTAGCCAAATCTAAAACTGGGATGGGTTAGATGGAAAATTGTGAAAAATTTGTAACAAGTCTACATAATCACATACCCAAAGCAAGGAACACAGTTATTGCAATATTTTTATGCCATTTTAGTCACAATGTATTAGGGGGCAATGGCTACGCACCCTTAATGAGTACTAACTAAAATAGCGACCTGCTTTGGTTATGCACGGTGAGCACAAACTAACTAACTAACTAAACTTCACGCCACTTCCCTAGCGGGATAGGCAGAGAGAACCGAACGCCATATGGCACGATCCTTACACACCTCACTCGCCCCTTCAACATTCATAATCCTTTTCATACAAGCTCTACGGTTTTTATGACTCCTAACACCTTCTTTTAATACACGACCAATCAGGTCGTGGTAGGTGAGCCTGGGCCTTCCGCGGCTCCTACATCCTTCCACATTCGCATTGTTTATCTGTTTAGTCAATCTTTCGTCATCCATTCTGTCCGAACCACCGGAGCATGCCTCTTCTTACCTTGACTCCGACGCTGCCCTTCAGACCAACTCTCTTTCTTACATCATCATTCCGAACACAGTCTGTGAGCGATACACCGCAGATTTTCCGCAGCGCACGCACCTCGACCGCGTTTATTCTACTTTCATGCTCTTTCTGCCATACCCAACTCTCGCTTCGATATGTTAGCGTAGGAATCAGCACCGCATTGTGTATGGCGAGCTGGGCCTTCTGGCTTAAGATTTTGCTGCCTAAAAGTTTTACTAACGCTCCATTCACCCTATTCCCTGCATTCACTCTTCTTTCTATATCAGCGGAGTACCTTCCATCTCTACTAAATGCAGATCCTAGATATACAATTTCATTCACCTGTTCCAGCACTACATCGTCAACCATTATCCTTGTATCCGTTCTGGAGCACAAAACAATATGCAACATAGAAGGTTAATATGTAGGTATAGATTCTCCTTTTGAAACCTCTTATCTATTGGTAAAAATCTCATCAACATCCTTTGCTAAGTTTAAAAGATGTAAAGCGAGCAGACATAAGCGGCGACTTTGCTTTATACTACACTAGCTTTTGCCCACGGCTTCGCTCGCGTGGTACTTCGATGAAACATAGCCTGTATGTTATTGAGGTGTATGAGCTATATTATTCTAAAGTTTCATTAAAATCCATTCAGTAGTTTTTTTGTGAAAGAGTAACAAACATCCATCTATACATACAAACTTTCTCATTTATAATATTAGTAGGGTATGTAAAGATGCTACCTCACTTGCGGTAATTAAAAACAAATCACGCCTATGTAATTTCGCGGTCCGTTAAATAAAACATTGTTACCGTAGTACATGAGTTAAATACAGCATTTAGTTCACACATAATGTCTGCTTTTATAGAACGTGATGAAAATAATCATAATCACTTTAAGTGATGGTAAACACGGAAAAACGCTACTGTAGGATCTGAGATAACGTTTATATTACAAATAACGCGACTATGATAATGTTAGCAGTTACTTGTAGAAGTCTATGTTGTACCTACATAACCGTTATTTGTTCTTAGATTAAATAGGTCAGTAATAGTGAAATTTTAGTCGTTGAAAATATCTGTGATATGTATGTCTATGTGGAAAGTGAAGAAAACTAGAAATGTGTGATGCTGTGCCACCGATAACAGTAGAAGGTAAGTTTAATTCTGTTTTTTTCCTAAGAATGCAATATCACAGCTATTATGAAACTATGACAAATGGCTGCCCTATGAAATGATCACAGGTTGTGTACCATTATCTCACAGCATCACCACTCTAGCGACGAAAGATGCCGCGGGGTTTAGTGGGTATACCCCGGCCACTCCATCTTGGCCGGAGAGGGGTTCTCTTTTTTGAAGGGCCCTGGGAGTCCCACACACCGCGCCGTCCCCCCTAGGGCGGCGTGAAGGTGCCTAATGCATTCCCCGCGATAAAAAAAAAAAAAAAAAAGGTTGTGTACCATTAGTTAGTTAGTTAATATATAGAGACTAGAGTGTAAGGATCGTGCCATATGGCGTTCAGTTCTCTCTGCCAACCCCGTTAGGGAAGTGGCGTGAAGTTTAGTTAGTAAGTTAGTTTTGTGTACCATCATATTGTTTGTTGCAAAAAGGTGTTATGTGATTACCAAGGTCTGAATTGTACCCCTCTTCTTCTGAAATAATAGCAAAAGCATTGTACCCATTAAATCGCTTAAACACACATTGATTTCTATAGTTGATACATCATATTAGTGCGCATACGTGACACACATACTTATTGCCATGCATATGTTGGTCGAGCACAACTCATATAAGTAATGAGATTTTTGTTACGTAAAAACTATTTGTTAACGCCAATGGGTATACTCGTATATAGTATATATAAGAGAGTATAGCCATTTGATCTATAAACTACTAATATTTGAATAGATTCTTCAGACTGGCACACCAATTCCCTAGTCCCAAACTAAGCTTATAAGCTTGTGCTATGGATACTAGGTGAATGGATAGACATACTTAAATACGTTTATTAACATCCATGACTCGAGTACAAATATCCATGTCCATCACACGAAACATTTGCCCTAAGCGGGATTCGAACCCGCGACCATTAGTTTCGTGGCCAGGGTCTCTGACCACTCGACATACGGGCCTGTCAAATATTCTATATATAAATATTCTTCTGTAGAGGGTTCAATTGTTTATTTGTTTGAATTGACTGAGTGACTGACGCGAACATAATAATAACTTGTCTGATCACAGATCAAATATTTTTTGTGGTGAGTTTACTCATTAATTTATTTAATTGACAAGCTTGTCAGTGAACTTCGAGGATTGCGGGTGTGATGATATGACATACATAAATAAATAAATATCAAACTACATTACATACATCGATCTGATTCCGAGGTAAGTAGTTAAGCACTTGTGTTACAGGTATCAGAAACAACAGTGGTACCTAATACAAATAAATACTTAAATATTGTATATTAACACTCACACACAGAACAAACACAAGTATTTATCACACGAATGTTTGTCTTGAGTGGGGCTCGAACCCTAAACCCTTGGCGCATGGGGCAGGATCACAGCCGAATGAGCCATCGAGCTTATCATTCACATTCGATGTCAAAATAACTATATTGTTATAACTAACTAACTAAACTTCATGCCACTTCCCTAGCGGGGCAGGCAGAGAGAACCGAACGCCATATGGCACGATCCTTACACACTTCAGTCGCCTCTTCAATATTCATATTGTTATAAAACTTACAGAAAGGTGTGACAAACAAACCAACGATGCAACACCAATGGAGGAATTGAATGAGGCGCTAAAAGCTTGCAAGTTCGGCAAATTCCACATTCGGCTACTATGCAGTGTCTTCATAAGACACGTAGCCGGGGCTCTGGCGAGCACCACCACTCCGTACCTGCTGATGAGCGCAGAATGCGACCTGAACATGAGTCTCGTGCAGAAGGGGCTGTTGAATTCGATACCGTTTTTAGGTGAGTCTGTGAAGCTGGTTTTTGATCAGCATCATCTTCCTAGCGTTATGTCCCGTGTTTAGACGGGGTCCGCTTAGACCATGATCCAGGTTAAAACCTGGCTAAAGCGAGTCTGGTAATTACAATGAAGCGACTGCCGATCTGATCTTCGTAACCCTAAGATAGGGGAACCAGACAATTTTTGGATCATGGTTACAAATCCAAAGTTGTTTGAATTTGCAGGTTTCATCACGATGTTTTCCCTCACCGTCGAGCTAGTGGTATAAATAAGTATATAGATTTGAAAAATCCAGAGGTACGTGCCCAGGTTTGAACCCGCACTCCTCGGTTATGAGGCGCGTGTCCTTACCATTGAGTTACCACCGCTCTCCGCTAGCTTTAGATCAGCAATGGCTTACTATTGAACTTACATTGGCCTTGCTCTTCTGCCTTTCTATAAAATGAGTAAAAACGCCATTCCAAGGAATGGCGTCATCCTTACTAATTTACCGTAGTTTTTGTTCAAAAATCTCTGAATTTTCAAACGATACGCAAACACACATATAATATCTAATACAAGAAACTTATTGTATGTGTAACCATCCAATCAAAAATCCAATTTGTCTAAATCATTTTAAAGAGATTACCAGATTCGCTAAATCTAAGATAACTAGAGAAACTTAAGCAAAAAAAAAAAGAAGAATAATGTGGCGTCTGAATTTCTCTGTAAGGTGCACATAAAGTATTTGAAATTGGTAACGCACTTATGATACCATTAGCATTTCAAAGTGCTGTAGATTTTAATAACATCAGGACAGATTTTGCTTGCCACCTATAAAGATATAAATTTTAATTATTTTTATTTTTTAGGAATGTGCTCCTCTATAGTTGTAGCTGGTTTCCTGACAGATGCATTTGGTCGAAGAATATTTGTATTAACTGGTCTCGGAGGCTTGTACATAATGATAATGATGAGTGGACTCAGCCAGACCTATGAGATGCTGTTGACTACGAAGTTTTTTGAAGGAGTACTGTAAGTAGTCTCAACTAATAAGTAGCTACCCAGGGGCAAGGCGGGGCAATGCCCCGGGCCCCGCAAGCTCAGGGGGCCCTAAAACCAGCCTTCCCCACCCCTTGGAAAAAAAATTGTCGCCTGGATCTAAAGCTGCATACGCCCATGGGCCCTAGTTTCTGTTTTTCCCCAGGGACCTTTGTTACATAGCTACGCCATTGAGTAGGAGGAGTCAAAGAGGAGCAGTAAGATTTAAGGAGCTTGTCACTTTTATTCGAAGATAAAAGCAAGCTGGGTTAGATGGAATATTATGGAAAAGTAGGTGACAAATGTCTGGCTAGGATCGCCTACCTAATTACAAATCTAATACCCTGTCCTATACCCTATCCAATAATCAATTTATAACAAGCTAGGCATGAAACACACATACATATACATACATACATAACATCACGCCCATGATCCCCGAATTGGTAGGCAGAGTCGAAGGGGCAGCAAGCCCCTTCAACCACATTCAGCCAAAAATAAAGCGGGGTGGGTCAGATGGACAATTGTGAAAAAGCAGTGACAAGCGGCTAACCTGTCGCCTACACAATCACACACCCAAAACCCGATATACCATTAGTCGCCTTTTACGACATGCTAGGCAAGAACCACAGTTGGCATATTCTTTTTAAGTCCCTGACCAACATGGGACAGTGGGCTGGGTTGGATGGAAAGCTGTGAAAAAGGAGTGACAAGGGGCTAGCTCGTCGCCTACTCAGTCACATACCCAAAAGCCCGTAAACCATTAGTCGCCTCTTATGACATGCTAGGCAAGAACCACAGATGGCACATTCTTTTTTTTTTGTCCCAGATTAACATGGGCCAAGTCCCAGACCAACATGGGACTATTGAAACACACAAGTTGTCATAAAAACATTTCTAACACTGTGGTCTGTGTTTCTAACCAAAAACACATTAAAAGATTAATCATATTTATCTATTTGTTTACCCATCGTTGTTTAAGCAGTCCGTTTTTTAAACGGAGCCTAACAAAATAAATGTTTGCGTATTTTAATTTGTTACATATAATTTTTTACAGATATTTAATTTTCACATTGGATGAATAAATTAAATGGGCTTTATTTCTTTTTCATAAATTGTCGATAAACATAAACATAAAATTACAACTAGTTGAAGGTTGATTATATAAAAAAAAAATTGCAAAAAAAAAAACATAAATAGCTTTTGTTAAAATATATAATATATATATAACGTAATATATAACGAATGCTTGTGTCCAACGCTATTTGAAACCTAAAGTATTATACTTATCTACTATATGTAATGCATATCGCATTTAGTCCTGTTATTATTACTTCTTCTGCAATGATAAACTCTAAAATCATGTATGACGTCCTTACCACTTTAAACAACATAATGGATTGCTGGATAGTTTATTACCATCTTAAAAGACCATAAACGAGCCTTAGTATTATTTTCTAAAAGTTTAGATACAACACGTATACCTGTAATATAAAAACGCAATGATATCGAAACACAAATAGTTTCTTACTTGGCGATGTTATTCTTTCTAACATCTTTTTTATGTATGCGGCCGTGACTTAGTTACACTTAAATCTGGAAGTAATGTATATAAAAAGATAGATACTATAATTTAGAAAATTAAAATCTGTAAAAAAGGTTTAAGATGTTACTTGAAGATAACTTATCATGAACATTAATTTTTCATGGTCATTGTACTATCCAGCATATAACAGACACAAGTTTAGTTTAGAGTTGGAAAATTGATGCGCTAATTTCAAGAATTCATCATGAATAATTTTAAATGTGTGTAATATAATATTTTTATCATACCTTATCTTGACTTGCAGAACATCGGCAGTTGACAATTAGGAGAAATGAATTATACCTGAAAAAAAAAACAGTATCCATTTGATTTTATAATTTAGTAGCAGGTAGTAATTATATTAAAGCTACGAGGCTTGATATATTGATATACCTAGTGGTAGCAAGCCCCTTTATCCACTTTCAGCCAAATCTGTTCTATTATATCGTACTTCAAAGAAAGGTCGCACAAGGTTATCAAAACTGCGGCACAATCTCACATATTTTCTTTTCAACGTAACTAATAAATCGTCTACATTAGTGCCGAATGAAGATAAGAAATGTTTATTTCTGCTTTTCATATTTTACCTCTTATCTTTGCAAAGTAGAGTAGATTGTATTTCAGAAGCGTTGGTGGTGTAAAGATTTTACGAAGAGATAGTGTAGCTGAGATGTAGCTTTGTCTAAAAAGGATAGTTATATAGTCACTAAATCGTAGGTTCGTAGGTCAAACACCCCGCTAGGAACTTGTGTAGAAATTGCTAACTACATAAAATTCAAAATTCAAAATATATTTATATGGGCTTCAAGACAGCACTTATAAATAGTCAATAAACATAAAAAAACGATAAGAAATAATACTACCACCGGTTCGGAAGGTAGACTCTATCGAGAAGAATCCGGCAAGAAACTCGAAGTTACTATTTTAAATGCCAAATTTTAACTAACTAAACTTCATGTTACTTCCCTAGCGGGGTAGGCAGAGAGAACCGAACGCCATATGACACGATCCTTACACACCTCACTCGTCTCTTCAACATTCATAATCCTTTTCATACAAGCTCTACAGTTTTTATGACTCCTAACATCACCTTCTGTTAATACACGACCAATCTGGTCGTGGTAGGTGAACCTGGGCCTTCCGCGGCTCCTACATCCTTCCATGCCAAATTTTACAAAATTGTAAACTTCATTAATCTATACTTAGACTTACATAGTAATTTTAATAATGTATTCTAAGCACCAATTACTGGTAAAAATAAAACACATAAATATCTTTACGCTCGCAATTCCCGTGGGTGTAGGCAGTCATAGGGATAGCGATAAAAATATTTTAATGTTATTTTAATAGCGATGTGATAAAACTGACAAAATGTAAATCGAAAAATATTTGAATTTTATACCTAAATATTTTCCACTAGCGCCCTGCTTCAGCGTCGCACGGGAGGACATTTATTTTATAACCTAACCTTTTTTTTTGTAACATTCTATAGCCTATATTATTCAGAGATAATGTAGCATTCTAATGGTAAAATATTTTTTGAAATCAATCTGGTAGTTTTTCAGTTTATTCGTTATACACATACAAATCTTCCTCTTTATAATAATAGAGTAGTTAGTGTAGAGTATTCTGTGGAGCTTGTATAAAAAGGAACATGAATGTTGAAGAAGCAAGTGAGGTGTGTAAGGATCGTGCCATATTGCGTCCGGTTCTTTCTGCCTACCCCGCTAGGAAGGTGAAGTTTAGTTAATTAGTTATTATGACCTAACCAACACGGGTTGGTTTGGAATTTGAAAATAAGGTACCAACTGCATCCTAGTATGTCATGGAAGCTAATGCTGTAAAAGTTATTGTGTTTGTGGCAGGGAAGGCGAAGAGCTGAAGGTATTTGACTGGCCCGTTGGTCGAGTGGCCAGAGACCCTGGCCACGAAACCAAAGGGTCGTGGGTTCGAATCCCACTAGGGGCAAATGTTTCGTGTGATGAACATGGACAATTGTACTCGAGTCATGGATATTTATAAACGTATTTAAGTATGTCTATCCGTTCACCTAATATCCATAGCACAAGCATAAGCTTAGTTTGGGACTAGGGAATTGGTGTGTCAGTCTGAAGAATTTATTTATTAGTTATTTATTTATTTATTTACTGCTCTTTGGACTCTGCCTACCCCTTCGGGGATTGCGGGAGTATGATATTTTTTATTTATGTTTTTTTTGTTAAAGCCAAGGAATAGCCCATGCAGCCGCAATGACGCTGACTGCAGAGTTCTGCTACAAGGACATCAGAGACCGCATCATGGTGTGCCAGTTTGCCTGCATCCCGCTATCCCACGTGGTTATAGCGGTCATGTCGTGGGGCTTCCTGATTCAAGACTGGAAGTACTCATTCTTTAACGATTACATAGGTATATTTCTTTTTTTCAGTCATGTCTAATTGTTTGTCAGGATTTTCTATATTTAAACGTCAGCTATTGAATAGTCAAAATCCATACACAGGGAATGGGAAATTTATGAGAAAATACATTTTTAATTTTTCAGTTACTGTCGAACGGTTGATTTGAATGATAAAATAATGATAAATTCTCCAGACTGATTCCCTAGTTACAAACTAAGCTATAAGTTTGTCCTATGGGTACTAGATGAACAGATAGACATACGTAAATACGTTTATAAACATCCATGGATCGAGTACATATGTCCATGTTTATCACACAAAACATTTGCCCTTAGCGGGATTCGAACCCGCGACTCTCGATTTCGTGGCCAGGGTCTCTGATCGCGTGACCAACGGGCCTGTCAAATCTCTACTTAAGTAATATTAAATTTGTACTTAAGTGTTTTTGGAAATCTAAAGGTCAATTACGTATCAAACGTAATTTAACGTGTTACAAAATGTTTCAATGAATACTCAATATTTAATATCAAAACATAATTATTTTTTATGGCTTTCATGCTACATTCGAAAAGAAAGAAAAATAATCCTTTATACTTTATGTATTCATATCGGAAACTGAGCTAAACAATTCACATTTATAGTACAAACATATTTCGTTACTTAAGTTCCATAAATTTAATTATTCTTTTTTTAATAAAGCTCTTTCACAAGCTTACCCTTTAGTACAATTAATAAAAAAAAAACACCTTTCCAGCAGCATAAATTTTGATCAAATTGTTAAATACACATTCTCTATTATATTACCAATCTTCTTTGTACACGCGTGTATATCGGAATTGTTCATTGAAGGAAGAGTCCCTATTTTTAACCTGGAGTTACACAATAGTCCAATGCCTCGTGCGATGAAGAGAAAATGATCGAATTTCATTGTTTATTGTTTTCCCTTTACGCCCACTTCCCCCTATTCCCCCATTATTATGAGACCACGTCACGTGCGCCTTACAGTGTTAGAACGTGAAAGTGGATTAATATTCCAGCAGAAAGCAACGTCCAAGTCTAGGATATTGTAAAAGATGATATCGTAATCTTCCCGTTGGCAGTTGGAGTCAACCACGATTTTAGATTCAGAAGGATATTAAAGTGAATTCTACCCGATTTTCGGAATCTTCAAACAAAGGAAACGATATTAGTTGCACGTTTATAGTTTAATCATAAAATGCAGGTTTCCTTACGATGTTTCTATGAATGCTAAAATACTAGGTTAATTAATATGAAAAAAATTTTTTTAAAGAAAGTGTACACAATATGAATCGGTTCTTTAATGTAGAAACCAGGTTTTACAAGCAACAGTTTAAATGTTCCATAGATGAAATTTTAAGAATCACTATTCTGTTTGCGGCCGTTTAAACAGTGCGTAAGTAAATTTTTGGTGTTTATAATATTTTGACCAAAAAGTTACCACCGCACTTCATTTCGCCCAATCACAAAAAGACAAATCATAACGCATGTTTTTGTATTAAAATTGTTTAATTTGAGTATCTCTAATGTTAGCGATTATTTATTTTATTTTACGCAGTAAGTTTTCTCTTCGGTGAAGTTAAATTTTTTATATTGCTTACTGTTGGAAATTTCTGACTACATGAATATGAAATTCTAATTGCAATATTAATTGTACATTACTTTGCAGTTTTAAACACGTGGAATATCTACCTCATTGCCATGGCTCATTGGGGGCTGGTATCATGTCTGCTATACCTTTTCATACCTGAAAGTCCAAAGTTCCTGCTGACTCAACGCAAATACAGCGAGGTCAGGGGAATTTTAATTAATATTTACAAGGAAAACACTGGAAAGTCCGCAGACACGTACCAGGTACGCTTTTGTTATTCGGCGAAATAGAATAGAATATAAAGCTATTGTTTGTACGAACATTCAGTGTTAGTGAAGTTGGATAGCCGGTTATTGAATTTAATTTATTTTTTGTTGAAGTTTCAATAGGAACTTTTTGGGGGAACATTTTGATTATATTTAGTCCGTTAGGCTATCAAAAAATATTGATTGTGTAATTTTCGGTTTATGAAATACACGAAAATTTACTAAGATCGGTATGAGTTGAGCGTTTTACTCAATATTATCCTCAAAGCCCACCGATTTAGTGGTGTCAATACGTACATAAATTAAATAAAGGACAGAGATACGTGTCAGGTTTGAAAATAACACAAACATTTTTAATAAAAAATAAAACTGACAGAGTTATATCTACTACAAAGCTTTTTTAAATTTTCAGTACGCAAATTTATGGAAAGACCGACCCAAGTCAGAAAAACTAGGCGAAAACCCTGTCAAGGGCACTTTGTCCAGTCAGCTGGTAGAGGGCCTGTACAACGTCAAACCGATGTTCAAGAAACCTTTGGGCTTGTATCTGATGATGTTATGTACTATGAACCTGCTCATCATGTCTGTGTAAGTGTTTGAAGAAATTCTAACGTTTTCTTAAGTTTGTTGATGCTAAGGCACCTGATAAGTGCAGTATCATCGATCTATCCATGAATCGACGTGAAATAAATGCAAAAATAACAATAAAAATAAAGGACATAATTTACCTGTTAACATCATTGAAATGAAATAACACTAAAGTTAAACATACGACGGTAATATTGTATATAATACATACAATATTACCGTCGCCTGTGAATCCACTTGACCGATCATGGTGAAATTTTAATACATCTTCTTTGGGTGAGATTAAGAAAGTATTTTAGACATAATTATATTCCGGAAAAATAATCAGCTTCCAAGGGAAGCATGGAAAATCTCTGTTATAGATCTCATACCACGCAGGCCGCAAGAGCTACCTTATATACATACATACATACATAACGTCACGCCTATAATCCCCGAAGGGGTAGGCAGAGTCAAAGAGAGGCAGGCCTCTTTAACCACTTTCAGTCAAAACTAAAACTGGGCTGGGTTAGATGGAAAATTGTGAAAAATAATTGACAACTGGCTAGTTTGTCGCCTACACAATTACATACCCAAAATCCGATACACCATTAGTCGCCTTTTACGACATGCTAGGCAAGAAACACAGTTGGCACATTCTTTATAAATCCCATACCAGAACGGGACAATGGGCTGGGTTAGATGGAAAATTGTGGAAAAGTAGTGACAAGTAGCTAGCTCGCCGCCTACACAATCACATACCCAAAACGCGATATACCATTAGTCGCCTTTTACGATATGCTAGGCAAGGAACACAGTTGGCGAATTCTTTTTAAGTCACAGACCAACACGGGACATGTACCATCTTCCCTATATATTTACATATAACAGAACCAGTCAAGACCAGTATCAGGATTCCGCGTTCAATAATAAAAACTGTCAAAATATCATACTCCATAGCCGAACTCATCCAACGGCAGAAGTTCACGCCTCCAGGGAAATAATGGCGGGTCGAAACCTCCAGAGGATTTAATCAAATCCGGAGACCGTCAGCTGACAGCTCATTTGGAATTACAATAGTGACCTCGGCGGGTCGCAACAACGATAACTGAGCTTCCAACTTGGAAGGCCGAGGGTCTCAACTTGAAGAACATTTCACAAAGAAACGGACTTAACGACTTTGATACTAGCTACAGTTAGGGCGGTGATGCTGAATGGGTAACGACGTGCGTTTCACAAGCGAAGGGCGTTGGTTCAAACCCGAGTACATACATGAATGTATACCACTGCGTATATATATATATATACATACTATCATGCACTCTATCCCCGCGTTATTAAAACCTTTTAGCCTACTAACCTTGACGACTACGCCACAAGATAGTCAAGATTATAGCTCCAATAATATGTAAACAGATGACGTCGATCGAACATGTAGAAACGCCATACAATCCTGCATCGCGCTGACGAAGTTATGCTCGCCACTAAGCATATATACAATACACCAAGACGGTTAGTTGGACCGCTAACTATCCCCCTCTCATAGTCTCCCATAGAAAACGTCGACCTAGGAACGTCCTCCTAGACCTCGACGACGAGATCACGCAAGCCATGATGTCGGCCCGCGTCGCCCCTGCCAGGTCCCCTGCTGGCCCGTGCCCAGTCGCTTCTCTCCTCCAACCTATGTGCGCCTGCCCTCTCCCAGTAACGCCCTGAGAGCTACAAGCCCCACTAGGGGGCGCCCTCAGGCTGTTGCCTAAATTTTAGGGGTGAGAGCTTCCCGCTCCCCCGCCAGCCAGGTAGGTAGTAAAGGCCAACTACCGATAGTCCTCTCCCAAAAAAAAACTAAAAAAAAAAGTTAGTTGAACCTAGGTTCCCGAGCAAGCAGCACCTAGCTCGGTGAAAGTTCTTCCACTTTTAGTGCGAGTGCGTATTTCGCACTCATAAAAATAATAAGGGAATTGACAAGAGCTGTTCGACTGTGGAGTGGTTAACTCCTGATCACGAAATCAACGATTAATCCAAAAGTTGAGTATGGGAATTTTAACTCGAGTCATAATCGTTTGAAAACCGTTACTGTTTAACTATTAGTTAGAAACTAGTCAATTAGTGTGCTAGCTAGAAAATTTGTTTAATATATGTAGGTATTTATTTATATTAATTTGTAGAGTCGTAGTAATATATAGAGACATGACTTTCATTCGTCATATTGACCATGCTTACATATTCGTAGATTTTTGTACCAAGGCTCTCTAGCCAAAAAACTAAATTAACTTTACTTAAAATTTTAAATCAAGCCATTGACCTCATAAATAAAGAGTGCATTTACGAGGTCAACGACCCGATCAAGCTGATAGCTGCATTAGCACTTACCGAATTACTGTTATTATTCTATTCACTTAGGGTATATTGCATGAAAAATAGGGTGATTATAGTGGGTGAGCTGAAATGGGCGGGGGTGGGGGGTGGTCTCCGCGTGCATCGGGCGCCCCAAATCGTATTCCAACTTTGTGCGAGGCGAGAAATGCGGTGCCGAGTGGGGATGCGGAGTTTTCCGGGCAATACCATTTTTTATTATTTAATTACGTAAGTTCCTAACCGCATTCGGTGTTAATTAATCATTAGTTTGTTGTGAGGAAACAGCGTTGTATGTAGGATAATGCTATTTGACAATATAAACACATATATATGAGTAGGTAGGGACTGTTACCTACAGTTGTATGTTTGGAATTTGAGCTTAAACAAAGATTTTCTATTACATATACTCGTATATAGTATAATAATAGATCTGACTCCGACTAAGTAGCTTAAGCACTTCTAATACGGATATCAGAAACACTAGCGGTATTTCAAATATATACTTAAATATTGGATATTAACTCCCAGACACAGAACAAACACAAGTATTCATCACACGAATGTTTATGTTTGTCCTGGGTTGGGATCGAACCCAAAACTCCTAGCGCATGGGGCAAGATCACTACCGAACGCGCCATCGAGCCAGTCATATAGATAGGTATAATAGGTAATAGCTTTTACATTCCCGCAGAATCTATCGATTTTCTCGGGATAAACGTATCGTATGTCTTCTTGCAGTATTTAAATTATTGGCGTTACACATTTGAAAACAGACAGGTATTCCGTTTTCTTCGCATTTAAAATATTAATAAGCAAGTATATCGTACTTTTTATTACAACATTAATTAATTATAGGTATAGTATTATCATAAGCATTCTAGATTTCGCCATAACTTTAAGTTTGAAAGATTTAGCAATATCCTTTTTGCTCTCATACATAAACACAAACTGTGATTCCTTTTTCCCATGGGGGTAGGCAGAGATCACTCTTTATCGTTCTCAATATCAAAATCACCAGCTGCTCTAAGTTAAAGACAAATTTTGAAGAATGTTTCATTGAAAATGTTTTCAGATACTCTTAACTCCTCTATTTTAAGGGGGCACTGCCGTAATAATGCTTGTGTGAATGAAATTCTCGGAGCTCCAATCCAATTTGACAGGCAACTTATATCACACATTGACATAAGCGCTCCAAATGACAAATTTCCCTTATCTGGTTTTATTGCACTTAATTTATTATTATGTATTAATTTAATTAGTATTATTAGGTATTATGATTTTAATTATAAATCTGTGAATTGTGAAATTATTATTATTATTTTTGCCTCTGTAATGTGATATGGCCAATCGCTGAAATAAATGAATTGAATTGAATTGAATTGAATTATGGGAAATTTGTCATTTGGAGCGCTTATGTCAATATGTGATGTACGTTGCGTGTCAAATTGGAGCTCCGCAGATGCCTAAACGTCTAGTCAGTGGCGCGGAGTCCCTCGTTTTTACTAGTCCGTGAAGGGGACGTATAATAAAGCAACTGTTATTTATAGTCCAGCCCACTGTTTCATGTTGGTCTTGGACTTAAAAAGAATATGCCAACTGTGGTACTTGCCTAGCATGTCGTAAAAGGCGACTAATAGTATATAGGCTTTTGGGTGTGTGATTGTGTAAACGACAGGTTAGCCGCTTGTCACTGCTTGTTCACAATTTTCCATTTAACCCAGTCCGGCTTTATTTTTGGCTGAATGTGGTTGAAGGGGCTAGCTGCCCTTTTGACTCTGCCTACCCCTTCGGGGATTATGGGCGTGATGTTATGTATGTTATTTAGATTTAGCTTATTTGTATCCTTTATATTGCTCTCGGCAGATACAACGTAGTGCGTCTATGGTTCCCCCAGCTGTCTACAATCGTTGAACATTACGAAGAGAACTCGGAAGACCTGTGTATCATGTTAGACTCATACACTTCGGATTTGAAGACAAGAGTTTTGAACGACACTGGACCTGAAGTTTGTGTACAAGTAAGTGATATACTGACGAACAAACTAGTCTCACTACGAAATATCATTACTTTTTAAATGGTTTCTTATGGAATGGTGAAATGAAAATATTCCTGATCACTAACGTTTTAATACAATTCCATTTTAATCTTTACTTATTTAAAGCTTTTTATTATGTTGGTCTGGGACTTAAAAATCATGTGCTCACTGTGTTCTTTGCCTGGCATGTCGTAAAAGGTGACTAATGGAATATAGGATTTTGGGTATGTGATTAATTAGGCTACGACCATCTAACCGAACCCAGTTTAATTTTGGCTAAATGTGGTTAAAGGCCTGCCCTTGTGACTCTACCTACCCCTTCGGGGATTACGGGCGTAATGTTATGTATGTATCTTTACTGTTAAGTCTAATCAAGACCAACGAAAATACTGTTATTATTACATTCTATTTTATTCATGACCGTTCGGCTTCATTTATGAAGATACCAAGAAACTTAGTTTGATGTCTAACTAGATATCTGAATGCACTCACACATTTTCTCTTAATAACTGATTTTCCCCCTGACCTCATTCACATATTTACTGCTTACCGGATAATTATTTTATGCCCTTACGCAGAAAAGCAACGACTTTGTTTAAAGAGGCAACAAATCAGGGTAGAAACCGCGCACGTCATGTTTTCCTTGAAGGCGAAAAGTGAACGTCATCTGTCTTTTAGATGTGGTCTCAGCTTACTGGGAGTGAGATATAAAGTTATATGAGCATTTGCGTTTGTATTAAACTTTAGGTTATTACAAAACAGAGGATTGTGATAGCTTAGTAGATAATGACGTAGCCTGATTTTGGCGTCGATGTTGCTTCCAATGCAACGTTTAGCTGTTTTTTTCAGGCATAAGAATATGAATTTATTCCCTTTCACTTGCTAATAGCGTTATTTTTATGACTGCAGATCTGTGCTCATAATTTTATACATACTTATATATATAGCTGAAGAGTTTGTTTGTTTGCTGGAACGCGCTAATCTCAGGAATTACTGGTCCGAATTGAAAAATCCTTATTTTGTTGTAGATAGTTAATTAATCATAAACGCGGATGTAACCACGGGCACAGCTAGCCCAAATATAATTATGTTATCTTGACAAAAATCCGCTGCCAGACTTTCTATCAGATAAATCAAAGATAATCAACGTACAAACTATAACTATTTAAAAAAAGTACCTATTCTTAAACAATGTAATATGAAGTTATTATTAATAGTTTAAAGTAAAAAAAAAGGAACTAAGATTTTCTAGTGAAGTAATTAATATATATATATTGGACTCTTCGGGCTTAGAAAGCTAAATTCTTAATAAAAAAAATATTAAAATCGATGTACACTTTTTACGAAAAACAGCGACAAGATTGCACAAAAAAACTAATTGGTAGGGACTCCGTTAATTAAAATTGATCATGATTACTCTGAAAAACTGCTCGTTTGCCACCCATATCATCACTATATTTAATTAGGCTTTTTTTACAATACTGCCTTTTATAATTATATAACTTATAACATCAAGTTGTACTTATGTATTAGTTACGTTTAGTGCCGTTAGTGTTATTTCTAACTAGCTGACCCGGCGCACTTCGTAACGCCCCGTTCCGCCCCGTTTTCAATACCCATTTTTTTTCTTTTATAAGAATCTTTACCTGATAATAATAAACACAACTAAAAAAGAATTAGCGACAGCTGTTCTTGAGATTTGCGTATAGCAACACATTCAGCGATTTTTTTTATATTATAGATGACTGATCACTTTATGATTCCAGATAAAAAGCGGCAACGAGACATATATAAACAGCATCATCTTTGGATGCGTTTGTTTCCTGCCATATTGCGTCAATGGGATCTTGGTTGACAAAGTCGGGAAGCGAGCACTGATCATGGCCACTGGGGTCGTCTCTGTTGGAGCCACGTTGGCCTCACGCTGGGCCAGTTCCAGAATTGCTGTAGTCTCTCTCTTCTCTCTCAACGCGGCTGTTCTGCAAAGCATGATCAGTTTGTGCATCAGTTCATCGCTTGAATTATTTCCAACTACTATGAGGTGAGTGAATTTTAATTACTTTACCATCATTCTTCATTCTTTTCTTCATTTTCTTCATTCATTCTTCATTACCAACATTAAATACATGCTGAACACAGCGTGTATCTAATGTTGGATTGAGATACGGACATTTTGGTAGGTTTTTTATTAAATTTTCTTCCATACAAAGAACACAAATGTTGATCTTTTAGCAGTAGTAATCAAATGTTACATATGCATTCGATAACCACATTTATTTCCTAACTTAACCTAACTTTTTCAATATATTATATAGCATATGTTAATCAAGGACAATGTAGCATCATAATGGTGAAACATAATTTTGAAATCGGTCCAGTAGTTTTGAGTTTATTCATTACATACATACAAATCGTTCCTCTTTATAAAAATAATCTAGATTACAGTGGAATTTGCTTGATCACACAAACGTAATACATTTCAAATAAGATACTTTTCACTTGCACCATTGAGAAATGTAGGTCAAGATGACTATACATTTATAGACCTTTTGTCAGTTGCAGCACCTATCAAACAAAAGATACAAGAGCTATTGGCCCTTTGTCTCAAAGATGCGAGGCAACTGAAAAGATATTTAAATTTAGATACCTGGTGTTCTTAATCACTTGCCCAATGAAGGTATTGTTTGATGCTAATTTGGGAAGGGCATTGTTCAGCCTTGTATTAACTCGGATCTTGTGTTTTTCTCGACTTTGAAACAAAGAGGCTTTCATTTCACTCTTTTGTACGCGTTACGTGATATGCTTTTGAATTTTTAGATTCCGTTTAATTTTTAACCCACTTTTAATTTAAAAGCAGAGTGAATATTCCTCCACTAAGGGTGGGAAACTAAAGGATTAACCCAGTATAATGATATTCCGTACGTGATGCCTTCTCCACGCCACGACTGCAATTTTAATTTTTCTTCACACAAAATATGCCTATGACAATTTTGAATAAATGTTTACATCTCAGCAAAGATGCTATTGTGAAGATAGGTTTATGAGATTAACTATTATTGTAAATCAAATAATTTAAAACTATGATTTGTTAAATTACAAAACTGATTTAAAATGGCATAATTTGTTTCGTAAAGTGAGTGATCTCTTTTGAAAGCTTTTTGTAAAGTACTTATATCGTTTTGTTTGTAGTAGCGGTGGTAGCTCAATGGTAAGGACACGCGCCTTTTAACCGAGGAATGCGGGTTCAAACCCGGGCACGTGCCTCTGGCTTTTTCAAATCTATATACGTATTAATACCACTAGCTCGACGATGAGGGAAAACATCGTGATGAAACCTGCAAATTCAAACAACTTTGGATTTGTAACCAAAAATTGTCTGGTTCCCCTATCTTAGGGTTATGAAGGTCAGATCGGTAGTCGCTTCAATGTAATTACCAGACTCGTTAAATGGTTTATGGTAAGCGGACCCCGCCTAAGCTAGGAAGATGATGACTTATATCGTTTTATTTATTTTATTTAACTGTGGTAACTCAGTTATCAGTCATTAAAAAGACTTATAAGAATATTATATATTGGCTAATATTATATAAAAAAAAAATAATCAAACCTAACTACTTTTTTTTTTAATAAAGAATCGATTCTTAACGACTTTACACAATTTGTGTTTCTTTTTAAATATTGCAAAGTTTCAAGGATCAAAGGATGAGCGGAATGTTCTAATATAGTATATTGTATACTATTACGATGCTAGATAACAATGCCACCTTTCATGAAATTCATTTAAAACGTTAACTAGCTTGTTGCTAGCTATTTAAAGCGCGTGTGTCGTGTTAACATCGTCATGCTTTTAATAGAAATAGCCATCAAATTAAGTTAATGTGGTTAGTTGCAACCATAACATAGAAAATTATTGTTCGTTGCATTATAATAGGCAAGGTAGGTTAAATATGTTATGAGTAGGCGATATGAATATCGAATAGGGTCGTGGTAATACCAT
The DNA here is from genome assembly GCA_951394215.1 of Glyphodes perspectalis. Taxonomy (NCBI): domain Eukaryota; kingdom Metazoa; phylum Arthropoda; class Insecta; order Lepidoptera; family Crambidae; genus Glyphodes; species Glyphodes perspectalis. The sequence continues at coordinate 12,119,419 of OX596217.1, forward strand.
ACAGAGGAAAATGTGAGGCAGGAAATATGTTTTTAAGCTGAATGTATGTATAAGCGTGAGGAAAGATTTTTAAATGGTAATTTTAGAGGAACAGTCCTATGGCATGTCCCATGATGCTTTAGCACTTAAAAAGAATGTGCCAACTATGTAGTTGGCAGTCCCAGTCGCAGAGGAATTACAAATATATTTGTATTTGGAATTACAAATATATTTGTAATACCACTGCTGATTCTGATATCCGACACAAGTGCTTAAGCTACTTACCTCGGAGTCAGGTCAATGCATGTGATGAAGTTTAATATTTGATTATTTATTATTGAAGTAGGTGTACTATTCAGAAACTTGTACTTTCTAGAAACATATCACACGTTTCTAGCCTAGAATATATCCGCCATATACCTAATACACATATAATAAACATGCTAGATGTTTGAATTTAGTTAAAATTATAAATCGAATTTATTAGATTCCTAAGGTTTTTTTTTTACTTTTTTCATTCAGGAAAATCGTTATGAATACACATCCTTCCCGGAGGAGTAGGGTCTGATATTTGTCCAGGGTGCACGCCTTTATAACTCTGGGATGTACCGTTCTGTGGTTTATACGGTGTCTATGCTGTTGAATTCTAAGAAATTTCTGCCGTTTCAGATCCTTTGCGACATCAATCACGATGATGGTGGGACGAATGGGGACCCTGATTGGGAATGTGTCGTTCCCAATCCTTCTGACTATGGGCTGTGTTGTCCCCTTTTATACCATGACTGGACTTATAGTTTGTAAGTATGGAGCTTGGATTTTGACCGCATAGACAAATGATTAAAAGACAAAATTCGTAAATAATTAATAAGGCCATTTATTAACTTAAATAGTCAAACGCTATAGGAAACAAAGGTGTTCATTGTTTCATAGTAATTAGTAGAAGAAGTTTGTTAAGTGTGGTGAATGGTGACATCACAGCTCCCAATCATTTTTGTACAAAACGGAAACGTTGTACTGTATGATGGAATCATACAGGATCCTAGTAGAAAATACTATATCTATATCCTTGTAGAAAAGACTAGCAGTGGTTACTGTAATTTGTGGCTACAAATTGCATGTGTTTTTTTATAATTTTATGTACCCAAGATGTCATATAATATACAGCAGAAAAATCAACAAAGATGCATTAATTTGAAGTCAGTTTGCTGTTTCTATATAAGCACTTGTCTCCCTAATTAACAGATATATAGAAGCATTTTATCCATTCCCTTTATAGATCACAATGCCACTAAATTACATGCGTACGTTTTGATAAGGAAAAAATAAAAACGGGACGGAAATTCAAATAAATATAAAACAAAAAAGCGGTTTCTTGTAAAAACAAATAAACATTTTCATTTTTTTGTTCCAGGTGTCGTGATAATGTCCTTTTTTATGCCGGCTAAGAAGTAAAGATGTGACGTAAATATGTCGAGTCTCATTTATTTTGTGTTGTTCAAAATTTTATATACACCCTCAAATAAATGTAAAATAAAATGTTAGCCATTTAAAGTCAACGCTAATTAGGCTATGTTGTATACTGGACATATATTTTATCATAGACATCAATATAAATAAAAAGTTGGTAAGTACCTGAATTAAGACATTAAATTTAATAGCTTTAAAATTTTTAATTTATCAGTATACATCATTACTCAAGTTTATTCGTAAATTCATTAGTGCACTAAGCCTTGGGATTACATGGTAAAAAAAATTCAGTCGAATTGAGAACTTCCTCCTTTTTTTTAAGTCGGTTAAAAACTAAGACTAATGGTCAATTACTAACTATGGTGTTCGCGCCTCCCTGCCTACCCGGCTAGGGAAGTGGCGTGAAGTTTAGTGAGTTAGTTAGTTTAGTTATTTACTAATAGTTACATACACATATTCAACATATTCAAGATACAAAAGTATTTTATTGATTATAAATTAATTAAAATTATGAATGTGATCATTATACGATGGAGATAGGTACCATAACCATACCATGTAGTGTAATTAACTTAAATAAATAAAGCATCTAATTACCACGTATATTTTTTTTAGCAGTTAGGTTTTAAGGATGCATCCTTAAAGACTGCTTGGTAGTATCAATTAAAATCTTCATAACAAAAAAAAACATACTCATTACCTCATAACGATGAAAAGGCGCCCTTACAATAAATACACATATTTCGTACTAAGTAGTTGCGAAATAACAATTAAAATCCTTCTAAGCCCCAATACATGCTAAAAACATGTTTATTATAATAAACTACAAGAAACAACAGAAGAAAACATGCGTGTTAATTAGAAAACAAGTAGAAACAAACATATTTATTCAAAGACCGACTACTAGTCTAGCCGTATACATTAAATAAACATGTTAGAATGTTAATTTTGTTTGATAAATATACCTTTGTGTTACATTATTGCTAACACTTTAATAGACTTATGACCCCGTACATTTACTATTATGATGTAAAATGAAAATATCTTGTAGTGTTTATTTAATTAAATTTCTCAAAATCTCGCGTTGGTCTTTAAAAGAAATACCAACTTTATCTAGCATGTCGTTAAGGTCGAATATTGAGGATTTGTGATTATGAAGGCGATGAGCTGGTCACTTTTTATAATTTCTCTATCTAACCCAACTTAGTTCCATTTATAATGAAAACGCCTGTTTCCAAATTCAAACTAAGCTATTTATTTTTTAGAACGCACATGCCCAAGATAATACATAGACACGGTTAACAACAAGTAGTTCCAATAGAAGGAAAATTATTTGCATATAATTCAAAACTTCATGGCTAAGTGTGATGATAAGGATTTTATTACTTCTTGGACTTCCTCCCTTGTAGGCAAGGGATAGACAAGACATACTATAATAATACTTATTATATATTCTAATATAGTTTTTGAGGCAAAAAAAAAATATATATTTATAGTTGGACTCGCAGCAGGTTAAATTAATAAAGATATTAAGGTTTATTTTATTAAGTACCTAGACGATGTTGAGTGAAGAGGTGTATTAAACTAATAGAAAGTTAGTTAACTTACTTAAAGATCAAAACTGATGTGCCCAATCTAAAATATCGACAACTTAATAAAATAAAAACAATTTTTCTTTGAATTTTTTTATGTTTAGGGCACAACATATTATGACAAAATCTGTTGCTTTTACATACATACATACATACCATCACGCCCATAATCCACGATGGGTTAGGCAGAGTCAAAGGGGCAGCATGCCCCTTCAACCACATACAACCAAAAATTAAGCCGGGCTGGGTTAGATGGAAAATTGTGAAAAAGCAGTGACAAGCAGCTAACCTATCGCCCACACAATCACACACCCAAAACCCGATATACCACTAGTCGCCTTTTACGACATGCCAGGCAAGAACCACAGTTGGCACATTCTTTTTAAGTCCCAGACCAAAATGGGACAGTGGGCTGGGTTGGATGAAAAGCTGTGAAAAAGAAGCGATAAGTGACTAGCTCGTCGCCTACTCAGTTACATACCCAAAAGCCCGTAAACCATTAGTTGCCTTTTACGACATGGTAGGCAAGAACCACAGTTGGCACATTCTTTTTTTTTGTCCCAGATCAACATGGGCCGAGTCCCAGACCAACATGGGACTGTTGCTTTTAACCTCACATATAACGTCCTAACAGGAATACGTCAATTCCAGTAACCCTGTATACTCCTAAATTTACTTTAACATGCCCAACTTGGCAATTCCAACGTACCTACAGTACCGAAGATAAATATGCCAGACTAGCCAGAGATTACAGTACAAAACCGACAGGAAACTTAGAACGAATATTTGAGGTCGCCGTAGCATTCCCGACCCTTTGTCCTAGAAGTTGCGGACTTTGCGGTAACGTATAAATTGTTCAAACACTAGATTTAAGGATCTTGATATTGAATTTATGTACTGAATATATTTTATAAAAAACGACGTAAATTTCGGTATGTTACGGAGAATTTATCGTGCGATCCTTGAGATCAGCTATTAACTTTTGAGGGATAAACATTAGCTTATTTTTTTTAGCTTATGTCTATATGTCTTTCACACTGAAAGTAAAGTTGACATTATTTTTTTTATATTCGTAAGGATATCTTTGCCTACAAAGTGTGTCGAGTGGTTAAATTTCACAGTTTCTATACCGATATGTGTAGCTTTGTATTAAGTACACAAAAATCGTTTTGCCGTCCTATTAAAACCTATATTATGACATAGTATTAACTACACGAATTATTCAAATCTGTTAAGTAGTTTATGCATAAACTTAAAGGAAGAGTTACTAACATCCCTTTATTCATCCTTCAAAACTTTATGACATAAGGGACATTTCAAGGACAGCAAGAGGTTGACGTTCATCCCAAAAATAAAATTTTCGAGGAACACTACTTATATGTACTTAATTTGATGCTTATTCTTAATCCAGTCAACCCAGTCAACAAGACAACAAAAAAAAAAAAAGATTACCAAAAAACCTAATCCGCCCTAACTCAAGAAAGCAAGAACTAACTTTTAGTAGTGTTTAACTTAGTTTAGCTTAGCTTGACATACGAGGCTTAGACTAGCCTCAAAGCGAGACCTGAGTTGGATCGGCGTATCCGACATTGGAAGTTAGATACGACCAACTTGTGTAATGAAAATTGACGTCAAGTCAGACGCTCATGGTAAACTGATCTCTATCTGCTTTTAGTTGGGAAGTCAAGATGGGACCAAAACTGATACTTGCTTAGTAATTTCCTTGTATGTACATTTTCAATGGATTCTGTATCCTTAAATATTAGTTAATAAATAATAAATAAATAAATTCAGACTACATCACATACATTTTTCTAACTCCTTGGTAAGTAGCATAAGCACTTGTGTTACAGATATCAGAAACAACAGTGGTATTACAAATATATACTTAAATTCTCTATATTAACACCCAGACACAGAACAAATACAAATATTCATCACACGAATATTTGTCCTGGGTGGGAATCGAACCCACAACTCTTAGCGAATGGGGCACGATCACTACCAAATGCGCCATCGAGCCAGTCAAATGATTAGTTAGTCGTTCTGCACACGGCTCTTAAGTTGAAATTTATTAACTAAAGAAACTATCGTGTATTTTGTGATACATTTTTAGGTGATTAAAGTATTCTGTGTTTTTTTTGGATTCAAACTTTAGCCATACCAAATCTCATTGCAGTTGGATATGTAGTTTAGTCTTGAAAATCTAACAGAGAGACGGATAGTTACTCTGACACTGATATTGGTTGAGATAGTTTTATGGAAAGCCAAAAGTGAGGTGCGTTAAATATACATACATCATGCCCATAATCCCCGAGGGGTAGGCAGAATCAAAGAGGTAGCAGGCCCCTTTAACCATATTCAGCTAAAAACAAAACTGGGGTGGAAAATTGTGGAAAAGTAGTGACAAATGGCTGGCTTGTCGCCTACACAATCACATACCTAAATTCCGATATACCATTAGTCGCCTATTACGACAGGCAAGAACCACCTTTAGCACATTCTTTTTAAGTCCCATACCAACATGGGACAATAGGCTGGGTTAGATGGAAAATTGTGAAAATAAATAAATAAAATAGAATAATGTTTATTTGAGAATGTTTCAAATACCTATACCTATATGTTTCATCATTATCTGCCTAGTGTTATATCCGTTCCTAGACGGGGTTCAATTGGACCTCGTATAATCGTATATTCCTCTCCGATAATCCTCTATTTAGCGAATCTGGATATTACATTGAACGGACAGGATATCGGATAATGGTCATTGAGCAATAGTAATTCGAAAGCTTAGTTCTCTACGGTGAGAGTTTCCACCCGAGATATGTAGGTATTTATTATAACACGAATGTTTTTCTTAGGTGGGAATCGAACTCACAAGTCTTAGCGCATGGAGCAGGGTCACTACCGAATGCGCCATCGAGTCAGTCAAGTATTATACTTAGATTTTAAATATCCTGAAGTTTTATTTGCAAGGGTTAGAGTCAATTACCCTAATAAGGTACATGCCCTTAAAAATACATGCTTATGCTATAAAGAACCAGAAGTTATATCGGAGGCTTGAACCAGCTCCCCTCCTCAACTCACATACCACCACTCCTTCAATAAAACTGCCCCAACTTAAATTCGATCACTTTACCCACGAGCTTAACTGACCAAATCCATCCACTCTTTCAAAACGCGCAACAGCAACGCTCAACTCGCCCAGTAAAGTCCATCAACACGACCACAAACAACCGCACAACTTATAACTCCTTGTCGGAACGTGTTACTGATAAATTCACCCGACAAAATGCACATAGAAAACTAGTTTCGCTCTACAAAGATGCGTCAAAGCCTGATGCTGGTCTAAACAAGGCTTTTATAAATGTAACACAGCGGAACAATAAGCTGGACAAAGTTGCTGCAGCTCTGCTGGGGAGAGGGTGACCCACTAACCAAATAGGAAAAAGATAAAATTGATTTATCTGGGGCTTTGTTTTTCAAAGTGGAACAGGGCTGCTATGTTCCTATTGCAAAGGTAAAGTACAGCTCCATAGTAAATATAGACTACTATATTATATATTATGTATTTACTACTATATTTCCGCAACACTGTCGATAGATGCCGCCGTATGTATTTTAGATCGCGCACGCGAAATGTGTCTCCGGAACCATAATATAGACTAAGGTGTTTTTTTTAAATAGAACCATCTTCTAATACCGTGGTTTTTAATTTTACCACCTTCACCAGGCGGTTAATCAGTTTAACAGTGATAACACATTTTTTCAGTTTTGAGATTATGTGTTTGATACACAGATAGACAGGAATAGGAAATATAAACTGTTTATATATGCTTGAAATATATATGTATATTTAAAAAAAACATGATATTACTTTATATAGCAAACCCGCTAGTATGCACTTAAATTTCGGACTCGATTTTCATTTAAATATCTTAGCATAAAATTATGCATCATCATCTTCCTAGCGTTATGTCCCGTGCTTAGACGGGGTCCGCTTAGACCATGATCCAGGATTTAGCAAGTCTGGTAATTACATTGAAGCGACTGCCGATCTGACCTTCGTAACCCTAAGATAGGGGAACCAGACAATTTTTTGGATCATGGTTACAAATTCAAAGTTGTTTGAATTTGCAGGTTTCATCACGATGTTTTCCCTCACCGCCGAGCTAGTGGTATAAATATGTACATAGATTTTTTTTTTAAAAATCTAGAGGTACATGCCCGGGTTTGAACCCGCACTCCTCGGTTAAGAGGCGCGTGCCCTTACCATTGAGCTACCACCGCTCCGCATAAAATTATGCATAAAATCGCATTATTATCGCATAAAATGTGGGATTTTGCTGTTTTATTTGTTAAGACCAGAGAAGATACTGCATAGACCAAAGAAAGTTAATTTAGGACCTGACAACTGATTTCATATTCGGTGGGACGTCTGAATGATTTTTTATTATTATTAGTAAGTACTTCGACTTACGGTATAATACCGTATATGTAAGCTAAAATAATAAATTGGATGAACCAAAATAGATCAAAGATCACTCTTTTCGTTAAGTTACCCTTCACCAAATCTCATATTAAACTCTGTATACATATGAACCGCGAAACATTTGGAATAACATAGACAATAGTTATATTTAGAGGCGGCGTAAGGCGCGGGCGGTGTGGGCCACAACCCACGGCCTCGCGGTGCAAAGGACCTCGCGCCTCAAATTTTTTTTTCATTTATGTATAATTTAAATTTAAATTCAAATTCAAAATATCTTTATTTATATGGGCTTCTAGAAAGCACTTATAAATAGTCAATATATAAAAAAATTTACGATAAGAAATAATACTACCACCGGTTCGGAAGGTAGACTCTATCGAGAAGAATCCGGCATGAAACTCGATAGTTACTCTTTTAAATGCCAAATTTTACAAATTTGTAAACTCAATTAACCTACACTTAGACTAGATATCACTGCAATAATGTTTCCAAAAGTAATAAAAATGTTTTGTTTCCAAAAGTTTAATTTCAAGTGATGTTTTTAATATTTGTTTCTTCTTGGACCAGAGTGCCTAGCAAATATACCTTGCCCACATTAAGTTTAGGTTTTGCTCCGCCACTGGTTATATTCACAAAGTTGTTATAAAACAGTGCCTTATGATAAACCTAGAATGACTAGAATCGATACTAACGGGACTAAACGTGATATGCATTATGTAGGACATGAGAACTTATAAGTCCGCTTGTGACAAGCTTTAAGTACTCATGTTTTTAATAATGCATATTGCGTTTAGTCCCATTAGTGTTGATACTAGTGATAGTGCAAAGCAAAATATTAAAGTCATAAACCTAGAATGAATAGGGGTCACGATATAAGTATGGAATGAAATCTACTTTGCGCTTCTCTGCTTCGCGCAAAGTAACTGCCTCCTTCTGTCGCGTGCCTCGTCTTGCTTGATAGGTACCGTGGATGGGGGCGGATGCACGGAGTAGACACAGGTACCCGCTGAAAACCAGCGTCGTGGTCTGCCTGATATCAGGCAGTCTCTAGACACAGCTGAGCGGGCGCCGTTTTGGCATACATTTGTTATGTCTCTCGTGTTTCCATATTTTTCTTGTAGCTTGTGTTTTAATGTGTGTGGCGAATAAAGATTATCTATCTATCTATCTACTTTCGACCACGTTCTCAATCGTTCAGCTAATGGAATGAAATCTACCTTGTCATACGAAATATTACCAAGAACGTTTCTTATTAAGATTTCAAATTAAACAATCTTAGTTTTCTTTATGCGAAGATGGAATCATCTTCCTAGCGTTATGTCCCGTGCTTAGACGGGGTCCGCTTAGACCATGATCCAGGATTTAGCGAGTCTGGTAATTACATCGAAGCGACTGCCGATCTGACCTTCGCAACCCTAAGATAGGGGAACCAGACAATTTTTGGATCATGGTTACAAAATCAAAGTGGTTTGAATTTGCAGGTTTCATCACGATGTTTTTCCTCACCGTCGAGCTAGTGGTATAAATACGTACATAGATTTGAAAAATCCAGAGGTACATGCCCGGGTTTGAACCCGCACTCCTCGGTTAAGAGGCGCGTGTCCTTACCATTGAGCTACCACCGCTACTATGCGAAGATTGAATGTTGAACAATATTGAAAGAGAATATTGAAACAAACAACAAAGAATCTTCCACAATAATCTTGAATCAGATGATTCAGACAATACTTTGTTCGAAGAGTTATTGAATTTTTTACGTGAAAGCAAGTCTCAAACATTCTAGTTGTGTGTGTGTATGATATATACTTACTTTTGTCTCAATAACTTTTGTTTAAATCGAAATACATATTGCTTATTATATTATTCGCTTTAGAATAATGTAGGGTTTGTTGTTTATCCTTTGTGTTCAAATGTAAATAGGTATTTTTATTGCCCAAGACTTTATAGGTATGTAGGTACGCTATTAATAACGGTTTGGATAATAACCATTTAAAGTATTTTCACAAAAGCGTTGTCAATATTAAAATAAGCAAGGAATGAATTTAATATAGCTTCAAAGCTATATTAAGTTCAGCGAATATTCGTATTTCATTCTGTTCTACAAAAGAAAGGAAAATTAAAGTCTTTGTTTATGTTTCCTACAGTTATGCTATGACTACATTATTAAAGGTCATCCTTAGGTAGTAGGAAGTAGTTTTTCCTATTTACATTAGGTACATTCTTGAGCATAACTATAATCCGCACCAAATAGCATGTCAAAAACGGTCATTGACCCCTCCGCACCATGCAATCGGACTGTGCTAACGACCTTTGTACTTCAATTCCCGCGAGTGACCGGTCCGTGTTACCACCGTTGTGTGGCAACATTCAACATCTTGTGGTCAGACAGCTTTTAATTTTCATGCTCTGGTTAGAATATCAGGCTATAGTAAAGAGTTATGTTTCTATTTTCCATGTAAAACAACTCGATTTTTGGCTAACTGTGGTTTAAGGAGCTCATTATTCCTTGGACTCTGTCTAACCATTAGTGGATTGCATGATGATATTTACAAGTATGTATGTACTTATGTTTCGAACTGTTTCTAATTTCTAATTTCTAAAAAGCAGGATAAATATGTAAAAATTCATCAAACCTAAGTGGAACTTCAGCATTCTCAATGTGTACAATGAAACACAATTGTATTACTGTTGCATTTAGATTTGTGCAGCTATCTATAGTTGCATTTATAAAAGGAAGTTCTTAGGAAGAGAGCTTTACTCACACAGTCCCCATATTCGGAAATGGCCGCTGTAATCCTAGCCAAAGTCATGCTTCATAAGCGATCGCATAGTTTACCCCAAAGTCAGGACATTTGTAATCAGTTTGATACAGCACTACATCTCTTCACGAACGGACCCCCGCCCCTTCGCTCCAAACTCCTAACTACATCCCTGGCCCCCAGCACAATCAGCAACGACAAAGTTCCAAGTCCGCCTCCGTTTAATTTTGTCTCAAAGACGGAAAGGACTTCCAGTAATGATGAGATTTGAACAACTTTGTCGCCGTAAGGTTGGAATCAAACTTGGCTATACGGGATTATGTAAGTAATGCTGTTTGTCTAGCGACGCTTTGAAGATCAAAGTGTGTGCTGCGAAAAAGTAAATTGTTCAGGAAATTTCGGTGGACTGATTGCGGATGCCGGTGAAAGGGCTGGCGTTTAATGTTTGAGAAAATAAACGCTCAAATAGTCTGGAGTGGCTCGTCAATTTCCTAGCAATCAACTTAGAATACATATTTGCTGGAACTATGAATATGGCTTATCGATGCAGATTCTTAAATAAATCTCGAATATATATATTATAAAAAATGCGTAAGCGAACCGTACATGGTTATATTATGTTCCAATAGATTGTGCATGTTTACCATTTTGGGGATGAAACACGTCGTATGGTATAGTGGATATAGCCTGACCTCTCTGTCTTGGTTGGAGCGAAATCCTCCTCCTAGAATGATAGAGATAAAACAAATAAAATTTTCCATCTAATTTTAGATAAATGTTAAAATGATTATCTTACTCCTTGAACTGTGCCTATTCCTTCGCGATGGAACAAAGCGTGATGGCATGTGTGTATGAATGTATAACCATTATACAATAAAGAAGCTTCCAACTTCGGATTTTAATATTTTAGCCGTCACAGTACTTAATTTTTGCATATGCATTACGTACTAAGAGAAAAAGTTCTACGAAAAAATATTGAAACTCTTATTTAGTACGCCACGTCGCGTCGTATTAAAACAGTAAAACCATTGTCCATCGAAAATCAACGTTGAAAAAACGTCATACAAAATTCAAGCATTTCCGCGGTGGCTCTAACAAATATGTCAATTTGCATAACAAAAACCCATGTTTGGAAAATAAACTACCTACAGAATCTGATCTAATTTGACCCCTCGGCGTATAGCAGGGTATAGACACAGAGGGGTCGAGGGATATTGGTGTTGTGTTACATAGTTGATACGGGGAGATGTGACGTAACTACGAAATATGTCGGGATGGAAAGGGTTCTTATTAAAAGATATATGGGGGTAGATCGGATATGATACAGTGCGCTAAGTTGTACTGTGTACAAGTTTTCGGGAAACCTAATGTTAGCTTATTTATTGGAGCTTAGTGTTATGTTATTCCATAATTAATTATCATACATTGAAGGTCCCGTGTTTAAAACCATTTCATACATTTTGATAAATTCAGACACTGAAAAAATTACGTTATGTCGTTAAACCTTCTTTCAGCCGATGATAGATCTATATAATAATTTTATTTTAATACATTTAATTATTACTGATTTCTTTGGCCACACCTCCGCGGACTGCGAGCGTAATAGTATGTAGGTATGTATCGCAATGAATTAACGAATCTTAAAAAAGAAATAGACAAGTACAATTATTAATATTGAGAAGTATGTTCATGTATTAAGTTAGTTAAGGTTAAGTTAGTTACACGTGTAACAAGTGTAAGGGTATTAAAAGCTAACATCCAACAGATTTTTAGTTTATAGAAGGGAACAAGTTTAAATTATGCATTAAATCATTTTTAAGGAGTAAGGGCTATTGCAAGATTTAAGAATTTCTTAATGACAAGGATTTATGGTTAACTTCATGATGAAGTGTTCATCTGTGTTCAGTTATAAAATAAGTTAAGTAAAAGCATTATTGTAAAATAAGTAAAACCTCTTTTTGTTTATTGCCACACACGACATAATATTTGGAATGCCTAATAAAATGTTCACAGCAAGGCTGTATAGGCATTGATGTCATAGCGTAAGTTATATTGTAAAAAAATTACCAAATTACATTTCAATGGTACGCCGTGGTCTCCGCTGTATTATTTTAATTTATCCTCCCCGTCCGGCGTCAAACCTTATACATGGTCCTAGATACGAGCCGGATGCTATTTCAGAGGATCAACAGTGAGAACCAGCGAAATATCTACGATTGGAAATAATTTGAGATTATCGAGGGACGGCGTTGGGTGAAGACGAAGTTTGTTTTCCCGCCTTTTCAGAAAAACGCGCGAGTGAAAAACTATCGCTACTACGAAGTGGATATTTTATAATAATCATTTAATTTAGTTTTCCGTCAACCCAACACTCTCGGTAAAGTACATATATTCAGATATTTCGCATTAATTATAAGGTCAGTACCATAAAGTTACTACACCAATTTTGTTAAGATAAAACAGCGTACTTAATAATTGATTTTTACAAGTAATTACATCACAGATTCAACAATCATTCGCAAATTTTATTGATTGGAGGTCATTTACGTGCCTTATTTTGCGGTGATATAAAATCTAAGTTGAATCATTAATTCGTTCAGTGTGTTGTAAAGTCTTGTAAGTAAAAAGGATATTTTGCGAACTTGTCGTAAAATTAATAGTATTATTTTACATTTGTTATTAAGTAATAAATGAACCATTGTTATAAGTAGGTAGGTAATTCAGTGTGTGTACGTATTATTTAATTTTATATTATATATTGTTCATTTTTATTCTTTGTCACTGTGTTTATAAATATTTGTATATCTGCCGTGTAATCTATATTACAATAAGTTAGGTGGTTAGGAAGATGCGGAATAATAAAAATATAGCTTAATTATAATTATAGGGTAATAACCGTTTAGCTATATTTTTAATCATTTTATATAAATTCACTGAATCTAGGTTTCAGGTTTGAACGATCCTGCCTTCCAAAATGCCTAACAAGGGTGAGAAAGATAATCTTAAGGTTCGTGGTAGCTACAAGGGGCAGTTAGCGACATTCGCCGCGTACGTGAGTAAAATTAGCTCCGAAACTATGACGCAGAGTAACGCAGGTGAGTTGCAATTGCGCTTGATGAAAATGAGTTCCTTGTATGACCGCTACGATGAAATGCAGTTGGCCATTGAATGCGATACCGAGGATATGGCAGCGCAGCTCAAAGATCGAATGGATTTCGAATCTTTGTATTACAAAACAATGTCTGCAGCGCAGCAGTTATTGTCTGACTTTAATAAAAACTATGATAGGGATGAAAGTGATAAGTCGTCAAGTGCAGGTACCGTGAAGGGCAAAGGCCACAATAATATTAGGTTGCCTACAATTCATTTGCCTAAGTTCAATGGGTCTTATAACCACTGGTTAGAGTTTCACGATACATTTTCGAGTTTAATTCATCATAATGATGATATTGAGGTAATAAATAAGTTTCATTATCTTAGGGCGTCCCTTGAGGGTTCAGCCGCTGTATTAGTTAAGACAGTAGATTTTTCTAGTAGTAATTATTTAATTGCGTGGAACCTTCTTTGTGATCGCTTCGATAACAAAAGGATTCTTATACAGAATCATGTATCGGCGTTATTCAACATTCAACCGATTCACAAAGAGTGTTCTTCCGCTTTAAAGGGTCTTATTGATCAAGTAAATAAAAATCTAAATTCATTAGAGTCCCTAGGTGAACCTGTCAAAAATTGGGACACTTTATTAATATACATAATAACTCAGAAACTCGATTCTAAGACGTACCGTGAGTGGGAAGAACATAAAGGCAAGTTAAATAAAAATGAAACTACCACTTTTGAGTATTTTCAAACATTTTTGCGAAATCGCGCAGATATAGTTGAAAATTTAGAGTTTTCTCGCCATACTAGTAACGCGCATGGCGCAATTAGTATACCTCACCAAGCGCATAAGGTAAATACTAAACTAAGAACCATGGTGTCGATTCAATCGCCTTCAAAGGTATGTCCAAAGTGTGACGGTGATCACAAGCTTAATAATTGCACGCAATTTCTTTCATTATCGCCTGAAGAAAGGCTTAAGTTAGTACCTAATTATAAGTTATGTTTTAACTGTTTAGGTAGTGGTCACTTCTCTAACCACTGTAGGAAACCCGCCTGTAGAATCTGCAAACGCAGACATAATACACTACTCCATGTAGCAGATTATAAATCAAGGCAATCGGCAAAGAATCAATCATCATTAGACAAGCTGAAAGGTAATATAATGTCAACAATGCATACGCCAACTTCTGCTACGTCACACCATGCTGAAGTGTCTTTGACAGCGAACATGTCCACACATGATGAAACTAATAATACGGACATATTATTGTCAACCGCACTAGTTAAAGTTCGCGATTCAAGCGGCAAGGAGCGCATCGCTCGCGTTATTTTAGATAGCGGAAGTACCTCTTGCTTGGTTACTGAAAATTTATATAATAAGTTAAACCTACCTGCTATTAATGTTAACAAAACTGTAATGGGTATAAATAATTTTGCTTCTCAGATAAATAAGATGTGCAAGTTTGAGATAAAATCTATGGATAATAATTTCTCTACTAAGTTGCAATGTTTCGTTTTACCAACACTTACTGAAAACATTCCTAGTTATAAAATTGATTTATCTAGTTTGTACATCCCATCAAAGTACTGTTTGGCGGACCCTGAATTTCATGAGCCTGCAACCGTTGACATTATTCTAGGTGCTGGCGTCTTTTGGGACATTTTAGGGTCACAGCGGGTACAGCTAGGAAAAGGAAAGCCCATACTTTTTGAAACTAGGTTAGGTTGGGTTGTCTCTGGACCCATAAAGTGTAAATATTATAGTTATTCAAAAAATATCTGTAATTTCATTACAACTAATATGTGTAATGATAAAATAATAGGTCAGAATCATAAACGACTCTACAATTTATGATATTATTAATAATTTGCTTGAAACTCGAGCTGAAGTTTCTTTGAATATTACTGTAAATACTAGCGATCCTGATGACAGGATAATTAATTTGGAACGTTTTTAGTTTTAGCTACAACGTATTGCTGTATATATTTAAGGTTTGTAAAGTCTTGCCGAAGGTTTAGATTATCAACTATAATAATTCTATCAAATGACAAAATCAAGTCCGATGCTAACTTGTTAACTAAGCTAGTACAACAAGAGTCATTCTCAGAGTACATTACTTTTAATTTTATTACAGTCCACTTATCATATTATCACTAAAGTACTCTTTGAATTTGAGCATATTAATTTAATGCATGCAGGACCTCAGCAGCTTTTATATAGCATTAGAGAGACCTACTGGCCAATAGGAGGTCAACGTTTGGCTAAATCATGCTATCGAAAGTGTGTGCGATGTATTCGCTTAAAAGGTCGAACCGTTGCTCCCATAATGGGATCGCTTCTCAAGGATCGTGTCTCCCCCACTCACGGTGGCGTGTTCACCACCGTAGGTGTGGATTATGCCGGCCCATTGCAAGCTGCTGGCCGTCAGGGTAGAGGATGTCGATTAGTTAAGGTTTACATTTTAATTTTTGTTTGTTTTTGCACAAAAGCGGTTCACCTAGAACTTGTAGGTGACTTAAGTACAAACAACTATCTGCTAGCATTACGTCGATTTATTTCACGTCGTGGTAAACCTGTTCAAATCTACTCGGACAATGGCACTTCATTTGTTGGCGCTTATAATGAGCTTAATAAATTTCTCAAGCAAAGTTGCAACGTACTTGAGGAAGAGGTCGCTAAAGATGGGATTACTTTTAAATTCATTCCCGCATATTCACCGCACTTTGGTGGTCTTTGGGAGGCAGGTGTTCGTTCGACCAAATTTCATTTGCAAAGAGTGTTGGGCAATTGTCATCTTACGTATGAGGAGCTTAACTCTGCCTTAATCCAAGTCGAAGCTATCTTGAACTCAAGACCTCTTACTCCGATGTCAAACAACCCCGAGGACCTGATGCCGCTAACGCCGGGACATTTCCTGATCGGCCGTCCTCTCACCTCCATACCATCTAGCAACTACCTGGACAGCAACACTATTTACTTGAACAGATACCAGCGCATCGAACAACTCAGGCAACACTTCTGGGCTCGATGGCATAAAGAATATGTATCGGAGTTGCAACAACGCCACAAATGGAAGACCAACTCTTATTCACTGAAGCTCAACATGCTGGTTATTTTGAAAGATGATAATCTTCCCCCGCTGAAATGGAAGCTGGGAAGAATAGTCGCTGTCTACCCTGGCACTGATGGGATCAATCGCGTTGCTGATGTAAGGACTTCGAATGGAGTGGTGCGGCGATAATTTTCAAAAATTTGTCCTCTTCTCGAACCTGATTCGGGGGTTGAAAGCAGTGCTTTCAACGCGCGGGGGCATGTTCAGTTATAAAATAAGTTAAGTAAAAGCATTATTGTAAAATAAGTAAAACCTCTTTTTGTTTATTGCCACACACGGCATAATATTTGGAATGCCTAATAAAATGTTCACAGCAAGGCTGTATAGGCATTGATGTCATAGCGTAAGTTATATTGTAAAAAAATTACCAAATTACATTTCAATGGTACGCCGTGGTCTCCGCTGTATTATTTTAATTAATCCTCCCCGTCATACTTTATACAATCTGCAGTGATATCTACATAGTCTAAGTGTAGATTAGGTTTACAAAATTGTATAATTAGCATTTAAAAGAGTAACCTTCCGATCCGGTAGTATTATTTGTTCTTTATTGCTTTTGTATATTGACTATTTATATGTGCTTTCTCAAAGTCTATCTACATAAAGGTATTATGCATTTGAATTTGAATCATGATAACGCTCGAACAAGAAAGCCAGTGCATCTAACAGATACCCTCTGCGATCCACAGGTGATTCCAGTTGGCGTAATGCCATCCAATGAGTGAATAGGTACCTCCAGTATCTGTGACGGTCACAATTTAGTGTATACGTCGTGTTTTGTTGGACTGCCATCTGGTGAGAAGGTGGAGAAATTCAGATAATAGTAGCTCAAGACTTTATAGGTGAACAGCGATCGCAACTCTGCCACCGTGGAATTCCGTCTGTGGAATAGACTAACGTATTTTATGTGGGATCTATTTTTAAAGGCTAAAATGTAGCCAAGGACATATCCTTTTATAAAGTAAAAACTCTGGGTGTGCCAGTTTCATTGCAATTGGTCTATTGGATAAGTATTAAATGTGATAAAAAGACGTCTAGACTGACAGTTAGTTCGCATTTATAATTTAAGTAAGAAAGCTTTTGCCAATGGCTTTGAAATGTAGATTTCATCAATCTGAATTAAGACAGAAACATTTATTGGACGCATAATTATCAAAACATACACAGGAAGACAAATATAACAACATTTAGACAAAAATAGTACAAAAAAAAAGTAAAATCAACAAACAAAGAGCCACAGATTGGCGCCAATTGTGTCCCTCAGGATCCCGCTCCTGCGGCATCATGCTAACGCCGCAGGAGCGCTGGTATGCTGGCGGGACCCAGATCATCTTACACACATACATACCATCACGACCGCTTCACTAACTAACTAAACTTCACACCACTTTACTAGAAGGGATGAATAGAGTTATGGTCATAACCACATTAATCGTCTAGAATTATATTATCTTTCATCTAGCCAGATAAAGTCATGCATAGAAACTGGTATTATCCATCTAACCCAGCCCAGTTTTGTTTTTGGCTGAATGTGGTTAAAGGGGCCTACTACCCCTTTGACTCTGCCTACCCCTTCGGGAATTATGGGCGTGATATTATGTATGTATGTATCTACGAAATTGCACTTGATTGTATTAATAGATAAATAAGCAAGTGAGATTCCCCGTACGTGCTCCAAACACGTCTATGAAAAAGGGGAACATTTTCCTGGATCACATCCTGAGGGATATTACTTTGTCAAAGTAGATGCCATCATCGCCGTGTTTAGATGGAAGATTGTATACGGTGATAGAATGTAGGTAATCGAATTGTGTGGTTTTACGGCTGAATCTATAAAAAACTTCCTACTTAACTTCGAAATGTGTTGAAGTTGAACCTACACCGCATGCTATTTGAGAATAATTAAAAAGTGCCGTCATTAGAAAATTAACCAACTGTGTTTTTTGCCTGGCAAGTCCTAAAAGGCGACTAATGGTAAATCTGGTTTAAGCGTGTGATTCTGTAGGCGACGAACTAGCCAGTTGTCACTAATTTTTCCCAGTTTTTCATGTAACCCAGCCCCAGTTTTTATTTTTTGGTGAATGTTGCTAAAGCGGGCTAGCTGGCCTTTTGACCCTGCCTACCCCTTCAGGGATTACGGGTGTAATGTTTTTTTTATTTTTTTTGGCAAATTATATAATTCTGCGTCATAGCGTCATTTTTGATTAACTGAAAATCAACTAAATTTTGACACACAGATTGTTGGTAAGTTGGGTAACTGGCGCTTATATAAAAGGTATAACATATCAAAAAGGTTTGTTGCTATGGAAGTATGTTCCAAAGAAAAAAAAAACAGAAAAATAGCAGATAATTACAAGATGACAAAAACAAAAACATATCTACAGACCGGTATAGGGTATAAAGAAATGTGTTGTCTACAATTGATTATAGCCAATAAGACCCGCCTGTGTACATCTAAAACTAATCTAGAAAACCTATTTGGATTAACGAGTGTTATTAGTTTCTGAAAGAAAAAACTAGCTATACGAGTATTTGAACGGCCATTATCCTTTTAACCACCATTATTATTATGTTGCTCAGATATCTATTCGATAATAATACTGCAAATACGAGCTTTCATTAAACTAAAGACTGGCTCGATGGCGCATTCGGTAATGACCCTGCCCCATGTGCCAAGAGTTGTGGGTTTGATCCCCACCCAGGACAAACATTCGTGTGATTAATACTTGTGTTTGTTCTGTATCTGGGTGTTAATATCTAATATTTAAGTATATATTTGTAATACCACTGTTGAATCTGATATCCGTAACACAAGTGCTTAAGCTACTTAGCTCGGAGTCAGATCAATGTATGTGATATTGTGGGATATTTAACAAAAAAACAACAACAAATTCCCAAACAAAGCTTGTCATTGTGCTACGGATACTAGGTGAACGGATAGACATACTTAAATACGTTTACAAATATCCATGACTCGAGTACAAATATCCATGTTCATCACACGAAACGTTTGCGCCTGGCGGGATTTGAACCCGCGACCCTTGGTTCCGAAGCCAGGTTCTCTGACCACTCGACCAAAGGGCCTGACGAAATTTATTTAAATGTAGTCATCAACACATACATTTCACATAACATACAGTTCGTACATAAATCAAATAGTCGACTCCGTTATCTCTCTAAAGTTGTATGAAAAAGCTATTCAGCGTGAGAATAGAAGTGGCGCTGTGAAATTGTGTGGAACTACTACATCCATGCGAACGTATGGCGAAAATAGACTTGTGTGCTTGGAAACCGAGGAGGATTTGTTTCCTGGACTTACGAGGTGGCAGTATCATACATCTCGTTAAGTCGTATGCATAAATCTTTCACCAACGAGGATATAACCTATAGAGTAGTAATATGGTCAATAAAATACCGTACAGTAGTTTGTCACTGACAAAATGTCCACTGATGTTCAAACGAAACGGAAATAATCCTTCAACCGTCTTCCAATAAATTCGTCAGCTTGATCATTAAAAAAAAACATCTCATAATAATAGCCAGGACTGTACTGAGTATAAGTATGATAGTTATATTATCAGTTTTGACTTTGCACAAACGGAGGCAAAACTTAATAGGTATATCGTAATATGATATTTTCTCAAAAGACGCTGACCTACGTTATTATAGCTGTAGTTTATAAAAAAACAAGACGGCTTCACAACATTTACAAAGTTAACTTCAAAAGAAAAAGCTATGACTGACATGTAATTTTCGTTAGCATATCTAATCTTTTTGATAGCTTATTTTCCTCTACCTGAAGGTTGTCTGGAAGAGATTGCTTCTAGCGATAAGACCCCCTAAATTGTATTGTATTTGTTTGTATCCTTATTTCTGCATCTGTTTCTCGTGCAATAAAGAATATATCTATCTATCTATATCTATCTAATATCGTCTCGCCTCAATTTTTTTTCATTTCGATACATAATGATTTTTATCCATATTTCATTTTATCTGTGTGTTATTTATATTTCCCAATAATATTAGTACATTTGCGTTCAGGAATATTGAGTTTTCTTTCGACATTTTTATTTTCTATGTATCTTTTAGGTTTTTTTTCTTTTGTTAATCTATTTTTGAACTAAAATAAACCTTTTCCCGTTTTACTAAAAACTTTTCCAAGCAAACGAATGTCGTCCATCATTTCAGTGTAAGTCCATCATTAAAGGAATTTCCCTCCTAGATTTAAATCCGATTTTACCGCACTGAATGAACGACGCCAGCAAATTAGTTCCAATTAGTTCCAGAACAGGGTTTAATTCTTTACTCGATTTAGGTTTTACTCCAAACCAGTCTGTACGTAATATTTTCATAAACTAAGGAAATAAAACACACTAATTGTGTAAAGAAATTTAACACACCTACTGTGTTTTTGAAAACGATTCATATTATTTTCCTTTCAATTGTCTCTACTAATACTATAAAGAGGAAATGCTTTGTTTGTTTGCGTTGAATAGGCTCCAAAACTACTCAACCAATTTCAAAAATTCTTTCACTGATGGAAAGCTACTTTATCAGCCAGTAATATAGGCTATGTTCTATTCATCAATTCCCACGGGAACGGGAACTACGCCTCTGAAACCGCGGGGCGCTGCGCATATTTTAATATACTGGTAATTTGATTCAAACATATTAATCGCCGACATTGCACTTAGTAAATAGTAGTAAAGCTTTTTACCCAGAAACATTTCCTTATCTATTAGTTTATTTAAATCCAATATCAATATCTTGTCTAAGAAACGGTATAGACATATAATGTAAAACAAAAAAGGTGGAATATATTAATAGTCGAAACAACATTATTATATTACTTAAAAATCTACTTTACTATTGAAATTAACATACACATGCATAACATCACGCCATAATTACCGAAGTGGTAGGCAGAGTCAAAGGGGCAGCAGGCCCCTTTAACCACATTCAGCCGAAAACAAAACTGGGCTGGGTTAGGTGGAAAATAGTGAAAAAGTAGTGACAAGTGGCTAGCTCGTAGCCTACACACAATCACATATCCCATTAGTAACCTTTTACGACATGCTAGACAAGAAACACAGTTGGAAAATTATTTTAAGTTCCAGACTCACATGGGCAACATCGACATTAAACTGCGTCATAATAACAAAGAACACTTAATAGTCTTTTTATCGAAGCTCTGTGTCGACGATAATTATTATGCAGATTTGTGAATTTTCCTCTGAATCAGAATTTTAATCTCCATTTTAATGATGGAAGAAATGGTCTGCTTTATTGAGAACTATAAATGTAGTTGATTGAAACAGACATTTATAATATTTTTTTTCATTGGCTTATCAATTATTTTCGATTTATAAAGAACTTTAATGTTTCGTCATCCATTCAATCTACATGTCCGAACAATCACGATAAATGTTAAAAAAGACCTAATAAAATATTAGCTTAACAATCAATTATCTTAATGCACTCTTCTATAGAATATTTGTAACTTTTGCTCTGAAATGCAATACGAATGTAGGCACCGCATAGCCGGTAGGGGGCGCATTGCTTGCGGACGCGGGGAATCGACCCCTTGTGTGGAAATACCTATTTTCGTGCTCTAATATTCAGGTTACGAACGGGTACATCAAATACACGCTGAGTGTATATAAGTTCTTTATGTATTTGGAATGAAAATTATCATTCAGTATACATTCCATATAATTTATGACATAACAAGTTTAAAACTATATATATATACATTTACGTATTGATGGTAATACTTTTTTTGCTGTTTAAATTGACTATTTATAAGTGTTTTTTTCAAGTCTATTTTGAATTTAAATTTAGTTAAACGTAAAATATACAGGTTTTATACTGATTGTAAACTAAATATGTAGGTACCTAATTAACGTTTTATTGTGAGAATTATTGATAAATAAGTAAGTATATAAAAATGTTCTTTATCGTAAATTAGCTACATTTGTTAACAGTATAAATCATTTTATAATTAAAGTGTCAATTACGTTAGATAGTACAATCGCTCTGTTGAAATGTACATTGTCGTAATCGACTTGATAATTAATATCAGTTAAATAATTTAGCTAGTCACATTATTTATGGTATTATACTTTCGCTCTCCGATAAAATGTTCGCTAGCTTTTATTTAGGTAAGCTCGTATATATAGGTCTGCAAGGAATCTGGCCCTTGTCGAGTGAAAAAAATATTCAAGACTACGAACGGTCAAGCTAATAGGTACCCAGGTCGTTGTTTTCTTTTATGAGGACTAAGAACGTATTGACAGGAAAAAGGTTTTGGACATCCACAAACCTCATTTGGCCACTGTCATTGAAAACACATATAATAATATAGTCTATATTTATAGCCCACATTATGTTAGAAACCGTATAATAACAAATAATAAATTGAGTATATGTAGATGTTCATGGTCAAAACAATATCGGATTTTATATCGAAAATTTATATATTGCTTATTTTATTTCACTCAAATGTACTTGTAATTAAGAATGATTTTAAACCAACTGCCTATTCAATATTTGCAAATATTCACATGTAATGATTTCTATAATTATTTTGTCTATAAAATCCTCGGTAACAATACACTTTGACGTACTTTAATAATTAATTCAGTATATTAAGCTAATTATCCGTTTGTGTGGTCGATATGCTTTACGCAATCAGCGGCAATTAGTCGCGACTGACCACAGCCGGTCGGCGTGGTCGCTCGCTGGATTGTCATCGGCGACCCAATTAGCGATAGCATTCGTACATATTGATGGCAACGATCTATTTTCGTTTAGCAAGCTGAATTTAGATTTTCAATCTTATTATATGTTAATGCAGCGCTGTTTCCAATTATTAGTTAAAAACTAGGCTATTATCACTTGGACTCATTGATCGGCGTTGTTTCTTGTTGGCTTTACATTGGTCATCATTACGATTACAATAAGCGATGGATTTCCTATACCTATATTGACCTAAATAAATCTAAAATTATTTATTTATTTTTTTAGGACAACTAACGAGACAAACACAGATACAGATCACTTATAGTAAAACACAATTTGGCCTTAAAGCTAAGTGCCGTCTTAATTAAAGGTTGCCAAGGCATGCAAACATGGACTGCAAATAAATTGACTTACATACTAGATATGGTATATTATTCTTTAATCTATATATTATTATTAAATGTTATTTTTTTTACTATGGGTCTATCACTTGGATAATACAACTCGTGTTATTACAAACTAAAACATATCCATGTATTTAACCTATTTTTAATTAATAAAAACCGTAGAGCTTGTATGAAAAGGATCATGAATGTTGAAGAGGCGAGTGAGGTGTGTAAGGATCGTGGCCTTATGGCGTTCGTATCTCTCTGCCTGCCCCGCTAGGGAAGTGGCGTGAAGTTTAGTTAGTTTATTTCTAGTTACCACTTAGACAGTTTGAAAGTCTGACTAAGGAAATGTAATCATATTTATCACTTTTATCGACTTGGCACGTGTTTATTTCAGAATCAACTTGGTTAGTATCATTATATCCAAGCGTTTTAAATTTTTTTTACAACAAATACTAAATCACATATTCAGGTACCCACAAGTAAACATAAATAATTTGATTGCAATATCTGCCAGATTTTCCTTTATTAAGTGAGTAAATTAGCAGTTCCTTATCCGTTTTTGTATGGATAAATTTTACGCAATCACCGGCTATTAGTCGGAACTGACCACAACCGGTCGGCGTGGTCATGCACTAGATTGCCATCAGCGACTCATTATCGGCATCCGTATTGATTAGAAAAGCTTACGTAAGATTACGGAAATTATAATGTCGTTAACATTTATCGTTAATATTATTGAGTGTAATTAATATAATTAGCCGCTTTCTTTTCCTTCACAAAACAACAGTAAACTATTTAGTCCTCAGAATAACAGAAGCGCGAACTTGACATTAACATTAATTGCATTGTATTCATTATATAAATTATAAACTAAAATTAGTGTAATGAATACATTAGCAGCTCATTATCCGTTTTTGTGGTTGATTCGCTTTACGCAATCAGCGGCAATTAGTCGCGACTGACCACAGCCGGTCGGCGTGGTCGCTCGCTGGATTATCATCGGTGACCTAATTAGCGACGGCATTCGTATTTATTGATGAGAGTAGCTTTCATGAGAATACAGAAATTATAATTTCGTTAAAATTAAGTAATACATAGTACCACGTCCGCAATCCTCGAAGGCATTGGTGGAGTCTAAGAAGCAGAGCTAACCTAATATATTTTAAAAGAAAATTTGAATAGGTATATTGGGTTAGATGGAAAACTGCAAAAAATTTGTGACAAGGCTATCCATAAAGTACGTCCAGGTAAAGGGGGAGGGGTGTCTACGAAATGTGTCATGGTGCAACAAGGGGTGGTCCTTACTTTCGTGATATCACATTTAAAGATCTACTATATTAATTTTTAGATGTAATAAAAAAACTTTCAATCGAATTGAGAACCTCCTCCTTTTTTTGAAGTCGGTTAAAAATTGCAAAACACGTGACTACAGGGAACACTAGGGAGGGGGAATCTCAGAATAGTGACGAACTGTGACAAGGGGGGTGGGAAATGGGGCCTCAAAAATCATGAAATTTGTCACGTAGATACTTTAGGGATGGCCCCCAAGTGGCTAGATTGTCATCTATGCAATCACGAACTTAAAAGCAAATACTCCATTAGTCACTTTTCACGACATGCTAGGTAAGGATTAAGCGCAGTTGTTATATACTTATTTTTTAAGTCACAGACCAGCATGGCAGCATTTACAATATTTGAATATTTGAATGTCTTTTTTTTTTAGTAACAGTTATGGTTGGTCTATCAACTTATTGGCAAATTCTGCAGTCCACCTTAGACACGTTAGACATAATATGTCTACTCAGAGGCGGTGTAAGGCGTGAGCGGTGTGGGCCACCGCCCACGGCCTCGCAGTGAAAAGGGCCTCACGTCTCACAGATGAAAATAGATTTGAAAAAGTATGGAAAATCCAAAAGTAATACATAAGTGGGCGCGCGGGGAGGGAATTCCACTGGTAGGTGCTATTGATATAGGATGATTTATTTGATCTATTTGATGATAATCAAATTTGCACACCGTGTGCAGTTTGATCCAACTTGAAAGATAGGATAGCTTAGGTACATCTCAATTTATTTACTGTTGGACGGATCGAAGTTCGCCGGATCAGCTAGTTATTAAATATAGCATTTATGACTACTTCTCAAATATTGAACCAACCAACTATCCATCATTATCAAATCATCCATCACCTCATCTAAGCAACACTTGTTTGAACTAATGATTTTTTATCTCACTCCCACACCCGCAAGTGATAAATGATCATGTCTCATGTTTTATTTATACTTAAGTTATTTTTCTTATTCAACGCAAGAAGTGTATATATTCTCGCTGACATTTCAGTGGTCCTGGGCGTCGTGTATTTTATTTTTTCTGCGTCGAGAGAGAATTTTTCGAGATTTTTATGACAGTGGCCAATGTCTTCAAGTACCAAGTTTTCGTATCATGTTGTGTAAGCCTAGTTCCATTGGGGGATAAAACCTGTCCTTTGTGAGAATAAATGTAGGTCCCAACTAGATAATGGACTAGAGGAACTAAGTACTATTACTTACTATATACTTGTAATATATTAGGGCACATAACGGGCTATGATATTGGTAACCACCCTGGGGGATATAATATCTACTATGTTTGTTGTTGTGGTGTTTTTCTTCCTGAGAGCTTTTGGTAGCACAATGGTAAAGACGCACGCCTCAAATGCGATAGGTATTGGTTCAATCCTGTATCTCTGTATTGATTATTGCACGATTTATACCAATTGCTCGGTAGTGAAGAAACATATCATGGGGAGATATGCATATTCATATAATTACAACTGCTTACTGAAATCTTAATATATATAAATTACGCGTCACGTTGTTTGTCCGTAATGGCCTCCGAAGCAACTTAACCGATTTTAATCAAATTTGCACACCGTGTGCAGTTTAATCCAACTTGAAAGATAGGATAGCTTACATCTTAATTTATTTAACCCGATTATGTGTCATTTACTGATAGGCGGAATCAAGTTTGCTGGGTCCGAATAAGCCTACATTCTGTGATACTTAGTTTGATATATTTTACCACATCAGATTCATTGTCAAAAGGCTTTTTCAAATAAACCGTTAAAACATCGTGATTGATGACAGCGAAATTCTTTTAGTAAGTCAGGCTTTATCGCGTGCCCATATCAGTAATATAATAAGGAAAATACTTTACATCTCTGAAAACACGATAAACTATACTTCATAACTCTATTTTTTTTTATCCAACAACATCACATATTATTATATTGATCTAACTCCTAAGTAAACAGCTTAAGCACTTGTGTTACAAATATCAAAATTAACAGTGGTTTTACAAATATAAACTTAAATATTGGGTATTAACACCCAGACACAGAACAAACACAAGTATTCATCATACGAAAGTTTGTCCTGGGTGGGGATTGAACCAACAATTCTTAGCGTATGGGGCAGGGTCACTACCGAATGCGCCATCGAGCCATCCAAATTTATTTAGTTAAAAGTTATTTTAACAAACAAACACTTTGATTTCATTTATTTGTATAGACGTTTAGACAGCAACAAATTTACCTGCGCACAATTCGGCTTCGACCCAATCACCTGAATCCAATAAAAGCTTTTCACGCGCATAAAGTCGTTGCTTTTAAAATAAAAACCCGTCAAGTAGCACACGCTGAATGCGTGAAGGGTTCCGTACGAATAATGTTCACAAGTTGAAAAAAAAATCGAACTAAATGAAGATAAATTCCTTAGTATTCGGCGCAGGTTAGCTCATCAGATTCACATGTTATTATACATACTGTCACTCCTTTTTCCTAAGGGGGTAGGCAGAGAACACATCCTTCCATTTGCTATGTCACACATCTTTTGCTTCTTCTAATGGGATTTTAAAATGATATATGATCGTAAACGGAGGTTTACTATGTATTCTGAATTTTTGTTTAACTAACTAGGTATTATATTACCTTACGGAACAATAGTATGTAGTATATCAGAACTATGGTTAGTATGGTTTACCTTTTACTTATAATAATACGCGGCTGAATCTTTAACGAACATGACTGCATGACTTGGTATAAATATTAATTTAATCTGTAAATTTTAATTTGTTACTCAATCTGGCATTGCAAAGAGTAACTACCGAGTTTCTTGCCGGTTTCTAGTCGGTAGATGCGACATTCTGAACCGGTGGTAGATTCAAATTGTTCTATATTGTATCTATTATTTGACGATTTACAAGTGCTTTTTTAAGGCCTACTTAAATAAAGATATTTTGAGTTTGAGTTTGTGTTTGAACGCACGGTTGATTTTTATGTACTCTAATGTACATAGGATACATTATGTCATAACGTTCGGTAAAGTTGGCCTGGAGGCATGGGGTTAAGAAGGGGTTCTGAATAGAATTACACAAATTTGAAACACTAAAATCCGTTAAACATTTTGGCACGGAACACTAAAAACGGGAAAAGCATAGACAATTTGAAAAATAAACAACCCACCCGCTCCACAGCGTTTTGTTTAGAAAGCTTATTTGAACAAAATGCACGTATGAGCTTTTGTAAGTTTTTGATAAAGCTCGAATAGGTAGAAATTCTAGTCTAGTCTAGTTGAACGCTGGAAATTATATTTGGCTGTGTCGTTGTAGGTAAATTCCACTTTACATAATACCTATTCTGCCAAGTGCAGGGAGAAACACGTATGCATTGTACTGGTACGCAGGTTAAGAGAACAGTTTTCTATAATCGCAATATTCCGTTTTTTTATTAGCATAGTAATAAAAAAATATTCATTTCTTGTATGGTGGCTGCCTTGGATTTTTCAACTATTGTTTAAAATACACTAAGTATTTAAGCCGCCATTAATCTCTGAAGAGGTACGCAAATCCGAGTAGTAGGCTTCATAACATTTTTTATCAAAAAACAAAGAACTAATATAGGATGTAATTTGTGAAAAAGTGACAAGTGGCTGGCTCGTCACCTAGATGACCACAATACCCAAATCACAATTAATTACCTTTTGCGACGTTCTAGGCAAGGAACATAACTGGTAATTTTTTTTAAGTATTAGACCGACATAGGCACAACCAACATCCTACTAATTATAATTAAAGTTTGTATGTATGGATAGATGTTTGCTACTCTTTCACAAAAAAAAACTTCCGAATGGATTTTAATTAAACTTTAGAATAATATAGCTCATACACCCAAATAACATAAAGGCTATGTTTCATCGATGTACCACGCGAGCGAAGCCGAGGGCAGAAGCTAGTATTTTATATAATCATCCAGAACGATGATTGGTCGTGATTATTTGTATTTGTAGTGTCATTGACAGATGTGCGGCGAGACAATATTCTTCGAACCTGGACTGAACCTCATACCAGTACCAGCACCATGAGCAAAAAACGCAATTTCACAAATTCCGAATCCAACGGTTACCTCGTCTTCGCGAGCGCGAAACAAATTTATCCCCGCTTACGTCACAAAATAACACCAAAGAATCGCTATTATTTTTTAATGGACGCCGGGTTCTGTCAAGATTTTTATATTCCCGTAACGAGCAGTCTTTCAGGGGGAAAATTACGGAAGGTCTTTTCATACCTCTTGTTTACGTCTGGGCTCGGGGGAACGTTCGAAAATGCTCACTTATTGCGCTGGATAATATTATTTTAGGTGTAAATTGTCCCAAGTCATCCGTAGCTCGGGGCTTGTCATTCGGGACCCACTTCGCATTCAATTATTTATTTTACACTTTTATTCTAAGTGGTGACTTGTTTAGAATATAGATATTGGTCTCTTGGTAGAAAAACGTAATAACCATGTCTGGGCTGTTTAGAATTTTTTATTGTAATAGGCTCTTCTTGTGTTGCTACCTTAATCTTTCATTTTAGGGTTCAATTCGTCAAAAATCTAAATTTTTTAGGTTTATCAAGTATGGAAGATTTTTACTACCAACATTTCGCGTTGCATTATAGCTGGAAATAATACAAATCGAAATATGTATTATGTAGTGATGACAATCAGTATTTACAGTTTGAAGTTTCAATCGTGTTGTAACAGTCATTGTAATTCGGCTGGCTCAATGGCGCATTCGGTCGTGACCCTGCTCCATGCGCCAAGAGTTAGTGAGTTTGATCCCCACCCAGGACAAACAATTGTGTGATGAATACTTGTGTTTGTTCTGTGTCTGGGTGTTAATATCCAATATTTAAGTATATATTTGTAATACCACTGTTGATTCTGATATCCGTAACACAAGTGCTTACCTCGGAGTCAGATGTGACCTTATGTGTATTTTGTACTTTATCAAGTAAGCTAAGACTTACAAGCCTAAGACTGATTCCCAAACAAATGAAGTTAACAAGGATTTGTCAACTCACTGATTTTACAGCAAAAACTCTCTTTGCTACATCACCCGTGCTGACGTAAAATATATCTACTGCAAATTTACTGTAATAGCTAAATCGATGTTCACCTAAACACAAACGCTATTTAGTACCTTCAAAGCTTGGAGATCATAACTTAAAGTAAAAAGGCCCATGGGATAAAATCACCCTGTTTATCGTGGCAGTAAAATTCACAAACCCGTAAGAGTTGCTAAGTAATAAAGTCATCTTCCCAACATAATATTTTTAAGGCCTCTGTTTTTAAAAGCTTAGATAAAATAGAATTTATAGGGCTTTTTAGCTGCCAATTAAACGTTTCCCTGAGGAAGATTAGCAGGAAAGGTACTTACTACTTAAAAGCAGTTTTATCTGAAACCAAGTGACTATCCTCATTTACCATAAAATTTTATCAGCTACCTGCCGTAATCTTCTTGCCTTTATGCATTTCTATTCACCATAATTATTATAATCATGGATGGAATTCTAGTTATTACAACGATTGTCATCTAATTTAAGATTCTTACATACTTAAATATGTTTATAAACATCCATGACTCGAGTACAAATGTCCATGTTCATCACACGAAAAACTTGCCCCTAGCGGGATCGAACCAACGGGGCAGACATTATTATTTTTAAGTTAACATGATTTTTTTATGAGTTCAAGGACCATAAAAATATTCTCAATGTATACACAAACGTATTGTTAAGTCCATCACAGTTAAACTGTTGAAGCTATTATAATTATTTTCTACTTGCAAACTTTAGGTACCACAAGTATTGCTTACTTTAATCCATAATAATCATGTATATTCCATGTAAATTTTTACTTGCGGGGTTTCGCAAGATTTTGACAAGCTCGGCGCATTCGGTAGTGACCCTGCCCCATGCACCAAGAGTTGTGGGTTCGATCCCCACCCAGGACAAATATTCGTATGATGAATACTTGTGTCTGTTCTGTGTCTGGGTGTTAATAACTAATATTTAAGTATATATTTGTAATACCACTGTTGTTTCTGATATCCGTAACACAAGTGCTTTTAAGCTACTTACCTTGAAATCAGATCAATGTATGTGATGTAGTCTGATATTTATATTTATTTATATTTACATTTATTTATTCAATTTGTGTCTTTTACGACCACAGTAACCATCCCTTACAAGAAATTCTGAGAGCCTCAACAGTCATCAAAAACTCTATGAAGATAGAATTTTTCAAAACATTCAAAGATTTTTTTTACGAAGAATTATACAATAAGTTTTTCAATACAACAGACGATAATATCCAATATCTCTTTGTTATTTCTGAAACCTGAAACTTACTCACTTTGAAAGTACAATAAAGATATTTCATTCTTCGATTTTGAAGGTGAATCAAAGCAATATTTTTTACTTTCATCAAAAAGTATTCTACCCCTCAGAAACTTTTATGCGAAATCTATAAACGCGATGTCGTATAAAAATGAAAAAAAAAAAGTTTTTCGTCAGCTTTATAAAATATGTACATATTTTGGAAGTTCACAATAAAGCTTTTCATAATCTCCTTCAATCCAATATGCATTCTGGCGAATATTTTCCTCCTACGCCGAAGCAAACAAATTTGAACCGCAACGACTCCTATTTATGGTCTACGTTTGTTCTGTGACAATAGTTGGTTGACTAGTGCTGGAGTAGTTACCGGTTTTTTCGCCTTTTGGGTCCCGGAATTTCGTTCCGGAATTTACATTCTTGGAGCTAGTGTGAACACATTGAATCATAACTGCAATACATCTAGAAGTACTTTGATAGTTACAAATGAATAAGTACTTTGCAAAGTACACAGGAGTACTTTATTTTAGTATCTACATCAAACGAATTATCCTAGGTATAATATGTAGTATTCTCAACAGAGTTCTAAATTCTGATTCCTTATTTGAAAACCTAGTTTTATTTCAATTAATACCAGTTTTATAAAACTAAAAATGGGTAATGATAAAATATATCAACGAATCTTTAATTAAAACTAACGTTTACTTGCTTTAAATTTCAGCCAAAAAATACCGGTTATTTTTCAGTTTACTTTAATATTAAAAAGCTGTTTGTTAACCTGCACTGGATGCCGCAATCCATAATAATGGTTCAACATTTTGTGCCAGCTTTAACTATATGTAGATTAAAATTGAAATATCGTCACAGGCAGTTACATTTGTTTTATTGCTTGGTATATCATATAACGAAGTCATACACAAATCCCATGAAGAAATACTACATTTTATTAAATAAACATTTTACCACGATAAGCTCTATTTTGACTAAATGATCGTTTCTAAAAGAAACCGATTTCATAAAAAACAACCGGTACCAACAAATGTCACGTCAAAACACTGCTGCCAATATTAGGAATGGAATCTTCCAAGGAGTGACGTTCAATAAATGAAATCGGAACAATAAGTGACGCCTACAAGAGAGGCAGGCTTACCCGGGATCCCGAGACATTTGATGGATGAGTTTTATAATAAGAAAACCGGTAATGTAGATATATCGGTAATGTGCTTTGTGGGGGAAATGCTGGCTTCAGTTTTGGGTCAAGCGATGATGTAAACTGGGACAGGCTTGCTTCAAAAAATCACATAAATTGTTTTAACTCTTACAGAAATAGTTTCTTCTCCAAGAACATGTATTTTAATACTAAAAGTAGAATTATCTCCTCCAAACTAGTTGTTGTGTGATCGGAAACATAATATCGATTAATTGTCTTGGTCTTTTGTATTTTTAGTAGTGAGAATAACTTCGGCAGAATGTTTAGAAATATATGGCGTTACGTCAACAATCCGATCAATTTCATCTGTTGACGCGTTTATTGAACTCCAATCTTGCCTGTTTTGTAGTAGACAGACGTTTATAGGCAAAGGCACAGTTTATTTAAGAAACAGAAGTTACTCTTATCGATAGGTAAAATCTTGTTTACGAACTCAGCAGAATTTAATTACTGCTTTTTAGCAGTAGATGTTCTTGAAGGTGTGTGAATAGGGCCGGATGTAATGAGCGTGTTCTTAAGTATTTTATCAAAATGCAAATCTAATTAATCATTGTCATTATAAATCTTGAGCGGAAAAAAGGTTAAAACGGAATATAAAGCTTAAGTTGTTTTTATGTACTGAGCATAAAAACATTATCTTTCATATTTTTTATAAAAAAATATTAGGTTTTGGCTGACGTAAGTGCTATTCAGTCGCGTAAACCCTGTTATTACAATTAAACAAATCAGAGACCCTTGGTCTTTGCGTCACACTCTGCCATTACAAAACCGTTCTTAAAATACCCCATCCATTCCCTTTAATTAATGATAATTAAACGCGTTTATTTCAAACACGCACCGAAGTTCCGTCGCTTCGACATTCGTAACATCTTAAACAAAACGCCGCAGACCAAAGTACGGAACAACTCAAGAACTTCGCTTGAAGTTACACAAATCGCTCCGTAAATAAACGATACACCACGCACAAGAGCATTCATTCGTATACGAGAGTTTGTTACTACAATATCGACGTAATGAAAGTCAATAAAACCAACAATATATTATAACAATAAGTTGTGAACGTCACAATGTTCAGCAAGTGTACTATTAGGTGACATTCTTTATATTGACTGGCTCGATGGCGCATTCGGTAGTGACCCTGCCCCATGCGCCAAGAGTTGTGGGTTCGA
Source organism: Glyphodes perspectalis (assembly GCA_951394215.1). NCBI lineage: Eukaryota > Metazoa > Arthropoda > Insecta > Lepidoptera > Crambidae > Glyphodes > Glyphodes perspectalis. Next base: position 12,153,130 of record OX596217.1, read on the forward strand.
TTCCCACCCAGGACAAACATTCGTATGATAAATACTTGTGTTTGTTCTGTGTCTGGGTGTTAATATCCAATATTTATTTAAGTATATATTTGTAATACCACTGTTGTTTCTGATATCCGTAACACAAGTGCTGAAGCAACTTACCTCGGAGTCAGATCAATGTATGTGATGTAGTCGGATATTTATTGATTTATCTATTGACATTATATTTAAAATTCAAGTCATGTTCGGTTTTAATAATGGAAGGTAGGCTATTAAATTTCGGAATGTGTAAATTACAAAAACCCTGAAATAGACACGGCGAATGAATGAACATTGAACAGCGCTGTCATTGATCGTGATTCCTGTTTTTTATATTTTGTATCTTATCTAAGTTTAATACTAATATTATAAAGCTGTAGAGTAGGTTTGTTTGCTTCAAACTACATCACATACATCGATCTGACTCCGAGGTAACTAGCTTAAGCACTTGTATTACGAATATCAAAAACAACAGTGGTATTACAAATATATATTTAATTATTGAATATTAACACCCAGACACAGAACAAACACGAGTATTCATCATATGAATATTTGTTCTGGGTGGGAATCGAACCCACAACTCTTGGCGTATGGGGCAGGGACACTACCGAATGCGCCATCGAGCTTGCTTACCTTAAATAGCCTTCTTTAAATACAAACTTCCCTTTAGGTTAGACTGTTTCTATCGATCTCTTAATATCTAATTCAATTCGCCGATATCTTAAACTAGTTCTGTATGAATAAATGAAGCTAAACATAAATAATTTATTTTTGTTTAACATTTTAAGTGTTAAAGTTTCATTACTTACTATTTATTACTGGATCTATTTGCATGGAAGACTGAATTAGCCTTCCTTATGTTTCAAAAATATTTTGATACATTATATATACTTAGATATGTACTTCAGCAGATCCATTCATCATCCATTTGTGGTTTATGCGTGAAAACATAATAGTCTGGTTTACTTATTTAATGTTCTTCATAAAAGCCGCAGATATCAAGAAACTTCCAAGACCAAGTTACATTGATATATAAATTAGAAGTCAACAAACTTGACATCACGAGTCTGTAAATAGGATTCATTTGAGAGTTAGCGTTTGAACAACGCCGTCCGGTGAAGCGTTAATTTGTACAGTGCTTAAACTAAAATGTGGAATTAGTAATTGCGCAAACTAACAGCAAATGCCAGAACATTGGGCATGAAGCCGCATGCACCTGTGTGAAATTTAGTTTAACGCGGAGTGCATAGATACCTCAGGGGATAGTCCAATGCGCCGGAATCTACACATGCTAATTACTTAATCAGAAACGTTGTGTTAGATGAAAGTTGGCCAATACAGAATTGGATATCAATGTTCATCACGTGGCATTTGAGTCAAAATTAATGAATATTAATGAAATATTATTAAAGCTTTGAGTGATTGCGTCAGAGGAAGATCTTGTTTATTGCTCAAAATTAACTCAAGTCTTAAAATGTATTATTTCACACAGCTTTTGATTTGTATTTGATGTTATACACTTCCAGCTACTACGACTATATTTTTTTTGGTATTAAATACTTTTTGTAGGACGTTGATTTATGAAAAAACACAGATATTCGGTTGCTAGAAAAATAAATGTCTTTTAATCAACTTATTATCCTTTTTTTGACTGCGGCTTACAGACTGCGTTCGGAATGATGATGTAAGAAAGAAAGTCGGTCTGAAAGACGGCGTCGGAGTCAAAGTAAGAAGGAGCATGCTCTGGTGGTTCAGACATGTGTAAACAATGGATGACGAAAGATTGACTAAACAGATATACAATGCGAAAGTGGAAGGATGTAGGAGCCGCGGAAGGCCCAGGCTCACCTACTACGACCAGATCGGTCGTGTATTAACAGAAGGGGATGTTAGGAGTCATAAAAACCGTAGAGCTTGTATGAAAAGGATCATGAATGTGGAAGAGGCGAGTGAGGTGTGTAAGGATCGTGCCATTATGGCGTATGTTTATCTCTGCCTAAGTAACGAAGTGGTGTAAAGTTTAGTTATTTAGTTTTTTCGATAAATGCCAAATAAATCGCCTCAAGACATCTTCAATTCCCTTTGTGTTTATCTTGACAGTGCTAATTCATAGCCACAAACGTATTGTCTTCGTGCACCGCACGCTGCACGTTGCACCATCGATCTCTATTTGTGACATTCGTAGCCTCTAATGGCATATCTTGTTCCTAGTTCAATAATATCGGTGTATTGAGATGGAGTGCTTGAGTACTTAGTTCCTTTGTTAGTTAGTATTTTAGTTTTTAGTTTTTTTTGTTTGGAATTGAAATATTGTTATTCGAGTTGCCTTTGTATAAATATGGCTTAAAGTATAATAAAATTAAAGTGTCTTTATTTACATAGGCTTCAATAAAGTACTTATAAATCGTCAGGGCAAGATCAATATTCGGTTCAAAAACTCAATAGTTCCTTTTTTTTTTAAATTCCAAGTCTTAATAGATATAAGTTATAATTACTTAGTCAATGAAAAACCTATTCTGAAACTAACCATATATTCTTATTATTTAGATAGTATTATCTTGTACTAGCCCTTTTTAATCAAACAATATTTAATATATTATTTAAATTAATGAGACTTTGAGGTAATATATTGAATATTTTTATACTTAACCCAATGAAGAAATAAAATAATCCGTCTCATGTAAAGTGAAAATCCAAATAGGACATCACTTAAAAGTCACGCCCGCAATCCCCTAAGGGGTATGCAGGAGTCCAAAATGCAGTAGGTAAGCTCCATAGGTGTAGGCGAGATTTTTCTAATTTATTTTTAGTACTTGGTTCATCTGCATCTGCAAACAGAGTCCTTAAATAATATTTTTAATGAATAATCACAAACAATTAATAACCTCATATATATAAATAACTAAATAAATATCGGACTACATCACATACATTGATCTGACTCCGAGGTAAGTAGCCTAAGCACTAGTGTTACGGATATCAAAAACAACAGTGGTATTACAAATATATACTTAAATATTGGATATTAACACCCAGACACAGAGCAAACACAAGTATTCATCACACGAATGTTTGTCCTGGGTGGTGATCGAACCCACAACTCTTGGCGCATGGGGCAGGGTCACTACCGAATGCGCCATCGAGCTTGTCAAATATATATATTTAAATTACCCTAAAAAACTATAAACATTGAATAAGGTGAAACTCAAAACTCATCAGATGTCCCAAATCGTAGATACCACAAACTGAGGATGGCAAAGCGAACGGAAAATGTCACTGGAATGATTTCGTTGAACGAAATTGGGTCAACTAAGTGATTTTGCTTAGCAAAATGAAAACAGGGACATCCGTTTGCGAGATGGATATCGACCGATAACGAACCTTTTTGTACAAGCTGAGGGTCAAGATACAGATGCGCATTTGGTTCTGACGTAATTTGGATGAGATAAAATGAATCGCTGTAGGTTATTTGTATACACACATAACATCACGCTTTTAATCATCGAAGGGGTAGGCAGAGTCAAAGGTGCAGTAGGCCCCTTTAACCTTTAATGCCTTTAATGTATAATGCCTCACTTACGAGGAATGCTGGTTAAAACCTGGGATTTATCAAACCGATGTGTTCCTTGCCTAGCATGTCGTAAAATGTGACTAATGGTTTACTTTGTAAAGGGTAATACGTTGACGAAGAGCAAATTTTCAATTTTCCGTCTAACACAACGCATTATTTTAGCACAATGTGGTTCCTTGGCTTTGTTTATTTTTTAATGATTGCGGGCGTATTGGTATGTATGTATATACATACATAACATGTAGGAAAAAAACTGGTAAGATTCTTTTTCTATCTGATCCCATTTATTTTAACCATCTAATCCAGCCCATTGTCCCATGTTGGTTTGAAACATAAAATAATGTGCCAACTGTAATTCTTACCTAGCATGACGCAAAAGGCGCCTAATGGTATATCGATCAGGTTTTGGGTATGTCTAGGCGACAACGAGCCACTTGTCACATCTTTTTCACAAAATTCCATTATTCCATCTAACCCTGCCACCCAGTTTTATTTTTGACTGAATGTGCTTCAAGGGGCCTGCTGCCCTTTGACTCTGGCTACCCTGGGATTATGGGCGTGGTATTGTGTATGTATGTGTAATTGTTTTTTCACTCAGGGTATCGTTTTCAATAACATCATTAACGAATTACCGGTTCATGTCAATACAATTGTTATTTAAAAGCCAATGACGAGCTCAGTTCCGCAATGAGATGGATGCATGACATGTGCGAAGATAAACCTTTTCAATTTATTCAGCTGCCGTGAAATACGAATAATATTCCTTTTCCCCTATAAAATTCAGTCCATGCCTATAACTGAGTTTTATTTGGGACAGCTCACTTGGGTATGCAGAATCGTGTAACTAGCAATAGATATAAAATACTCGTATTTGCCTGCGGCTCTATTCGATCTATCGTGCTTTTGGCGGGATCAATATTTTTTTACTGATTAGCGCGCCAACTTTCATTCCAACTGGTTGTGGTTTAGGTGTGAATACGTGCCAGAAAGATTTACGTTTAAATATAAATAAATTTAAATTCTTCAGACTGACACACCAATTTCCTAGTCCCAAACTAAGCTTATAAGCTTGTGCTATGGATACTAGGTGAACGGATAGACATACTTAAATACGTTTATAAACATCCATGACTCGAGTACAAATATCCATGTTCATCACACGAAATTTTTGCCCCTAGCGGGATTCGAACCCGCGACCCTTGGTTTCGTGGCCAGGGTCTCTGACCACTCGACCAACGGGCCAGTCAAATTATTATTAATAAAGTTTTAAAAAATTATTAGTAAAGTAATTATATTATTAGTAAAGATTTAAAAAATACAAAACTAATACTCTTAACATTAGCTTTTGTCCAATAATTTACTGTGTTCTTGACTCTTGCATGAATTACCATATTCATCATACGAACAATAGCCCCTAGTGGGATTGGAACCCACAACTTTTAGTATTTTAACCTTAATTCTAATATTGGACCAGTGGCCTACCCACCAACTCCAATAACTATTTCTAAGAGACACGCGATATATTACTAATACATACATACATGACATCACGCCTATAATCCCCGAAGGGGTAGGTAGAATCAAAGGGGCAGCAAGCCCCCATACCCACAGTTAATTGTGAAAAAAATCAATCAGCTAGGTTATCGCCTACACAATCACATACCCAAAACTCCATATACCATTAGTCGCCTTTTACGACATGCTAGGCAAGAGCCACAGTTGGCACATTCTTTTTAAGTCCCAGACCAACATGGGACTTTATACCTAACCACAAGCTTTACAAAGAGATAAGTTTAGGTAGGTCACATCACCTCCAAGGTTGTATTGTAATTTTCTGAGTGAGACAGTCGCCCACGATATGCAGAGCCTTCTTCCGACGCTTTGATATCATATCGAGATACGTCGGCCTGGAACCGACATTTTACTAGCACGAATATATATATCGCGTATATGCTTAGATAGTATCTTGGAATTCTTCATAGTGACATAGAAGACTCCCTAAGTTATACAATATGCTAAGGGAGAATATGATAATAATGGAAATTTAATCAGTCCAATGTGGGTCTGGAACTCAAAAAGATTGTACAGACTGTTTTCCGTGGCTAGCATGTCATAAAAGTGACTAATAATTATAAGGTTCTGGGTTTGTGATTTTGTAGGTACACTCACTATTATTCATCCAAATAAAATTCGAAATTCATAGAAGTATTCATTTCATAGTCAGGTTTTCATAATCTTTAAAGCAAAATGAATTTATTACTGGCTCGAAATGTCGACTCTACTGATGAGAAACCGGCAGGAAACTCGGTATAATCTTTTCAGCGTTAAAATATAAATGTTTGAATTCCCTTTTAATTCTAAACCAAAACATACGATTAATATCCGTCGGAAATAAGGATGGTTAATTACGGTTAAAATATAGCGATAACTAGAGCAGACTAACTGCCAAAGGTGACACCGTACATAAGCATGGCGTATGAGACTGGCTCGATGGCGCATTCGGTAGTGACCCTCCCTCATGCGCCAAGAGTTATGGGTTCGATCCCCACCCAGGACAAACATTCGTATGATGAATACTTGTGTTTGTTCTGGGTCTGGGTGTTAATATGCAATATTTAAGTATATATTTGTAAACATCCTTATCATCATCCTTGCCGATTTCGGCTACAGCGATTAGGCTACGAAACTTTCGGGTGTTTGGCCCTCAAATTGCTGATGTACCCAATCTTGGCAGCAAATGTACGCGCGCAGTGGTAGGTATGTGACCACCCGCCACTTAGGTACCCAAACAAACTCAATCAATTTTATCTTAAGCTAAATGTAATTTAAATATCTTGTCGCTCCTTGTACTGAACCTTGATTACAGAAGATATTATATTAAAAAATCTCCATAATCCACAGTAACAAAAATTTCAGTATATATTTCAACACGATTACGCACCACCCAAAAAGTCTACATCAAAATCAATACCGTAATCAAATTTCTTTACTTAGCGAACTCGCAAAGAGCGTTTCGGCAAAAACTCGATTTCTAACTTGGCGTCCCCACGTCGCGTCCTGAAACTTGTCCGCGACCAATGAAATTAAAAACCGGGCCCGCAATTAATCATAGTCGCCGTGACTGGGCCGCGACTATAAATCTCGCCCTTACAAATTAAACCTGACTTTTTTTACTTTGACAACGTGTTTTTTTATTGAACCGGTGAGCCTAGATTCGCAGGAGCTGAAAGTTGGGAATTACTGTAAGGGCAGTAAGCTCCTTTAAACACTTTTGGCCAAAATTAATTATATAAATGGAATTTGAAAAGTGGCTAACTAACCATAAACATGATCTTAAACCTAATAACCAATATACCATTACTCGCTTTTTCGTTTCTCTCTCATCAAAATCTAGAATCATAGACTTAAATTGACTTTCGCCTCAGACAATTTTTGATAAATCGTCCTGTTATCTGTCGATTTTACAACATGTCTTTTATAACTGCAGATAGTTATAGATAATATATCTATGTATATAGACTCTTTAACTAACACGTGTAAGCATAAAATACAATAGTTACCAAAAACCGATTCATCAAGTAACTCATTTCCAACTAAAGGCAATATAGAGGAGTTAATAACTATCTCAATAAAATCACTTAAAACACAATAGCTATCTCCCTCGGATTCATCTCTGTGTGCACACACTCGTAGTTACAAAGTAAATATTTCAAGCGGGAACAATCATCAAGCCCCAGGGACGTACTCTGATGGAAATCCAATTGAAACATAACTAAAACGAGCGAAGCAACGTTCCATCTCGATTGTGCGAATTAAAATGGCCGCCCCAATATGGCGGCGAATTGAATTCGCCGCGGTATCATTATTATGCATGTCGTTCGAATGTTTTTAACCTTTTTGAGTGGACGTGACGGCTTTTGTTACAATTAGTGTTAAGTGACAGTTAGTGTGAAGCTTTTGTCATTAAGAACTGAAATGTTCGTATTATAACTTAATTTAAGGCTCATCCCGTTGTTATTATTTGGCCATTAGGAAAAGTGGGTAAGTAAATTAATTTAACGACTTCACGAATTCAAATCAGTACTTACATGCTTCTTCATCTAGACTGAGATTAAGCAGCATCTTACCTGTACACAAAAGAGGAAATTTATAAAGTACCATATTATCTATAATAAACTTATATTATAAAGCTAAAGAGTTTGTTTGCTTGAACGCGCTTATCTCAGGAACTACTGGTCCGATTTGAAAAAAAATCTTTCAGTATTTGATAGCCCATTTATCGAGGAAGGCTATTATATAGCCTATAGTATAGGCTAAAGGCTGGAGAAACCGCGGACACAGCTAGTATTAAATAAAATTATACTCGAGTAAGACTACGATAAAAGTGTCTAGCTGTACTTATTTAAAAGTAGATTTAGAACTAGTAAAAGTATGAATGCTTAGAGTCATACGATTTCGAGATATCTTAAATATTAATGTTTAAAAAAAATAGACATTTGTGTTAAATGACAATTTGGAATACCAATTATCACCACAATCGTTTCAGTCTGTTTTAGCTTAGCTGTTCTTGAATTCTTGAATTGACTAGCTGGACGGCTTATTCGGTAGTGACCCTGCCCCATGCGCTAAGAGTTGTGGGTTCGATCTTCATGCAGGATAAACATTCGTATGATAAATACTTGTGTTTGTTCTGTGTCTGGGTGTTAATAACTAATATTTAAGTATATATTTGTAATACCACTGTTGTTTCTGATATCGGTAACACAAGTGCTTAAGCTACTTACCTCGGAATCAGATCAATGTATGTGATGTAGTCTCATATATATATTTTTTTTTTTAGCTTATAAACGGGACAGACAGTCAGGCAGAACTACTACCGCATTTATATAAGTAAGTACCTATTAAAATGTCAGAACACAATGTTTATGACATTGTACTTAGATTAGGCAAGTGTATATGACAGCTGTTCCTTTTATATAAAAAAAGAAATAGACCGATAAATCAATAACACAGTTTTGCATATAAAAAATACGCGAGCTGAAAATGACAACGCCATTTTTGTCACGGAAAGCAAAAAAATCCCGAGAGATATGCTTCAAAATATTCCTACACCTCAATCGATTTGACGTAGTCGGTAGTTGAAACAAGAAGGTTTAACCATTAGAAGCGAGCTTAGTTCTTCAAGTATTAAGTGTCGTTCAATCATTTGGAGGGGAGATGACTTTTTCTTTCAAGGTCATTCTCCAGACCGCAATTTAATTATACTGATTGTATTATTACTATATCAACAAAGCTTGAACACAAAATTCACAATAATATTTATATTTCACATAGTTTCAGAAAATTAAGTGTTTATATCACAATAGTTTAATGAGTGATAATTTAATGTCTAAAACGCCATTTTCGACTGATCATAATGTAACTGTGAATTCCCCAAAATTGTGATCCGAGAGCGCAATTATTAGCAATTTGACATTTTCCAATCTCGTCGTTTACAGTAATTATACTTGTTAACATACAACTATGTACTAATTAGACTACCAGTATTAATTTTGACTTGTTCGAATAGTTAATTCGAGGCAGATATTTGGATCTTTCTAAACAATTTATTTGGTTAACTTTATTTTATCCCATGTCGGTCTGGGACTTAAAAAAAAATCAGTCGAATTGAGAACCTCCTCCTTTTTTTTGAAGTCGGTTAAAAAGAATGTGCCAACTGTGTTTCTTGCCCAGCGTGTCGTAAAAAGCGATATGCTAGTTACTCGTCAGAACATTTACACAATTTTCCATCTAACCCAACCCAGTTTTATTTTCGGCTAAATGTGGTCTTCGCCTACCCCTTTGGGTATTACGGGCGTTGTGTAGAACTTTAAAGTTACTGAATTACCTAAATTTTTACTCTTATTTCAGAAATAATTGATGAAACGTATTAAATTGGATCGACCATACTTGCTTACAAACTAACCCCAATCAAATCATGATAATGTCACGTCTCGATATAATAAATCTACTGTCTCGCTCATAATTTGTCGTTCCGGAAATTGAGGGTAAACACGACTGGGGCCTTTACCTCCGAAAACTGTATCCAAACACAACGACTGAAAATTATACTTGGACCCACAATTAAGGAATTTGCCCCGAGTCTGTCACCTTGTAAGCTGTCACAAAAATTTATGTAAATATTTTTCAATTCTGTTTTATGGATTTTTTTGTGTCCTTAACTTGGTGAAAAGGGTTTTCAAGAGGGTTTTGGAGTTTCAAGAATTTGTAGATGAAAAAAATACAAATGTAAAATTCTTTTAAAGAGAAAATAAATTGATCATATTCATATAAATAGAATTAGAAAACATTTATTGACCATTAAATAATACAGACATGTGAGACAGAAACGAATACATGGAGTTATGGCCAACAAGGTGTGAGCCTCAGCATGTGTTACAGCAACCTGAGAGTCGCCACAGCAGCACTGGTATTCTGGCTGCACCTTTTGAGTGACGTATATACACTGACTAATATTACAGTAATATGGCTCAGTGCATGCATTACGTTGTATGAGAAAGAAAAAAACGTTTTTGTCATATCACACTCAATAGGTCATATCTAACGTCGCTTTTTCTGAGATTCCAGGCGGTGAAGATGCAAAACTTTGTAAACGAATAAATCGTGCGCCATATGCAAAATTGCGCCACCACCACGAACCTAAAGAAATATCGCCATAAGTATCAAAAAGTATTCCGAACAAATTCCCCCAGAACTCGGACGTCTCAATCCGAAAAATCCACCGGCTCACTTATAATTTGCCGTTTCCGAAGTTGGGGACAAACACGACCCGCGCTTTTATCCCCGAAAACTTTACCCAAACGCAAGGACTGGAAATTATACTTGGGCCCTCAATTAGGGAGGTGGCCCCAGGGCTCCCACTTTATTTGCCGTAGTCAAGCATGTGTGTAAGTGCGTAATTGACTAAGAATGGAGTACTTTCCAATGCTGTTTGTCCAAGCGTTTATTGTTTGAGTTCACGTCTTGTTTCTATTGGAGGAATTTCCATACTGCTGCTCACTATTTCAAGATTCTCATATTCAACATAACGTAAATAGGAAAGGCTTAATATGAATCAGTTTATGTTTGTTTTATGCAATTTGTTTGTTTCTTCGTGCTATCTTTTGCAGGTATTTGATGTTTATAAAAATGTTTCTATTGCATCTTGTTTATATTAAGCCTACTTAATATAAGTAAGATGATCATTAGCGTTGTTTTTTCCAAATTACTACAAAAGCTTGTCCTGGTTTCTTATCAGAAATTAAGCTGAAAACCATTTATTTTCCAAAGTAAAGAAGAGTACAAAACGATTTAACCGTCAAATTATCCGGTTATCATTTTGTCATTCAACTGTCAAACATTAGTGGTGTAATCATATCGGATATTTATCATTCAATTCGGATTCAGAACCATTTGTGTTGCAACTTGGCTTATTTCATGACATGCTGCGCTGACCCCAGATGAACTGGGAGAAAGGCAAGAGGATGATAACTTATTTCACCATAAGTTCCATTTAAATATCCAGACGTTTGAAGCTTGAATATCATTTAGTTTCAAAATACTGTTAACAGATGTACTTAGTGAGCCTCTGATCAGACGATAAGTAATGTAGAAATGCTACTTATTCATGCCCTCAGAGGTTTCGATACAAATACGACAACCATTTTCACTCCAAGGATTATATTAATCCTTCACCTTCGCTTTCTTATTCAGAGCAGAATTTCCATCGAAGGATAAAATAAACTCGTAATATTTCGAAACAGATTTCCCAGAAGCAATTTACTAATACATATTATTTGACACCGCGTACGTTGCTCTGGGATCTACAGTGGGTTCACTATGTTTCCTATTTGTAGCAGAGTAGAGTAGGAAATTGAATGGCATTTTATTTTGTACTGTAGTGAGGCTGCTGTATAGTGTTATGTTGGCCTCAATGCAGTTTGGACGGGCGCCTTTAGACGCTAGTATGAAAGCTTAACACGATTTTGTGATATTGTGTCTTTTTCCTTATTTCTATGTGATGAAGTTATAAAAGATGCATCCTTCCAGTGCTTTGCGAGAATTTTAGCCGCAATTTCTCAAATTGATAAAAGCACTTTCGTCTGAGATTTCTTTATTACGATGTATCAAAAGCCTTAAAAGTATTATTTTCTTTAAAATCGGCGACTTTAATCGTTTTATATATACATATATATAACTAAGTGGGAATGAAAAGCTAAAATGACTTACTTATGAATGAATTCAATTACAATATTTCGCAAGCCTTAAAATAGTACCTTCTAACATTTTATTAAATATTTGACTACATAAAGAACATTTTCATGGAAAATTTCTGCTGAGGTATTATTTTCAAAAATGTTTTTAGTCCGTAAGTTATACTATCAAAAAATATTGAATATAAATATTTTTTTGCTTTATCTGATACTCAAAAAATTACAAGGTACAACGCTTCAAAGATCTAAAATTTTGCGCTTTACGTCACTTAGATGGTAAAATTTTACACAACTAGTGACATTACGCGGTATTTTGACGCGCTGTATCTTCATAACTTTTAGTTTGTTTAACAAAAGAAAAACTACGTTATCAATTTTTTTTGTAATCTCATTAGTGGGTTATAAAAATATTTTGAGGAAAATAGCCTATTAGCTTGTAAGGAGAATAAGGCTTTTTTAAAAATAACAACCCCAACATTTTCCTAACTAATTTCTTTATCCACCGAAGTTTCAGCTTAAAATTGGAAATTCTTGCGAAATTAGTGGACATTTCAACAAAAAGCCTTTCCAGATTAGTAACAGATTCGTTGAAGCGTGGCTAATAGAAATTTCGTCAAAGATGAGCTGAGCCAATTACGTTATCATTCGTTAGTGAACTCCCGAATGGAAATTATTGCTGACAACCCAGAAACGAAGGTCCTCCCCTAAGCATTTAATCAACTAAATACCGTTACCTTTGCCGGATTTCAGATTAATTATTAAGAGTTGATATTAATGTTCTTCATAGGGCGGGAAAAGGTTTCTTTTTCTGTATTTATAGTGCGTAAAAAGTAACGTTACCTTTTTTTCTAGAAAAATAAATCTTCCTAAAATGTACCTGGTAAAGAGTAACAAATTGTGAATTATATAAGTAGATTAGAAAGTAAAATTGTTTCATAAGTCTCCTAAATAACAACTTTATGAAGTCTCAAATTATCTAACTCTATGGTATGCAATTAATTTAATAATAAAAAATGTACTAAAAGATCTCCTTTAATGACTTTTATGTAAAACTTATACAGATTCGTACAAATTATGCAAGATATCATACCTACGAAAGCTCAATCACTTAATGAATATTTAATTCCATTAACAATCTGCTTACTAAAACAGGTTTTGATTATAAATATTCAACTACATAGATATTACGTTTCATTTTAATATTATACTTGTGTGGGCTCTCCCACACAAGTATAATATTAAAATTAGATGCCTCTACATCCACAGTAATTTTATTTATATATTTCAACATCGAAAATTATATTTAAGAAAAAAAATATATTATATATTTATATTTCTATTCCATGCTCTTTAACAGCATCAATAATACATAATATTACTTCGCGTTGAACGCAATGGGTGTAGCGAAATGAAACCAATGATCGTAACAGACTTTGGGCATTTGTAGCACCTTTGTTGATTCTGCTTCTTTTGGATGATGTATGTGATGGTGTCTGATATTTACTTGATATTTATGAAATACGATACTTACCCCAAATGTTTTAACGTAAAGACATAAGGTGCTGTTATGTAAAAAAACATACCTACCGAAAGACCAGTAGGTCATCATCTTCCTAGTGTTATCTCTCGTGTTTAGACGGGGTCCGCTTAGACCATGATCCATGATTTAGCGAATCTGGTAAGTACATCGAAGCGACTGCCGATCTGACCTTCATAACCCTAAGATAGGGGAACCAGAAAATTTTTGAATCATAGTTACAAATCCAAAGTTGTTTGAATTTGTAGGTTTCATCATGTTTTCCTTCACCGTCGAGCTAGTGGTATAAATACGTACATAGACTAGACCAAAAGATCAGTAAGTAGCTAGCTAAAACTAGATCTCAACTTTCCGCTAACCAACAAAATCATTTAGCATTTGTAGGGATTTTTTACTAAATACTTTTTTAGTTTTATTATTATTTACCTTTTACAATTTAGAAATAAATAAATATTCTTCAAACTGACACACCGATTCCTTAGAACCAAACTAAGCTTATGCTTGTACTATGGATACTTAGGTGAACGTATAGACATACTTAAATACATTTATAAACATCCATGACTCGAGTAAAAATGTCTATCACATAAAAACATTTGCCCCTAGCGGTATTTTAACCCGCGACCCTTGGTTTTGCGGCCAGGGTCTCTGACCACTCGACCAACGGGCCTGCCAATAACAGAATTCCTATAAAATAATTCAAAATAAAACAGATCATAAAAAGCAAAACTTATGCAAGTGATGGATATACATATTCGTAAACTTGAACTCAACAAACTGGGACCGCGGAATTTAAAGAAAAGAACTCGATGGAGAAAGAAATCTCATCAAAACCGAGGCACCATTTCCCCAACAACAAAGGAGGCGAGATTCGGCTGTCGAATAAATCTTTTCTCTCTCTCCTTAAACCCGTAACAATTGAAACAAAAGTAAATTATGGCAGCCCGGCCACCGGTCGCGCAAGAATTATGAAAAATGGTAGGCTTTCTTATTGCATTATATATGCTGAAGGGGACTAACTCGATTCTGTTACAAGGAAAAGATTCTTCACCTTTGATTGTCTAAGAATTGCTTTTTCGTTTCAGACGGTCATTTATTTCGTGTCCCGGGTCTATTTTTTGATGGTGGCGTCTGTCACAATAATGAACTGTCATAGGGAATAAAGATTCCATTAAAATTTGTCGCTTTTGAAGGGAGTTCTTTGTGCAAATGTGTATTTGGATTTATTCCGTGATCGCTAAAGGTCAAAGCAGTAAGAATAGCTAACCTTTTGCTTTGCATGTGTGGGGTTGCCAGAAATAGGGAGTACCTAGTGATGTCGGCTTCAATTACTTTGATGTTTTCAACTATGTGTTTATGGCGTCTCATGTTGGTCTGGGACTTAAAAAGAATGAGCCAACTGGGAAATTCTTTTTAAGTCCTAGCATGTCGTAAAAAGCACCTAATGGTATATTGTGTTTTGGGTTGGGTTGGGTGGTTGACGAGCTAGCCACTTGTCATTTCTTTTTCACAGTTCTCCATCTAATCCAGCCCATTGTCATATGTTAGTCTGAGATTTAAAAATAATGTGCCAACTCTATTGCCTCCCTAGCATGTCGTAAAAGGTGACTAATGGTATATGGGGTTTTGGGTATATGATTTTGTAGGCGACGAGCTAGCCACTTTTACTACTTTTTCACAATTTTCTATCTAACCCAGCCCAGTTTAATTGTTGGCTGAATGTAGTCAATGTGGCCTGCTGCCCCTTTGACTCTGCCTACCCCTTCGGGGATTATGGGCGTGATGTTATGTATGTAATATATATCATTAAGCCTGAAACCCCCAAAAGGTAAGCAAAGGCAAAGAAGGAATGAGCAATGAGCTCCTCAAACCACGTTTAGCCAACAATCAAGTTGGGTAAAAAGATAAAATAAATAATTTGGTCTAGTTATTCTCAAGATTTGCGTTTTCTTTGACAAATTATTAGATTTATTAAAATTTACTAAGATTATTTTTACATTTTCTAAAGAAATAACTCCTGATTAATCTGAACAAAATTAGGCACAATTTTTGGACAATTGTGCTCCACCGTGTATGTGGGAATAATTAAGAGCTATTCAAATATTACGAGTATTTAACTTAAATATTATACAAGTTTGTTATTTTATAAGTAATAATTATTTAATGAGGCCATATTACCAAACGTACAATAATAAATCAATCAATTAAAATTTAGTTTGTCAGTTTATATATCGTGGACAGGTTGTTCATAAATTAGTGTTTCGCGTAATAAGTATGTTAACAAATATAACAAATACAAATGTTTGAATTAGTAATACAGTATAAAAAATATGTACAGAATCGAAAAAGTCAAAGTCAAAGTCAAAGTGGTCTGGGCCTGAATGTAGCAACTATGTCCTTTGCCTAGCATGTCGCGAAAAGGCGACGAGTTAACTACTTGCCATTACTTGTACATAATTTCATCTATCTGCCTAACGTTATATCTTGTACTTTAACCGGGTTCGCTTAGACCATGATCCAAGATTTGTAATTACATTGAAGCGACTGCCGATCTGACTTTCGTAGCACATAATATTGGGGAACCAATCAAATTTGGATCATGGTTACACATCCATAGTCGTCTTAACGAGCAGGTTTCATCACGATGGAAATAAAATTAAATTGGGTTAGATGAAAACTGTGTACGTTTTCATCTAACCCAATTTAATTTTATTCTTGGCTGAAAGTCGTGTTTCTATTTAGACGATAAATCTTAAATATCGTGAAGGGCTAAAAAAACATTGAAAATTAGGTCTTATGCCGAAGATCAACAACGCGGTATTTCATTATCCGATGACATGCAATTAATTTCCTGGACTTTGCCAAGACAAAAATTGAGTGTGATAAATACTAGTGTTTCTTCTATGTCTGGGTGTTAATATCCAATATTTTATGCATCGTAATACTAATTTTGATTCTGATATTCATAACACAAGTGCTTTAGCCACTTACCTTAAAGTCGGATCAAAGTATGTGATGTAGCCTGTAGTCTGATATAAGTATATATTTCCTAGAACCCAAACCTTTTTTAAACTTACACCACCGTTAGAATTGGCAAACAACATTCTATTTCGAAACCCAAGTTCAGTGTTTCAGAATCAGTCCATTACTGCCAGTAATTAAGAGGACTGGGAACCGTCAATGAGTTCGGAGACGGCTTAAGTGTCTAATCCTTCCCGACTAGCAGTTGACCACGTTTGAGGAGACCTGGAGTGGATTAGCAGCTCCTAAACAATTTACAGAGTAACAAATAAACTAGAATATTTAAATACTTAGTACAGTGACAATTTATGTATATGAATGTATTAGTTCAGACTTAAACTAAATATTTATATATTTAGTTTAAGTCTGAACTAATACATTCATACAAATATACCATCACGGTAGTGTAATAATATACATATATTTTAAATAGAAAATTCCTAAAAAAAAATTTTAGTAAGTAAGCATATAAAAAAGTCACCGAAATATCATCCTAGCTTTTGCTCGCGTCTTCGCTTGTATGTAATTCAGTATCAGTTACAGAGACTCAATTGTCAAGACTTAAAGTCTAAATCAAAATATTCTTTATTTATATAGGTTTGTCCCATGTTGGTCTGGGACTTGGCCCATATTGATCTGGGACAAAAAAAAAAAGAATGTGCCAACTGTGGTTCTTGCCTAGCATGTCGTAAGAGGCGACTAATGGTTTACGGGCTTTTGGGTATGTGACTGAGTAGGCGACGAGCTAGCCACTTGTCACTCCTTTTTCACAGCTTTCCATCCAACCCAGCCCACTGTCCCATGTTGGTCTGGGACTTAAAAAGAATATGCCAAATGTGGTTCTTGCCTAGCATGTCGTAAAAGGCGACTAATGGTATATCGGGTTTTGGGTGTGTGATTGTGTAGGCGACGGGTTAGCCGCTTGTCACTGCTTTTTCACAATTGTCCATCTGACCCAGCCCGGCTTTATTTTTGGCTGAATTGCCCCATCGACTCTGCCTACCCCTTCGGGGATCGTGGGCGTGATGTTATGTTATGTTTGTTATGTTATATAGGTTTCAAGAAAACATTTAAAAAGCGTCAAATACAGGTAAAGCTATATGATACTACCACCGGTTCGGAATGTTGTATCTTCCGCTTAGATTGATTTAATCTAAGATCGACCGAGAAGAATCCGGCAAGAAAATCGGAAGTCTTTTCAATGCAATTTATACAAAAGTGTATGAATCATAATAAACTTGGAACCATGTTTTAGTGTGGGCCGGTTGTAGAGTATCAAAATAAAAATATATAAATTACAAACTAAAAACACCGACCAGAGCAGCCCAGTCCCCAAAGGCGGCACCTGTTCCCAAGCATTACGTATGTGTCAGCCATCGCTTCACTCAAACATATTTTAGGTAACGTACTATGGAATCTATCCATTTTTCCCAATTAAGAAGTAGCCTTTGTCCATTTTCAGAAATAGAATTTACATACACATAACATCACACCCATGATCCCCGAAGGGGTAGGCAGAGTCGAAGGGGCAGCAAGCCCCTTCAACCACATTCAGCCAAAAATAAAGCCGGGCTCGGTCAGATGGATAATTGTGAAAAAGCAGTGACAAGCAAATAGAATTTAATACAATTATAGCAATCGTTTAAATAATTTGGGCGTATGATGCAACAAAGAGATGGAGTTTCTTTCACATATATATATATATATATATATATATATATATATATATATATATATATATATATATGGATGTTTGTTACTCTTTCACAAAAAAAACTACTGAATGGATTTTAATGAAACTTTAGAATAATATAGCTCATACACCCGACTAACATAATAAAATAGGCTATGTTTCATCGATGTACCACGCGAGCGAAGCCGCAGGCACTAGCTAATAAATACATATTTGTAAGGACTTCCATAGATCTTCATAATCTCACACCACCTATAAATTACATTCTTAATCCATTAAATCAAGCTGCCCGCTTCCTAAGAAATACACTATCATTTGGCGAAAATATTTCATCTCTACGGTCTATGAATTTCATCAGCAGTGTATGATATCAGATTATTCGGACTAGGCATTGCGTACCTTGGATAGGTAGATAAATCATTCCTCCCCTCCCGCTAGCATTAGGGGGAAGGGGGTCGCAGAGAAAGGCTCCGATTGTTGGGGTAGGTATCGTGTGAGCATCATACGAGTGACGTCATACGGACAGTGTGGAAAGTGATATTGTTATGATTGTTTCGTATATTCTGTGCATCTGTATTCTTCTAGCATATAGATCATACTGCTTTTCTACTTGGTTTAGTTGTAGTATTTATATTATTAATAAAAAATGTATTATAAGTTAGATGGATTGATATCAATATTCTGATAAAAATTGTGAGAATTGTTTTAATTTTAAATATTCATATATTATGTGTACTTACTGGTAGCTCAAGCTTAACTGGTAGCTCAAGCTCAATATGATGATATTGAATAAATAAATATCGGACTACATCACATATATATAGATCTGACTCCATAAGTAGCATAAACACTTGTGTTACGGATATCAGAAACAACAGTGGTATGACAAATATTTACTTAAATATTGGATATTAACACCCAGACATAGAACAAACACAAGTATTCACCACACGAATGTTTGCCTGGGTGAGGATCGAATCCACAACTCTTGGCGCATAGGGTATGGCTACCAAATGCTACATCGAGCCAGTCATAATATATCTACACCGGAAACATACTTGTTCCCAGTATAAATATATGATATGAACTGCTGCTGAGTTAAATCCTACCTAGTTACATACCCGTTGAATTGGAAAACTATTTAGGTAGCATCTAATCTTTTCGAGTTGGTAGTATAGTTCTTATAGGTAGGTAAGTACAAACGTACCCATATCAACCAGTACAGATCAATAAAACATTTGGAGACCTTCGCAAAACACAACACTCCAGAACAATGCGAATCAAACTTCTCCGTTCAAATCAAAAGCTAATTTCCACACCCAAACCATTGTCCGGCCCACACATCGCGACAAAGAACTGCCACTAGAACATCAGAATCAATGTTTTCCCTGCAAACAGATTCAGATAGGAAAGTTTATCAATAAAACCTCCCATGTGAACCATTAAAGACGGATAGAGGAAACCATATAACTAAATTGTCAACGAATAAAATGTCCGCCATATTCCTTTGGCAGCGGTAATGCCCGCGAAAACATTCGCTTCTGTGGGTGACATCTTTTTAGTGTCTTGTAGTAAAAAAGGAATAAGCGATTATCGCGTTTCTGATATTCGCGTTGGATGATTCTGAGTTCTTTTGATGTTAAGAATAGTAGTTGTGGTTTACTACTTTTTTATAGCACATAGCTTAAGTTTGGTTGAATTATTGTTAGTTACTTAAACACTTGTTTAAATCATGACATGTATTTTTGCTTATTCTAGAAGATGCGTTATGCACCTTCCGATAACACAACAAATATTGCTTACGTATTTTTATTTTGTTCAGCAAACCAAAAATTATGAAGATACAGCGCGTTAGACTACCGCGTGACGTCACTAGGTGTGTAAAATTTTACCGTCCAAGTGACGTAAAGCGCCCCATATCAGATATTTAAAGTGCTGTATCTTTGTCACTTTTCGAGTATTAGATAAAACAAAAAATACGTATTCAATATTTTTAGTTAATCCAACTTTTTTTTTTGAGTAAAATAGCCCGTTATACTTTAAAGGAAACAAGTACACATTTTAGTTCTAGTACTAAAGAAGACCTAAGTGATGACTTACTGAATTCTACTTCTAAAACAAACCAAAGTGAAGAACGACTAATACCATTTACTAATAATAATGTCCTTCTAACCGATATCGATCACGGCGGCCAATCTCAACAAGCATTAGCCATCTGCTCAGGAGATATTATAGTGCACAAGTGTGTGCGCAAACACAGGTGCACTCTCTATTCGTTCATTCTCATAGTCCGTTGCTTTCCGAGGCACGGGGGTGATAATACCGCCAACTTCCTGACTCCGGACTGTTACTGAGTAATTTCAATATTGAAATAACCAGCCACAAATTCTTGGTCCGACCCGAGATTTGAACCCGGGACCTCTTGGTCCTTAGGCAGCGCATGCTACCACAAGACCAACGAGACAGTCAATACCATTTACTAATGCATAAATGAACAATGTTCGAGTACACGTTGTCATGGCGTACACGTCAATAAAAAAGCAGTACTATTTACACACCGACCTTTCGTTGTTTACGCAAAACGAAATAATAGCGCGACCCCGTATCCCCCATTATTTGTCACCCTCTTCGTCGTGTTTGCCCGCGTCGTAATGACCACCCCGTATCGTGGATCGGACCACTTTTGAACTAATGCCACACTTTTCAACTAATACCAGTTTATGACGCTGCGGAATTATCATTGTAACTCTTTTGTGATCAATGATCAATTGAGCATCATCTTTCTAGTGTTAGTATCATCTCTAGTCGGGGTCTCGGACCATGATCTAGGTTTTAGCGAATCATTGCAGTGACTTATTATCCTACCTACGTGAGGAGAACAGATGGATCACGATGATCATGATCACATGTATAGTTATGTATATATGCAAGATTCATTACGTTATCTTCCCTTACCGCAGAACTAGAGGTACAAATACGTAATTATGTTGAAAAAAAAAAACAAATATTGAAGTTTGGGATTCAATCAATTTCCCCTCGCATATGATGCGCGTGTCATTATCATAATTTAATTATCTAATACTACATGATATGCGAAGCAAAAGATTATCCAAATGATTAAAACTGGTGTTAATTTGTTTTATTAATAATTATGTTTTCTAACTTAAAAAATTCTAAATGGAAAGTGCTAGAAATTTTGAAGAAAAGCTAATAAAATACAAAATTAATTAATCACTTATATATCTTGGATATAAAATATTTTATACGTAGTTTATTTGCCCACAAAATGCGATATTGGCCGTGATTCAGACCACTTTAGAACTAAAACTAATTTATTACGAGCATATCACGCATGCGTGATCCGAGTAATTAGTCTGGTGTCAATATTGATATCTAGTATGCGGCAATGAAATGCAATTAGTAGCTTTTTACTGTATGAATGCTAGAGTATTATCGTGTGACCTTAGTCAAGCTTTAGCCATGCTTAGATAATGTCCATGGATGACAAAAATTTTCAAAGTAATTACGAGTAGACTTACTGTAACTATACTAGTTCTAATTAACACATTACCAACATAAAAACACGCCCATAATCCCCGAAGGGGTAGGCAGAGTCGAAGGGGCAGCAGGCCTCTTTATCCACATCCAGACAGAAACATAACTGGGCTGGGTAAATGGAAAATTGTTTCAAAGTAGTGACAAGTGGCTAGCTCGTCGCTACACAATCACATACCTACAACCCCATATACTATTAGTCGATTTTTACTACATGCTAGGCATGCAACACAGTTGACACATTATTTTTAAGTTTCAGACCGACATGGGACTATGGGCTGGGTTAGATGGAAAATCGGGGCTGCCAATTATAATGTTAAAAAAGTGGTTCTTAATAGAGTTGAATAAACCGATTCCTAATTTACGATTACATTCAGATTTACAATCACATTTTTTTAATTTATTTTTGTTTTTTTCGCATTAAGCTGTAGTTTACTGAGAACCAATTTAAAGTCGTCGAGAAAGTATTAACATTTGTTATTGTTATTGTCATATTAACGCATCGATGGATTTATTGTCAATCATCGAAAATGTCAAATAAATTCTAAATTCGAATATGAATTGAAGCACAGCAGTGGAATCAGTAGGTACTCGTGCTACTTTAATTAGGCAACGCACGTTGCACGTTGTAAAAAAAAAATATGATATTGAATGAAAAAAATATATATCAAAGCAGTTAGGAAATTCTTCGTTTCTTCAGTAATATTTCAAGCATACATAGAATTTGATAAGCTACAATCTCCTGCTAATATTTAACCACAATACGTGTAAAGTAAACCAGAAGTACCTACTACAAAGAAATCCGATAAAAACAGCCGGATTAAAAATACTCCAATAGGATGATATAGCAAAAAAAAAGTACTTTAACATTTTAATTATAAAAAACTGATAACGATCTCATACAGTGTAAAATTAAGCTTTTATCGCTAAAATCAACACCAAGAAAATTAATCACCGTACGTCTAGTCCGATAACCTTGTTGATTCCGGTGGGTACTTTAAAGGTAATACTGGGCATTTGATTCAAATAACCCTTCGCAAATAGCTGCATAAATGTGTTTACTGGACTTAGATTATGTGTGTACAAGCAGGGTTGAAATTTTTGATAACAAGAAAAATTGTTTTATTCGTTAGGTCTGTTAGACCAATGTCCGCGTACCAAAGTACATGTAGGCGTACTGATTTTTTTGTAGTAGAATAGGTACATTTTTCCCTTATCTTTACTAATTACACCACATGACGGCTTATGATAAAATTTTATTTGCTAAAAGTTTTTAACAAACATACTACCATAGGAGGGGACTCAGGAAAAAATCTTATTATGTATATAAAATTTAAAAGAAGAAAAGAGGCTTATATGTAAATAATGCAATCAAAAATAATACAATAAAAATTAGGACCAATTTTTACGGTCGGATTATAACTAACACTGGAATAAATAGAACTACATTGCTAACTAGCCAATTTCTAACCACATTATATTGTCAATTTTATAACGAGAAATACTTACTGTCCGTTTCTAAAGAGGTAAGTAATTTTACAATTAATTGTTTAACTTACATTCATTTGTCCCTAAAAAAACAGGCCTTTTAAACCCGTAGCAGCCCTAAGCACCGCCCCTAAACAGGCAGACAAATATAATAAAAGCCGTAATTACGCGAATAACGAAGCAAACAAAAACAATTTATTCGCGTAACGGGCACTGCGCATATCTGTTGGAGGAACAAAATTAAAACTTGCAGGAGAAATTGTCAACTGGCTAATTGTAAAAACAGCTTTACACAGTTGTGTTTTTGCTTCTCACTCAATAAAGGAGTTTCCTGAGAACGGGACATAACGGTAAGATTAGAAAGGGGTTTTCTAATTTCTGAGTCGGTGGAGGGTTATACCGGAATAGGTTGATTTAAACTGTTTCAATTAAATTTAACGGATATCTGTTATTTTGTGTTTCCGACGTTTCCGCTGTGGCATGATTAATTGTTGATGGATAAAAAAAATATCAAATTTCTTTTTCAAAACTAATAGAACTAACCGTCTTGATCATTCAGTGGGAAAAAAAATGGAAACAGCCTAGACCTAGTAAATCAAAGAAAATACATTTTGGTATTAGTTATCAAGCATATTTAGTAAAATACTGTTAATTTGACATTAAAAACAAACTTTAGTTCATTTATTTAAGCACAGAGTAATAATGTACTACTAAAGGAATAAGCTGTTACATTACATTTGAATGCGAAGAAAACAAAGATTATGGTGTTTGAAAGAGATGAAACCAGAACGGATACAAGGATAACGGTTGACGATGTAGTGCTGGAACAGGTGAATGAAATTGTATATCTAGGATCTGCATTTAGTAGAGATGGAAGGTACTCCGCTGATATAGAAAGAAGAGTGAATGCAGGGAATAGGGTGAATGGAGCGTTAGGAAAACTTTTAGGCAGCAAAATCTTAAGCCAGAAGGCCCAGCTCGCCATACACAATGCGGTGCTGATTCCTACGCTAACATATGGAAGCGAGAGTTGGGTATGGCAGAAAGAGCATGAAAGTAGAATAAACGCGGTCGAGATGCGTGCGCTGCGGAAAATCTGCGGTGTATCGCTCACAGACTGCGTTCGGAATGATGATGTAAGAAAGAGAGTTGGTCTGAAGGACAGCGTCGGAGTCAAGGTAAGAAGAGGCATGCTCCGGTGGTTCGGACATGTGGAAAGAATGGATGACGAAATATTGACTAAACAGATATACAATGCGAATGTGGAAGGATGTAGGAACCGCGGAAGGCCCAGGCTCACCTACCACGACCAGATTGGTCGTGTATTAAAAGAAGGTGATGTTAGGAGTCATAAAAATCGTAGAGCTTGTATGAAAAGGATTATGAATGTTGAAGAGGCGAGTGAGGTGTGTAAGGATCGTGCCATATTATGGCGTTCGGTTCTCTCTGCCTACCCCGCTAGGGAAGTGGCGTGAAGTTTAGTTAGTTAGTTAGTTCTGTTAACCGCGTCATTGCACGCGCAGAATTATTGCTTTTTTTTCAAATATAAAAACTTAGTTACTCTATAAGATATTGATTAGGTATTACTAAATATTTACAAGTGAACGTCACGTTAAAATTCAAAGCAGCGTTTTGCAGATTATCCGGAACAAGCCAACGACCTAAACTATACATTTGTTTACCTTTTTTCATTTATCCAGTAATAAAAAGCTATTTTAAAATTACAGGATATATATGTAAGTACATCAATTTTAACTGTCTCTGTAGATATAAAATATCTTCCGATTGATCACATGTGTATATACCTAATCACCACATAGTTCCTTAAACGAAAATCGACAAACGATAAGGAATAACAATACCAATGTTTATGTAACAGGGACTATTTTCCAAGATAATACAAGATTAATGCCCCGACCTTTCCTGAGGTCACGACCGGGAAGTATTAGTTAAGTGCTCACTAATTTCTCATCCTGCCTTTCTGTTGTGAGGAGTATGTTTTCACTACTAGTTAATAGCCAACTACTTATCTATCTATATATATAAGCTATTATAAGGTAGATATATGCATTCGTTTCTATTTTCTACTTTATAGTTATTATATCTATACTTATAATAAATCTGTAGAGAGGTCAATTCTGTACATGAAATATATTTTCAAAATAACTATCAGGGGGTGATTAGTGATCGATACTGATGCCAAAAATGCAATCAGTAAAATTTTTGTCTGTCTGTCTGTATGTTCCTTATAGAAACAAAAACTACTTAACGGATTTTAACGACACTTGGTACAATTATTCTTCATACTCCTGGGCAGGTTATAGTATTCTTTTCATCACTCTACAATCAATAGGAGCAGAGTAGTGAAGGGAAATGTTGGGAAATCGGGAGAAGTTACTCCATTTTTTAAGCTACCGTCGCGTGTGGAGCCTTAATGGTTAAAGTTACATAGAAATCATGTATGACGGAAATAGTCTTAATAATATTAACCATAAACGCGGGTGACACCGCTGGCACAGCTAGTTATTATTATTAATATGATGATTTATTCAATGTTCAATTTCTGGGGTTAAAAAACTTACCTAGCATATTTTTAAGGCGACTAATGATGTTTATTAGTTTTATTTTGTGAGCGACAATCCAGCCCATAGTCAACATTTTCCACAATTTTCCATCTAGCCCAGCTCAAATTTATCTTTAGTTAAAAGTAGTTAGATGAGCTCGTTCGTCCTTGGATTCTACTCTTTCTTTAGTTGCGTCATAAATGTATGTAATTTAATCAATATGCCATAGTTCAGAGATGGCGAACCTTTTTGAGCAAACGTGCCAACGATTAAAAAAACTCAATGGTTCGTTAAGTGCCCGGGTAGCGGTTGATGTAGATGTCATTGTCCAGCATTGTTCATACATTTGTGATATCAAAGAAAATGCGTGCTCAACATTTTGTATAACGTGCCACTTATGGCGAACATGCCAATGGTTCGCTATCTCTGCCATAGTTGTTGAAATAACAATATCCAAACAAAGAAAAATACCCTTAATTCCTATTATTTACACAGCTTTTTAACCTAAAGTCGTAAATGCACCGTCAACCACGAGTAATTGTGGATCCCCATTCGTGACTAACCACGATTCGATACACAGACACTTTTTAAATAATGAAATAATAATTAGTCCACCACAGAACTGAAAAAAAAACTACTAGAAGGGGCATGACACAAAATTAGTATGAGAAGCGATAAAGCCAAACTCACACACATAATCACATAATACTACAGATAAGCAATGAGCAGGATTGGCCATTGGTTTTAGTCAAAAACAGCTTATTGCATTAGTCCTACATCAGAATACTAATATACCTTCAATATTTTGAAACGATTCAATTTACTATACGAAAGGTCTTAACTGCTTTAAGACCTTTCGTAATCCAAGTTCATATGTTGAGAAAAAAAATCTTGTCGTCAATAGATGGCGTCGTATTTTTATTGGAGCAATTAAAACCCCAATGCTAGTAGGAATAAGGTGTAGGTACAAAAGACACACGCAGTCTACGCGTAGTCTTGCGTTACAACGCAGTATTGTGGCTTCACAGTAACGCCTACTTGGCGCTTCCTCTTAATATTTGTTCCGTGGTCGGCACCGTAAGGGGAAGGACAGAACACTGACATTTACCGAATCAGAATTAATTATACAACGGAACTTAACCTTATGGTACGGTTCTTTTGTTTAAATGTTACGAAGTTTTTTATGGGCGCCGGTAAATGTTAGCGTTGTGTAAATGGAGGTAAAGTTAGTATTTATAAAGAAAACAATAATTTCCTAATTAAATATCGCTCGCAAATAATAATAAATCGTTATTTTAATTAGACAATCTATGTTTTTTTTTTACGTCCAATTATGATTAAATAATAATGATTCTACGTTGATTAAGCCGGTGTACACTACTGTGTACTCGTTTTAAGGTATCTGTGAAACACTTATTTGGTATCACTTAATTAAAAGTTAATAAGTTAATGTGTAGTTAAGTAAAAAAAAATTTAAGGCTAATTTGTAATTCGTTTTGTAAAACAAGCAAGTAATTAATGGGATTTTCATTGGAAATCCCAAATGTTGGCTAATCAATTAAGTTTCATCACATAATTAATTATTAATTAAGAGTTATTAAAGTATTGCTTGTTTGTTTAATAAATTATGAAGACACGATCCTATTTACTTTTACGCTTATGCATACTTACGTTATGTTAGATGTTACATAAGAATCAGCTTCAGTGCTCATAGGAATAAGCGCTCTTTTATATTTCACTAGCTACATAGTTTGAAATTTTAATTCTTCTTTCTATTGATAGAAGCCGTAGCATCGGTATAATAATTTCAAGTTATTATCTACTTTAAACGAAGCCCAATGTCAGAACGTGGTAAGGTTTCCGTGAGGGTACAAAAAAGCTAATTTACATACACCGAATCTTAATATTCATGAGTTTTGTCAATTACATTTGGACTGATCTATGATTAGTAAAAGATATTCTATACATTTTTATCTTATTTAAATTGACTGGCTCGATAGCGTATTCGGTAGTGATCCTGCCCCATGCGCCAAGAGTTGTGGGTTACATCCCCACTCAGGACAAACATTCGTGTGATGAATATTTGTGTTTGTTCTGTGTCTGGATGTTAATATCCAATATTTAAGTATATATATTATTTGTAATACCACTGTTGATTATGATTTCCGTAAGCCTACAAGAGCCTAAGCTACTACCACGGTGTCAGGTCAATATTGTGATGTTGTCCAAAAGGTAAAGGTATTTTCTTCGACTAAAAATCACTCAGAAGTAAAATATATTGTAAAGCGTTTTTCTTTGATATTTCAATGTCGAAGATAGAGCGCGTTAAAAATTGCAATGGGTATTGCTATTCGCTCCTAGCCTTCGCTGATACAGATTGCATGGGACACGCTTACTAATATTATAAAACCACGTGAAGACCTCATTTCATTCCCTCGGTTTCCCCGTCGTTGCCCCATTACACGGATGTGTGCCACCGACTCGCTACGTGCTGACTTATAAAGTGCTCATGAAGGTTTGCGCTGAGATAGCTTAAGCACCGCTGTATGTCTTCTAGAAAATCTTAATACAAATAAGCGTCGTGTTTTAAATAAAATACGCGTTTTAAAAGACTTTTCTGTTTAAAACATAAATCAGGTTAAGGAGTACTTTTAAAGCGTTTATATCATGACTAGCTTCTACCCGCGGTGTTGCTCGCGTGGTGCATCGATGAAACATAGCTCGGGTGTTATTCTAATATATAAACTATTCTGTTGTAAAGTTTCATTCAAATCCATGCAGTACTTTATGCGTGAAAGAGTAACAAACATTCACACATCCAAATCCAATAAACTTTCGCGTTATAATGTTAAATAAATAAATCTTTATTGCAAATAAACTTTACAAACTTAAGTATTTTTGATATGGAAAAGATATTAGTAAGTTCAGGATGTATAACTTATTATACTGTATATTATGATGGAAAATTCTGAAAGTCGCCTACACAATCACATACTCCAAAACCCGATATACCATTAGTCGCCTTTTACGACATGCTAGGTAAGAACCACATTTAGCACATTATTTTTAAGTCCCACCATAGGACCATGATACTTGCTGGTGTTATATATAAACTACAGACACTGATTTATCAGTTATAAGATATCAGCTAAGTTACCTAAGTTACCGGCAACACGGTTACAGAATATTCGGTAATATGACGGAAGTTTTATTTTTCTCTAAGCTAAGTTTCTCATTAGCTAAGTTTGCTTTTTTGCCACCTTATTGTTAAAAAAATAATTTGAAAGGCTAATGACCTTCAAATTGCAAGATTTTTTTGACATGTTAAAAATTGTAATCCTTACAAACTTATAATTGGTTATTACGATCTAACATTAGCGAGCTCTCTTACCGAATTTAAATCTCTTGTTTCTGTCTATCCACGAGCAAAATTATTGTTGAGGGTAAGGTCAATGGAACTTTCTAGTTCGTAACCTTAATTAACGAAGAACAATCACAATTGATTAAGAGTTCGGTAACAAGTTTGGTTGTATAAAACAAAAATAAATACAATTTAGTGGAAATTAACTTTCTTTTAGTTTTTGGTGAAGTTGACCAAGTCGAGTAGATTTCAAAAGGTTTCTGTTTTTCTTATGGTTCTGTATATATAGAAATTGGTCAAGTAAAAATTTAGTTTTTTTATTTTATCTTTTTACTAAGGTGCTTTTGTTTTCTTGTTTGCACAGATAAGGGACAAGCTAGAGTTAGATTGTATATTGGTTTAAATTTAGAATTATCCTTTTTTTCCCCATTTTTATAAATTAAAAATTTAAGTTTCCACATTGATAAATTGTGATAATAACAAGAAATCTAAGTCTATATTAGTTTTCGCTAACAACAAATACTTCTTGTTTTCCAACGTAGCAACTAAATAACAAAAACAATGTAAAAAAATTGTAACGTATATTAGATAAACCCGCATCTTAACCTTATTGTACATTCACAAACAAAACCGCCTCGGGGCAATCAAAGCAAAACAACCAATTTATCAACAAAAAACAAAACAAACGCTGAACACATAAATCAAAGAGGCGAAACGTCATCGCTGAATTATTCGCGTAATGAAGAAACTACGGCGGAGCGGAGACAAGCGAAGTTTTTCGTGTACGCCTAGTCGCGTATACACTAGCGGGGACTTGCACAATTTGTTCCTTCGGGAGAGATCGCCTGTGCTGTGGGTCATAAGATGGGTTCCGCCTTGTATTTTGTTAACATCAAACAAAGTATACGAGGTTAATTTCTGTCAATCAATCAAGTATATTGTGGAGATACCTTATTATTGTGTCATTCATTCCGAGAAGACTAATCTTCCCGTTATAGCAGGCTTAAGACGCCACTAAGTCCAAGAAAGTTTAGGCAACACTTTTGGGATGTGCAAAAGTGACATCTTATAATAAATGTTTATCTTTAATAGTTTTTGGCCCTTTAAAACACACAATGGCAATACTGTATACTAAAGTAGCTACCTACTGTTATAAATAAAAAGTATATAAGCATATTGATAGTTGGACACGTCTTTTTAACCGACTTCAAAACATGGAGGAGGTTTTCAATTAGACTGTTTTTTTTATATTTTTAATTTGAACTCTTTTGCGTCATTTTCCATTTTCCATGTGCAAAAAAAAAAAACTAAACTAAACTAGCTTTACTGGAGGGGTACCCAGAAGAAACCCAGCGTCATACGGAACGCTCCTTACACAACTCACTCGCTTCGTTAACACTCATAATCCATTACCTTTTGAAAACACTCGACAAAACAATTCAAGTTTTTTTTTTGTGAAAAATTATCAAACAATCTTTCTTCTGAACCAGCTGAACCCCAAAAAGGATCGAAACGGCCTCCTGTTTACGCAAACAAACCTAAATATTCGAGGAATGTCGTAAGGCGGTTCAAATAAATTATTCACTCCGAAAGCTGTTCCAGAGTGACAGCTCTCATTATTTAAGTGAGTCAACTAAAGTTGCCAGGTTTTGTTCGAACGTTTAGAAGCTGTTAGTCAAATTTAGTTTATTCTTCGACGTCACGTTCCTTGAGACTTGGGCAATTTATCTTTACTAATATCATAGACGGGATATTCGTGATTGTAAAATTATAATCTTTATTAATCTTATACACGCGTAGAATATATTGTAAGCCTCGGCTTGGTAAGTAAAGTACTTATAGAATTGTTCTACGGCAGACAACTATATAGACTGAGAAGGTGATATGAAACATGAAAATTGGTCTTATAACTGGAAAATAGAAATTTTCGTTCATTGCGACCGGTCCAACCTTTGCCCCCAAGTGAAACACAATATATTGTATAATCAAAAAGCGTGATGTCTTACTAGTCTTACTGTACTGATACTAAAAAGGCGAAAGTTTCGATGTTTGTCGCTCTTTCACGGCAAAACGGCTCAACCGATTTGGCTGAAAGTTAATAAATGATGATGGTTTATACCTTGGATTAGGACGTAGGCGACATTTTATCCCTAAAAATTCAAATTTCCCACGGGAATTACATTGTGGAAGTCCACGTGGGCGAAGCTGCGGGCAACACGGGTACAAAATATTCGGTAATATGACGGAAGCTTTATTTTACTCTAGTTACATATATACATAATGTCACGTCCATAATCTCTGACAAGATGGATGGAAAAGTGAGTTCCTTAACTTTTAGACAGTAAAATGGTAGGGTAAGATGTAAAATAGTGACAAATGGTTATCTGGTCGCACACATAATATCACGCCCAGAAACCTCGAAGGGGAAGGCACAGACATAAACATAGTTGGCACATTATTTTTAAGTCCGAGACCAACATGGGACAATAGGCTAGGTGAGTTGGAAAATTGTGAAAAAGTAGTGACAAGTGGCTAGCTCGTCGCTTACACAATTACATACCCAAAACCCCATATACCATTAGTCGCCTCTTACGACATGCTAGGCAAAAAACACAGATGGCACATACTTATTTAAGTACTAGACCAACAAATTTATCTGACCGCCTACATTATAAAACCAGTACTCAATACCATTATTTTTAAGACCTAGACCAACATAGGACTGTAGTTGCAAAAAAATCTATATTCACCATTAGACAAACATTTTCGTTTCTCCTTCACAAAGAGACATCGAGTAACGCTGTACGCCGAAGTGAAAAGTTTATGAAGCAAAATAAATAATTCACTCTAGAGATTTGCCCTTGTATGTCTAGCGCCATTTTCTCAGCGAGAATGATCCTTCAGAAGGTTTGGAGCCATCGGATGTTACGCAACTTCATTGTTGGGTCCTCACTCGCACCCTTGAGAACCCTTGTGCATATAATGACACGTATGAAGTACTCTCTCGAGACTTGTGTACAACTTTTTCCGAAATTAGTTAAATATACTTCCCCTTTTTTTATGAAGCGTTATATTTATTTATTAAGCTTCAAGTCCGGTAATGATGGCCAATTCAAGGCATTTCCGCTTCTATGTTGAACCCGGGCTTGCTAAATCTAGAATAGGTTACATTACACCACCAATCATTTGTCATACATTTTATGAGGTGTCAAAACGCAATGTTTCTTTAGATAAAATAGAAAAATAGTACAGATAGCGCGCGAGTTGAATGCAGAACTCAGTTGTGTCTCGTCTTAGGCCCCGACTGCATTCAACTCGCGCGCTATTGGTAGAATACTGAGTTGTGACGTAACGGCTCAGTATACTCAACTGACTGACTGAATTTTAAATCAATTAAAAAACAAATGTGCATAAAAATTAAATTGATGCAAGATCTCTGTAATGTGTTCTCTAAATTGAATTATGTCTTGGAATTATGGCATCACCCTGTTGTGGGCATTGCTAGTAACACCATGATAATAATTATCTTTTTTAAATCCTGATGTATTAGTTCCCGTTCTCTTTGGAACACGGAGTAAACTATGCCTGCATTACTCGCTGATAATGTAGCTTTCCATTAGAATTTTTAAAATTGGTTCAGTGGTTTAAGCGGGAAAGTTTAACAAACAAACTCACATTCGCATATACACTATTATATGATAGGATTTCTGACGATTTGTCAAAAATATAATTGGGACTTAAAAAGAATGTGCCAACTGTGATTCTTGCCTAGCATATTGTCATAAAAGGCGACTAATGGTATATCGGGTTTTGGGTATGTGATTGTGTAGGCGACAAGCTAGCCACTTGTCACTACTTTTTCACAATTATCTAACCCAGCCCAGTTTTATTTTTGGCTGATCTCACTTTTTTCAGTTTTTTTGGTTGGATAGTGACATAAGATGTTCTTATTATTCTAAGATACCTATTTAAAAGATTTTAAATAACAAGCAAAAAATTTTTTTGCCCTTTGAAACAAAATAGTCAAAATCAGCTGATCAACTTTTGTGTGGAAAGCAAGAAAAAAATGTTGCTCATTTTCTAAACTCCTTTAAATTCGTTCCTTAAAATAATGTGTTGTTAAGTAGTTTCGCATCTTAAAGAACCTTGTATATTATTATATCCTCAAAAATGGATATTCTCGTGAAATGCACAATAATGAGTTTATGTGACAACGCAATCTCTCTGTGGACATTTATGGGGGAAGCCTGTCGAAAATTTGGTCGATCCGATACTTCTGATTGACGTAAGAAAAATACGAAAAAAATTTAAGACGGTAAATTTTCGTCCCTCTTGTCCCTTCGAAATACTACGAA
This sequence comes from Glyphodes perspectalis, assembly GCA_951394215.1. NCBI lineage: Eukaryota > Metazoa > Arthropoda > Insecta > Lepidoptera > Crambidae > Glyphodes > Glyphodes perspectalis. Next base: position 12,186,551 of record OX596217.1, read on the forward strand.
AGGAGGAGAAGGACACAAGGTACAGAAGAAAATATTTATCCTGTAGTCTATCAGTAGAAAGGTATTCTTACAATACTGAATCTATAACCTACTAGGGAATGAAATCAGGCGGCATTCAATTCAGGTGACTCCAACATAGCTAAAATTGTTCTGGATGCAGCTGGATTGCTTGATTCAGCATTGAAATCAATCCAACCAGCACATGTCGTTGCATCCAGCACAGCTGATTTTTTTCTGGGACCAGCTGGTTTGCTAGATCAAGCATTGCAATGCCTAATGCTTATTCATCTAATATAGGAGTAAGTCAACTATATAAAAAAATCGTGTTAAATTTCGCTGTTACTAATTTTCATTAAGACCCATACTTTAACATTCTAGAGGGTGCATGAATATGTACTCTTGAAGTATTCGTGTCTTAATCGAAAATTTCGAAAACCTCGCTAGTATCATTCGTTGCACATGCTTTAAAAGCTTAGTTTAGTTTGGAACTAGGGAAATGGTGTGTCAGTCTTAATGAGGAGGATTATTCAGCACTTAACAATATTGATTTTATAAAATTAATATTTTTTTCTTCACTCATAAATTCCTGACATAAAATTTTAAGATTTATACATTTTTGTTTCAACCATGAAGTTCAAATACCAATTGGAAATATGTAGGTACCGAATAATTGAAAAAACGTTAACACATTTTTCAAAACCTATTCTTCCATTTCCACAAGTACCAAAAAGGTTCGCCATCAAATATAAACAGATCATTACAACTATTGGTCGTACAACATAGAGCAACGATTTGTCGAGGACCCTTACACCGAAATAACCCTCCAAATAGCCCCTCCAATAAAGAACAGTGTTCCGTAATCAATATTTCTAATTTCCTCTATTTCCCGAACATTTGTTTGTATTATCACTATTAATAACGGGTCATTTTATCCCCTTCAATGGGTTAATAGTTGGGGATAGCTGACAGTGTACTGGGCGATGTATTTTTGTTTTATTTTCGATCGGAATAACGTATTTTATTTTGGTGATAGTCTTTTATTGGAGCAATTGTTTTGCAATCAACATGGCTTCATTCTCACGTAACATATTACGTTACGTTAACTATTAATATACGTTCCCATGTTGGTCTATTCCGTTTCTTGCCTAGCATGCCGTAAAAGGCGACAAATGGTATACCGGGTTTTGGGTGTGTGATTGTGTAGGCGACAAGCTAGCCACTTGTCACTACTTTTTCACAATTTTCTATCTAACCCAGCCCAGTTTTATTTTCCGCTGAATGTGGTGTGGCTTGCTGTTCTTTTGACTCCGCCTACCCCTTCGGGGATTACGGGCGTAATGTTATGTATGTATGTTTATTAATATAGAATACATACGTACATACATAACATCACACCCGCAATTCTCAGAGAAGGACAGAGGCCACTTTGGATTTGTAACCATGATCCAAAAATTGTCTGGTTCCCCTATCTTAGGGTTACGAAGGTCAGATCGGCAGTCGCTTTAATGTAATTACCAGACTCGCTAAATCCTGGATCATGGTCTAAGCGGACCCCGTCTAAGCACGGGACATAACGCTAGGAAGATGATGATAACGAATAACATAGTTGGTAGGTGCATTATTTTTAAGACCCAGACAAACATGGAACCGTATAGAGTACACATGTCATATCATCACGCCTTCAACCCCTTATGGGATAGGGAAAGTCCAAGGAGAATTGAGCTCCTTAAAAACACTGACCCAAAAATCGAGTTGGGTTAGATGGAACATTGTGGATATTAGTGACAAATGGCTAGCTTATCCCCAACTTTATTCCAAACACAATATGCAATACATCAAATGTCGCCTTTTACCATATAGGTACTAGGCAAGTAACATAGTTTGCACATTCCTATTAGGTCCAACACCAACATGGAACCTTATACAATACATACTCAAGTATATTAGCTATTACTTAGTGTGAGACCATTACTTAGTACTCGCAGGAGTATAGCGGAATAAAACGCCTGGATCACTTGGCTACTTTTAAATTGATTTCGGTCACAGGGGCGTCGACTTATGTAACACTATGCTTAGCTGCATATTAAATAAATAAATATCAGATGACATCACATTCATTGATCTGACACCGAACTAAGTAGCTTATGGTTTTATATACTTAAATAATAGATTAGAAGACTGGCCCGTTGGTCGAGTGGTCAGAGACCCTGGCCATGAAACCAAAGGATCGCGGGTTCGAATCCCGCTAGGGGAAAATGTTTCGTGTAATGAACATGGACATTTGTACTCGAGTCATGTATGTTTATAAGCGTATTTAAGTATTTCTATCCGTTCGCCTAGTATCCATAGCACAAGCATAAGCTTAGTTTGGGACTAGGGAATTGGTGTGTCAGTCTGAAAAAAAAGATGTTAACACACGCTACCCACCACCCAGGTCTGCAGTTTAGTGTAGGGTATAATAGGAGAGGCATGGGATAAGTTTTCAGCTTGCCTTAAATACCTACCCAAAAATTGGTGCCAGCTCTCCTCCTAAAGTATTTATCACACGAATGTTGTCCTGGACAGTGATCGAACCCACAACTCTTGGCGCATAGGACAGGGTTACTACTAAATGCACATATAGAGCCAGTTATATTAAGTAATTGCGCCAACTTAGTACGCAGCGATTAATGTGTTGTCCCAATTTCTTTAATGTACGGCGCACCTTCGAAGGGTATTGAAAATACCTCATATTAAAAGGCCTATAACTCTTAATTATAAGTCGTATTTATTCAGGACCCAAAAAGAAAGTGTCAACTATGCAACTTTCTAGTCTAGACTAATATTATAAAGGGGTAAAGAAAAGATTAGTTTGTTTGTATTGAATAGGCTCCAAAACTACTGGACCGATTTCAAAAATTCCTTTTCTTCGAAAGCTACTTTATTAGCGAGTTAAATAGACTACATTTTATCCCCGTGTTCCCATCGGGTACGGGTGATACCGCGGGGCACTGATATACAGGGTCATTTGTAAAACATCAACAACCTCGCAGGAGTAGATTACTGACATTATAAACAACAACGTTTGTTCTACGACTTTTCCTAAATCGACAAAAAAACGATTTTATACTAAATGACCAAACAGCTGATGTAGTTTGTAGTTTCATTTAGTCCTGCGAGGTTATTGATGTTTATTGTAGTTTGTAGTTTGGAATCTACTCCTGCGAGGTTGTTGATGTTTTAAAAATGACCCTGTATATTATAAAATGCGAGTAATAGTGTATTGGGCGTAAGTTTTTTGATTATCTAGGCGATGATCTACGTTTTTGTAATTTTTTAACTTTTGCTAAACCCCATATTTTGCTAAATGTAGTTTAAGGAGTAGTGTTGCCGCTCGATAGTCCACTATCGATAGTCTATCGATAGACTACCGATCGTCGGGCAAAAGCAATAGTATCGACACTATCGATAGTATCGATAGGGCTATCGATAGTGTCGATACTATCGATCATATCGATAACCCCGTGAGTGGCAATACTTTTGACACACAGCAATACTATCGATAGTATCGATACTATCAAAGCTCAATATCAATTGCACTATCGATTGTATCGGTACTATCGATAGTGACCTTTTCCTCAATAGTTTTGCTAATACAATAATTGTCTTAGTGGATGACAGAAAATCGTCCGCGCAAACATATCGCTACTATCGATAGTATCAATTATTATTATAATAGTCATGGCCGATACTGTCGATACAATCGATAGCTCAGTTTGGTAAAATAGTATCAGTATACTGCAATACTATCAATAGTGTCGATAGTATTGAAGCTCAATATCAAAATTACTATAGATAGTATCGATGCTATCGATACTATCGATAGCGATATTAAAGATGATTTCGAGGTCAACTATCGATGGTCAAACTATCGATAGTTCGGCAACACTATTAAGGAGCTTATATTTTCAAGTCACTGCTTACCCCTTCAAGCATGAGATTTTAGAAAATACGCATTTGACTTTGCCAAGAATATATTCTACGATGCTAATTCGCATTGGACATAATATCGCAATGAACTACACATTCCTACGTTATATTATTGTACAGCGTCAGTTGACCTAGATCAATGTAGGTATTATATCAGTCAATACTATGGACCTAATTAGCTATGAAACTATTCAATTCCGAGCAATTATGCCGTAGGTACCTCACTGTTCTAGTAGTATAGGTTTCTTGTTATTAAATCAGATTAACACAACTACTTCGAATTACTCCTACCTACTGCATAACAACAACACATTGATAAGGAGGGTTTTAGACTTACAATGTATAGGAGAGATTTTTTTTATTTTATTTAATATCATAAAATATCCCACATCCTATTAATATTATAAATGCCAAAGTTTGTTTCGATGTTTGGTATTCTTTCACGCAAAAACTACTAAATGGATTTTAATGAAACTTTATAATATTATAGCTCATACACCCGAATAACATAAAGGCTATGTTTCATCGATGTACCATGCGAGTGAAGCCGCGGGCAGAAGCTAGTACTTAATATATATTCTTTAGTTTATAATAAACAAAATTCTGTAGCGGTGGTAGCGCAATGGTAAAGACACGCGCCTATAAACCGAGTCGTGCCGGTTCAAACCCGGGCATGTACATCTGGATTTTTCAAACCTATGTACGTAATTATATCACTAGCTCGGAGGTGAGGGAAAACATCGTGATGATCGAAATGATGGATTTAACAATGAATTATAAATATGTATATACTTGCTTCTTCCTGCGGCGTGGTACATCGATGAAACATAGCTTATGTGTATGTGTTATGCTAATGTAAAAACTATACTATTGTAAAGTTTAATAAAATCTAAGCACTACTTTTTACGTAACATACATCCACACATATCCATCCATCCATACAAACTCTCGCGTTTACAATATTAGCAAGATATACCTATATGTATACATACCATTTCCATAGGAAAGACTGGCCCGTTGGTCGAGTGGTCAGAGACCCAGGCCACGAAACCAAAGGGTCGCGGGTTCGAATCCCGCTTGGGGCAAATGTTTCGAGTGATGAACATGGACATTTGTACTCGATGGATGTTTATAAACGTATTTAAGTATGTCTATCCGTTCATCTAGTATTCATAGCACAAGCATAAGCTTAGTTTGGGATTAAGGAATTGGTGTGTCAGACTGAAGATTTTTAAAATTATTATTGTTTAATAATTGAGAATTATATTTTTATAAATATATAGGTACCCAACAACCCAACCCAACACAGTAAATTTTTTTTTTTTTAATTCTATTTAAGTAAATAAGGGATGAACATTTTATAGGAAAATTTACGCAAAGTGCGGAAAAGTGTTTTGTTAGAATTTGTTTCGTTGATCCTTAGTTTGTTTATCCACAACTTAGCATCATGCCGTTTCAATCCCACGTTTACAGCCTATTTCCTAGGCCAAGGGCGAAAGCCAGGCCGTAAAATAGCTTAATGAATATTTAACATAAATTAGCGCAATAGTAAGCCGTTGAAATAATATTTCTGTAAGTCAGTAAAAGTAAAGTTGAGTTGAGTAATTCTATTTTATTAGCCTAATGCTAGCTTTGTAGGTGAAATGAAATAACATGTTGTCACGTGAACCATTATTCTACTGTGAGACTAGCTGTGTCCGCGGTTTCACCCGCTTTTATAGTTAATGTTGTAACTAACTAAACTTTACGTCATTTCCCTAGCGGGGTAGGCAGAGAGAACCGAACGCCATATGGCACGATCCTTACATACCTCACTCGCCTCTTCAACATTCATGATCATTTTCATACAAGCTCTACGGTTTTTATGACTCCTAACATCAACTTCTGTTAATACACGACTAATCTGGTCGTGGTAGGTGAGCCTGAGTCTTCCGCGGCTCCTACATCCTTCCACTTTCGCTTTTATCTGTTTAGTCAAACTTTCGTCATCCATTCTTTCCACATGTCCGAACCACCGGAGCATGCCTCTTATTACCTTGACTCCTTTAATATTGTATAGCCGATATTCTTCCTCGATAAATGGGCTAAGTAACACTAAATAAAATAATTTAACCCTTTGGGTACGGAACCCTAAAAACGCCGTAAGATTTGTCTGTCTGTCTGTCTTAACTATCGAAAAGACAGCGCCAAAGAAAGAATCCGTTTTTATTAAATCACAAAACATGTTTTCCTAACAGAGCTCGTAAAATGTTTGTGCTAAACTTAAATAGGGTTTTGAAAACTAGAACATAATTAAGTTTTTTCCTATTCGGAGTTGTAATAAAAAGCAACAACACAAAGACACACACACAGTTGTTGTGTACCTACAGCTGAGTCCTTTTGACACAGTGCACCTAGTTTTTTGCTCATTGTTGCCGACTAAAACGTACGTCCCGTTCAAATACTCTAATGAACTGAGAATTCAGTTTAAGAACTTACTGAAAAATAATCCAAGCTGCTGAATATAAATAAATAAATATTCAACGACATCACATACATTGATCTGACTCCGAAGTAAGTTGCTTAAGCGCTTGTGTTACGTATATCAGAAACAACAGTAGTATTACAAATATATACTTAAATATTGGATATTAATACCCAGGCACAGGACAAACTCAAGTATTCATTACACGAATGTTTGTCCTGAGTGGGGATTGAACCCACAACTCTTGGCGCATGGGGCCGGGTCACTACCGAATGCGCCATCGAGCTTGTCGAATATGGTTTAATATATTTAAACAATTTTTAAGTTTCGCACATTGTCAAGATGGATAATGTGCTGAATTTAACTTATTTATTATTTAACTAGCTGTGCCAGCGGTGTCACCCGCGTTTATGGTTAATATTATAAAGTATATTTCCGTCATACATGATTTCTATGTAACATTAACCATTAAGGCTGCACACGCGACGGAAGCTTAAAAAATGGAGAAACTTCTCCCGTTTTCCCAACATTTCCCTTCACTACTCTGCTCCTATTGATTGTAGCGTGATGAAAAGTATACTAGCCCAGGAGTATGAAGAATAATTGTACCAAGTTTCGTTAAAATCCGTCGAGTAGTTTTTGTTTCTATAAGGAACATACAGACAGACAGACAGACAAAAATTTTACAGATTGCATTTTTGGCATCAGTATCGATCACTAATCACCCCCTGATAGTTATTTTGAAAATATATTTCATGTACAGAAATTGACCTCTCTACAGATTTATTATAAGTATAGATAAAGCTGTAGAGTTAGTTTCTTTGTTTGCTTGAACGCGCTAATCTCAGAAACTAATAGTCCGAATTGGAAAATTATTTTTGTGTTATTTATTTATCGAGGAAGGCTATAGGCTCTACGAGTAGGTATCACATTAACCAAAAACGCGGGTGAAAACATTGGCACAGCTAGTTCTCCTAATATTATAAAAACCAAAGTAACTTTGTCTGTCTGTTACGTTTTCAAGCCTAAGTTATACCCGATTACCCTAAAAAATGAAATAGGATTTATTAATATTTAAGAAGTATTTCAGCTTAAAAAAAATGTATTACAAGGTTATTTTAAGTATCTGCGAAATCTCTTACCTACTTATTTAAATTATTATTCCAAAGAACCAATTTAAAGGATTTTGGAAAATGAGTATAATAAATAAATATCCGACTACTTCACATACATTGATCTGACTCCGAGGTAAGTAGCTTAAGCACTTGTGTTACAGATATCAGATACAACAGTGGTATTACAAATATATACTTAAATATTGGATATTAACACCCAGACACAGAACAAACACAAGTATTCATCATACGAATGTTTTTCCTGGGTGGGAATCGAACCCACAACTCTTGGCGCATGGGGCAGGGTCACTACCGAATGCGCCATCGAGCCAGTCAAAGTATGGTTTTATTATTGTTTTTTTTTATACAAAGTAGCCAATCAGCTGACTAACTTTTGTGTGGCTAAGATAAAAAAACTTTGCTTGTCGTTTTATTAAGTCGTTTTAATTAGTTTCTTTAAACAATGAGTGAACTAATTAGGTAAGTGGTTTGGCAAAAACTAAAAACAATTTATAGAACTCAAGTCCCAACTTATGATCGATAAGATCTTTAGAACCTAACACTTTACGCCGGCATAATCTAGTTGGTCTTAAAAACGTATGTTTTCTTAGTAGCGTAATTACAAAATTGCATACTTATGTACATAATGTATTAGTAAATAATAATATTAATACATATATTCAATACTCCATACTGACACACCAATTCCCTACTTCTAAGCTTATAAGCTTGCGCTATTGATACGAGGTGAACGGATAGACACACTTAAATACGTTTTTAAACATTCATGACTCGAGTACAACTGTCTATGTTCATAACACGAAACATTTGCCTCTAGCGGGATTCGAACCCGCGACCCCCGGTTTTGTGGCCAGAGTCTATGACTACTCGGCAACGGGTCTATCATTAGTATATAAGCATTTAAAAAATGCATGAGTTTGCAAACTTTGCACTCCCGAAGCACCCAAAACGTAAAGATGATTCCTACTAAGCCTTCACAAGAATCACCGAATTTAAATGCGATTAAAATTCTGCTGAATGTCTCCCGAAATTAGTTTTAAAGTTGGTACGATTTGATTACATAGAGGCGTCGAGTAGTGACTTAGTAATTACGGCTTGTTAATTAGTTCTTTGAAAGTGATATAATTAAAATGCATAAATACGACACTCGGCCGTGAATCATGACGAAGTTAATAAAATGAAAATGTTGTGGAATATTCATGATGGTTAACTGTTGTAGACGATTTTTTGAACAGCTCAAAAGTGGACGGGTTGTAATTAATTTAGGAGCTGATTACGTGGCCTGAATACGATTACTGGCCACTTTACAGATCGTTTTTTAGAACTGGCATTAAAAGTTTGTAACATGGATGACCGAATTTCTTAAAAAAAAATGTTAATTACGTAACATTTTATTTTGTTTCTAGTCAAAATCCGCTTGGACCATTATCCTATATTTAAGGAAAATACTTTAATTACTTTTCGTAACAACAGGTTGAGGTAAATTGACCATATGGTCAATTTACTTTAATATTCTTCAATTTAATATTCTTAATATTAAGAATATTCATAGTTATAGGTATATCAATGTGGAATTTAAAGAATTTACGAAAAGGAAATTATAATCTAAAATGTACTAGTCTAAAACTAGAACATTGATTTCTAAAAATGTAAGACATAAACTGATAAACAATTGAATGATTTTCCTCTAGTATATTCGATAACAAAAAAAAATCGGTCGAATTGAGAACCTCCTCCTTTTTTTTGAAGTCGGTTAAATAAGCTCAGCCCTGTATAAAATTATAAGATTTTTACAAAATAAAAATATATAGTCCAATAGACCATTACTCAATATATATTTCATCAAAGAGTTTGATAGAAACATTTAGGTACACGGAAACACTTTACCATGATTCTATGAATAATTAAAATACATCGATTATTGTAGCGATAAATAATTTCGGCCATACTGTGGGCTGTTCGGTCACCGAAAGTACTTGTGCTGTTAATATAATGTTAATTTATGGGAAATTTTATCGTTGCCCTTCATTGCAAAGCCATTAAAAATGTTTCGAAAGGTAATCAAATACACTTATGTATGATGGTATATTTAAGGGTTTAAATTAACATTGAAAGTTTTGACATTTGTCAGTTTATCCTCTCCCCCGTCCAGTGAAAAAATATACAGTGTATGGAAGCCATCTTGAAAATCTGACGTAATAGTTGATGACGTTCGCAAAATTGCCTAATTCGAATTCGAAAAAAAATGCGAAATGTAGCCTGGATACGCATCAGTGGCGTTTATCAAAAAGCATGATTAAACGTAACCTTCCTTTTATTTTACACCCCCCGTAATCCCAGAAAGAGTAGGCAGAGTCAAAGGAGCAGCAAGCTCCTAGAACTACAGCCAAAAAATAAAACTGGGCTGGGTTAGATGGAAAATTGTGACGTAAGTGATAATAATTTTTGTCATTTTACTTCTCGCACAAAATTCGCATATAATCTACTTGATTAAACATGTAAGCCTGCCCTATAAATTTACCTCGTCGCAAATTGAGAAGGCTTCGAAGGCGCTCACCTAATTTCCTATCGCACACAAAAAGTCTCGTCTAGAAGGTCGGTACGTGATACCTAACTATTGTTCCCTGCTATTGATCAGGTCGTACCTTCAAGAGCCCTAGAATCCGTAACGAGCTAACAAGTTGTAAACACGTGACAGAATTTCTTGTGAAACGTCTTTGGAATAGAAAATTAATACATGGTATTCACCACATGAGTATCTGTTTCTATTCATATATTCATTCTTAACATTCCACACGTAATCCCCTAACTAAGGGGTAGGCAGATACACCGAATCTTTCTTTGAAGTCTACCAGAACTGTTTGAGATCAGCAAATAAATATCACATTGAAAAACAAAAATCAAGGAACAATCCGAGACCCCTTGTGTCAAATCTAAGTCTTTCAATATCAGGCTCTTGAGAGAAAAATATAACATACATATGATTGGCTCGTAGGTCGAGTGGCCGGTGACCTTGGCCACAAAGCCAATGGTCGCGAGTTCGAATCCAGTTAGGCAATTAGCCCCTTAAACTAGCAATCGCCAAACATTGCTGTGGGTTAGATGGAAAATTATTAGAAAGTAGTGACAAGTAGTCGCCTTTACAAGTTCAAAGCAAGGAACACAGTGGGCACCTTCTTTTTGAGACCAAACCTACATAGGACAACAGAGCCTTTTAATTCAACCAGAACTGTTTGAGCTCAGATAAAAACACATTGAGAAACATTGAACTATTATTACTAGCGTATGGAACCGACGCCGCGAACAAGTTTTTTGCGCCGTGCGTTGTTGCCGATCGGCAACAACTCGTTTAGTCACTCGCCTACGTTCACGGCATTCACATGCATAAGCGCCATGAAATTCACGGCGCTTACGACGTTTTGGTCGCGAGAAAAATGTACTCTATGAGCGATCTAGCGCTGCGTGTTTTAATAGCTTAATTAGACGACAATTGTTAGTTTTAGCGCTGCAAATGCTGAAACACGCTCAGTCCATGCTTCGTGATAATATTTTTGATTGACATAGCTTCTCTATACGTAGTAATAATAGCTCAATGTTGAGAAACAATAAACAATCCGAGGGCCCTTGTGTCACTCGATACGTCCTTCAACATCAGACTGTGAAAGAGAAAATATTAGTAAATACAAAAGTGTAATTTCCGGAGCTAAATATATATAGCTCCGGTCCCGTCAGCGGATTCTTACATGCGTGACGCATCGTTGGATTTCTATTGAACAATTTGAGTGGTGCGCTAGTGATGTGGATTTGTGGGACCAGATATCGATATTGTACGGTGATTAATATTTTTGGGTAGTCCAGTTCATGGTGATGGATATCGATATTTTGTACGTTAGAATAATTTTTATTAGTAATGGATTCCGTTTTGAAATAGCTAAATATAAAATTTATGTTATTATAATTATAAAATAATTAACACGCATAAAATTTGGGTACAATAATGAAAAAATCTGACATATTATAATTTATTGTATTATATTTTATTGTATCAGCAACTTTTTTGATAATGGTTGCAATCTAGCAGATATCTTAATTTTACAGTCCGTTTAGTCATCAGTTTGATAATTGTCATTGATGTGCCTACTCTCGAGTTTGCTTCAACCGTTTAATGGTAATTAAATTACACAAACAAAACTTCGCATAAATCACACGCTAATTTGTTTACTGAAATAACTATGTTGTTTAATCTACCCTCAAGTGATTCTAAAGCCATTCAAACTCAAAATTGTAGTGCCAAATACTACAATTAATAGAAGCTGATTATATTAAGACTGGCCAAACACTTGAATTTAATGGGCTAATCCAGAATTGGTAACGAAACTACCGCTGTTGTTGCCATTAAAATAACATGTTACTAAGTAATCTGAAATTGATTTATCAATCTGGATGTAATGGGTCAAGATGTTTCATTTCATTTTTAGCTGACCCGTCATCCGTAGACCTGTCATTTATATAAAAGTATACAACGAATATATGTTTTTCATAAAAAAATATTAACGCAGTATTCGACCATTTCCGTTTTATTAATTATTTAATTTCATATAGATCTTGTGTAATAGTTACAAGCAACTTAAAACAATTATTTAATTTGGTTTAATTGTTTAAAGTAATGCATTATAGTGGAAACTAATCTAAAATTTCACGTTGTATTATAATGTTATTTTTAAAAATTCTTCCAATAGATTGATTGATGTTGTTGATATATTCGTATGTATCAAAGCTATCTAATAATCCTCCCTTAGATAATTTAAAAAAAAAGCACAGGAGTCATATTCATGACGTAAATTAGTATTTACCACTAAGACGAGATCGATATTTTTTATCGAATAACTTACTCTTCTATATTTCCTAAATCCCATGGCAATATCTAAGAGAACATCATTTAATCCGATTTTATTTTTATCATTTGTATTTAATTAGAAGTGGAATGATCCGGGACCTTCCTTTTTTCTCCCGGAGAAATACTTGACGCATACCACCCCTCGAAGGACGGGGGAAATGGTTATGTGAATGATCTGGAACGCAGCTCAGTCTTTTATGTTATATTGCCCGTGAGAGTATAGCATTTCTTTTTATTTGCTTCAATAGGAAATATGCATGTCTTATAACCAGAGGTGGAATTAAATTAAAAATAAAACGAACTTCACAAATCAAACACTTCCTAATTTTAATAATTGAAATGACAAATTAACAACAAAATCATTAAGGAGAACGAAATAACATAACTGAAACAAATTATTAGTTAAATTGATAGTTTTAAGTGCACGAACTTATGTATTTCAATAAATAACAAATGGCCCGCATGACCTTGAGTCGACCGATAGCAACTACGTAACCGAGCTGTGACCGTTCCGAGCGCCGAGAGGCAAATGGACTTGCTGCGGATGGCGCGCGCCTTTTATAAGCGCCGTAGGGTAGATAGTGGCTTGGTGGGGGGTGCGGCTTATACGGCCTCTCCTGACGAAGTGTCGTCCCCGACGCTTCCTTCAGGTGTGATGCCACTGGGGCCAGCGACGTTAGCCGGTGACGGTTCTTCCTCACTCGGGTCTAGGGGCGGCATCGATAACCCAGCTGACGACGATGTTGGCTCAGGATCCTCATCGTCGTTTTCTGTGAACGAAACCGTAGTTAGGACATAGCTTTCATCTTCTTTTGTGCTTGTCATCATCTGATCGTCACCTTACATCTGATTCAAACATCAATCATTCCAACATAAGTCTCTCAGATCACATAAAATTATTTCATTCGTCGTCTTAATTCGTACACGTGTACACAAAACAGCCAACGTACACAGGAGACGTCTCCGATTTAAGTAAATAATTGAGCTCAGGCCTTTATTTTAACATCCTCGCCGTAAACACGTATACGGTTTGGTGACGCTTTGATCACCATCAGCGTCATAGGTGGAAGACGAACTTAACAACACCCAAACCTAGTCGTCAATACCATGGGTGGAAGACTAACTTAACAACACCCTAGGTCCAACGCTAGCGCCGTAGGTGGAAGACTCACTTGACAACACCATAGGCGTACGCAGCTGTCATGGGTGGAAGACTAACTTAACCACACCCGGCATAAAACAGAAAGCTTACTCTCAAAGAATGCAGCGCACGTCTCTGGGCACCACTCGCCTCGCCACGGTACCATGTACTGCGCAGCGGCTTGCGTGGTCTTGCCATAGGCTCCGCTTAGCAAGCGCAGCTCGTAGCGCCCGGCTGGCAGGATCTTGATCACCTTGTAGGGACCACGCATTCCAGGATCAAGCTTTCCTGTCGCCTGTGAAAACTTTATGACAAACACGTAGTCATCCAGGTTAAACTTTCGAGGGGGACGTCTTAGCGAGTTGACGCGATCATCTTGCTTTGTTCGGTTCACTTCAAGGCACTGACGCGATCTACTTCGAGCTGCTTCACGTAGAGCTTCTCGATTAGATGACGTTCCTTCGATGGCTATATCGCGTACTAACCCGCGAATAACAGGGGTGGCTGCTTCAGAGCCGATAAGCAGATTCATAGGAGATGTCTGTGTGGTTTTCTGCTTTGTGATATTTAATACCAGCTGAAGTTTCCATAACGTATCGGCCCATGATGTACCCTTTGTATTTACTTCTATGCGGAGCATGTTGAGCACCGTTCTCACATATCTCTCCACTTGACCATTCGCATGATGCATCTCAGGCGTGATGTAATGAAGGTCGCAGCCTAATTCGTTAATCCAAGTTACGAATTCGTTCGACTCAAACATGCGTCCTTTGTCAGATATTAACAATTTTGGTGCGCCAAAGAGGGAAATAGCATGTGATACAATTCGTTTTAGTTCCGATGCATCTTGTCGATACATAGGGTATAGAAGGGAAAATTTAGTAAACGCGTCTACCATTATGAGGACGAACTTGTAACCTTCGCACGTAGGTAGGGGACCCAGAGCATCAATATGCAAAGTGTGGAAAGGCAAGTCAGGCTTTTCCCATGACGAGATGGGTTGTAATGGGGCTCGGGGCACTCTTTTTTTTGATAAGCATATAATACAGTGTTGTATGTATTTCGTAACAAATTGTTTTAGACCAGGAAACCAAAAATGTTTTAGAATTAAATCCAAAGTTTTGTCGACCCCAATATGCTCATGCTCGTCATGGAAAATCCTGAGAAGGCTAAGTCGATGTCCTTTCGGTATGTAGCACAATAAACGTGAGTCTTGGCCTGTAGGCGTGTACCTATAGTACAAGAGGTCGTTCCGCGCGACATACCGGTTGGAATCAAGATCACCATCACGGAGTTTATGTAAAAGGTTTTGAGTTTCGTCGTCAGACGCTTGTGCTATTTGTGCCCAATTACGAGGCTTAAAGACCTGATTAACCCTGGCGGCTGGGTTTCGGCTAAGATAATCTGCGTGTGGCATCATTACTCCCTTTCGGTACTCGATAGAAAAATCAAAGTCTTGGAGATAAATCCACCACCTGGCCACTCGGGGTAACAAGTCCTTCTTGCGCTCGGTAGATTTTAGCGCGTTACAGTCAGTGACGATTTTGAATTTTAAACCGACTAAATAATGCCTAAAGTGTTGAAGGGCTTTAACTACTGCTAGGGTCTCCAGCTCGTAGGAGTGATATTTGCCCTCAGCTCCTTGTGTCACTTTGCTGTAATACGCGACAACCCTTTTCGTTCCGTTTGGATGTAGCTGGAGTAGAACCGCTCCATAACCTGCGCAACTTGCGTCGGTATGGACTTCAGTGGGTAAACTTGGGTCAAAAATAGCTAGTACTGGTTCGCTCGTTAACCGTTCTATCAATTTCTTGCGAATAGACTCGTGCTCGGGTGACCAAGTAAATTCAACACCTTTTCTTGTTAAGTGAGCAATAGGGGCAGTCTCCGTGGCGTAGTTTTTAATGTATCGCCGAAAGTATCCAGCGAGGCCGAGCAGTTGACGCACCTGTTTCACGTTCCTCGGAGGGATCGTGTTAACAAGAGCTTCCACTTTTCTCGGGCTCGGTCTAACCTGACCCTCACTTATAACTCTACCTAAGTATTCTACTTCGGTCACGAGAAATGAACATTTCCGAAGGTTTATGGAGAATCCGGCCTCAGTAAGGGTTTTTAGGACTGTTTGCAACAGCTGTATACCTTTACGCACGCTATTGCTCAGGAGGAGCACGTCGTCGACATAGACTAGAACTTTGCCTTCGTTTATAAGGTCCCGCAGAGTATCATTAATTATGCGTTGGTAAACAATAGGTGAATTCGCTAACCCGTATGGCATTTTAATATATTCGAAATGGTCTTCGGGAGTGACAAAACCAGTTAAATGAATACACTCATCCTTCAAAGGTATCTGGTGGAACCCTGTAGCCATATCAAGGCTGGAAAAGTATTTGTAGCTTCCCAACCGATCAATATGATCATCAATCAGGGGGAGAGGGTACCGATCTTTGACGGTGATGCGATTGAGTGCCCTATAGTCTACACAGAGTCGGTCGGTGCCGTCTCGTTTCTTGACTAATATAATCGGACTAGCATACTCCGATTTTGATCGCCTGATCACTCCTTTATCCAAAAGATCGTTGGTTATTTCCCTGACTTTAAGCTTCTCCTGGTACGAGAGTTTATACGGCCTATATACTACGGGAGTGGAACTCGTGAGTTTTATGTCCATTTCACCAGTCAGAACGGTGGTTGCGGCAGTACCGGCTATTAAGTAGTCGGAAAACTCTTCTATGACTGAAAAAAGATCTTGCAACTCATCGCCCTTAAGGGGTGTTTTTATTACGGACCGGTCCATCTGAATGGTGTTGATACGGACAGAAATTTCATCGGAACGCGCAAGGTATTGCCTATCTTTAGTCCGTACGTACGTAATTCCGTCGCGATTTAGGACATCAGTGCCTATTATGATGGGCGCGTTCATAAAAGAAGACGGTATGACTACCAGGTCAGCTTCAATCGATATATCGCTAAATTCGATTGTCACTGTAACGTAAGACGTAGCAACGATGCCTCTCTCGCTAATGCCTTTTAACGCGCAACGTCTAGGTTTTGGTTGGCTCGAAATGTATCTCACGACGTCCGAAGAAATGAGTGACACATCGAGGGCGCCACTGTCGATAAGAACGTCTACCGGAATGCCGTTTACTACAGCCGTTGTGATATCACTATTTTGTATAGAGTCTGGTCGGAAGGAACAAAAATTAACGCTATTTGCATTTGACCGTGCTTTAGCAAAACAAGCATCCTCGGTATGTCCCGGCTTATGACAAAATGTACACGACTTATTCGAGTTCTGTTGCGTATTCGGTGTCAATTTTGGTTTTGGTTGCTTACAGTCGCGTCCTAGGTGACCTCGACGGCCACAATTAAAACATTTTATGTCCCCACGCAGGTTAGGTCTAACGAACGGACGCTTCCTGTTGTTGGCGGTTGAACTAGTATTTTTGTCTCGGTTAGGTTTAGTATAAATCGACAAGAAAGAAACTAGATTGTCTGGGGTTAGTTCAGCATTAGCGGCTGCTGCACGAACCTGAGGACTGTCTATTCCGCGAACAACAATAAGCGTTCTTAGTTCGTCACTAAGGCCTTGTACCACTCTTAGTCGTAACAGAGTTCTTCGTGCGTATTCCGCGTACGTAGGGTACTTATCTGACGTGGTATTCATGGCGTCATACAAAATGTTGGCATAATCTAACTTGGCGGGACAAAGGGCCCTAAATTCACGCTTAAGATTGGTCCACGTTCTGTCATTCGTCACCCACTCGTTCAGCCACACTCTGGCATCGCCCTTGAGACCGGAAGCCACACGCGACAGACACTCGTGATCGCTCCAATTATTAGCATCTCTGGCGCGATCCACCTCCTCGCACCAGGTTTCGAAATTATTAATCGAGGGATCAAAGTTCGAAATGAAATAATGTTGTGAATGTGGCCTCGCTGGCTGCATTGTTTTGATGGCTTGCATCAATGCATGCGCGAGGGTGGATGCCTCAGAGCACGGGGCTGACAACTCTTTTGAATGACCCGGTCTTGGCGGGGTGCACGCAAAAGCAGGGCTAGGCGTCCTAGGCGTGAATGGTTGATCGTGACGCGTGGGGCGCGTTCGGCTACTATGTGCAATATTCGCTGACGAAGAGCGCGATTTGTCACGAACACGGGTCTCGACACGATCACGTGGTCGGCTATGGTAAGCGCTACGCGAGCGCTGCCTATCTCTACCACGTGCGCGACGCGTATCCCCAACACTCGGACTACGCCGACCTCGGACACGCGAGCCATTTCTCCTATCATGCCGTCGTCGGCCACTCGAACTACGTCGCGAGTCGGTATCGTTAGTATCGCACGACCTAGACCGGGAGTTACGCCTTTTCCTAAAAGCGCGGCGGTTACGATCTCGCGACCTGCCTCGAGCGTGTTGCCGACTTCGGCTACGCGATCTTGAGCGTACCATATTTAAAACTATGGCGATAAAGCAATATTCACTCGCCTTACGGCGTTATTAAATTAAACAACACGATAAACTACACCCAAAATCAGTACACGACCGAGTTATCTAGTTCTCCTTAAACGAGGGGCTTATGTGTCCTTTATCCCACTTCTGATCTTATAACCAGAGGTGGAATTAAATTAAAAATAAAACGAACTTCACAAATCAAACACTTCCTAATTTTAATAATTGAAATGACAAATTAACAACAAAATCATTAAGGAGAACGAAATAACATAACTGAAACAAATTATTAGTTAAATTGATAGTTTTAAGTGCACGAACTTATGTATTTCAATAAATAACAAATGGCCCGCATGACCTTGAGTCGACCGATAGCAACTACGTAACCGAGCTGTGACCGTTCCGAGCGCCGAGAGGCAAATGGACTTGCTGCGGATGGCGCGCGCCTTTTATAAGCGCCGTAGGGTAGATAGTGGCTTGGTGGGGGGTGCGGCTTATACATGATTCTTTTATTTAATTATCGCTTAAGTCTATAGCAAAAAAATTAAAGGATGAATTGAAATATTTATTGTATCTTGATTATTGACCAAGATTAAGACTTTGAACCTTTCCAGATTCAAAGTTATCGGTTAGATTGAGAGGACTAACACTCCATGTGTCAAATTTCAGAAACCCATACAATGTCTAAAGTCGCGGGCAATAGCTAGCAGATAATTATATGAAAGCAATATTACTTGCTGTGATTGGTCATGTTTATATGACAAGATAAACAACGCTCGCCAAATCAGTGGAAACCGGCCAAATACAACGGACAATGCCACATCTGTCATTAAATCTATAAGCTTTAACTGTAATACCTAATCAGTATCAGCGATTTACCCTGAATTTGCCACCAGTTCACTAGTGGCTTGCTGATTTGCCGGTTATTTGCCGTGATTTGTGTGCTGAATTGCTAGTGTTAGCCGCTACTGAGTGCATAGCGGACGTCATCAAACTGATAGCATCGGATGCGCGTTCGGATACGATGACATGTTATGATGTGCGGTGCGTGATAGTTGTTGTTTTGTGGTAGTCATTTGTTTGTTGTTTATTTTATCGACGGTACATGACTGACGTGATCTGTTACGAATAAAGTTTTCAATGCAGAATATTGTCATGCACGAAAATTAAAATTTGCTCTATTACAGAAGTACTGCCTTAGGTCCCGTGATATTTATAAATTAAACCAGGATTAATATATATTAAAGTATTAAGTTAACTGAATCTTAACATGTGGTTTTAGCATGATTGTCAAATTATTCACTTATTTTCTCAAATTATACACACGAGTTCAAGTAGAATTAATCAGTAATGATGGTAAAAAATTATGGGTTTCTAATATATACTATTTACTGGCCCAACTACCCCATAGTTGGTATTATGACTGGCTTTTTTACAATCTTTTTAGATTCGTGCCAGATCACCTTTTCTACATCAAAACATTTTAGCTATTATTTGTACATACATAAAATTAATTTGTAAACAAGACTCCAACATGTGTACCTAAGTTTATAACAAAATATAATATATATTATTTCATCGACATAAAATGTCGACAAAGAACATCACTAGTTCAGGTCCAGGCACGAATCGTACTAGCTAGAGTCACGTCCGCAGATCGCATCGGGTAGCAGGATAGGGTTTATTGGATTCCCCGTTGTTATGTTATAGCACCTCGCCAGAACGACTTTCAATTCCCTCGCCTTTAATTCCTTAGCGCGTGTGGACACTAACGTCGTTTGGTATTAGCTTTGAGAAAAAGTTTAATACGGGCCATGGTATCAAAGGAAAACTGTAAATTGATATTGGATGGTAACCAACGCCAACATTATTTTAGATACAAGAACCAGAATGTTGAATGCAAGTGAGGTGTGTAAGGACCGTGCCATATGGCGTTCGGTTATCTCTGCCTGCCCCGCTAGGGAAGTGGCGTAAAGTTTAGTTAGTTAGTTTTAGAACCAATGTCTTGGTTACGCCATCTGGTAGAATAGTTTATCCAGAAACTATTATTGAAGCAGTAATAAGGTTATTCGCCCACTTTTAGCCAGAATTAAAACTAGGTTAGATGTAGCATTTCAAAAATGTAGTCTTAGGTAGCTCGTCGCCAACACAATACTCAAATCAACACCCAATTGACTCACCCTAGCGTTATGTCCCGTGCTTAGACGGGGTCCACTTAGACCATGATCCAGGATTTCGCTAGTCTGGTAATTACATTGAAGCGATAGCCGATCTGACTTTCGTAACCCTAAGGTAGGTGAACCAGCCAATTATTGGATCGTGGTTACAAATACAAAGTTGTTTGAATTTCCGAACGAGTGGTATAAATACGTACTTACATAGATTCGAAAAATCCAGAGGTACGTGTTCGGCTTTCAACCAGCACCCCTCGGTTATGAGGCGCGTGTCCTTACCATTGAGCTATTACCGCTTAGCACCCAATATACTACTACGACATACTAGGCATGGAACACCGTCGATACATTCTTATTCAGTCCCGGACAAACATTTAAAGAAGAATGCTTTAGGCTACTGGAACAAAAACATTCTTCAGAAAACATCTCCTCGTCTCTTATTGGCCTTGGAAATAAGAATTCCTAGATCCTTAATCACACTGCAGATGAAACACCAACCGGTTTATTTAGGTAATTTATTCTTTACGATGATAAGCAGATCCCCAAAGCCTTACGGATTCAATACTTCTTTACTGAGTTTTTACGTGAGACTTTATTTGACGTGCGAATATACGCGAAGTAAA
This sequence comes from Glyphodes perspectalis, assembly GCA_951394215.1. NCBI lineage: Eukaryota > Metazoa > Arthropoda > Insecta > Lepidoptera > Crambidae > Glyphodes > Glyphodes perspectalis. Next base: position 12,207,405 of record OX596217.1, read on the forward strand.
AAGATGCACCATAAAATGAATGGCCGTGAAACAGTAAAAGGGAGGGAATTGAGTGGGGTTCATAGGTATTACCGAGGGTTCTGGAATACATTTTTAATTTACGCTTATGTAAAATATTAGCTGTACCCGCGGTTTCCCCCGCGTTTATAGTTAATTTTATATAGCCTATAGCTTTTCTCGATAAATTGGCTGTCTAACGCTGAAATAATTTTTCAACTCGGACCCGTAGTTTCTGAGATTAGCGCGTACAAGCAAACAAACAAACTCTTCAGCTTTATAATATTAGTATAGATTATACACGACACTCCGCCCTTGTGACAGACAGATCTGGATAAGTGGACACGGATTTTGGCTACAAATATGTTATGTGACAGGTCCAATTAGTTTAAGTAGTCTTAACGCGCAAACCACTGAAAAAATTACATAAGATAAGTTTAGCCTTGGGAATATTGTAAAATCTCACGGGACATGTGATTAAGTCTCAGTAACGTGCTAAATTATGCGGGTCCCGGGAAAAATAAATATGTATACTTGTAACTTACTAACTAACTAAACTTCACACCACTTCGCTAGCAGGGTAGGCAGACCTCCTTACACACCTCTCTATAGATGTACAGATAAATTAATCGAATTTTTTGTATGTAATATATATATATATATTTAAATGTACATGAAGTCATTTACGGTATTTATTACAAAAATAAATGATTTCCAATAATATCACTCCAGTCAAAAAATATTTTTTAAATTTGCCATTTTGTTCTGGCTTCAATACGAAACGGCTAACTCGAATAAGTGAAGTAAACTACTTTGTTATTAGATTTTTTTTTCATTTCATAATGCTAAATAATTCAATCAGAATTTCAATACAAGGAACTGCATAGCTTATTTCTATAACTTTGCACCTTGACATAAACTCAAAGCTTAATGCACCGGATTCCAAGAATTGAATTTCCACGAGCTATAGGTGGCGTCGTATCATTACCATTAAGGAACTCATAAAGTGGCGCATGGCGAGCGGAAATTGTATCGGAGGCTTAATGGAATCGCAATTGAAAATGTACTTGCGACAAACTTGGGTGTTGGAGTTTTACTTGGCTAATGTAGTGCTACTTACATATATAGAGATGGCAGAGCGCAAGAAATAGTGAGATACTTTAACGACTTGAAAAACAATGTTTGTTTTTTAATTAATTAATTAATTTTTAATAAAAAAAAATATATTTTAAAGGATAAGCTTTAAATTTAATTTTTAGTCTAAAAAAAACATATAAATAGGTAAATATCCGAAGACATAACATACATTGATCTCACTCCAAGCTATGTAGCATAAGCATTTGCAGATATCAGAATCAACAGCGGTATTACAAATATATACTTAAATATTGGATATTAACACCCATACACAGAACAAACACAAGTATTCCTCACACGAATGTTTGTCCTGGGTGGGGATCGAACCCAAAACTATTGGCGCATGGGGCAGAGACACTACCGAATGCACCATTGAGCCAGTCAAATAGGGTACAAATAGAATAGCGAAATCTAAATAAGAATAGAATAGTAAAATCTATCAATCTTTTCTTGAATGGCGCGAAGCTAGTTAGTTAGTTTTTACAACAGGTCCGGTGGTCAGAGACCTTGGCCACAAAACCGAGGGTCGCGGGTTCGAATCCCACTAGGGGCAAATGTTTCGTGAGATGAGCATGGACATTTGTACTCGAGTCATGGATGTTTATAAACGTATAAAAAAAAAAATAATATGCATACATAGAAACACACATACATACATACCCGTAGTCTATGAAGTAAGGAAGTAAGAGAGCGGTGGTAGCTCAATGGTAAGGACACGCGCCTCTTAACCGAGGAGTGCGGGTTCAAACCCGGGCATGTACCTCTAGATTTTAAAAAATCTATGTACATTTTATACCACTAGCTCGACGGTGAGGGAAAACATCGTGATGAAACCTGCAAATTCAAACAACTTTGAATTTGTAACCATGATCCAAAAATTGTCTGGTTCCCCTATGTAAGGGTTACGAAGGTCAGATCGGTAGTCGCTTCAATGTAATTACCAGACTCGCTAAATCCTGGATCATGGTCTAAGCGGACCCCGTCTAAGCACGGGACATAACGCTAGGAAGATGATGAGTCTATGAAGTAAGGGCAAGAGGATGATGGATGAGTCTATGAAGTGACATGATTTTGAAAACACAAAAATTTATTAAAAATTCATTTATATTTTTTTATTGTAATTAACATTGTACTTCATAATAACTATTAAATCAACAGGTAAGTAATTTGTCACTTTGTATGGTTAAATGTGATGTCATAGTTGGTTATTGCCAGACATTGTACGTATTGCAGAGTACACTAATTGATTGATGATGACAACGACCGTATTGGACAAGTACTTCATCAATTTTTCATCAGATTAAACAAGCTATACAAGGTAATTTTTAGTATAAATTTTTTTTTTTCAAATATATTTACAAAATGTAACCTTGTTAAATTAAAATTAAATCATTAATGTTAAATAAGTAAGTGAGTTGTGTAAGGATCGTGCCATATGTCGTTCAGTTCTCTCTGCCTACCCCGCTAGGGAAGTGGCGTGAAGTTTAGTTATTTTTAACCTTTTATACTTAAACCGAAAGACGGGTCAAATATTTTAATTTAAAGAATCAATTTATAAAATATATACAATGGCATCCAAAAAACTCACGAAAATACAAGCTGTTTTGTGTTACTTCTATTTTGTGAGCTAACATTTGTTATAAATACTAATATAATACTAATGGGATTAAACTATCTTGTAACAAGCAATGCGTACGCGCCACAAATATTTTAGTAGGGTGCAACTTTATTTAAGGTTTTGTAATTATTTTTTGGCCTATATATAACATGGTATAAAAACGATTGCAATCGATTCTAAAGCGATTTTGTACAAACAAAACGTTTTCATGTTTCTTATATACTAAAAATAACTGTAAAGGTCAGGTCTATAAGACCATTATTAGACCTATACTTCTATGACAGTGAAACGTGGCCAGTACTTGAGCGACACAAGCAAGAGTTGCAGGTCACGGAGGTGAAAATGCTACGGTGGATGTGTGGGGTGACGCGGAAGGACCGCGTCAGGAACTCCCGCATCCGCGGCAGCCTTGAGGTTCGTTACATTGCCGGTAAATTGCAGGAGAGTCGCCTACGTTGGTACGGACTCGTTTTGCGGAAGCCGGTAAGCTACGTGGGGAACAAATGTCTGGCCATGCCGCCGCCGCCGGGCCCCGGCAGACGGGGAAGACCCAAGAGACGCTGGCTTGATGTCATAGCGGATGACATGCGTGCAAACGGTCTCACAACCAGGGATGCCAAATACCGTCCGAAGTGGAGGCATAAGACAAGGAAGACGGACCCCAGACTCCGGTACACTGATGCAACCGGGACAACGCTATGTTGATGATGATGTATATACTAAAAATATTAAATATAAAGATAGTAGTATATTTTACATATAAAATTACTATTTGATTCATGAACCATCTAATCCACTAATGAACACCCTGACACTTGATCTATTCTAATAAATAGACCTATCTAGCCTATAAAGGTATTATCTTAATAATAATAACTGAAGTAAATGGGTAGTATTAAGTGATTAATGAATAGGTATCAGGTCTCGAGGTAGGATCTAGATTCTAAATGGATTTGTTATTGGGATGGACCGTCAATCATTAAGCCGCAAGTTTGTTAATTAATGTTTGTTGTGAATTAATTGCTCGACTGATTTGAAGCGGTGGCAGCTCAATGGTAAGGAAGTGCCATCTTACCGAGGGGTGTGGGTTCGAACCCGACACGTACCTCTAGATTTTTCAAATTTATGTACGTTTTTATACCACTAGCTCGACGGTGAAGGAAATAATCGTAAAACCTGTACATTCTAACGAGTATGATGTGTAATCACAATTCAAATTTGACTGGCTTCTTTATCTTACAGTTACGAAGGTCAGATCGGTAGCAACTTCTATGTAATTACCAAACTCGCTATATCTTGGATCATGGTCTAAGCGGTCTGCCTCAGCACGGGACAAAATGCTTGGAAGATGGAAATATCTATGACTCGCGTACAAATGTCCATATTCATCACATGTAACATTTGTACCTAGCATTTGTCACTACCAAATGCGCCATCGAGCCAGTCTTAAAGAAATCTAGGTTAGTGCTCCAAATTCCCTTTAATTTTTAACTTCAGCCCGAGTTCACAAATATAGATACAGCGCGAACGACCCTGAATATAGAATTCATTAGAAGTTGTCCGAGGGTCCAGACATTATAGACATGTTGGCTCAAGCCCGGTATGGGTCGGAACAGACCACACGCCGCAAACCGCAAGACAATCTACAAACCGCTACCGTTGTATGTCAATGTTGGACAAATCAATGACAATTCACGCATGTTTCATTGCAGAAAAGAAGCAATGTAACGGACATTGATATTTAATACACAGAAAGAATCTTTACGTACATTTTCCAATAAAAAAGTATTTAGATGATATTGATAGATTGTATAATACATAGTTCTATTTTGGTCTGGGACTCAAAAAGAATAAGCCAACTGTGCTTTTCAACTAATCACACTCCACACTAATATTATAAAGAGAAAAGATTTGATTGTTTTTTTGTATTAAATAGGCTCCGAAACTACTAGACGGATTCAAAAAATTCATTCATCAATGGAAAACTACTTTATCAGCGAGTAAGATAGGCTATATTCTATATCTGTATTTCCACGGTACGCGGGTCAAACAGCAAGAGACTGCTAGTATGTCATAAAAGGCGATGAATGGTCTAATTAGTAGAGAGTGGGTTTGTGAATAAACAAGCGTCGAGTTAGCAACTTGTCACTGCTTTTGTACAATTTTCCATATAATCCTACTCTATTTCTTTTCATCCATCTGACCCAATTCCATCTAAACATATTTTTTTTAACTTTGTGTTTAAAGCACCATTAAAATGTTACATTATGCCTGATTAACATATTATGCTACAGAATATTTTGAAAGAAGGTTAGGTTACGTTAAAAAAATAAATGTCCACCCGTTCGAAGACGGGCGGGCCGTTAGTTTAAAGGATATATTGATAAACACGTTCAACATACTCTGCCTACTTCGGAGCTGATGACATGTGTGTGTATATTCAACATACATGTCTAAAGTTATGCTTCATGCTTGGTCGGAGTCCGTTTAGTCTTTGATCATTTAGAAATACTGGCTAGTACGTTAAATGAGGGTTTCCACACGATATTCTGCCTCAACGCCGAACAAGGAGTATGAAATACCTAGTGTTCACACGATAAACTACAGGCTTAGCTTCGAGCCAGCTATTCGGTGTGTGGATGGGCTATATATTCCATGTGTATATCATATATGTAAGGACACTAGCAGTGCATATGCATAAAATGGGTATCTTAGGCTACGGTTAGAATGTATGCATATTTATAGTATAGTATAAAGCATCAGAAGACATATATTGTCTTATTATATGATTATAGTTTTGCACGCGGTTTCACTGCGTTTATAGTTAATGTTATTATAGCCTATAGCCTTCCTCGATAAATAGGCTATCTAACACTGAAATAATTTTTCAAATCAGACCGGTAGTTCCTGAGATTAGCGCGTTCTAGCAAACAAACAAACTCGTGAGCTTTATAATATCATTATAGTAAGTATAGATTATTTACATACATAACATCACGCCCATAATCCCCGAAGGGATAAGCAGAGTCGAAGGGGCAACAAGCCCCTTCAACCACATTCAGTCAAAAATAAAGTCGGGTTGGGTTAGATGGAAAATTGTGAAAAAGCAGTGACAAGCGGCTAACCTGTCGCCTACAAAGCAGTGACAAGCGGCTAACCTGTCGCCTACACAATCACACACCCAAAACCCGATATACCATTAGTCGCCTTTTACGACAAGAACCACAGTTGGCATATTATTTTTAAGTCCCAGACCAACATGGGACAGTAGACTGGGTTGGATGGAAAGCTGTGAAATTTAAAAGGTGATATTCTTGATCACACCAGTCATTTTATGTATTACCAAATTCTCGATACTTGATTCGGTAAGAACTTTTATAAATTATACAGACAACAGAAAAATGTTACCCCTAATGAATAAAATAAAAAATTAGGAAAACAAAACTGTATACAATTACACCCTATCTTACTTAGATAAGGATAACAGTGCTTCAGGAAATAGCTCAGTTAATTTTCCTCGTAGCTTAACCGTGAATGTCCGGGGTTATTAAAAGTTGAAAATAGGCGAGCCTCTTGATGAAAGGGAAATTATAATCGGTCCCTCTAAGCGCGTGTCAGATACAGCTAACCTTTTCATTACTTATATTTAATAGCTGGCCGGTAGAACGGTGAACAAGGCCGCCTGTCTGAATGTTGAAAATGTTTGAAAAGCAATTCATAGTGAGCTTGTTTCGCTAAAACAGTGCGTATGTTTTGTCCCATGTTGGTCTGGGACTTGGCCCATGCCAACTATGGTTCTGGCCTAGCATGTAGTAAAAGGCGACTAATGGTATATCGGGTTTTGGGTGTGTAATTGTGTAGGCGACAGGTTAGCCGCTTGTCACTGCTTTTTCACAATTTTCCATGTAACCCAGTCCGGCTTTATTTTTGGCTGAGTGTGGTTGAAGGGGCATGCTGCCCCTTTGACTCTGCCTACCCCTTCGGGGACTATGGGCGTGATGTTCTGTATGTATGTATGTATGTATGTATATTTGGTAGCATGATAGGGTGCATTCTAGTGTTTTCCGTCCTTAGTTGGGGTCCATTCATTGGAATACCTAAGGATTACAGACTTGCTAGAAAATTACAAACACAAAAAAACAAAATAATTTTATACTGGCTTCTGCCCGCGGCTTCGCTCGCATGGTACATCGATGAAACATAGCCTATATGTTATTCAGGTGTATGAACTTTATTATTCTAAAGTTTCATTAAAGTCCATTCAGTAGTTTTTTTGTGAAAGAGTTACAAACATCCATCCATACATAAAAACTTTCGCATTTATAATATTAGTAGGATAATATAATGATTTTGTTATGTATAATATATAAAAAATAAAAAGTATTTTATATAATAAAATAATTTAGTTATCTTGACTTGCATGTCGTAAAAGGCAACCATGTATTAGTGTTTATATCGGGTACATTTTCACAGTTTGCATCTAACTCAGACCAGTTTAATTTTTTGGCTGAATGTGGTTGAAGAGGCTTGCTGCCCCTTTGGCTCTGTCTACCTCTTCGGGGATTGTGGGCGTGATGTTACGTGAGTGTGTGTAATTTTGTCTCACTATTTACTTTAGATTAATAAAACTTAAAAGTGTATGGGGGTCACAAAATTAAGAAAGAAAGAAATAAAGAAATTTTTGTTTGTTATATGAAATGAAATCACCATTTCTGCTAAACATATTTTTCCCCTCGATTTAGTAAAAACTTATATCAAAATCTATACTAATATTACAAAGCTGAAGAGTTTGTTTATTTATTTGCTTGAACGCGCTAATCTCAGAAACTACTGGTCCGATTTTAAAAATTCTTTCACTATTAGAAAGCCCATTTCTCTATGAAGGCTATAGGCTATATAACATTAACCATGAACGCGAGTGAAACCGCGGGCACAGCTAGTTCATAATAAAAATAATTTTATAGGAAAACTCTTAGTGATATTAGTACAAAAGCTTTTTGAGAGGACATTTGTAAATGGCTAAGAGTAGCCTTGTCATCATTACCGACGGGGAGTGGAAACCTCTCACCATTACATTGAAGCATGAATAAGGTATCCTTAATCAATGTTTTACGGCATCTGGTCTCGGGAAGCACAAATTTTAGTTTTTTTTTATTAAATTCATGTGTGCGAAGCATGTATTAATGTTAAAATGTTCATGATAGCACACACAAAAGCAGAAAATAAGAGATATATAAAAATGAAGAATTATAATATGGAACCCTATCGCCAAATTAGGAAAACCTTTTGCTGTATTTATTAAAACTATATTTCTCTGCCAACCTTGCTAGGGAAGGGGCGTGAAGTTTAGTTAGCTAGTTTTTTTACTGTATATTTCAATACAAATTGATATTAAATAAATGTAATATTTATATACATATCCAAGTCTTTTGATTTAACAAGTGAGTCTTATTATATGAAGGATGATTCTAACACTTCCTTTTTACATAAAATTTTCAACAAGACCAGTCATAAGCTATCGATAGTAACCTAAAATTTTCGCAAGAGACACCGCACGCAAAAGCTAGTGTTTCATAATTACAGATGAATTCTAAACAGGGCCGGCTTGAGGTCCGCTTAGTTAAATTAGTACGTTTAAATTTACCCTTTCGCTTATTTCGAACCAGAGGTCGTAAGTAGGGTCACCACACATCTTTTTTGACATAGGACATTGTTTTAAGCATATACAAACACTTAATTACATATATGTAAATGTTTCATTAAAAGTTTTATTACATGGTCTCTTACAAAAACGAAATGCTTATTATATTGAACTTATTTACTTGTTTTAAAAAAAAAAATCGAGACATCACGTAATCATTTGTGTCAATTGTTTGTAAATAAAAAAATATTCGTTGTTCGAGACGATGTTTACTACATCGAAATATTTTAATTATGGCAAATAAAACTACCACAACCAAAGTTAAACTATTTCATTAAAATCTCTAAATAATAATACGACCTTTCATTAGATCGCATTCCAATTTCGTTCAGATAGATAACTTCATCCAACCACACGCCAGCCGTGTGGTGTCCCTAATTAGAGCTGACGTCTCGTAACAGGGACATTTAATTTCGGAGGCTTAAAATTGTTTAATATTGGCACAAGAATGTAATTAACATAATAGCAATCTAGTGTCTGTATGTTCGTGCTTGTTATATCTGACTGGTTCGATGACGCATTCGGTAGTGACCCTGCCCCATGCGCCAAGAGTTGTGGGTTCGATCCCCACCCACGACAAATATTCGTATGATGAATACTTGTGTTTGTTCTGTGTCTGGGTGTTAATATCCAATATTTAAGTATATATATTTAATACCACTGTTGATTCTCATATCTGTAACACAAGTGCTTAAGCTACTTACCTCGGAATCAGATCAATGTTTGTGATGTTGTCGGATATTTATCTATTTATTACCTATTTATTATAGGAATATAGTGAATTACTAGAAGCTAATTTGAGTATGGTAACCTGATTGCAAATAGCTCATTCCTTCAGTATTTATGAGTATTGGTTAAAAATACACAAATACGAAGTAAAACGGTCCAATCGATATCTTAATCGATTTCTTACCTCGTGTTAACTTAGTTCCTATTTGTAAAACTTAGGGAAACCTATTAATATTAGCCTTACTATTAGCCAATTTGTATTTGAGAGTTAATAAGTAACAATTTCGGTTTTCTCAATATATCTATACTTATAATAAATCTGTAGAGAGGTCAATTCTGTACATGAAATATATTTTCATATTAACTATCAGGGGGTGATTAGAGATCGATACTGATGCCAAAAATGCAATCAGTAAAATTTTTGTCTGTCTGTCTGTCTGTTTGTCTGTCTGTCTGTATGTTCCTTATAGAAACAAAAACTACTCGACGGATTTTAACGAAACATGGTACAACTATTCTTCATACTTCTGGGCAGGTTATAGTATACTTTTCATCACGCTACTATCAATAGGAGCAGTGCAGGGAATGTTGGGAAAACGGGAGAAGTTACTCCATTGTTTAAGCTTCCGTCGCGTGTGCAGCCTTAATGGTTAAAGTTACATAGAAATCATGTATGACGGAAATAGTCTTTATAATAGATATTAACCATAAACGCGGGTGACACCGCTGGCACAGCTAGTAAATAATATTCGACGAGATAAGCCGTCTTACAAAATAAACTTTGCAGTTTTACAATTCGGATGTAAAAGCTTTATTACGTATTATATTCAATTATGATAAAATAAATCACCATCCTCCTAGCGTTACGTCCCGTGCTTACTTATTTAGCGAGTCTGGTAATTACATCGAAGCGACCGCCGATCTGACCTAAATGTTAATAAAAGAATGAGGAAATAATTTTAAGTATCTCGAGCAAGACGATTATTATTTATCAAATATTTCCAAAATTGTTAACGTATTTTGTAATTTGAAACACAAATTATTGTTTAGCAGTCGTGGTAAATAAGAACAAATGAAAATCTAAACTTCGTAATTTTTTTAATATTTCAAAGGCAGACGAGATCAGTGTTTTAAAAAGTTTGTTGTGTCAGGAATCATATTCGAAACTACTGAACTGATTCGAAAAATTGCTTCACCGTCACAAATCCACACTATTTATACCAACCATGAAGTATAAAAACCAATATTTACATAGGAAAAGTCACAAAATGACACAAGTATTTTCCACTAGCGGTAAGGTCGACGATTTAAAACAATGATGACTTTTGTAAAACGACCCACGTGTACCAGGGCGTTATCCTGTTCAATATTAGTGTTACGACCTTTTTGACCTGACCAATGACAGTGACGTGACATATAGACGACAAAGACTATGGCATTAAGTAAAAAAAAGACGACGAACAATTTAGCTGACAAGACGACGTATTTAGCTATAATTCAAGACCTGATTTATGTTTAAAGATAAATAAACATTTAGACCTATTTTTCGACCTCTTTTTTCTTTCAAAAGTCAAAGACAATTAGAAATAATGTTCAATAACTAACGCAAGTACTCTAATTAAGTATTAAATTAAACGTCCTCTGAAGCGGCCCTCACTTTATTAAAACAAGTTTAAAGTTCACTGCCCGGTTGGGTGTAATTGAAACGGTCGAATTCATTTCGTTATTCATCTTTTAAGCATTGTCTGTGTTGGGATCTACTTAGACCATGAGCCTGGATTCAGAGAATTGGTTATTAAATTGAATCGCTATTTCGTTATGATTTATGTCATTTTTACATTGGAAAAAAAAGTTGATGATACTTGTCCTATGATCGTTTTTTTCTAGTAACATTAAAATAATTTTAGTGCATCAGTTAACTTTTGAGTTTTACTCTCCTCCGCTGATGAATAATAACTGTGTTTCTGAATTTGTAATAAATGTGCCAACTGTGTTTCTTGCCTAGCATGTCGTAAAATGCGACTAATTTATGTATCGGGTTTTGGTTATGTCATTGTGTAGGCGACGAGCTAGCTACTTGTCACTACTTTTTTCACAATTTTCCATTTCTATTTATATATATTTCTGAAATATCAAGTTAAATGGTAAGTTCTTTCAACCACTTTTCTAAGTATGTTTGTAAAAAACATATAAATCCTACGGAAAGCCTGTTATGTATTAATTTAACAGGCTCTCCGTGGAGTTAAAAGTGAAAGAAGGTCTAATAAACTATTATTTATATAACAGGTCGATTCCGATAATCATCCTGACGTTGTCGGAACGTTGTTTTTCCAAACTTGTAAACAAGTAATAGGGTTCGTTGTCCTAATTATTCTTGCTCTGGGCGATTTGTCATCGCTATCGGCTCTCCTTGACAGTTTAATGTGAATGCTACGTTTTTGCGACAGCAACGTTATGTATATTCGTGAAGAAATTTATTTTTAGTAATGTTTCTTATTTTAACTCTTTAGTTTATTATTAAACCTACCTGATTCAATGGTCTTCTCTTTTATCTATAGATGAATATCGCGAGAATTGGCAAACGCTTAAAGTTAAAATATTTTTTGAGTTTTCTAAAATATTCTATATAACCCAACGCAGTTATTTTTTGGCTGAATTTGGTTAAGGGGTGCCCCTTTGCCTCTGTCTAACCCTTTAGGGAATACGGGCGTGATCAATGTTCGTTCCGTAAGATCATTCTATAAAGTATTAAAAAGCTTTAAAAAATATTATTGAAATCTGTAAAATTGGTTTCAAGTTACGGCGTGCCAAAGAAAATAGGAGTTCATTTTAATATACATATATAAGCTAAGAATAACGTTTCATTATCAATCCTTCATACCGTATCAAGTTAAAAATAGATTTTTTATTTTTATTCTGCATTGGTAGATTTGCTAGAAGTTTTGATCAAATCTTGCTAGTTAATCTTCAATATCCTGTATCAAATTATATAATTAGTTTGAAATTCAGTATACAATTTTTTTTTCTTTTATAAAAGGCCAAGTAAGTTTGTTTGATACGCTTCCAAATCTTAACGTTCGCACCAATTTAATTAAAATGCGTAGACATCGGCAAGGCTGCTGAAAAAGAAATACATATCTCGAGCAATAGAAAAAAATATTTTAAATAGTTGTTGGGTTTTATAAATAGATTGATAAAACCAATCAAAGCTGTGAGATATAGCTAGTTTGCAAATAGGGCGATAATAGAATACCACTTCCCTACCCGCTAGGGTAACGGCGAAAAGTTTAGTTAGTTAGAATAATCCATTATTAGGGTTATAAAGCCGCTCACCGATTTTTCAGAAACATAAAAAAATATAAAATTCTTTATGCCCTCAGAAGAAAATACAAAATCCCGAATTCATTGAAAAACAAATACATTATTTTATTGACATTTCCACTTACAATCTATAAATAAAATCCTCGAGCTTTCATCCCCTCCCATGTTCGAGTGCCATAAAAAACCCATACATACGGACCCCTATTTGAACCCTATAAGGTTCAGAATCGCATGAATCTGTTCGTGGGAATGTACGTGACGTCATAATATTTATGGCAACGTTGGTACATTAAAAGATAATTGTTCGCTTCCTACAATAAATAACAGAGACGTATCAGCAGTGCGGGGAGTGAATATTCGATTTTATTACCATGATTTCTCTTTCGGAAATTATTTTTAAAAGATGTTGTTGCTTGATGGATGTTTTACCAATAAAGATCTGGTAAATGTGAGTGACTAATGCCCTTTGGAAATATATAAGTAAGTATCGTAGAAATTTGTTTCATATTTTGCTTGCAGCTGAGATTTAGCCTGAAACATTATAATTAAGCTATCGTAGCCCGCCGTCAGTCTTACCATTGAGTATAAATAAAACACCCGAACATATTATTATATCATTATCAACATCATCTCAGTCTGTACAACTCCACCGCTCGTAGGCTTCATAAACTTTACAATAGCATGCAGTTCAGTCAATCAACTCACAATGGTTTAGTCCAGAGTAGGTTAGTGATATTAATATTACTCAGTTACAGTCCGGAGTCAGGAAGTTGGCGGTAAGCCGTTCGGTCCTGCAGCTGACCTCTCTCCAATCATATCGAATTGCCGTCTCACCGGGCTATGAGAGTGAAGGAACAGAGAGTGCATCTGAGATGCACTATAATTATAATATCTCATGCGCATATGGCTAATCCTCTTTAAGGTTGGCCGACGTGACCGATATTGGTTACGACAACATAATTATTATTAAAACATTGAAATAACCAGCCACACATTTTTTACCCGACCCAGGATTTGAACGGGGCCGGGCCCTCCTAGTCCTTAGGCGGCGCATGCTACCACTAGAGGCAGTCACCAGATTTTATATGTAGATGTCAAATATGGTGAATCCCAATAAACCAATCAAAAGGTTGGCAACGTACAAAATACACTGCTTGTGTAGCAAGCGCTCATGGGAAACATTGTTAGCATCAGGTCAGCCGTAGGCTTCTTGCCACTGAAAAAATGGTGTACACTGACTGACTGACTCACCTAACCCAGGTATATTTGACAGGCCCGTTTGAGTGGTCAGAGACGCTAGCCACGAAACTAAAAGAAATCCTGGGGGCGATTTTTTTTTTGTGATAAATATGAACATTTGTACTCAAAGCATGTTTATAAACGTATTTGTGGGTCTATTAGTTACCTAGTATTCATAACACAACCTCATAAATTTGGATTGGAACTACGGAATTGGTGTCAGTCTGGAGACTTTTTTATATTATTTTATTATACCTATTGTTTTTTTTATATGCGTACACATTTAATACCAACATTAGTAGCCCTTAATAAAAACGAAACGTATAGGATTCCGTAAATGCACAGGATTCCCTTTAGTTTTAAAAGCACCTTTATTATGACTGTGTTTATCAAATATTTACTCAGGCTATTAAATTTGAATAACCTTTGCATGAAATCCGTGGGTTTAAGTTGCTAACCAAATAGCCAGCATAAACAAGCTAGGCCAAACCAGACAGAAGCTTATGGCGGATTGTGGCCGTAACTCAGCTAGGAACAGTATGGCATCTCTGTTGAAACCTTGAACTACAGACGTTAGTAAAATTATTAGGATTGCAGTAAATTTTTATTTGTAAATATTGTAAAAGAATACTTTTGTACTAACAATCTCGTAATGTTTAGTATAAATAGTACGAAAAGTACATAATATATTAGAATTGTTATGACAGGTTAGAGTGTTTAAATATGAAAGACAATAAAATAAAAATATCATGTAAATAATTCTAATGTTAATCTTTTTGATTTTTGCTTCCTGATGTAGCGTTTGGAAACTAATATTATAGATTTTAAAGCGAATTTTATTTGTCTATCGCTCTTCAATGATTAAACCGTTTAACAAACAAAACAAATTTGCACTAACGTGAGTTAAGCCGATACATATACGATTACATTGTATTACTCTATGTAATGATATCTAAGGATAGTCATAAAGATACTTCGTGAGCCAAATATTGGTACGAGTATATGTATTAAATGTTTTGAATTCAGGGATCATACATCATTTCGAAATGTTCTGACCGTATCTCATGTTTATGAACATACTCAATGCGGGGTATCGCAAAATATTAAATAAATAAATAAAATAATAATAATACATTATACATAGACTATAACCGTAAAAGATTAACTAACAGATTAATCTAACTAAACCTCACGCCACTCCCCTAGCGGGGTAGGCAGAGAGAACCGAACGCCAATCTTTAGACACTCAATTGCTTCAACATTCATGATCCTTTTCTTACAAGCTCTACGGTTTTTATGACTCCTAACATCACCTTCTGTTAGCACACGACCAATCTGGTCGACGTAAAATATTAGAAGATATTTATTATATAACGCTGTTACATATACATAGTTTCATGAACGTGATATCATCACCCTAATTGGAATTGTAGTCTCTACTGACGTGTGGCGTAGTATGTAGGCGCTTACAGATCTTGCCACAATATTGGCTTAATTTTGCTTAACTAAGTTTCAACTATCGATGTTGGTTTCACACACCATTGAATTTCTTTGAATGATGCGAGGATATTAGGATAAACTAGCGATGATAGGGATAGGCAGAAAATACATTTTGAATACGTGAACGTAGACGAACGGAGATTACTGTATTTGTTTAGACTATACTGTGGCGCCTAACACTTCAGCTAAGTAGTGTAAGTATGGTTTAAATTACTTTTATATGATTATACTGTGGTCAAACTGCAGTAAAAACATTTCTGTTGTATTAAAATGGTAAAAATATTATTGTTTTCGTACATTATTCGTAAACAGTGAATAAATTTGCGTACCTAATACGAAACAAACACGACCTATCTAGTTATCGCTTACTTCCTTTTTACTTCCTTAATAATAATAGGTACGTAATTTTTGCACAGTAAAAAAACAATTAGTGTGTATGACAAAAACTTATAGTATAAATACAAAACTGTCTTTTACAAATTAAAACCTTTACTATTTACTAAACCGATTGCGGTTAACGACACTCTTTTGAACCTTGAAAAAAGACGTTGGCTACTTACTATCCCCAATAGATTTCCAGTAGAAGATAAATCCCGCAGAATGCATACCCAATGTATTAAATATAATTACACGCGGAACCGCGGACAGAACCTAGTAGTATCACAGTGCACACTGGGCCTAAATAATACTCCTTTTAGTATTTTTATATTCTCACAAAGTTTTCTGCATAATCTCAAATCCGATATCAAGAAATCGAATGATTCACAAAGTTCACTGAATTCCAAGACCGCTGTTAAACTTTAAAACAATAGTTACAGAAACTTTCAATACAAATCTTGTGGAACTTTTTTCTTTAATGGCATTTGAATGACTTTCTGCTATAAATAAGTAATGCGTAGTGGTTGTTTAAAGGGTTTTGGGTAGAATTCAAAAATATATTTTTTTTTTCATTTGATAAAATATAATATATTATTATATACTTACTTACTTACTTAGTCCGATGATGGTCTGGGACTTAAAAAATAATATGCCAACTGTATTTCTTGCCTAGCATGTCGTAAAAGGCGACGAATGGTACCTAGATGGGGTTGTGGGTATGTGATTGTGTAGGCGACGAGCTAGTCTCTTGTCACTACTTTTCCAAAATTTTCCATCTAACCCAGCCCAGTTCTGTTTTTGGCAGAATATGGTTTAAGGGGCCTGCTGCATCTTTGACTCTGCCTACCCCTTCGGGGATTATAGGTGTGATGCTAAGTACATGTATTTACTTAATTTTGTGTAGTAATATGTTTGAATAGGTTACAATTGGTATACCAATATTTAGTTCTAAAATATGCAAGTATGCTTTTACTAGGCAACGGATAAATTTATATTTATAAGCAACATACATTGCCCCTAGTGTTTACGAATAAAGAGCGGTGGTAGCTCAATGGTAAGGACACGCGCCTCTTAACCGAGAAGTGCGGGTTCAAACCCGGGCATGTACCTCTGGATTTTTTAAATCTATGTACGTATTTATACCACTAGCTCGACGGTGAGGGAAAACATCGCGATGAAACCTGCAAATTCAAACAACTTTGGATTTGTAACCATGATCCAAAAATTGTCTGGTTCCCCTATCTTAGGGTTACGAAGGTCAGATCGGCAGTCGGTTCAATGTAATTACCAGACTCGCTAAATCCTGGATCATGGTCTAAGCGGACCCCGTCTAAACACGGGACATAACGCTAGGAAGATGATGACGCGTTTTCTTTACTCCAGTCAGAAATTATTTATTTACCTAAATAAATAGTAAAGAAAACGCGTAATACTGAAAAACAAATTGTCTAATGGAAACAATTGAGGTCTTCTTTTTGAAGATCGATATAAAATAAAAATAAATAAAATAAATTCTCCAGACTGACACACCAATTCCCTAGTCCCAAACTAAGCTTATGCTTGTGCCATGGATACTAGGTGAACGGATAGACATACTTAAATACGTTTATAAACATCCATGACTGGAGTACAAATGTCCATGTTCATCACACGAAACATTTGCCCCTAGCGGGATTCGAACCCGTGACCCTTGGTTTCGTGGCCAGGGTCTCTGACCAGTCAACCAACGGGCCAGTCATAGATATAGGTTTAAAGAATTTATTCTCATAAGAACTTATAAAACTACAGTTCACTTAAAATGAGACTTAAATAACTAATAATTACAGTTAGAATTTAAATAGATATGAGGAAACAATCACTATAACTTTCTACTAGCGACCCGTGTCTGAAAACCTCTTTTTCAAAGTTAAAAAACGATTTCATACGTTAAAATAAAATAAAACACACTTTAAAATAATAATAAATAAATATCAGACTACATCACATACATTGATTTAACTCCGAGGTAAGTAGCTTAAGCACTTGTGTTACGGATATCAGAATCAGAAGTGGTATTACAAATATATAGGTACTTAAATATTAAATATAACACCCAGACACAAAACAAACACAAGTATTCATTACACGTATGTTTTTCCTAGGTAGGGATTGAACCCACCACTCTAGGCGCATGGGCAGGGTCTCTACTCAATCGAGCTAGTCAAATATCTTTCTGTCTTCTTATAAGCAAGCTATAATTTCTTAAGCTGTAGATTTTATTAAAAAAACATTTACAACAGGCATCAGATGTACTTAGCCTTTAAATCTTGCAACTTTTATTGACTGACTCGGTGGCGCATTCAGTAGTGACCCTGCCCCATGCGCCAAGAGTTGTAGGTTCGATTCCCACCCAGGACAAACATTCGTATGATGAATACTTGTGTTTGTTCTGTATCTGGGTGTAAATATCCAATATTTAAATATATATTTGTAATACCGCTGTTGATTCTGATATCCGTAACACAAGTGCTTAAGCTACTTACCTCGGAGTCAGATCAATGTTTGTGATTTAGTCGGATATTTATTTATTATTTAGAATATGTTACATGCAATAAAGAATTTGATTGTGAAAGCAGAACCTACAATACAATTAGTTTTAACTCCTGAAATATATACCTAGCCATGTTAAATACGCCGTTAAAACTATCCATTAGAGTAAATCACAAGAAACCCGTAGAATAGTTCTGAGATAAGCACAAAGATTAAACGCAGCAGCAACTTCCATTAATATTATATCAAGAACTTTATGTTCGAGTAAAGTTCACGACGATGTATGACGACGAGCATTGGAGGCTCAATATTAAAACATACTGCTGCGTTTTCATGATAGCTTAAACATTAACTAGCTGTGCTTGTATCTATATAAATAAAACAAAGTCGTGTTTGTTACACCACTTATAAGTCGAGAACGGCTGAACCGATTTACGTTGTTTTTGATTTGTTGAATTTGTCTTCGTCCAGAATAACAGAATAACTATTAAAAACATTGAAAAATTGACGATAAAACAAAATAAAAGCAAAAGTATTTTCTCATATAAAACGGTGGGATTCGTATCTGTCAATGTTAAATGTCAATTACTGGGCGATAAGAAGCTAGTTTTATATAAAAGTGTTAAAATGAAAAAAGTTAATCAGAAAAACTATGTAGGTACTATTTGGTGACAATCTAGCCACTAATTTTTCATAATTTCCATCTAACCCGACTCAATGTAGGTATATAAAAAAACTATCGTATAAGTAAATTTGAGGTTTAAACTAATTTTGTTAAAATATATCGTTTTTTGTGCAGATCTTTCGGAGTTCGCGATGAAATTCGACAGACAATTTCCGATAGCAATTAAAATATTAAAGTGACCTCCGAATTGTCAGGAAGTTAACGCTTCCAAAACCAGCAATATGCCAGTAAATTCCTCGTCATATTTAGTCTAGCCATTTTGAAGATAAGCTAACAAGCAAGCAAAATAACGAAAGAATTGATTTTTTTTTTATATCTTCCCATATTACCTTCATTTGTTTGTATTTTATTTAGTATAAAGTTTTAATTTTGACATTACGAATCAACACTTTAATATTATTTATCTATATACTTAAATGTATGTATCGATATATCCTACTAATATTAAATGCGAAAGTTTGTATGTATGGATGGATGTTTGTTACTCTTTCACAAAAATAATACTAAATGGATTTTAATGAAACTTTAGAATAATATAGCTCATACACCGGAATAACATATAGGCTATGTTTTATCGATGTACAACGCGAGCGAAGCCGCGGGCAGAAGCTAGTATGTCTATATTTTACGATACTTTGGCAGTCCCGCAATCGTCGGCAAAGATCGGTAAACATAAAAAATATTCCACGCATTCCAGGCTTTTTACAAAATGGGTTCATTCGCCATTTGAGTGTGAATCACTTCGTTTCCTTTTAGAGCTTAGAACATTCCTGAAAGAAGGGGATATATGAACGTACACGTTGCTGGGGTGTACATTATAATAGCGATACATTTCCTATGTTAAGGCGTTTCAATTATGTTGATGCAAAGCTATTTTTTTCTTTTTTTATAAATAAATATTCGACGACATCACGTACATTGATCTGACTCCGAGGTAAGTAGCTTAAGCACTTGTGTAACGGATATCAGAATCAATAGGGTATTACAAATATATACTTAAATATCTTAGATAGATTTTACACTTGGATATCAACACCCAGATACAGAACAAACACATGTATTCATTATACGAATGTTTGTCCTGGGTGGGGATTGAACCTACAACTCTTGGCGCATGGGCTATGAACAGTAAGTGATGATCATATAACAGAAAATGATATGTGAACAATTTGAACAGTAATATTACATAAATTAAAGAGTGTTGGTCAAGCATACATACATACATACATACATAACACCACGCCCATAATCCCTGAAGAGGTAGGCAGAGTCGAAGGGGTAGCAGGCCCCTTTACTTATATTCAGCCAAAAATAAAACGGCTGGGTTAGATGAAAAATTGTGAACAAGTGGCTAGATTGTCGCCTACACAATCACATAAGCAAAATCCCATATACCTTTGTCGCCTTTTACGACATAGGCACAGCACACAGTTGGCACATAATTTTTAAGTCCCAGACCAACATGTGACTTAACGATTATTAACGATTCCGGCATCCAAGGTCACAATCAAACCCTATATACCAGCGATGGCAAACCTTTCTATATAGACGTGCCAAAGTTTATGAAATTTCAATATAGTTGATTCTTCAAGTGCCAGGTGGGTGGCTGATGCGAATGTTATTGTTAATCAATGTGGATAAATTTGTGATTTAAAGAAAGTGCGTACCCAACATTTGGTATTACGTGCCGCCTATGGCACGCGTTCCAATGGTTCGCCATCCCTGCCCTATACTGTAGTCTCTAGACTTCTATAGATATGTAGTTTAGATCAGCTATACTCAAAGTGAATTCCGCAGAGCCCTAGGGCTCAGCGAAGTCTTTCTAGGGGGTCCACGAAAATAGATACTGACCGTAACTAATTATACAAATAAATTTGTGTTTGATAATTCTAGAGTTCCGTCAAATATCCCGCTTCCCAAAGCCATTTTCCCGTAGCCAAAAAAGTTTGAGAACCACTGGCTTAGATTCTGTTAAAATATCGACTAAAATGTATCCTGACCGGAGAATGTCTACTATCTTTGATTTATTAAAGGATATCCCTACCTAATTAAAGAATAAACCTCTTTCCATATTTGGACCTGATAATGACTGATAACGAGCGAGCCTGTCAAGTCAGCGAGCCAGTCAAGTCAAGTATAATGCACATCTTCAGTGCTGTTATTTTTTCTTAAACATTTAATAAAAACAAAAACTGGAGACACAAACATCAATTCATATTTAAAAATGGAACAATCAAAATTAAATATGAAGAGGGTCTTTAAAAATGAAAACGTTAGGAGAATTTCTGATGCGCGCTTTTCCTTTGAAAGACGTAAGTCTCTAGAGTGCCTCACGATGGGGGGAAGTGGGAGGGGGGATCCCGCGGAGACTCTATCCTGATCTCATGAATACTTACATACAGATTTGTCGCTATTTTATTACGGCGTCTTTATAAAAGCAATTCTGCCAGCAAAGATTTCAAACTTGAAAAGTGACTCAGGATATTACGTCTTAACGTGCTTATTTTCACGCTCAAACACTTTGTCTAAATGAAGATTATGTGACATATTGGACAGTAGATAAATCAATTTCTGAAATAAAAGTATCAAAAATACAGTTATATCACAACTATGACAGACTAGACAAGTAAAACATTATGTTACACAACTTGAAATCACTTAACATTAGACTATGTACGAACACAAGACTATGAACTATCATAGTTTAATTATTTAAGTATGTGTAGTAATATTAATGACTAATCGATAACTGATTATCCTTACGAGCTAGATAAGTAAATTATAGATAGTTCGATGAAGCTAATAACACGCATCATTATTGTAATTATGTGTAGATAATATGCACATAATATGCCTACCAAGAAGATAGCACATTGCCAAATAATTTATGCATTTTCTTAAACATTAAAAAATTATCATCATGTGATGATAAGTTTTTAATATTTTATTTACTGAAAAGCGAATGAATGTTAACGCAATAATATTAAAACCAATAGCGAATTTTGGTTAAATATTTAAGAGAATGCCAAGATAAAATTTTAAATTACATCGTGTCCATTAAAAACAAATTGTTCTGCCATTACCGTTCAAATCTCGGAGACAGCTTCAGAGTATTTAACTTTAAGAACTGTACTTAATTTGTTTCGCCAACGCCATCAAACAATTCAACTTACCTTAAACTGACAAATTCACCGTTACGACTAATTATATTTTAGTCAAAGTTTTATCCGGAATTTTCAACGTCTAATTCAAATAATCGTTCGAATAATTAACATAATAAGCTCATTCATTAAATACCCACATCGTCGAATGAATATGCAAATTAAATGTTATTAAATTCGATTGGAATTAATGGCTGGAAAAGCCTTTTAAACATCCCATAAATATTTTACCTCTCAGCCCCCCATTTGTTACGCAACTCCCAAAACACAATTTACATGTTATGAATGGCCTTAAATGTGTATATGGAACAAATGCGTTTGGATATTATGAAATGTATTCCGGCAATAAATTCAAATTATTATGCTCCGACGAATTCCAGCACGCGATATAAAATTTCAAGGCCGTTTAAACCAAGTACCGTAATTTCACGATCCAAAAACGTTAATTAACCAACCATAATCCTTAACCAACGCGAAATTGAGCGGAAAAAATTCTCGCAAGATGACTGTGAAAAATTAAGACATAATATTCAGCAACTAATCAGACCGCTGAGGAAACATCATTTACCATTTTTCCGCACCATCAAACGGGCCAATCTGGTAGCCAGTTGCCGCTCTGATCCGTCACAGTGCACATTATTCGAGTACGTCACAAACAACTCTCGTTCTCACTTTTAAATATCACTCATAAATACACTGTCACCGAGTAATTTTGCTCAATTCGTGGGATTCGTAGCGTCTGTACGTAGACGGCTCGCGGCGAGTGCTACGGTACTGCCGTAGCGGCGTTACGGAGGATGCCGAGTTCGGCCGAGCGCCGCCGAGCCGCGCTCGGGGAGCGAGGCTGATTCTGCTCAGTCGTTCATATTTTATATCGGTTGGGCCCGCTCGGTATTACGGAGTTTGCTCGGGTAGGTTTTTATAGCGTTACAGCGGCGAGTTCTATTTTGAAGGTATTTTTTTTCGAGTCGCGCGCTCCCACGAAATTTTTCATTGTTTGCTTTGCCCACACTTGTAACTTGTGTGATTTTAATGGCGCAAAGCGCGGATCAAGAAAGGCCGTGTTGGGGAATGCTTTACGTCTCCTATTAGTGTTCCGTACGGTTTCCCAGCATACCAGGCTTTGTAGAGGCCATATTTCAAATTTATTTTTGGTTTAGAGCTTACACTGTATATTACTTCTCGTAAGTACCATAAAACTGTTGGGTAAGGCAGTTATTTTCGTGAAGTAGTTTCAGGGTTTTGTTTCTTACTAATGTTACTGACTTCTACCAGCTTAAGGTCAAGTTTTACAACTTAATGTGTTTGACACATAAAAGATTTTTTTTTTCAAGAAATCTTGGATTTCTTTAAATAACTAACTAACTAAACTTCACGCCACTTCCCTAGCGGGGTAGGCAGAGAGAACCGATTTGGATTTCTTTATCGCAATAGAAATGCAATTTATCGAAATCGATAACAATCCAAAGTATTCACGACACATAAAAAGCTTCTTATAAAAATTCAAATCGCACGTCTTTGGTCCTATCTATTGACAAGCTCGATGGCACATTCAGTAGTGACCCTGCCCAATGCGCCAAGAGTTGTGGGTTTGATCCCCACCCAGGACATATATTAGTATATGAATACTTGTGTTTATTCTGTGTCTGGGTGTTAATATCCAATATTTAAGTATATATTTGTAATACCACTGTTGTTTCTGATATCCGTAACACAAGTGCTTAAGCTACATCGGAGTCAAATCAATGTATGTGATGTCGTCGGATATTTATTTATCTATATCTCAACCAACAGGTCAAAAGGACCATCCTTTAAAGAGCGCATTTTGTTAGTTATTTAAAGCTGTAATAGTATCTGGAGATGTTTAAAAGGTAATGTAATAGTTCAGAAAGAGAAGTCAACGTAATATTGGCAGAATTGAAACAATGAAATTATTTTAATCAAACAATAACGCCATGTCTAACATAAATACAAAGTGAAGCCAATAATAAATATGATTATAATACTTACTAATCAGTCAATTAGCTTTAAGGCGTTCAGAACAAGATTAATCAATAACTGGTAGCGGCAGCAGTATTGAAATAATATTATTTTCTGATATTCTAAGTTATTTTATGAAATTTCGTTTAGACATTCCAATTTATGTTGAGCTGAGGGCAATAAATAAAACTTACTTTTAGCGAAATGAGAATGGTTTTGTTTCGGGATACACACTGACTGCTTTGGCTGTAGTTAAGAATTTTTAACTGAAAACGTTTTAAGTATGAAATGTTCATATTATATTTTATGTTAAAAACAAATTGATCAATAGTTGGAAATTACTCGTACCTAAAATCCATTTAACACAAGATGAGTTCCGTGACACTTTGAATTTGGCGTTAATAGTTATGCGCCTCTGTATGACACCCATTCGATTTTTTTTCAATTTGATGAAAAATTCTAGGGTAGAAATTAGAATTTGTTAAAACTATTATAATTAATACTGGTATTGTCACGTAAATAATACGTAGATATGTCTTAAGCGCGCGCGATTTGAAGACTCGGAATCATGGGTTGATTCCGAGTCTTCAAATAAATAATAATAAAAATTTAAGAGTGATGTGATAACCGGTTACTGTATTTTTAACATACATTTGAAATTACGGTATAAAGTAATGAAATGAAATGAAATGAAATGAAATGAAATTGTCTTTATTTACGTAGGCTTAAAAAAAGCACTTATAAATCGTCAGAATAAGATCAATATCTACCGGTTCGTAAGTAGATTCTACCGAGAAGAAACCGGCAAGAAACTCGATAGGTACTCTTTTAAAATGCCAAGTCTATTATTACAATTTATACGTGAATGTAAATTTACAGTGCAGGCGAACAGCCTATTCTGGGTCTAACCATATATTCTTATCATTTAAATAGTCTTCTATCTTGTAGTAGCCCTTTTTAATCAAACAATTTTTAACATATAATTTAAACTTATGTACAGGTAAATCAATGAGATTTTGAGGTAACATATTAAATATTTTTATACTTAACCCAATGAAAGAATTACCACTCTTATTAAGTCTGTGATTTGGAACAGCAAGTCTGTGTCTATTTCTAGTATTAAAAGAATGAGTATCTGATTTTTTGGGAATATCTGAATGTTCTTGTAAACATACATGATATGTGTAAAAAAGTGTTTATATGTCGTCACTGGATTCGGAACATTTTTTATGTATGAAATCTATTTTGATTTAGTCTAAGGTATGAATTATCTTTAGTAAAATAGGCTAGTTGACTAAAATATTTTTTTTAGTCCGCTAGTCAGATTATCAAAAAATATTGTGTTCGTATTTTTTGCTTTATCAAATGCTCGGAAAATAACAAAGATACAACGCTTCAAAGATCTGGAGTGGGGCGCTTTTACATCACTTGTTCCTAAAATTCTACAGAACAAGTGACGTCACGCGCACCTTTAACGCGCTGTATCTTCGTAATTTTTGGTTTGCTGAACAAAAGAAAAAATACGTGAGCAATATTTTTTTGTAATCTCTATAATGGACTAATTTTTTTTTTTTAGGCAACTTGCCTATTACTAGATGCCCGCTAGATGTATTAATGATGTGTCAATCTGACACTACTATCCGATCCTCGTCCGCTAAATAGGATGGGGTAACACTGTGGTTTGTAACGTCGTAAGCACATGCGAGGTGTGCTGGGGGCGAGGTTGCCTCACCCTCGAGATGGGCTTGGATCGGTTGCGGCGTAACGTAGATTTCGCGAAGAGTCCCGCAGTGGGGAGCCCGGAATCTGCGCCACGCCCGAAGAATGACCACCGTGAGGTTTAGTCGTTAGTGAAGTGTTTTCCCAGACAGTTCTGAGCCCGACACACCCTTGTAGACCGAACCTAGGTTTACTTGGTCGGAGCGTAAATGCATTCCTCACGTTAAAAAAAAGGAAAAATCGTTGAACCATATTTAATTCAATCAAACATAATATTGAATTGGGTTAGATGGGAAATTGTGGAAAAGTAGTGAGAAGTGTTTGTTTCGTCGTCTACATAATCACAACACTCAATACACCATTAGTCGCCTTTTACTACATGCTAGGCAAGGAACACAGTTGGCAAATTATGTTTCGAGTTCCGGACTAACATGCCGTTTTAAAATCAAAGTCAAAGTCAAAATATTCTTTATTTATTTAGGTTTCAAGGAAACACTTATAAATTGTCAAATACAGGTAAAGCCACAGCTATATGATTCTACCACCGTTTCGGAATGTTGTATCTACCGAGAAGAATTCGGCAAGAAACTCGGTAGTTACTCTTATCAATACAATTTAAATGGTGTTATCAATTAAAGAAATATTTTCAATTAAAGAAATATTTTGATATTATTTTTAACAGTTCGGTCATGGACAATCTGTCTAGATTTTATCATCCCAATGGTTTCATTCACACTTGATTTATTGGCTAGTAATACTAGTGTAATAATCATTTGGCTAAGCTCTAACTGGGTCCTAACTTTACTACGTGTACCGACCTGAAACAAAGATAAGAGGCGAGTTCGGTTCGATATTAATTAGAGTAGTTTGTTATATGTCTGGATTATTTTGTAGCAAGGGCCATCTGAATTGTAGTATGAAACCAGTTTCAATCTCAGGGCAAAAAAATTAGGGCAAGGTACTTCAAAAGCTGACAATATACGGAAAATCGGAGATCACTTTAAGTTTATTGAGCTGGTTACCGTCTTATCGGATTATGAGAGTGAAGGAATAGAGAGTGCACCTGTGTTTGCGTCATACAATTTTACGTCATAGTATCTCTTGCGTCGATGTTTAATCCTCGTTTGACACTTATTAACCGACTTCAAAAAAAGGGAGGAGGTTCTCAATTCGACTGATTTTTTTTTTGTAGTAATGTCAGAGCGGTGGTTTATTAAAACGTGTTATTCTTCAATTACGATCGTACACTTCTCATTGAACACGAGTAAAGTAGGTATCTATAGTTTTGTTTTAACCTACATTCGTTTAAGTTTGAAAATATTCTCTTTTGAGTTCCGAGGTCAGCTAGGTATTTTTTATATTTCTGGTGGTATATCTTATAATATAACTTCGGAGCAGTAGTAGCTCAATGGTAAGGAGATGTGCCTCTTGACCGAGGGGTGCAAGTTCAAACCCGGACCTGTACCTCTGCATTTTTCAAATGATGAGTCTTGACTATTTTGTAGCATAGTAATTAGAGGTCGGTACAGTTTATTTATGTTATTGCTTATAAATAAATAAATAAATAAATATCCGACTACATCACATACATTGATCTGACTCCGAGGTAAGTAGCTTAAGCACTTGTGTTACGGATATCAGAATCAACAGTGGTATTACAAATATATACTTAAATATTGGATATTAACACCCAGACACAGAAAAAACACAAGTATTCATCACACGAATGTTTGTCCTGGGTGGGAATCGAACCCACAACTCTTGGCGCATGAGGCAGGGTCACTACCGAATGCCATCGAGTCAGTCTAAATTGCTTGCAACGCTACTTTCTAGAATGTACATACTTATTATATTCCACCGTTTAATTATTAAAAAAAAATATATATTAAGCAGTCTCTTTACAAATATACGTCTGTTCACACCTTGACAGTCTCTATCATTTATTACTATGTTTTTAAAGGACTATTATTGATATTAATACTAATAGTATTAATTTTTATTTTAAGATCATCGACTTTTCTTCCTATCAACCAATCAAAATTCCCCTTCATTTACTAGCAATACCTATAAGTTGTGTTTTCTTTAAAGATTTTATTAAGTCTGAATGAATTATAAAGTTTCTATAGTAAATGTTATTGAATGTAAGCGGTTTAGAGGGAAACTATCCCAACCACTTTACGCTGTAATACCCCTTGTATAAAACTTCCATCGGCTGCACTAACCCACACTTGAACGTTACGCCGCGGCGATAAAGTTCAAATTGCAATAAAACTTCAACAATAGTTGGCCATTTCACGGCGCGAATGAAGCCCATGATGTGTCAATTTGTGCACGCAAGCAATTTTCGACTTTGTCTTGGACATTCTACGGCTCAATTTTGGGCTTATCGTTCGTCTTATACCGGGTTGTATAGTCACGTAAAATTTTTTACAACAATAATTTTCTCTCGTATCACTTTTTGCGTTGAAAACCATTTTTGGCACGCATTGAATCAAATGTGATATCTCTGGGCTGAAAAACTATTCTCTCCCGGGGGGTTTTTCAGGTCATTGGTTTAGTATAAAGGGACTCTTACAAGGTATTATCGGGCAATACTTCCGCCTCTGTAATTATAATAACTGGGTTAGTTTTCTAATATTCAAAGATATTTAAATCAAAGTAACTCGATATCCGTGTTTGCTAATCCGATTTCAAGTCATGGAAATGAATAGGGATTTGAATTATAAATGCTTCGTAGTTGCCAAATTTCTGCTTTTGGATTGTAATTGAAGTAACTGACTTTGAAAACTATGTCTTTTACTCATGTAAATTTTTATTCCTTTAAAAGCGGTAGCTCAATAAAGATTAATGTTTCTATTAGAAATATTAAAACTCGTCAAATATTTAAGTAAATCATCATTATATCATTTTGGTAAATTTGTTTTAATTAATTATTGGACTGATTTTATAACAGGCTAGCAGCCGATACCGCCTTCCCACGGATGTAGCATGTAGTTTTTAAGCATTTGAGAATAAATATAGCTTATGTTACTCGGTGATAATGTAGCATGCTAATGGTGAAAGAATCGTAGAAATCTGTATAGTAGTTTTTTCGTTTATTCGTTACAAACATACAAATCTTTCATCTGTATAATATTATTAAAAGTAGTAGAATAGATGAAATAAGTAAACTTCAAATTCGAACGTTCGAATCTGAACCTGTTCGGAGTTGTGAAATTGACATTGACTGAAAATTCCATTGACAAGTTAGTTTGACATTTGCGTCACACAAACGCGGCAGCGAATCAAACTGAAGCTAACGTGAGAGTTTATTTTTATTTATTTTACTGCCAGTTGCCCGCAACTAACACGCACTTTCTCGCGTGAATTTATACAAAAATATTTTTTTTTGTACGCATAACCCTAACCATTTATCTAACTACCTAAGTAGCCTAAGTACCATTAACTATCTCCAAGTGAAATGCCTATCAAAATTGGTGCAGCTATTTTAAAAACTGCTCAGAACAAACCGATAGACAAAAGCTTCAAATATTTTTTTTGCTATAAGTACTGAAAATACTTTCGTATGCATAAATAAAAGCTTTTTTAATATCACTTACAGATATTTCAATTTTATTTATAAGTATGAGAAAGAAGTAAAAAAAACTGTAATTTAAACACAGACTCTGGCATTGATAAGTTAATTACGTTGCACGCTATACTGAGAATTTTAAACCGTTTGTAATACCCATCTCATGTTATAAATTCGCGCAGGCACTTCAACATTTACTGGAAACGCTGAAGCAGACGTAAATTAAAAGCAATGTTTTTACGATATCTTTTAATTTTTTATAACGGGTGTAAAAAAACCTTAACGAAGCCGTCATTACAAAAATACCTCGGAAATGTATGGCTTCTGAGATATTGACCTTCAAAGATAAAAAATTCAATGTTTTTTACATATTCAAAATTAAAACGTTATTACTAACATTTCTTCCAAGGAAACCATATTTAATTTTGAATATTTTCTAGCAAATAAGGCCTTACAAATCACAGCCTGCAATATACATCCCTATGTCCCATGTTGGTCTGCGAGTCAAAATAGAAAGTACTAGATGTGTTCCTTGAATGTCATAAAAGGCGACTAAAGTGTATTGGTTTTGGGTTTGTGACTGACGATGAGTTAGCCACTTTCGTCATTTTCATAATTTTCCATCTAAACAAACATCATTTTATTTTTGGCTTGATGTGGTTTAAGCAGCTTTATTAGTCTTTTAGAACTTTTTGGTATTTCTTTCATTTATTTATATAAACAATGACAAAAGAAAAATAACTTTATCTTACCACATACGGTAAACGAAAATAGCTTATACGCAATTCTTATTCAAACTGCTCTATAACTATCAAATGCCTCATAGAAAACGGTATGCAAATTGTTAGTTTGTAAAACTTGTTCACGAACACTAAAGTTACAGACTTTCTGTAAAACCTAACTGTTATTGGTCTAATAAAATAAACAAGTTAGCTAGCCACTTTGCATTGTTGGACCAATTTCTTATCGACATTTTAATAACTTAAAGTTGGTATTTTTATTGGTAATTCTTGTAGACTGACGTTCATATTTTGTTTTGCATATATATTTTTATATTGTAAGATGGTTCCTTAATCTTATATCTTATACTAATATACAGGGTGACTTGGAATAAGTGTCATTGTTTTAAGGGAGTGAAAATATAGCCCATTTGACGTAAATAAATGTACGGAACACCTAGTCGAAATTTACTAGTTGCGAAAATAATTGACAGACTATTAGCTCTCATAACTCTAAAATTTGAATTACCTTCCTTAAGACGTTTGATGTTTTTATTTTCTCTAGTATAATTTATCCAGTAAACAGAAAAAAAATAAAAACATTCGTGTATAAAGTATTTTGTATTTGGAGAATTTTTTAAAAGTACTTAAACTTTCCTACATATATTTACGTCAAATGGGCTATACTTTCACTCCCTTAAAACAATGACATCTATTTCAAGTTAACCTGGATAAAGCTGAAGAGTTTGTTTGTTTGCTTGAACGCGCAAATCTCAGGAAGTACTGGTCTGAATTGAAAAATTATTATTTTGTTGTAAAGTTAATTTATCAAGGAAGGTTACAAGCTATATAAAATTAACCATAAACGCGGGTGAAACCGTGGGCAAAGCTAGTATTGTTATAAATGTAAATGTTTAAATGTTTGTGGGTTTATACATTTGTAACTCGATCATTATTATAGTTTACCTACCTGCCTGGATAATATAAGACGTCGGTGGCGATAAATAATCCCGAAAATACATAGTTTATGTCCCCCTTACAGACCACGTTTTATTTCTTTCAAAAGCTACTTTTTTATAACGATGTTAACTACGCTGATATTGTCTGGTTTCCCTATAAATGGCTTAAGAAGATTTTAAAGAAAATAAAGCTTGTTACACCCAGGAGAATGGTGCCCAGATCCTGACTAGGACTGGGGCATATCTCTAGGAAAATTTATAAAATAAGCCATAATTTTTTCCACGTGTATGATAAAGTATATCATAACAGAATTAAAAGCATTTTCCTGGTACGTGTCGTATTAATAAATTCTAAAAGTATAATTCAAACTGTAATATTCCAGCAGGAATATGCAGTGTTATATCAACCCCTTTCATAGAAATAAGTGGTAGGTAATTTTAGAGGGATATTTTATCTTCCTTAAGTAGCTTATGAAATGAAAGCATTTTTTAATAATATTAATCCTAAGAGTTACTTTGAAATATCGTCTTTCAGAAAAAACCTTTTTTTCGTTAAAATAGCATTATGAATGAGTACTAGTAGACAGATAAAAATATATATATGTCAGAGATAATAATTTTTACGGCAATTATTTGGTAATTATTTAATTTATTCGAGTGGCAACACTGCTGACTAAAATGAAGTTGGCAATTTGTCATCTGTCAGTAGAGCGTTCGTTCAAAAACAGTCACTTGCTTTTGAGACGGCGCCCGCGCCGGACGTGCGCACTGACTGATTGAAAAATCATAATGTCGGATACCGACGAACAGCCTGTCAATTCAAATCCGTTTGAATCTGCGACATATATATATATATATATATACATATTTATTAATGCTTGAAGAAATAAATACAGCTTTTCTTATACCAGTGGTAACTTCTCAGAATCTTTCAGTTAGTCAGTGTAACGTCACAAATTAGTTAACATTTTAACTTACACGTGTGCTCTTAAATAGAAATATTATTTTTAAACAAAACCCTTAGTAAAAAAAGCTCAAGCTATTTTAAAGCAACCTTTATGAGTTATGCACTGACATTGAAATAGGTTATTTTATATCATCTCCAATCTCCAATAATCCTATAAAGCGTTCATATGTCAGACAAGCTCGATGGCGCAGTGACCCTGCTCCATGCGCCAAGGGTTGTAGGTTCGATCTCTACCCAGGACAAATATTCGTATGATGAATACTTGTGTTTGTTCTGTATCTGGGTGTTAATATTGAATATTTAAGTATATATTATTATTTATTTATTTTTTTTTTTTTTATTATTATTATTTGTAATACCACTGTTGTTGCTGATATTCGTAACACAAGTGCTTAAGCTACTTACCTCGGAGTCAGATGTATGTGATGTAGTTTGATATTTATTTATATGTTTGTTTGTAATATTATAAAGAGGAAAGATCTGACTGTCTGTTTGTATTCAATAGGTTTCGAAACTACTGGAACAATTAGGAAAGTTCTTTCACTAATGGAAAACAACTTTATCAGCAAGTAACATGAGCTATATTTTATCCTCATATTATCACGGGAATGGGAACTATGCGGGTGAAACCGCTGGAAGCTGCTAGTCTATATAAATATTATAAAGAGGAAAGGTTTGATTTTTTGTTTGTTTGTTTGTTTGTATGAATTGAATAGGCTCCGAAACTACTTGGCAGATTTCAAAAATTCTTTCACCATTGTAAAGCTACATCATCCGGAAGTAACATAGGCTATATCATCATCCTCCTAGCGTTATGTCCCGTGCTTAGACAGGGTCCGCTTAGACCATGATCCAGGATTTAGCGAGTCTGGTAATTACATTGAAGCGACTGCCGATCTGACCTTCGTAACCCTAAGATAGGGGAACCAGACAATTTTTGGATCATGGTTACAAATTCAAAGTTGTTTGAATTTGTAGGTTTCATCACGATGTTTTCCCTCACCGTCGAGCTAGTGGTATAAATATGTACATAGATTTTTTAAAATCTAGAGGTACATGCCGGGGTTTGAACCCGCACTCCTCGGTTAAGAGGCGCGTGTCCTTACCATTGAGCTACCACCGCTCCAAGTAACATAGGCTAAGTAACATAGGCTATATGTTATCCCGATATTCCCACGGGAACGGGAATTACGCGGGTGAAACCGCGGGGCGCTGCTAGTGTGGTATATTTAGATACACTCATGACCTTTGGTCTTGACAAGGAAATAAGTGTAAATGTGATCTAACTTCTTTAACCTGCTAATCAAAGTATGTAGGTATATAAAAAACAGCCAACTTGCAAATAAGATGATTATGTAACATAACTCCAGCAGATACCCCAACAGTTACCCACATAATGGGGGAAGTGACTTGAGAGAACTTTGTAGGATTAGATGAGATATCTCGTCGGTAAGACGTCGCGAAGTGAGTACGGGACCCTGCAAATGCGCTACGTGAGGTGCGAACGTGGGATATTACGTCACACAGTTAGGTGCGAATAGTGCTGTGATACTGCGAGTCTGTGTTTTGGTTATTATAGTTCTGTAAATTATATAAAGGATAATTAAATTAAATTTCGGCTGAACTCTTAATAAAAAAAGCTCAAGCTATTTTAAAGCAACCTTTATGAGTTTTGCACTGACATTGAAATAGGTTATTTTATAAGATTTTCAATCTCCAATAATCCTATAAAGTTCATATGTCAGACAACTCAGACCCTGCCCCATGCGCCAAGAGTTGTGGGTTCGATCTCCACCCAGGACAATCATTCGTGTGATGAATACTTGTGTTTGTTCTGTGTCTGGATGTTAATATCCAATATTTAAGTATACTTTTGTAATACCACTGTTGATTCTGATATCCGTAAGACAAGTGCTAAAGCTTGGTGTCAGATCAAAGTATGTGACGTAATCTGATATTTATTTGATGTTATAAGATCAATCACTAATAATTTCAAGGAACTATTTAAATAAGATGCAGTTGGTGAACTCAAAAGCGGCTCCAATTTTAGTTTACACAAAAGTCGTTTTAGAAATGTTTTGATAAAATTAATTGTCTCCAGATATTATGGCTAACGAATCAAATAGTAAACCCTTTTTAGTATAAAATCGCTATGACAATTGGAAGAAGTGTCCAACCGGGAACTGAACCCGAATAACTGATATTGAAATCAATTAATTATCATTAGATATTGGTTTTAAATTAAAGTATTATTGCTGCCAGAATCGAGCCTTTAAAATGTCACCATTTATTCGTAGCCTAGTAGTAAATATAAACCAAATAAGAGACTTTAACCTTTTTTAGATTGTCTCATAAAAAAACATCGGATCAATTGGATTTCGAGTCCTTTTTAGTAGTCTCCAAGGGAGTCCCACAGACTCGAAAAACTTTACTCTCCAACACTGGCTGTATGCGGTGAGCGGCTAGGGTGATCGGAACAAAACCGTCGATCAATCACACCACCTGCGAGAATATTGAGATTGATTTCGCGTCACATTATTTGTAGGTATATAACGTGACACAATTTTGCGCCCATATGTTATGAACAAATTTTATTAAAAAGTAATTTGATCTATACACATTATATTACTCAATAGTGATAAGTTGATAGCATTGGAGTACGTATTATTAATGCTTGAAAAGTCTGTAAATATTACTTTTGGTATATACTATTAACATAGTATCAACAACTACACCATTGCATTAGCATTGCATTATTATAACCTGCAAGGATTGTGTATGTATGTTTAAAAAAAAAACTTACTCCTGGCATTTTGTGTTAAATTGCATGTGCTTATCAAATCTCATTAGTTATTATGAGATGTTATTTCATGACAGCCTATTTTTATAACATATATCGATTATCAATAATCAAAGCCGAAAACATAGCATTTATTAGATGGACTAGGTAGATAATAATGAATCTTGGTAGCTCATCTTTATCTACAAAAATATTATTAGATACATACATACATAACATCACGCCCATAATCCCCGAAGGGGTAGGCAGAGTCAAAGTGGCAGCATGCCCACATTCAGCCAAAAATAAAGCCGGGCTGGGTTAGATGGACAATTGTGAAAAAGCAGTGACAAGCGGCTAACCTGTCGCCTACACAATCACACACCCAAAACCCGATATACCATTAGTCGCCTTTTACGATATGCTAGGCAAGAACCACAGTTAGCAAATTCTTTTTAAGTCCCAGACCAACACGGGCCAACTCCCAGACCAACATGGGACAAATATTATTGACTTTCGCAATTTGTTATGAGAATCGTATCAGATCTACATCTTAACATTAATATTTTTGATAAAGTGATTCCTGATATAACATTACCAAGTTCTAATGATACCATACAACTATTCTTATTTAAACACAATTTTCAACTATGATTTCTATCCGTTATTAAGTTATTACGTCATTCGGCAGCTTGGGATAAGCTTAAAAAGGCGATCCGAGGTGAGCGTTGTTGGAGCAAACTCCACATCAATCACACAACACCTGCAATATTGAGATTGATTCGGCTACATAATTTGATTTGCATAAAAGTCAGGATTTATGGGATCAGGATCAGGGTTAACGTGCAAGAATAGTTCATTTGCTTCATCGGAGTACAAAGAGACGTCATTGACGTGAAGCATGTATTAGGGTTTAATATTAATATATGCAGGCATTAACACAATGTTCTCTTGAGTAAAAATTAAATCATATGTTTTAATAATAAATAGATCATGTTGTTCTGAGACTTAAAATAATATGCCAGCTGTGTTTCTTAACATGTCGTTAAAGATGAATAATGGCGTATTAGGTATGTGGTTGGTGATTGAGTTAGCTACTATTAACTACTTTTTTTACAATTCTCTGTCGGACATAACTCAAATTCCATAAAAATAATAATTTTTAATTACAATATTTTAAAAAGAAATTGATTTCTATATTTTGTTTTAATTTAATAATCTTTTAAAAGCATCTATATCGTATATTAAGGCTAATAAATTATTCGAAAACATTAAGTCCTGATTACAGTATTCAAAATCTAACAAACTTCTTTAACTTTGTATGATCGTATTGCCGATGTATCATTTTCGACCTACTGTAACGTTTTTTACTGAGAAGCCGGCCGCAGGTGCCAGCTGAAATTTATTGGACTGCCCCACTATCGGTTGCGGTAAGGTTAATCGTTTCTCGATTTACCCTTTGATATTCATGATAGACTCGATTTACCCGTCTCCCTTTTTTATAAGACCCTCCTACGCGCTTGTTTCTACCTTTGATGCCGAAAGCCGTAATTATTACACTTTTTTGCGACGTCGGAAAAATGTGTCGGTGAAATTTTGGTGTTTTTTTTTTCGTATCTGTAATTTTCGGGATCAGGTCGTGTCGCGGTTTTAACTGTGAATTTTAACTGGCATATACCGAGAAATGTTTCATTCATGAGGGTTGCGTTTGAAATTTTTGTGAGGTTTTTTTTTTACTTTCATTGTGTACATACGTTCTTTGTGGGGTACATTGAGGTTAAAATATATTTAACAGCATTTATTCGTTCATGGCTGATATTAGGTAAATATCGTCAGTTTTTCTTTCATTGATTTGCATACAAACTATGATGGCCAACGAGGAAGGCGTACCTACAAGCAATAAACATCCTAACTACATTTAGCCAATAGTTAAATTGAGATGGGTTAGATGGACAACATGCTTCTAACTTGTAGTGTGCCAAATTTTAACTCAAATTTGTGATGTAGCTTACTTAACATATAAACATACATATATTATTAACCCCCGTTATTTCCACAGGGGTAGGTAGTGTCAGTTATAATACGAATAAGTAAGGATGAAACATTGTCACTCATAAAACAGAAACTCCTTTCTTACCTAATAAAAACTTTATAGCGAAAGCAAATTAAACACAACAATAACTACCGACAAACAATATTTCATTAAACACTGACACACAGATGCAGTTCGTTAAACTGTTTCCGCTCGTGATATTTGCGTTTGTCAAACAAAGATAGTTCAGCCACATGACTTACGGGTAAACCCTTGACTACACGGTTCATTGTGATGGAAGAGGGAGCATTGTGGCTTGGCAGCTGAATACCTGACTGAGGAGTAACCATCCGTAGGGTACACATGCAGGTACATGGAACTAGCTAACTAAACTTCACGCCACTTCCCTAGCGGGGTAGGCAGAGGTATATGCACATAAATTCACGCTATAAAGCAGTACTAGAGAGCGGTGGTAGCTCAATGGTAAGAAGGACACGCGCCTCATATCCGAGGGGTGCTGGTTCAAACCCGAGCACGTACCTCTGGATTATTCAAATCTGTGTACGTATCTAATACCACTTGCTCGACGGTAAGAGAAAACATCCTGATGAAACCTATAAATTCAAACAACTTTGGACTTGTAACCATGATCCAAAAATTGTCTTGTTTCCCTTCCCTAGGGTTACGAAGGTCAGATCGGCAGTCGCTTCAATGTAATTACCAAACTCGCTAAATCCTTGATCACAGTCTAAGCGGAGCCCGCCTAAGCACGGGACATAACGCTACGAAGATGATTCATGCTATTATGCACGCAATTCCCCAAGGGGTAGGAGTCCAAGGAAGAGAACGCACCCTTAACCGCTTTTAGCTAAGAATAAAATTGAGATAATAATAAAAGGTCAGGTAAAGATCACCCTTAACCAATAAACATGTATTAAAATACTTATGAACGTAAAAGAAGCGAGAGCCATGTGCTAGAATCATAGTAAGTGGGAGGATGTGACCTCTTATGGGCATGTTGATATGTATGTATGGACCTTTTAACTATAACTTAAGTAAGTTCTTCAGACTGACACCAATTCCCTAGTCCCAAACTAATCTTATGCTTATGCTTTGGATACTAGATAAATGTACAAACATACTTCAATACATTTATAAACATCCATGAGTCGAGTACAAATGTCCATGTTCATCACACGAAAGATTTGCCCCTAGCAGGATTCGAACCCGCGACCCTTGGTTTCGAGGTCTCCGACCACTCGACAAAAGGGCCAGTTATTCAACAGTATTTCTAAGTAACTACTAATGCTACTAAGAGAGAACATTAAACAAGAATACGTGAAGTAACAGCCAGTGCCGACTTGCAAAAGCTTCGTATATTCTACAAGAAAACTAGTTACTGTAGTGAAATCCTTATCATCATCATCCTAGCGTTATGTCCCGTGTTTAGACGGGGTCCGCTTAGACCATGATCCAGGATTTAGCGAGTCTGGTAATTACATTGAAGCGACTGCCGATCTGACCTTCGTAACCCTAAGATAGGGGAACACAGACAATTTTTAGATCATGGTTACAAATCCAAAGTTGTTTCTTGAATTTGCAGGTTTCATCACGATGTTTTCCCTCACCGTCGAGCTAGTGGTATAAATACGTACATAGATTTAAAAAATCCAGAGGTACGTGCCCGGGTTTGAACCCGCACTCCTCGGTTAAGAGATGCGTGTCCTTACCATTGAGGTACCACCGCTCTAGTGCTGGCTGTATTGAAATCCTTATAATCGGAACTTATCGAGCTTCTCGTTAAATAGATTGAAATGATGAATTTACCGAGAAATCTCATTAACACAAATTAATATCCAAAAGTCACCTGCGTAATGCCCGTTGCAGGAATTCAAAGTCACGTTGTTATCGATATTCCTTCCGGGAAAGTACAAAACAATTGACTTGCGTAAGATTTGCCTAATACTCTGTCTTAATAATAATATTTTTGGGTACATTGTGTGTTTTTTACGTATCTAGCAAACTGATGGCTCGCACAGAATAGTATCTAGCAAACGGATGGCTTGCACAGAATAGTATCTAGCAAACTGATGGCTTGCACAGAATTTGTATTTCCATCTAACCCTGCCCATTATCCCATGTTGATCTGGGTTAAAAATAATGTGCCAACTGTTCTTGCTTAGCATGTTGTAAAATATAACTAATTGTATATCGGGTTTTAGGTAAGTTATTGTGTAGGCGACAAGTAAGCCACTTGTCACTACTTTTTCACAATTTTCCATCTAACCCATCCCAGTTTTATTTTTGGCTGAATGTCGTTAAAGAAGCCTGCAGCCCTTTGCTGCCTACCCTTTCGGGGATTATGGGCGTGATATTATGTATGTACGTAATTCGTAGTTACTGTACAATCTTTATACTCAGACAGAGTCTATATAGTTAACTTGCCGCTCTTTCCGCATATAATCCTTACTATATGTACAGTTAGTTAGTTACTCGACCAACGACTGGCCCGTTGGTCGAGTGGTCAGAGACCCTGGCCACGAAACCAAGTGTCGCGGGTTCGAATCCCGCTAGGGGCAAATGTTTCGTGTGATGAACATGGACATTTGTACTCGAGTCATGGATGTTTATAAACGTATTTAAGTATGTCTATCGGTTCACCTAGTATCCATAGTACAAGCATAAGCTTAGTTTGGAACTAGGGAATTGGTGTGTCAGTCTAGAGAATTTATTATTTATTATTATTAGTTACAACCTACCCGATACGCCATTAGTTATTTTTTACGAATTTGCTGCGCGAGGCACGTAGTTGGTAATTTTTATTCTAGTCCCACATCAACAAAGCAGGTTTATTTTAGAGTTACTTTTGCAAGCAAGGGTATATTATGTTACGATATATTCCTGTCTAATAATTATTATCTATAGTCCAATAAGGCTTGAACACGCTTCGAAGGTTTATCTCCCGGAAACTTAGCAAGTCCGTAGTCCGCCAGGATTCTCGGTGTCCGCAATAATCGACCGAGCTGTTCTGATGCCTAATAGCTTAATAGATTACGTTGAGACAGCTATGAGCTGTGTATTACCTATCTATACATTAGCTTATCTGAGCTTATATTAAAATTGCGTTCGTGTAAATAAGGTATTTTTTTAAGCCTTAAGAAATAATTGGTTGTGATAAATTATTTATTAGAGACCTTTTCAATTGTATGTAACATCAAAATTGACTGACCCGTTGGTAGAGTGGTCAGAGACCCTGGACACGAAACCGAGAGTCGCGGGTTCGAATCCCGCCATGGGCAATTTTGTTGTGTGATGAACATGGACAATAGGCTAGATGACTAAAAAAATCTGCTTAGTCCGTCAGTTAGATTATAAAAAAATATTGAACACATATTTTTTAATTTATTTTTCAAACAAACATTGACGAAGATACAATGCTTTCAAGTTGCGCGTGACGTCACACTTTCGTACAATTTCTACTAAATAGTGACGTCGCAAGCCCCCACTCCAAAACTTTGATGCTCTTTATCTTTGTGATTTTTTGTTAATTTGATAAAGCGAAAAATATGTGTCTAATATTTTTGTATAATCTAACTGACGGACTAAATAGAATCATAGTTTTTTAATGCAGTCATCATCCCTATCGTACTCGAGTCACGAATGTTTATAAACGTATTTAAGTATTTGTTTCCGTTCACCTAGTACCCATAGCACAAGCATAAGCTTAGTTTGGAACTAGGGAATTGGTGTCAGTCTAAAAAAAATCATTTTTGTACTAATTGTTAAGATAATATTTACCCCGCTTACAAAAAAACATGGTTGTCTATTTGTTTCGGCTAA
Source organism: Glyphodes perspectalis (assembly GCA_951394215.1). Lineage (NCBI taxonomy): Eukaryota > Metazoa > Arthropoda > Insecta > Lepidoptera > Crambidae > Glyphodes > Glyphodes perspectalis. The sequence goes on from OX596217.1 coordinate 12,247,966, forward strand.
TTTTCAAAACCTTTATCATTAATTTTAATATAATATTCACTGAAAATATTGTTGATATTATTAAGAGCAAGTTAGGGTTCTTTAAAAAAAAACCTGACAAGATAGCAGATTTTCATACAAACTGGTGAACATACTATAACTAAAAATCTATCCGTATAGATTTATAGTTATAGTTAGAAGTACTGTTACTTCTATAATATATTTTATCGCAACATTGTAAAACCTCGTTACCAAAGGTCGATGCCTATATAAGAAAGCATACATTATTAAACTAAATCAAGATCCCAAAGTCGCCAGACTTCAATCAAGTACATCTTCAAAACCACCTTTAAACTCCTGACTTACCCCACCGACCTCTCAAGAGTCTCTTTAGAGGACTAAAGAGGTACCCCGATCAATTATACTAGCTTTAGTATTGCTTAATAAACCTGTCTGCAAGCGATTCGCTTTACAAACAGTCCGATTATGCAATCTACAAACAATTGATCGTGATTGTTTGTTAATCGATTACGAAAATGGAGAGTGTCTCGATTATCTTACATCGTTATGTATTCAACAAGCCTGTGACTGTGTTGATGTGGACTGTAATATTGAAGCTATTTCTATACATATCTGTAAGTATATCTCTGCCTCAGTTTTCACGGCTAGGTAAATCACATAGCTGATTGCCTAATAAAGGACAGGTTTTTTTTTTATTTAGGCGAAATGGATCGATCTCGCGGGAAATAAGCTAGCCTCTGTAAGAACCTCAACGCCTGTCGGGTGGAACCGCGGACAAAGCTAGTTTCCATACATCATATATTTCGATCTGATTGCAAAGTAAGTTGTAAAAATATAATCTTAAATCGCTTAACCTATGGTGAAACTAAATCTTAAAGTGATTTAGAAATGAAATCATTTCAGTCTATGCATTTTTGCCATTTTTTTTTTATACGCGAAGCCGAACCTTCAATTACCGGCCGCCAAAATGTTATCGACGCATCCATCCACACGTCATTTTTATTTTTTTATGCAGCGCCCCGCCTTTTTACCCGCGTAGTCTGCCGTGCCTTAGGCATATGACGATAAAATATATCTTATGTTACTTGCTGATAGTGTAGCTTTCTATTAGTGAAATAAAATTCAAAATCGGTTCAGTGGTTTAGGCGTAAAAGCGTATCAAACAAACTTATATTCATATTTATAACATTAGCTAGGTATGCTTCGAGTATTGATCAAACCAACATTTGCCTCTAGCGAAAGACGAAAGGTCTGGGTTATTGGCCGAGATATCTAGTCACTAGACCAAGAAACCTCTCGTCAAATATTACACAGAAATAATATACAGAAATTGTTTTTCCAGGCAAAGTGAAATGATATGAAATTTAACTATTATGTACAATTTTAGGATACATATGTGTTGTCATTGTATGAAATCAAACTCTTATACTCAGTGGCGGATTTACCCTAAGGCCTAGTAGGCCCGGCCCTAGGGCGGCCAGATATTAGAGGCGGCCAATCGTGATAAAAATTAAGTGGTGACGCTATAATACTGTGAATAATGGCCTGGGGCCTAGGGCGGCCAGGACTGTAAATCCGCCCCTGCTAATACTACTACTAAATTTCACGCCCTTCCCCTAGTGGGGTAGGCAGAAAGAACCGAACGCCATATCGACGATGAAGTGACAATACCTCCTAACTGTAGATATGCTTATTTTACAGGAGAATGAAAAAACGATCCAATTTCTAGGTTTTGATCATAAGACTTTCATATAACTTTTAATGTAATGTTTACAGGATTACTTTATTATTTGATAACAAACAAGAAAAAAAAAATCCCCACGCGAAATTGAATTTAAAGGCTACTGCATTAAAAAAGTCGATTCCTAAAAAAATATTAGTTAGGAGGTATTGTCACTTCATCGTCGATATGGCAAATCAAATACAATAACAACAATCACAATCAGCAATGTACCACAAATACCCGGACCAGAGACAAACTCTTGTTTTGTCAACTCTGTGCATAGATACGTATCTATAAGTATGTACATGTACTGGGATTGAGTACTCACCTAGTATTTGGCACGTCTTAACTAAAACATTAATAGGGATATCAAGTAGGTAGGTTAATAATATTAAATGCATTTCCAAATTGTATGCCTTAAATTTAGTTAAAAATTATTGGACACTGTTATTTCTCTTGGGTAAATTTAAATATAATTTTGACTTGTCCGCTCTTAAACATCATCTGTAGTTTATGTATGTCCACAGTCTATACTATATATTGATTAAGTGATATATGGCCGCCAATAGAACTGTCCGAAATATCTATTCATGTATTTAGAAAAAAAAATTAAAAGTGGTCAGCTATTTGTTACACCACCTTATTTTTCATAACACTTAAACATAGCCCGGCTAACTTTTACATTTAATTAATTAGACACCTCCACAGTAAAATAGACTTTCATTACCTCATGTAACTTCATCAGCAGTTCCATTTGATCCATTAATTTTGACGACCTTTATACGTTTTAATCGTTCTAAACTTATCTTTTCGTTTCAAAAATTACGCCAAACGAAATACCACTCAAAACCGTTGAAGCGAAAGTTTATATTCCCACGGCGTTCCTTTTATTAAGTTGTTTAGTTGAGCAAATATCGGAATAACTGCAATCTTTAAAACGTTGGTTGGAAGCGGGGTCTTTTGAAACGGCTACTCGGCGAAATAACTTCCCGAGGCCAATTCTTGCGTCTCTTTTAATCAGATAATAAGAACAGGCAAGTAGTACATCAAGTTAAGACGGGGTTGGGATGGAAGCGGAGATGTTTTTAAAGTACTTGAATGTGGCAATAAGGGGCTTTGAGATCGCTATTTTCGTCAAACCAATCACAATATCTAGAAGATACCTTTCTTTCCCAGGCCCTCTCGGGTGGAATTAGGTTAGTTCAGTCTGTTACAGAAGAGATTATAGCGCTGAATCGATGGCTTTTCAATAGACATGCGCCTTACTACGAAGCCGACAAAGATTAAACTTGATAATTGGCTACATGACAAAATGCATTTCAGTAATTGAGTTATGTAATCTGACGTGTGTGGTGTAAGGATCGAGCCAGATTGCGTTTGGTTCTCTCTGCCTACCCCGCTAGGGAAGTGACGTGAAGTTTAGTTAGTTAGTTCAGTCAATTTAGCCGTCATGCGTGATATCATTTTAATAAATCTCCAACATCCAACATATTACGTCCAACTTCCAACATCTAACATTCACTTTTATGAAAATTTGAATTTACGTCCTTAATCACGTTATTCCCTTTATTTTTTATCTACTTACTAGCTTCTGCCCGCGGCTTCGCTCGCGTGGTACATCGATGAAACCTAGCCTATAATTTATTCGGGTGTATGAACTATATTATTCTAAGGTTTCATTAAAATTCATTCTGCAGTTTTTTTTTTAAAGAGTAACAAACATCCATCCATACATAAAAACTTTCGCATTTATAATATTAGTAGGATAGTAAGTAAGATACGCGTCATTGGCTCCCGCTATCACGAAAACCGCAGTTTTTAGCCCTAACCAGTATTTGCGTTAGCCAGTTCGTAGCTCTTAAAGCGTCTTCGTCCCGCTCCGACCCAAGGCTTAGTTCAGCTGCATACGCAGTTAGGAAAATAAGGCAACTGACTGATATTGAAACGGCAAGGCTTGTTTATTTTAGTTATTTCCATAGTGTTATGTCATACGGCCTGCTATGGGGCACCGCTTCTGACATACAAACAATATTTGTGTTGCAGAAGAGGGCTATTCGATCCATATATAACCTCAGACCTCGTGACTCACTCAAGGCATTATTTAAAGAAATAAATATACTCACCAGCTTCTCAATTCATTCTCGATTGCATCATCTATGTGCGTAGAAACATAGATGAATTTCATAGAAAATCGGATATTCATAGTCTTAATACACGAAATAAACACAAACTTGCCGTCCCAAAACTCAGACTTGGTAAGATAAGTAGCTCATTTGTGGGCTTAAGCGTAAAAATATTTAATAAATTGCCACAAAATTTAATTGAATTACCTATAAATAAGTTTAAGTTTTTTTTTAAAATCATGTTTAATTATAAAGGGTTACTACAAAGTAGAAGATTATTTAAATGACAAAAATATTTGGGCAAGATAGTCGCATGCTCGCATGCACAGCGAAATTTATATTTTTAATTTATAATGTCACTAAATTAGATATATAAGTACTTATGAACGTATTTAAAAAAGGACATCTATTGAGTTTCTTGCGGCACCTCTTCTCAGCAGGCCATTCACGTCGAGGTGCTGGTAGGGCAAAAAAAGTTTAACGTGCAAAAGAATTTGTTATGAATCCACTTACAGAATAAATTATTTCATTTCATTTCTCATCGATCGAACATTATGGTACCTTTTTTATGCAAGACTATAAATTACTCTAATCTACTGGCAAAGTAATCTATGACTACCTACGCCAGAATGAAGCCAAAAAACAAATAATTTTGCATCCAATATCCAATAACTAACATCCAACATCCAAAAATCCAACCTGTCAGATTTATAACACGACTTTTATAAAAAAAAGGATGGAAGTTAGGTCCTCAATCACGCTGTTTCCTCTATTTTTTATCTACTGATATGAGTAAGTTAGTGGATAGATACGTGTCATTGGCTCCCGCTATCACGCAAACCGCAGTTTTTAGCCCGCGCCCGCAGTATTTGCGTGGTCGTTAGCCAGTTCGCAGCTCGTAAAGCGGCTCCGTCCCGTTCCCATCGAACATAATATTCCCTTTGTTGCCAAATTGTCCCGTAAATATTCGCCCCCTGCACTCTTTGGTAATTACGCGGTTCTGGCGTATTGGCGCGAAGTGATACTTTTATTGCGTGTTTGACGCGGTCGCTCTTTGTTTTATACCGGTTATGCAGTTCTCTATTTGAAACGGCTATTTGGGAGCGAAACTGCCGAATACCTCTTTTTATTTCATCGCTATGGAACTCGGGATTCTTGACTAACTTATCCAAAAAGTTTTTTGGTTTTCCCGTTTAAATTTTAATAATAATTACTAACTTTTAAGATAACTTCTCGTATTAAAAAATGCGTTTCTTGTACATACTAAATGTCGTAAAAGCCGGCTAAGGCATTGGATACATGATTTTGTAGGCGGCGAACAAGTCATTAGAAAATATTTCAAAATTATTTTTTCCAAACCCAACTTATTTATATCTGTGGCCAAAATAGATTAAAGCAGCTTGCTTCTTATTTCCTATCGGTTAGGCGACTGCGGTTGTGTTAGTATAAATGTTTGTAAATCGCAACTGCTGTAAGGGTAGTTTAATAAATATAAGATATCTGTTTGTTCCAGCTCACGATATACACATACTTATACTCGGTAGATGCGACATTCTGAACCGGTGGTAGATTCAAATTGTTCTATTTTGTATTACTTGGCGTTTAATAAAGTGCTTTTTAGAGGGCTATGTAAATAAAGGTATTTAAAAAAATATATACTACGCATATATAATTTTTTTGGGAAAGGTTTAGGCATAAACGAATACAAACAGTTATATTCCTAGTTTAAATTTGACTAGTAAAGCATTACAACAAAGCAAATGTTAGTAAGTGTTACCATCAGTATCAGGCTCGCAAGCAAACTGGGCCGGTCCGCACAGATCGATGCTTTTAGCTGATCATTTCGCTCAATCACCAGACACAGTGATTACTGACAGATCATCCATCTAGCCTCTAATTCCGTTGAGCCCTGTATACCTAGGAACAGATGGTTGGCGTTATTCGTGCTAGATAACGTCCTAACTTCGATTTATAGAACTAGATTTTGACCGTAGATCCGATCCTGATTTCGGTATGTAATTTATCATAACACATAACATAACATCACGCCCATAATCCCCCAAGAGGCAAGCAGAGTCAAAGGGACAGCAGACCCCTTAAACCACATACAGCCAAAAACAAAACTGGGCTGGGTTAAATGGAAAATTGTGAAAAAATAGTGACAAGTGGCTAGCTCGTCGCCTACACAATCACATACCCAAAGCCCGATATACCATTAGTCGCCTTTTACGACATGCTAGGCAAGAAATACAGTTGGAAAATTCTTTTTATCTCCCAGACCAACACGGGACTTCGGTATGTCACCGAGATTTTATCGTAAATCACGCGGTATCTATATATTTAACTAGCTGTCCCGGCGCACTTCGTAACGTCCCGTTCTCGGAATTTTTTTTATTATTTTCCTCGCAATGTTTCCGTATTTCTTTCCTTACAAACCTTCCCTGGAAGGTTACAAACATTTTATCAATAAAATCAGCCAAATCGGTCCAACCGTTTTCCAGTTTGACGCACATGGCTCATACCTGATGACGGCTGATACCTTGGGTTAGGGGCACAAGGTATAAACCTCACTATTTTAACTTTCAGCCGGATTGGATTAGCCGTTTTGCCGTGAAAGAGCAACAAAAATCAAACTCACAAACTTTTGCCTTTATAATATTATTAAGATCAAGCCCTAAGTTATTTTAGTACTTGCTCCTCACTATCTCAAGGTAATCTTCATCAGCCTAGTGTTATGTCCCGTGATTAGACGGGGTCCGCTTAGACCATGATCCAGGATTTAGCGAGTCTGGTAATTACATTGAAGCGACTGCCGATCTGACCTTGGTAACCATAAAATGTACAATGTTTCGATCATGGTTACAAATCCAATTGTTGTTTGAATTTGCAGGTTTCATCACGATGTTTTCCCTCCGAGCTAGTGGTATATACATACATAGATGTGAAAAATCCAAAGGTCCAACCACGTGCTCGGGCTTGAACCCGCACCCCTCGGTTATAATGCGCGTGTCCTCTGAGCTACCACAGCTCTTTATACTATACTATCTCAAGCTGAATTGCCTACTAAATACGAAATAGCCAAAGCAAGCATATCTATTTCGAATATTCGCAGAACAAGCCCCTAACCGCGTTGGTCAACGGTGTCCGTGGCTGAAATATGATCCTCCTCGTGCCAGATAGAACCGGGATATAAGATTCAAATTTGGAATCTACCTTATCCCTTGTATTATACCTAGATCAATTTCGCTCTTATCGTACCCTGTTGTAGACGGTGTAACCATTACAATGAGAGACCTGTTAGTAAATAATATTTTACAATGTATTGGTATTTAAAAGGAACTAGTTACAGGACGGATAGAACGAAAAATTGCACATATGCATACATACATACGTACATAACATCACGCCCATAATCCCAGAAGGGGCAGGCAGAGTCAAAGAGGCAGCATGCCCCTTCAACCACATTCAGCCAAAAATAAAGCCGGGCTGGGTTAGATGGAAAATTGTGAAAAAGCAGTGACAAGCGGCTAACCTGTCGCTTATACAATCACATAGCCAAAACCCGATATACCATTAGTCGCCTTTTACGGCATGCTAGACAAGAACTACAGTTGGGATATTCTTATTAAGTCCCAGACCAACATAGGACAGTGGGTTGGGTTGGATATGCACATATGCATTTTTTGTAGTCTTTTTTTTATTTGTAGTTTTTTTTGTTATTGTATATATGGTATGTATTATTTTATAGAACTAGCGTCTGCTCGCTCGCATGGTAAGTCGATAAAACATAGCGTGTGCAAAGTTTTTGAGTTAATGCGTGGCAAACACACAAACTATAATCTTTCTTCTTTATAATATTAGTGCAATTTATCCAGTAAAATAATTTCTTATAATGATAAATATACATGCATTATGTATGAAAAGCCATCAATATTTGATAAAGCTAATTTTAAACCCAGTAGGCAAACCTTCACATAATTGAAAGTCATTTGACAGGCCCGTTGGTCGAATGGTCAGAGACCCTGGCCACAAAACCAAGGGTCACGAGTTCGAATCCCGCTAGGGGCAAATGTTTCGTGTGGTAAATATTGACATTTGTACTCGAGTCATGGATGTTTAATATGTTTATAAGCGTATTTAAGTATGTCTATCCGTTCACCTAGTATCCAAAGGACGAGATTTAAGCTTAGTTTGGAACTGGGAAATTGGTGTGTCAGTCTGGAGGATTTATTTATTTACCTTCTTATTTAATCAAAGTTGATACCTCCGTAAATCAGTCGTGGTACGTACTTAGAATATGCCAGCTAGGCATACAGACACTATTAACATAATAAAGTTTATTTTGGAGTTGAGAATTCGATGTGGTAGCTTAAACAATTTGGGTACCTACATACTTCTAAGCGATTCTGAATCATATTTGAAACGTACAAATCTATTTTATATTTATTACTCCATTAAAATAGTATTTAGACAGGATTTTCACAACATTACACTCGTAATACCCGAAGGCAGAATCAATGGCAGAATACCCTTTGACCACATTCTGCAAAAACAAATCTAGGCTGAGTTAGATAGAATATTGAGGAATAAATAAATAATAAATATACACATACACATACATTGATCTGACTCCGAGATAAGTAGCTTAAGCATTTATGTTACGGATATTAGAATCAACTATGGTATTACAAATATATAGGTACTTAAATATTATAGGATATTAACACCCAGACACAGAACAAACACGAGTCTTCATCACATGAATGATTGTCCTGGGTGGGGATCGAACCCACAACTCTTGGCGCATGGGGCAGTGTCACTACCGAATGATCCATCGAGCCAGACAAACACAGGACAGATACATTATACAGGTGCCACAGGATCGTGCAAAAAACGGAAACTTCTGAGTAGTAGAATTTGCAAATCGATTCGAAGCAATTAATTTGGCACGTCACCTCACACTTAAGCAAAAACCCACAACTTCCAATTACAAATTTATAATACACCCCAAAACAGCCATTATGTAGGATCGTCCCCCGAATACATTATATATTGGCTTCATAAATTTATAGGGGTTCAATAGAGGCGGCAATTTAGGTGATTAGCCTAAGCTTTGGCTAGCATGAATAATTCAATAATTGCTTGATAATTGGTTACCGCGATACAAGAAATGCTGACCTGCTTTCCCCTCGCCTTGACATTTCAGAGAACACGGAACGCGTTTCAGCCGAAAGTAAAAGTAATGTTAGGTTTTTTGTTTAATTGAATCTGTTAATTGTGGGGTATTTTGTGGTAGAGACAGAAGCGGTACGTGTGGTATTATGGACTTTATAAAGTTGCAATAAGAGTTATAATCTATGTTGGTTTATGTTGGTGTGAAATATGAGGTGTTGATTGTTATTTTAGTGATATTAGACGTGTTTTTGTACCGAGTTGAATCTATTTCTAGTACAGAAAAGAGAAAATTAATTTTCGTTACATTAGGTGTTAAAGCAACGTTTGTGAAGGTGAATTGCTTTCAACTTCAAGCAAAAATGATTAAAGGTTTCTAAGAAAAAATATAAAGTATTGTATAGCAACACATTCAACATCGGAACATAATATACATTAAGTTACAATTTTGGAAAACATAACGAAGCAATGCATCATGGTACCGGAAAAGTTAATAAGAAAATAAAAGGAATTATCTTAAAAAACCTAGACATAGCATTGATTTGTTAATTATCTTCTTAGCGGTATGTCCTGCTTAGACGGGGTCCGCTTAGACTATGATCCAGGATCTAGCGAGTCTGGTAATTATATTGAAGCGACTGCCGATCTGACCTTCGTAACCCTAAGATAGGGGAACCAGACAATTTTTTAATCACGTTTTCAAATCCAAAGTTGTTTGAATGTATATTTCCAAAATCCAGAAGTACATGCCCGGGTTTGAATCCGCACTCCTCGGTTAAGAGGCGCGTGTCCTTACCATTGAGCTACCACCGCTCTTTGATTTGTTAATAACTATAGATATTTATGCAATAAGTAACTAAATAAACGATCATGACTAAAATATAAAACAAATCGTTCCATTTTCCTTTAAAAGGAATCAAAAATACGTCTTTCTGTTCCATGTTAAATCCTCTAACCACAAAACCCGAAAATGGAGGCGAATCATTTACTGCATTTTTTCTGTAACATTGAAAAATTTCCTCATAAAGTAATAAGTCACTCTTCATAACTTCAACCCTAAGAAGTCTCCCCTGAGATGTCCGGGGTAGATGATTTGACGTATAGTGGACGTATCACATTAGATATCTTAATTACATAGAGTGATTACTGTGGAGTATGTAGAGTCTCTAGAGGAAACGACCTGTTTCCCTAACAGATAGATAACTAAGTATGAATTTATATAGGATGATATTATATATAATTGTAATATATAAATTCGTAGAACGCCATTCTATAAACGATTCTATTTAAAGAGTTTTCAGGTTTCGTATATACTAAAAATAAGGTTGTATATAAGTTTGTATGTATATGTTACCGGAAATTTATGAAGCCTAGGAGTTCTATACAATTCCTAGTAAATGTATACATTTAGTAGGAATTATTTAAAAATCCGATATCGTACTAGGAAATGTATAAAACTAATGCTTTTTGTGAATAAAATAAATTAAACAAGTTGGTAAACTGAGCTTTCTGTAAATAAAATCAAATGTAGAAAAATCAAAACCCTTACGGGTCAATTTTATATTTTCAAAACCTACAACTAAAATATCAAATGTATCAAAATGTCAACACTTAAGTTAATTTCATGTTAATTTTATGAAATCGAACTGATATAATAGGTATGTTATACGTTTGCAATAATTATGATCTCCAAAATTTTGGGTATTCGAAAAATAGCCCTGTATATTGATAATAAGATGACATCATTTTATTTATATATTAATACGTGAAGCGAATATTTTGTATGTACCCCTTTGAAAATTACGCGGAAGAGTATGAGATTTGGCACAGTTAAAGTTTGTATGGAGGAGGGGTGCAGAAAGCTAATATTTCAATAAATAATAATAATTTCGACCAGTGGGCGATCACCAGTTCAATAAATTACGTATCTAAGAAACTTATGAAGCGTTTCAAGGGCAAATGATAAATGAAATTGAACCCTATTATGAACGAAATAGGTTCTGCAAAGACCTAGATAGGACCAAATGGGATGGGACTATCTAAATAGCTCCACTTACGTAGGATTCAGTTACAAAAAACATTAAATGTAATACATTTCATTTTCGTCGCCGATTTATATAAAAGTTCTTGAAATGGGAGCTTATTTTATATTGGTTCATATTGATCCCGATGGAGTAGAAGAAATGTAAATTTACAATTTAATTTAGCTTTAATTTTCTTTGATGAATGAGCTTTGAGACTTTATTATAACAGTATTGATATTTTTTTGTTATTTTTATGAGGTCAAACCAGTTCTTAAAAGAAAAACATAAATTAACGATTTACTTTACGATTCACAACTAAACAAATTTAAACCAATTCAAAATCATAATATTGATTGAATTAATTTCTTAGCGTATATATATGACATACCTACTTTTTGGACTGAAAACTATCGAACTGAGACGTCTAGCGTATCAATTGGCAGTTAAAACTGGAAAATCACACAGTTTTAATACTGATAACGATTGATAAGAATAATTTGCCTTCCCCATCATGCCCCAATTTTATTACCCCATCATACCCCGTAGTATGGGGCAAGATGGTTTTTCATAACGTTCCTATTAATGATTGATAATTTAAAAAAAATACTAAGTTGATTTTCCAAGGACTTTACCAAATCATAGTTAGATTAATGACATAACGTGCCATAAATTAATAAGAGGAATAAACATACTGATCTTGCTGTATTTTTGTTATTTCCCTTAGCTACCCCATCATGCCCCCCCTTCCCCTACATATTATAGGGGTAGGCAGAGAAAAGGCAGCTAGCACGCATAACCACATTCAGCCAAAAATTTTAATAGACTGGGTTAGATGGAAAATTGTGCAAAAGTAGTGACATGTAGCTAGCTCATCGCTTACACAAGCACATACTGAAATCTCGATAACCATTAGTCGCCTTTTACGACATGCTACAGAAGAAACACAGTTGGCACATTCTCTTTAAGTCCCAAAATAATATTATGTGACTATGCTAATTAAATCTTCTAAAAACAAACAAATACCTTATTCAACCTCAAACTGCATATAATCTGCAAACTCTAAACCAATATTAGACTCATACATTATTAATTTCCTGGTAATCAAAACGTTTATTATTCATTTCCGCCCCACCTTCCAACCTCAAAGCACAACAAGGGGTACCCCTAATGCGATAAATTAGGCTCCTTATTATCATTACCAGAAGGCTCCTCTAAATAACAATAATACTCCTGGGGGGAAACCATTCCCGTAATGAAATAGTAAGTATCAATTTCGCGGTTGGACAATTTAAAACAATGGCAATCGAAAGGCTATTAGTACATGACGCTAGGGTTGGGAATTGCACTGACGTATTCTATCGATATATTACACTAAGTATAATGAAGCTCATTTTAACAGAATTCAACAGAATAATCTGTGTATTCTGTTGAATTCTGTTAAAATGAACTTTATTTCCTTTTAGATTTATTTATAGTTTATTATGTAAATAAATAAAGTTATTGGTGCAGAATGATGATGTTAATTGATTGGACATTCTTGATGTTGAAATTGGTTAATTTCCCAATTTCTATCATATGGTCAACGGTAATGTGAATGTAAGTAATTGTTATAGACAGACGAACCCGAACGGGGCAAATGCTGAGAGGGGTTCGTTGGATACGCGCAGCGGTCCCAGGCCCCCTTCCCAAGCGATTCGGCAGAACAACCCGGAGTTTTGGTAGGTAGGCCCCACACTATCATAGGGGGAGAGTCCCACATAACCACTCCATTCCGGATGGAGTGGTATGCACTCCATCCGGGGGAATGGAGAGGAGTAAGGGATTTCCCAAAAAAGGTAATTGGTAAAAACATGCGCTTCGATAAAAGGATGATTAGTTCAAACTTATTGAAAATTCAATGTGATGTTAACTTTGATCCGATTTTCTTGTCTAATTGCTAATGATAACCATGGTCAAAGTGGGCCCTGAGAGCAACAGAACGCTGTAAATATGTGCTAGTATACGATTTGACTTAACCATCGTATTTTTGTTTAATCAATTACTATAGTATAGTAGTAATAATATAATATTTTTTTAATTTTATCTTAGCAATGTCGATTCTATAGAATGACATCTAACACTCGATAATTTTTATCGAGTGTCTAAACATCAATCTACGGATAATATCGATAGACTTACACGCATCACTACAAATGGGTCTTTTCAATTTGGCCATCATTACAGTTGAGACGGTCCATTGGCTTAAGTTCAATACTTTGGCCGGAGATAGCTCAATGTCAGACAGTATTGTCCCCAGATAGCTTGTTTGAGAGCCAATAATGATTGCCTGGCTTACAATGCTAAGCAAAGTCACTTAAGCACTAAGTGAGATAGCCTTAAGCTCAATAAAGCTTAATGACAACGTTTTATGTACAACTATTTGTTAGCTTATGTTTACTAGTGTAGTATTAGTATGTTTTGTGGAATGCCGAACCGATTTGGATGAAATTCTATGCATTCAATGAATTTCATTGTGGCTGCTATTGAAAATTGAGTGTGACGTTCACACAGATCATTTCGATACTGACCACCATTAAATGCAATCGTATCGTATATAGGTAGTTAAGTTATTCGTTATTCGTCGACATTTAATTTTATGACGTCAGTTTTCGTTCCTTTTTAAACAATTTAGCTAAAGAAGTATCATTTAATGTAGTCCCATGTTGGTCTGGAACTAAAAAAGAATGTGCCAACTGTGTTTCTTGCCTAGTATGTCGTAAAAGGCGACTAATGGTATATGGGGTTGTGGGTATGTGATTGTGTAGGCGACGAGCTAGCCACTTGTCATTACTTTTTCACAACTTTCCATCTAACCCAGCCCACTTTTGTTTTCGGCTGAATATGATTAAAAGGGCCTGCTGCCCCTTTGACTCTGCCTATCCCTTCAGGGATTATGGGCGTGATGTTATGTATGTATTTAATTTAGGAAGGTACTTAAAGAAAATAGGGTCGAAATAGTAATAAAGAATGTTTTACATCTAACCAAAACACTTAGAACTGCCTAAATACAAACTCAAGTCATTAAAACATAATGTTCACAGAAAACAACAGCTTAACCAAAAGTATATTTAACAACAAACTTCTAACATAATTACTAAATTCATGCCCTAACAAAGTAATATGAATAATGTAGAAAATATTGTTGAACTTTTTTTTCGACTCAGGCTCATCATCTTAGCATTTTTTCCGTGTTTAGACGGGGTACGCTTGACCATGATCCTAGAATTAGCGAGTTTGATAATAACATTGAAGTGACTACCTATCTGATCTTCGTAACTCTTCCATAGTGTGTTTGAATGTTCAGGTTTCATCACGATGTTTTATATAGGTATGTGATGTTGTCAGGTTAATTTTATAGCAATAATGCGATTTCCCGATGAAAATAGTACCTATATCCGAAATTTGAATACAGATTGACTATGACTACGTTCCAATCTTAAAAATCATATCGTATTTATAACGAAGCATGTTGAGTTAAAAAAAAGAATTCAACTGACTTATTCAATATCATTTTCAAGTTTCGAAGCGTCGAATTCAATGCAACCTGCCAGTTCTGAAAGAGAGCAAGCTGAATGGAGCATCGGTCGGGGAGAATATAAAAATAAAAAACTGGCTAAGTGCGTGTCTGGACAAACGAAGTGAAGGGTTCCGTAGTTATGATAGTATGCGTATATTTTTAATTTCGCATGGCACTAATTTTTACGTTTATCAGTTCTGCATATTCAACAATTTTATTTATTTAATTTTCAATTAAGAATGTATACAATTAAAAAAATTATAGATTGTGATTTTTTCGGATGCTTTTAGATGCAGTTGTGAAGTAGTTTTGATATATCAAAAAAGCATATTTTATTTCTTAAAGGCTATCGGCCTATATTTTGCGATGGTGGTCCATCAAACAATGTAGATAATGATAACTTGCGTATTAAAAAATCATCCTCACCTTAACTTAAGTTTTAATCGAAGTTTATTTTTATATACTTACCGTTAAAAATACCCTACCATAACAAAATTACAGATTTTAAATACTTACACATAGTCTACAATTTTAGCCACTGATACACAGTCAGGCGGACATGACGAAACCATTGATACTCATTTTGACAGCGGGACCCCAAAAAATGCCCATTTAAAATTCAAAAAAATGTATCGCGCGCTTTTTAACGGATTTTGTCTACATTCAACCGCGTTGTTTTACAAATTCGCAGTTCCTTTTTCAAATGAATCGTTCCCTAGTTGTATGGAAATGAAAGTACGTGATCTCTGCCTACCTTCATGGGAAAAAGACGTGGCAATATGTATGTTAGAGATACGTGCTCGGGTTAGAACCTGCATGCCTCTGTTAAGAGACCCGTGTCCTTGCAATTGAGCTACCACTGATCTCTAGACATCACATACATCTATAATACCATAAGACAATGAAAATTTTATTTCCGATCACCGTGTCAACAGATAACGTTAAACTAAGGAATAGATATTGTATTTACTCTCATTGATTTTATTTCTTATCCTTGCACACCTGAACGCCATTGTGACTAGCTCGGTGGCGCATTTACTAATGACCCTACCCTATGCGCCGAGAGTTGTTGGTGGTGAATACTTGTGTTTTTTTCTGTGTCTGGGTGCTAATATTTAAGTATATATTTGTAATACAACTGTTGTTTCTGATACCCGTAACATAAGTGCTTAAGCTACTTACTTCCGAGTCAAATCAATGTATGTGATGTAGTCAGATACTTATATTTAATGTAATATTGTAGTGAGGACCAAAATTCCCTCCATCCGTACTGCAATACGTAAATTGTTATTTCCTTTGCTATATCAAACAGTTGTCGGAGGTATGAGACCCGAAAAAAATAGGTCAATTTGAGAAGGGCGGGTCAAAAATTTCAACAAACATACATGATACAAACAAATTATCTACTACGTCTTATACTAGTGTTTTTTTGAGGCCTACGTAAATTTACGTCAAGGCCTTAGTTCCGAACTTCAAGTTGTCAAGTTAAAATAAATAAGGAAATTGCTACTTTGCACATTACTACTTTCATCATTATCTTTGTGCAAGTCTGCACTAGCCTTTTATATATTTTAACCTTTATATACCTTTTTGTCAATGTTTTTGATAACTTTTGGTTAGGTATGCTTTTTTGATTGATATATTACACTTTTTGTTTTTCTACCAAAAGAACCAGCGCCTTTTATTTCGGTAGTTTATTAAACTCCTATTAGCATCCTATTAGCATTATGTCTATACAAACCCTTATTAGGTACAAAAACCTAATAAGGGTTTGTTTAGATTATAATCGGTTTTTCAGTTCATTCGGTTCGGTTATTATTGCAGAGCTAGATAGAGTTAGAGCTAGGGAGACTCTTTGTTTTTTATATTTACTTACCTACTTACATACTGCTATAAGAAATCGAATCATTGGCTGCACTGTACACACAAACGACATTGTAGTTAGGCCCGATATTCACCTGAACAGTGAACACCGTAATATGTAGATAATCGTCTCTGCGATGTCAAACAGATTTCAAAAGTATGGCACCCGAAAAATCCTGGTCAATTGTTGACGGGCGCGGCACTCATCTATAGAAAAATTATAGTTCAAAGCTGTCAAGTTTAAATGAACAAGCCAAAATGCTTAATGCTATTCTCAACATGTTCCTAGCGTTTTTTCGATCGTAAACAGAATCTACATTATACTATAGTCTGGAATTAGCAAGTATGGTTAAAATTACAGAGCTTTTGTAATTTTTTTCCCTCATTTCACATGCTTACACGTACATCTACAACAAGTCATAACACTGCACACACAAACGACATTGTAGTTAAACCCTACATCCCATCCCTACAGTGAACACTGTAATATGTAGATTGTCATCTCTGCGATATCAAACAGATTTCGGAGGTATGGCACCCGAAAAATCCGGGTCAATTTGAGACGGGGCACACACGTCATTCAAATTCCGCAGCCCGCGCTCGCTCTCATCAGTATGAACAATTCCTAAATTTTACGACTACAATTTTGCTGAGGACGTGTCAAACATATCATTACGCTTATGTTGTAAGCGGATTGGGGGAATTACGCTTTGGGGATCGTCTAGGTAGGGGAATTAAGGGGGGGATGGGGATCGGACCCTCCTCTTTGAAACGATGCAAAATGATCGCGGGATCTTTACATCTATACAAATAAACAAAACAATAGTGTAGTTTGTAATGTAAAAATAATAGTTTCATTACATTGTCATCCGATGTTATTTTACGATGTTAGTCTGGACTTAAAAATAATGTGCCAACTGTGTTTCTTGCCTAGCATATCGTGAAGGGCGACAAATGGTATATGGGGTTTTTTGGTATGTGATTGTGTAGGCGACAAGCTAGCCACTTGTCACTACTTTTTTACAATTTTCCATCTAACCCAGGCCAGTTTTGTTTTTGGCTGAATGTGGTTAAAGGGGCCTGCTGTCCCTTTGACTCAGCCTACCCGGGGGATATCGGGGAATATGGGCGAGTTGCTGTGTATGTAAATTGTTATCGATATTATTTTAAAAACATTTTTTTAAAGATTTGCATGTCAGTCTGTCTTCCTATATGTCTTGTTAAACCCCGAAATGGACCCTTCACAGGCAAATCAATAAGATGCACAAGCAAAAATTATCTTTGCTAAATATCACGCTAAATTGGCTTCGATAAAACTGTCATCCGACCGATCTCGATGTACGGTTGCGAGGCCTAGCCACTGAAAATCAAGGAGGAAGAAAAGTTGCTAGTGGCAGAAAGGAAAATCCTCCGAAAAATCTTAAGGCCGACCAAACGCGAGGACGGGACCTGGAGGGTAAGAAAGAATGCCGAGATAGAAGAACTCGTCTCTAAACCAAACATAATGGGCGAGACAAAGTCAGCTAGACTGCGCTGGCTGGGCCAAGTCGAAAGAATGGAGTGATCGGGTAGTGAAGAGAGCATTCCTGGGTGAACCAACAGGGAAGCGCTTGAAGGGACGCCCCTCGTATCGCTGGATAGATCAAGCTGAAAAGGATCTCAGCTACCTAGAATGTCCAGACTGGCAACAGGTGGCTGGGCACAGAGAAGAGTGGCGAAATCTCGTGTCAGAGAACGCAGCAAGTAAGTAAGTAAATATCACGTAGATATAACCACAGGTAACATCTAGTTCGTTATTTTTCCAAATCCAACTAAACGCTAGCCACAAAGGTACCAGATACCTACTTAGAATAACTAAAATATATTGATCAGTTATTACGTCAGGCAATATCTGATACAGCTAATTATACATTCTACTGCGACACCCACGCTCGTCTATTAACCATCGGAGTCTAGATTTAGGCTAGAATATCTTTGAATATTTAAACACCCAATTTACCACATATTAGGTACACCTTTGAGAAGCGAAACGATCTAGTAATGACAAAATCAAATTAGTAGGAAAAGCCTGTAGCACTCACATGTATAAATAGACGATTTAAGAGTTTTTGATTCAAGACTTCAATGTGTTTCGACTATTATCCCTTAGTAGATGTATCTTGTATTTTTAAGGGCAAAAAAAATCACCTACACACCACATAGATATAAAGAGTTATATACTTAGGAATGAAGAATAAATAACATCACGCCTCTTATCCCCGAAGGGGTAAGCAGAGTAAAAGGGATAGCATGTCCCTTTAACCATATTCAGCCAAAAATAAAACTGGGCTTAATAAACAATTTTGAAAAATTAGCGACAAGTGGCTAGCTCGTCGCCTAAACAATCACATTACCCAACACCCGAAATAGCGATAGTCGCCTTTTACGATATGCTAGGCAAATAACACAGTTGGTACATTCTTTTAAATTCCCAGTCCAACATGGGACAATCCTGTACTAAAAGATATATAACGTATTCTTCAGTATAAAAAATAACGTTTTACTTACACATAAAAGAGATGGCGTTCGAATTTTTCTGCCTAGCCTGCTAGGGAAGTGGGGTGAAATTTAGTTGGTTAGTTAGTTATAAAAGAGATATAACGAGTTGAGTATTTAGTAAAAAAGAATATTTAATTTTTTGCACAATATGCATAGTTTTGCTGCAAACTAACAATGACAGTTTAAGCTAAGCTAATTTGTCTTCTAACCGACCATATTTTATGTTATAAATTATGTCAAAACGTTGTCTCCATAACTACAAACCGACGACCGTAATACACTATTAGTCGCATTTTACAACATGCCAGGCAAGCAACACAATTGGTACATTCAATGTCCCAGACCAGGGGTAGCGAACCTTTTCAAAAGACGATCCAAAGTTTTTAAAATTCCAATGTAATTGATTTTTCAAGTACCAGAAGAGCGGTTCAGGTGAATGTTATCGTCAATCATTGTAGATAAATTGGTGATCTCATAGAAAATCCGTGTCCAACATTATGTATTACGTGCACCTATGGTACACGTGCCCATGGTTCGCCATCCCTGTCCCAAACCAACATGTTATATTCTTATTATGGGTACATAATTCATTTAATTAACTACTAAATACAAGCTGCTATCAAAATTATGATTTTCACTAAACCACGGTTAGAGTTTAAATTAATTAACGAAACGCGGTTTTCAAAGCGAGTGTAACTTTTTCGAATGCCGGAAAATACCTACCCCAGATTATTCAACTTCGCGAATTTTTGCGTGCACACCTACATAATTAAATTGTGCTTTTCATATCCCCGTTGTTGCCCAAAGGGCAGGTCCCGAGGTATCTAGCTTAGTACTGTATCAAAAAATGGAAACGCGAGGTCGCGACTTACTCAGTGTAAAAGGTTTTCAAGGCTGTGAGACAATCGCATGATACACACACTTATCGTAATTAGGAGCTAACGTCAAGTGACGTTCGTAATAGTAGTATCACAGAGTAATAATATACTACGTACAAGTAGTATATTAACTATGGTTAAGAGGCTAATTGGTATTTTTTTTAAAGCAGTTAATATCGTTAAAGTCACATTATTTGTTATGTTTTTTTATAAGTTTTAATCAACATATTCAAGCCGCGTCTCCCTCACTGGAGGCACAGAATACCAGGGTCATGGAATTCCTGGTGTCACGACATAAGCTGAGTGGTGACTATTTCAGCATGTATATTACCATTATTTTGAATTGTATCTGTCCACATGTTCTGAATAAACTATGTTTCTTTCTTCTTTGTATATGGCAGTGGTAACTCAATGGTAAATACTCTCTCCTCACATACGAGGAGTGCTGGTTCAAACTGGTGCACGTCCGGATTTTTCAAATCAAAGTGCAACTATGCCAGTTGCTTGATGGTGAAGGAAAACATTATGAGGCAAGCTTGCACATCTAAAATAATCATGGGTGTGCAACCGTTATCAAATTTGCTTGTTTGTCCTGAGAGTTACGATAGTCTCTAAATCCAGGATAGTGGACCCAGAGCATAACAGACTCTCAGAAGATGATATTGTGATGACATAGTTGATAGCCTACCCCTTCGGGGATTACGCGTGATGTAATAAAAAAAAAGTGCCTGACAAACGGTCACTCTTCATCTCAAAATAAAAGTTTTCTTTTGTAGGTAGTGTAGGTTAGACTCAGGTAATTAATTAACAGTTAAAATATACTACTAACATGTTTAAAAACATAGTAAGAATATAAAACTTGAAAGGGTGGCATTTTAATTGTAACGTAATTTATTAAACATTATTTTTATCTAGACCATTCCAATAACGAGGTGTTTGAACCGTTTCTCAAATGGTTACTTTACTAAAGGCTATTTTTATTAAGGACCCTTGAAATATACCGCCCAGACTGATGGATAGCTTAGTTTTAACTTTAAAGCAATATTATTTACCAAGACAGTTACAAACTTTCGCAGATATAAATTACAACGTACACTCAACTCCATAGGCACTTGACTTCGATCACGTATAAGTGAGTAGATACAGTCGGACTAATATATCCTCTTTTTGACTGTTGAGATCAAGAATTCATTAGAGTGACAGTTGTTGTTGGGTGACTTGTTCAAAACCCTGGCTACGAAATAGAAGTAAGTTAGATTATCAAAAAATATTGAATACGTATTTTTTGCTTTATCTAATACTCGAAAAATGACAAAGATACAGCGTTTCAAAGATCTGAAATGGGGCCTTTATGTCACTTGGAGGAAATTTTACGCACCAAGTGACGTCACGCGGTACTTTAACGCGCGGCATCTTCATCATTTTAAGTTTGCTGAGCAAAAGGAAAAATACGAACGCATTATTTTTTGTAATCTCATTATTGGGCAATATATATTTTTTGAGAAAAATAGCCTATTGAAATTAAAACTTTTTTATGGTAAAAAAATCATTAATGTATATAGTACTCGTATGTAAAATAACCATAATAGTATGGCCATTAGCTGTTGCCGTTTTATTCAAACCTGTGTAGTACAAAATTACTACACAGGTTTGAATAAAACTATAAAAAAATTCAAGCTTAATTTTTTCCGCTTGACATGGTACTCTCTCTTAGTTTCATCTTTATATAGAACGACTGTCTATCTAATTAGTTATTTACGATCTAAGTCCCTATGAATAGTAATAATGCTCGCAATTAATCATGTAAAGTTAATTTCACTACTACTTAACTGGGTCACACTTCGGAAAGTATGTTAATAATTTATAATTGTGTATCTTACGGCGTGGGAATAGAGTTTACAATGACAAAGTGGTAAATTTGCGAAGAAACCGTTTCGGTAACAAACTTGTTGAAACGAGCGAATCTAAAACAATGATAAATGTTTAGCTCCGTTGAATCGATTAAAAAGATTAGTTCGACAGAACCGCTTTGTTGAGTAATAGTTCTTACAAAATGTTAAGAGTAACTGGGTTTATTAATAAGCTTTATCTTGCTAGAGTTATGTTCTTAAGTGAAGTTCTCAGATAGCATACATAGATTCATACATACATACACCCATAAAGATAATTCAAGTAATGTTACAAAACCTACAGCATATTGTACAGGTGTAATATCTGGCGGAAGAGCTGGTTTCTCCCAACTCCCTTAAACCTGTTATCTGTTATAAATATTTTGGTATTTTTTTTTTGTATTTTGTATAGCCATAAGTGCTACCATGTTTTTAGATACAGTGAGTCCAATTATTATATTAAAGCAATCTGATCTTCGTAATACCTATTTAGTTAAGTATTTATTATCATCTGTCTTTTTATATGTGACTAATGATAGATCCAGACTAGTTCTATGCTGATTTGGAACTCAAAATAATAAACCAACTATGTTTCTTCCCCCGCATGTCGTAAAAAGCTGATTATACTGTATTGGATATTGGATTTCGACTGGCTATTTATCGCTACTTGTTCACAATGAGATGTGTGATCTTACCCATTTCAGTTTTATTTGAAACGACAAGCTCGATGGCTCATTCGGTAATGACCCTGCCCCATGCGCCAAGAGTTGTAGGTTCAATCACCACCCAGGACAAACATTCGTGTGATGAATACTTGTGTTTGTTCTGTGTCTGGAAGTTAATATCCAATATTTAAGTATATATTTGTAATACCACTGTTGATTCTAATATCCGTAACACAAGTGCGTAAGCTACTTAGCTCGGAGTCAGATCAATGTATGTGATGTAGTCTAATATTTATTATTATTTATTATTATTTGTGGCAAAATACGGTTAAAGAAGATTATTGCTACCTGAACATAGACATATAAGCACTCTCTGCCTCATTGGTCTGGATTCGTGGGTTCAATTCCCGGCTCGGGCCAATAATTTGTGTCTGGTTATTTCAATATGACACCGTGACCGGTATCGATTAAGAGGACATTATTATTATTATTGTGTAAGGATCGTGCCATATGGCGTTCGGTTCTCTTTGCCTACCCCGCTAGGGAAGTGGCGTGAAGTTTAGTTAGTTAGTTTATTATTATTATTATTGTAAGTACTCTATATGATTAACCTCCAACACAGAGAAACCAAAAAAATATTTCTGCAGCCTTTTAAAAACAAGTTTGTACTGCCAAGAAATTTCCTTTCCAACTTCGTTATAGCCTAGGTCTCAGAAGTCCCGAGGTCTCAATTTAACGGTACCCTAATTGCTCGGCGTGTTACGAACTTGGAATAACTTGTACTTCCTTGAGTACACTCAGTTTCCATTCGCAGAACGTGATTTGCTAGAATTTTTAGGTTGACACGTTTTGGTAAAAGTACTTGTGTAGGCAGAGCACATAACAATGCCATGTTTAGTTTATGTGAACCACTTTCGTACTTATATAACTCATCTTATGTATCTTATCATAAGATCATATAACTCATCTATGATCTTATGGAACTAATTTAATGAACATACATACATACATAGCATCACGCCCATAATCCCCGAAGGGGTAGGCAGAGTCAAAGAGGCCAACCACATTCAGCCGAAAATAAAGCCGGGCTGGGTTAGATGGACAATTGTGAAAGAGGTTAGATGGACGCTTGTCACTGCTTAGTGACAAGCGGGTTCGAATCCCGCTAGGGGCAAATATTTCGTGTGATGAACATGGATATTTGTACTCGAGTCATGGATGTTTATAAACGTATTTAAGTATGTCTATCCGTTCACCTAGTATCAATAGCACAAGCTTATGAGCTTAGTTTGGGACTAGGGAATTGGTGTGCAAGTCTGAAAAATTTATTGATTAATTCATTATATTTAGACTCTGTCTCAATGCAAGGGACGTGCCGTGCCAATCTCTTACGGCGACAAATTGTTGATAGCATTTAGCACCTCAATGCTGACTTAATTCTATATGGCACCATAAACTCTAATCATTGCACTTGCACACAGAGCTGTACAAGCGTTAATGTACCTATTCACGCAGATTAATTTATTTTATGCGGTTTTTTTCTCTCTAACGATCTGGGACTTAACAAATAAGACATGACAACAGGGCTCTTTATTATCTTGTTGTAGCACATCTTAAAAGACCAATGATGTTTAAGCGGACGATGCGGACGAGCTAGCCATTTGTCACATATTTATTTTAAATTTATATTAGGAGTCACTTAAATTATATTTTTCTCTAACAATAGTTAAAAGAGGCATACCCTTTTTTATCTAACAATTGGCAACTCTTGGCATCTGACTACGCCTTTAGGGACTGCGAGTATGATTGTATGTATTACCACAGAGTAATAATATACTACGTACAACAGAGGGTCACTGCCCATACTTGAAAAGTTACTACTATAACTCGCGCAAGAACAGCGACAGTGGTGAGTAATTAGAACTACAGCAAAGCTTAATCTGTTTGTCAGGAATAATACAAGATGCCGCTACAAGCAAATGTTAGTTCTTAGTAATAATACGCCACCTGTTTTAAATTCATGGTTTTAAAACAAATATTATTTTGGTTTGTTTCTGAAGAAAATATTTTATATTCATGTTTTTCACATAAATTTAATAAATTAGCTTAGAAATGAGGTAAATAACTTATTTTATGAAAAACGCATTTTTTTAAGTGAAATAATAACGTTTTTATTCGGTTTTATCTCATAATCAGGCTAAATGATGCCTGTAGCGATATCCGTCTGTGTCACGTCTATACGAAATCTAAAATTTATGTGACTGTCCAGACATGCCTGTAACGACATCTATATGTGCCAAGTCTATACGAAATCTAAAATGTATGTGACTGACCGGACATGTATCATTAAGGTACAATCTCAGCCAGCAACGACCCCAGATCGATGTCACCAAACACAGCTTTATCAAACCGGACAAACCTTAACCAGATTCCCAGGACGGCCCCATCAGTCCCCATAAATCAGCATCGCCGGATTTGTTTACGTCACTCATGAGTTGTCACAGCAAAAAAACGGGACATAAACAAGCGGAAAGGAATCCGTTTGGTCGGCCGAAACAAATGTGGCTGAACCCTAACTGCTGTGCTAGATTTATGTTGTGGCGCGCATGACCCGGCCCGTGTGATGTATTCGACAAATTTGATACATACATAAGCGCGTGTCCTTGGTCCGGTAGCTCAATGGTAAGGACACGAGCCTCGTAACTGAGGGGTGCGGGTTCGAATCCAGGCACGTACCTCTGGATTTTTCAAGTCTATGTACGTATTTATACTACTAGCTCGACAGTGAAGGAAAACATCGTGATAAAACCTGCAAATTCAAACAACTTTGGATTTGTAACCATGATCCAAAAATTTTCTGGTTCCCCTATCTTTGGGTTACGAAGGTCAGATCGGCAGTCGCTTCAATGTAATTACCAGACTCGCTAAATCCTGCATGGTCTAAGCGGACCCCGTCTAAGCACGGAACATAACGCTAGGATGATGATGATACGTGCGTGTCCTTGCTGTTGAGTACCAAAGCTCTCATATACACATACATTCTGGCACGCCTGTTTCCTACGGGGGTAGGGAGAGATCACATCCTTGACGTTAATAGGCCCGTGGGTCGAGTGGTCAGAGACCCTGACCACGAAACCGAGAGCCGCGGTTTCGAATCCCTTTAGATGTTTCGTGTGATGGATAAGGACATTTGTACTCGAGTCATGGATGTTTATAAACGTATTTAAGTATGTCTATCCATTCACCTAATATCCATATGCCAAGCTTATGAGCTTAGTTTGGAACTAGGAAATTGGTGTATCAGTCTGGAGAATTTATTTATTACTATTATTATAACATCACACAATAGGCTTATTTGTCAATTTTTTTTATTGTCTATTATTGAGATTACAAAAAAATATTGCTTACTATTTTGCCTTTTGTTCAGCAAATCAAAAATGACAAAAAACAATACGTCATCATGCCTAAACCAATAAACACACAAATATTTTCACTCTACGTGAGGATAAACTACCTTTTAGCAACAAATATTAGACCCCGCAGGACGACACTTTCTGTTTGATATAAATTTTCATACAAAGTCATATACAAAAGCTAGTCAGCCATAACACCTCTAAACAACCTCTAAAATCTCTTATCCAAAACAAGCAATCAGCGCAAACAACGAACATTCGCACGCACATAGATTAATAAGCCCAAAGAAAGGTCTTGTCACAAACAATATTTCCCTATCCGACGACCCTCTTACTTCTACTTTACCCGGCTTAGGGCGGGTAATGTCCGCAACGCGTCATACCCGCTCTGACTGGCTAAATCCCGTATCAACATGAACTAGTTTTTCCTCGCATAAACTGTTTGCAGTGTCTAATATTATGATGTAAGTATTATGATTTTCGCAGTGGCCGATGCTAGTTTTTGCTCGCAGTTTTGTTAGCATAAATGAAGATTTGGTCAGTTCAAGTCCTAGCTGTCCTTTAATAGTTTTTCCTGTGTTTTAATACATAGTTTTATTTTTTGACTAGCTTCTGCGCGTGGCTTCGCTCGCGTGCTACATCGACGAAACATAGCCTTTATGTTTTTCGGGTGTATGAGAACACTATGTAGAACGTAGTGACTGAGTCTAAGAGCAAGGGCTCTTAACCAGTTTCAGCCAAAAAATAATGAGATGGGTTAGATGGAAAATTGTGACAGAGTAGTGATAGGTAGTTCGCTTGTTACCTGTACAATCACAAACCTAATACGTGTACCTCAGTTTGGTTGAAAATAGAACACATACATACATACATAACATCACGCCCACGATCCCCGAAGGGGTAGGCAGAGTCAAAGGGGCAGCAAGCCCCTTCAACCACATTCAGCCAAAAATAAAGCCAGCCTGGGTCAGATGGACAATTGTGAAAAAGCAGTGACAAGCGGCTAACCTGTCGCCTACACAATCACACACCCAAAACCCGATATACCATTAGACGCCTTTTACGACATGCTAGGCAAGAACCACAGTTGGCATATTGTTTTTAAGCCCCAGACCAACATGGGACAGTGGGCTGGGTTGGATGGAAAGCTGTGAAAAAGGAGTGACAAGTGGCTAGCTCGTCGCCTACTCAGTCACATACCCAAAAGCCCGTAAACCATTAGTCGCCTCTTACGACATGCTAGGCAAGAACCACAGTTGGCACATTCATTTTTTTTGTCCCAGATAAACATGGGCCAAGTCCCAGACCAACATGGGACGTAAAAATAGAAGGTGGGTCCAAATTATTGAGAAGCGTGGCACTTTTTAAATAATCGCGATTTATAATTTTACAAGTTTTTACATATAGACCCAACCTGACACACATAGGTTTACTCTAAACTAATGTCAAACAGATGACTTGCAGACATCTTGAAAAAATCTTACATTAAGTTGCATAGTAGTGTATCTACTACTGGTCAACTGTCGATTTATACTATTTCATTAGAGCTTTAACTTTTTTTGGCACACGAACGTGCCAAAGAAACAATTTGCAATCGTCACTCAACCGAACAGATACACAATCAACGTATCCGAACGGGAATGACTGGATGCCGACTGATTGATTGACGCATAATTTAACCAAACCGATTGAATCGTGTTCTTCCTTTCCGCTTACCGTCACTTCCTATTAAACGGAATGAGATTTAGGCTTTGAATTAGTACCTGCTAGGGCTTTTTTCATATCATATAAAATAGTGTTATTTAAATAATACTGAATATATTTTTTAAGTTTTGTTACATATTTTTCGTTTATCTGAGACTTAAAAAGAATATGCCAACTGTATTTCTTTTCCTGTTTTATCTTAAAAGGCAACTAATAATGATATGAGTGTTGGGTTAGTCAAAAAACAATTTGCGACCGTCGTTTAGTCGAACAGATACACAATCAACGCAACCGAACCTGAATGACTGGAGTCCGCCGACTGATTGATTGACGCATAATTTAACCAACTCGATTGAATCGTGTTCTTCCTTCCCGCTTACCGTCACTCTCTATTAAACGAAACGAGATTAAGACTGGCTTCGTAAGCGCTAGAGCCAAATTTTATGAACAATTTCACCAAATTTAATGCAAATTTGAAATGCTCGTGTAGATAATACTGATATTTATATATCATACCACCTGAATTAACCATAACGTATGAAAATATTTTTATTTAATTATCATTAGATATATTTTTAAATTTTTCCCAGGATTTTTTAATTATTCTGCTATTCGAGACAGAGACAACTCCCACGACTTATTTATACTTACTTTCTAATGTTATAAAGCTGAAGAGTTTGTTTGTTTGTTTGCTTGAACGCGCTAATCTCAGGAACTACCAGTCCGATTTGAAAAAATATTTCAGTGTTAGATAACCCATTTATCGAGGAAGGTTATAGGATATGATAACATTATCCACAAACCTGGTAAAACCGCGGGCACAGCCAGATCATAAAGTAAAATATGGCCTTTCTTGAATAATAAATGATGTATAGCCAGCTCTGATTTGTATGTGTAGATTAGTAGGGACAGTCTCATTCACCACTCTTTTAAACTTGATATCACATTTTTTCCTACTTAAAAATATCTTCAGTAAAAAATGCAACCCACGGCTTACGAGGCCGCTGGGTACAACTCAATTTTTCACAACACATAATTTGGGCTTCGCTTTGGGGATTCTCCTTTGCGCGAAACTTTTAAATGTCATAAAGCAGAAAGTGTGTGTTTAGGATGAAACGAGTCGATTAAAGGGATTGCATGGAAATTGGTTGAATTTATGACTTGGTTAACATTGTAATGTTTTGTTTTTAAACTTGAGACAAATTAAAGTCCAATATTATGATTTTGTATGTACATCATATGTGATTCAATTTTAATATACGTCATTTCAAAGGGTCCAAAGCAAAACAACACGTGACCTTTAAAAAAACGTTTCGACACTTTTAATAAGCGTCCAATGTTCTCATAGTTTTTGGAACTAGCTTTTCGCGATGTTCCAGAAATTTTACAATTGGATATTGACTCATTTCCAGAACTTCGCGAAACACAGATTATGTTGGTTTTTAGGTCAATGGTAAGACTAATACTTTAAAATTCAACTGTTTGCTGGCGTTTAGCTGGAAAAATAAGTTCTGGATAATACTCATCTCTTATTCATTGAGTTTTGGTGGAAGCATTTACTCAGCTTTCGACAGAAATAATAATGAGGTCAGACTAAAATGTTTCAATTTGCGAACATTACGTGTAAAAGCAGTCGTCGCTCAATGACAGAGACACGTGACTTACTTGCGAGGGATGTAAGTTCTAATTCGTCCGTGTCTATGTTTCTTTTGGAAATAAGGTAGATTTCCGAAAAAAAACATAGATAAATGTGGATGCCGGTTGGGCGTTGCTGGTCGTACCACTGTCATTCCTAATAAAATCCTAAACATGGACTTATACCACTAGCTAGTCCTTCTCGTCTTGTTTTTACTTACTATACTATACTACACTTACTATATTACACTTACTATACTATACTTACTATACTATATTTACTATACTATCCTACTAATAATATAAATGCGAAAGTTTGTGTGTATGGATAGATGTTTGTTACTCTTTCACAAAAAAATTACTGAATGGATTTGAATGAAACTTTAGAATAATATAGCTCATACACCCAATAATATATAGGCTATGTTTCATCGATGTACCACGCGAGCGAAGCCGCGGGCAGAAGCTAGTAGGTACTTACTATGGTACTAATATTATTGAGACGACGGATTTGAATGTTGGTAACGAATGTCATAACCTTCTAGACCAATATCCAAAATTCTTCCACTATTACAATGCTACATTGTATTTGAGTAACATAGGTTGTATTAATCCCAGAATGTTAAAAAATAAATGTCCACTGCAAAGCCGATAGGAGTCGCTAACTAGTAGGTAAAGTAAAACGTTCTCACTAAGTTAACATATTCATTCGACATGACTGTGCCGACACCTCGATAAGATTAGCCACTCTGAGAAAGCCTGTGGAATAGTGGCTCTTATGCTTATGCGTTTTATTCGGTATCTGAGATTATCGGAAGCTGGAACTCTGAGCACTCGATGGGCTAGCCACTTGTCACTACTTTTCACAATTTCCCATGTCATCTAATTAGATTTTTGGCCAAATGCGTTACATAATCGCATTACTCTTTAGACTCTCCATACCCCTTCGGGGATTGCAGGCATGATGATTTGTATGTAATTCATGTAGGTATTACAGCGCCGATGACGGAGAATTTATGAACTTGTCACTCTCTTGTCTCAACCATAGATTTAGAATTTTTTGACTAAATCTATGGTCTCAACATACCTTCAGTAGTTCAGCAATATCCGAGTGTCTTCCCTCCTGTTGCAAGCGTTTATATTTCCACAATTTTCCATTGAACCGAACTCGACTTTATTAGCAAAATTGGACGTGCTCCTTGGACTTTTAGTAGGATAGCTGGCATCAATTTTTGGGTAGGTATTCGAGAAAAACTTGTCCTATGCCTTTTTTTTTTTTTTTTTTTACGTGAGAAATGCATTTACGCACCGTCCAAGTAAACCTAGGTTCGGCCTACGAGGGATGTGTCGGGCTCAGAGGCAGGGAAAGCACTCTACTACCGACTAAACCTCACGGTGGTCATTCTTCGGGCGTTGGCGCAGATTCCGGGCTCCCCACTCGGGACTCTACGCGAAATCTACGTCTACGCCGCTGCCGATCCATGCGGCCCATCTCGAGGGAGAGGCAACCTCGCCCCCAGAACACCTCGCGGTGCTTATGACGGCACAGACCACGGTGTCACCCCATCCTATTTAACGGACGAGGATCCACGTGTCGTCATCTTCTCTGGGGCTGCTTAACGAAGTGAATGCAGGCCCCCCCGCAAACACTCCACAGCCCCAAAGACCCTTTTAGTCGCCTCCTACGACAGGCAGGGATACTACAGGAGTATTCGGAGCCCCCCCTGTAGGGCGCGTCCTATGCCTCTCCTATTATACCCCAACCCCGATAGATTGATTTTTAGATCCTGGCATGTAGAAAATTCCACCAAAATTATCTGTCTTTTTTGATATCCTATTTTTTAGTTCTAAATAATACCCCATTAAAATTTCACGTTGACTTAAATAATATTTTATATTTTTTCGCAAAATTTATTAGCACGTGTCTGGCAATGTTGAAACCCCGAATAAATCATCTGTAAACTACCTACGACAGATTAAAATTGCATATTGCCACACCATTCCACATTTTAGAAAAGAAAAATAATTTACAAATAAATAAAGCCTCGCTTCTCACCACCCAGGTCTATAGATCCGTGTTGGGGTATAATAGGAGAGCCATGGGACAATTTTTCAGCTTGCCTTAAATACCTACCCAAAAATTGGTGCCAGCTCTCAGATCATCTGTCTATCCTTTCGTTAATAACGGGCATCGTGTTATGTATTTACTGTATAAAAAATCTTAGTCACTTCTTTTTCATACGAAAATGTATCATTTACGTTTCGTATCCCATTTTCAATTCTCTATTTTGTTCGCGGTAAACCTAACAGCGCATCTGACAATATGCGTAAAAATACAAAGGTAGTAGTCTGGTTATTTTTCTTTTACTTTTACGGGGCAAAGTGTATGAAATCTGGATACAGAAAGTCTATAAAGGGACAGTATGGGACTGTTAATTCTAGAATTTATTGAGCCCTATATATTCTATCGCTCGGCATTTTATATATATATATATATATATATATATATATATATAATACTGAGTGATAGAATATAAAATAGGTAGCAATTTGTAAATTTAATTCGATTTTTACTTAACAACAAGCTTTTAAATTATTTTTATAATTTAAATTGAAGATTTTCCTTTATCTGGCTATTTAAGAACCATTGCTTCTAATAAACGTATGACGCTGCCTTAAAATCCATCTAGAAATAGGCGCCACTTTTTTTTTTTATAGTCCTACTTCATCATATACATTCATGATCCCGAGGTAAGTAGCTTAAGTGCTTGTGTTACGAATATCAGAATCAACAGTGGTATTACAAATATTTACTTAAATATTCAATATTAACACCCAGACACAGAACGAACACAAGTATTCATTATACAAATGTTTGTCTTGGTTGGGGATCGAACCGACAACTCTAGGCGCATGGGGCAGGGGCACTACCGAATGAGCCATCGAGCCAGTCAACGATTATTGCCTAAAAACGTAAGACGCTGTCTTAAAATCCATCTAAAAATAGGCGCCACTTCAATTTGACACCTATTAACATCATACATACTTCTCTGTCCCCCTCTACACTCCACACTCTCTGATCTCGTTGTTTGAATAAATTCCACCCACTATCTCTTTTTATTGCCTCCGAATAAGTACTGTAATAACATCAGATTTTATCGTCGTAAAAAATATACCTCACCGCTCGTTACGGCGTGGTGTGCTCAAAAATAAACGTCTCAGTACGGTGATGTTTATTTATCCCCGTAAAGGAGGGCAGGATGCGAATTACATTTTATAACGAATTAAAATGGGCTGTGTTTATTATTTTAATAATGTTGTACCTACTTGTTGCTAATTTTTGTTTCGTTTCGGGTTGAAACTTATTTTGAAATGGAGGTTTGAAATGCCGGTGGCAATTTAGTTAGTTGGTAGCACTAAGTAGTAAAAAAGAAGGACTCCACGCTGTCATATCTACTATAGCGTGAAGCCACGTTTATGCATGTGTGGATGAAATACTTATAGATACCAGATATCGGATATCTGTCAATTGGACAACTTATTATGTCAATGTGTGACGTAAGTTGCGTGTCAAGTTGGAGCACCTGAGGAGCTTCAACGTCTGGCTAATGGCTCGGAGTCCTTCTTTGGTAGTAAGGTTTATTAAGTCCGTGGTTTGTGGTAGGGTTTATTCAAGTATCATGCTCTACATAAATAGTTCATAAATTTCTACGACCGCTAAATATTAAATTACTTCATATAATTATGCTTAAATAAATATCTAGCATAAACGCCTTTGCGTAAAACGCGAATAACAAGCTTTTTGTTAATCGTAGGACCACAATTCCATCTTATTTAAATCTTATAGTAATATCTATTGACATCTTCCTACTGCGTGACAATTAAAGCTATTAATATGTCAATAAGGGTGTCAACAGA
Organism: Glyphodes perspectalis; assembly: GCA_951394215.1. NCBI lineage: Eukaryota > Metazoa > Arthropoda > Insecta > Lepidoptera > Crambidae > Glyphodes > Glyphodes perspectalis. Next base: position 12,281,067 of record OX596217.1, read on the forward strand.
TGGCGCTGGTTGACATATTGACGTCGCACCGAGCATTCTACAACGCGCTAACAAAATTATCCTAGACTGTACCTTGTTCGAATATATGCCCTACACCATACTTCTAAAATACTTCAATTGCACTTTTAACAGGCCAGATAGTGGAATTGTTAGAGATCCTTGCTACTAACCAAAGGTCGTACATTCAAATACCGCTGAAGGCAAAAGTTTCATGTAATGAAAATTGTGATTTGTACTCTATGTATGTCCAAGCATGTATGCTTTTCAGTTACCTAGTATCTAAAGCAGAAGTATAAGTACATACTTAGTATGAAACAAATAATAGGTGTGTAAGTCTGGAGAATTTTCTAATTTATTTTAGATAGATAATAAATAAATAACAAATAAATATCCGACTACATCACATACATTGATCTGACTCCGAGGTAAGTAGCTTAAGCACTTGTGTTACGGATATCAGAAACAGTGGTATTACAAATATATACTTAAATATTGGATATTAACACCCTATTAGACACAGAACAAACACAAGTATTCATCTTATGAATATTTGTCATGGGTGGGAATCGGACCCACAACTCTTGGCGCATGGGGCAGGGTCACTACCGAATGCGCCATCGAGCCATAGATTCGAACGTTTCAAACATAAATCTTTATAATATCTGAATTTAACTTATCTATACACCTATTTACAAACAGTATACGCCTACAAACTCCTTTGCTTAACGCTAACAATAAGTCTTTTGTTACATATGGGAACACGGCGTCTTAACGTTAGTCCCATGTCGTGTTTCAACGTTTGGTATTCGATCACGGAGAATTACTGGGCGCCGGGGCTTTGCCTCGTATCGGCGTGTACAGATTGTGACGTCAGTAGAACGGCGCTTATGTTATATGGGAACAGTTAGACACGTAGGAGTAGTAGCTCAAGAAAGGATTGCGCTGTATACCTAATAAGTATTGGTTCAAAATAAATAAAAAATAAATTCAGATTGACAGACCAATTCAATTGCCCCAAACTAAGCTTATGCTTGTGCTATGGATGCTAGGTAAACGTATAAACATACTAGTTTAAAAACTCAAGTTCAAAAACATCAATGAATCGAGTAAAAATGTCCATGTTCATTACACGAAATATTTGCTCCTAGCGGGATTCGAACCTGCGACCCTTGATTTCATGACCAGGGTCTCTGACCACTCGACCAACGGGCCACTTAATACAACGCATCTATGGGCTGGGTTAAATGGAAAATTTTAAAAAGGGATTAAAAATGGCTAGTTCGTCGCCTACACAATCACATACCTACCCAAAACCCCATATACTTTTAATCGCCTTTTACGACATGCTAGACAAGAAATACAGTTGGCACATTATATATAGGTCCCCGACCAACATCGGACAATGGGCTGGGTTAGATGAAATATTGTGTAAAAGTAGTGACAAGTGGCTAGCTCGTCGTCTACACAATCACATACCCACAACCTTATATAAAATTAGGCGCCTTTTACGACATGCTAGGCAAGAAACACAGTTGGCACATTCTTTTTTTAAGTCCCAGACCAACATCGGACTAATTCAATTCAACTCTAGGTACGTCACTTCTAAGTACGGATTTATAGTACTAGGTCAGCATTAAAACATTTTTAGTTATCTAATTTGTTGCTTTCTATACCTAGAGGAACGATGTAACACCAATGATTTCAATGTAATGTAAATATTCAAAGAGTTTGTTTTACAGAAATACTAATGCACGAAAGTATCACGAACACCCACACTCGACACAAAATAACTCTTTTAATTAGTTAATAGTCCGTAAGGATCGAATCCGCCTTATGAGTTCGATGGGAAGTCTGAACCTTCGCATCAAAGGGACTATCAAAGTTTATTAGCAAAAACAAAGAATAATGCTATAGATAAATAAATATCCGACTACATCACATACATTGATCTGACTCCGAGGTAAGTAGCTTAAACACTTGTGTTATGGACATCAGAAACAACAGTGGTATTACAAATATATACTTAAATATTTGATATTAATACCCAGAAACAGAACAAACACAAGTATTCATCATACGAATGTTTCTCCTGGGTGGGAATCGAACCCACAACTCTTGGCGGATGGGCAGGGTCACTACCGAATGCGCCATCGAGCCAGTCAACACTACAGACTACAGAGGTAAATAAAATTACATTTAGTAAGTGTAATGAGGTTTTACCGTTTAAATAAACGATTAGTATTATTGATAAAGATACCCTAAATACTTTAATATGAAGTAAATCCTCCTTCCAATGTATGAAAGTGGACGTTTCGCACGTTCGGGCGAATGAATTTCGTGCGAATCAACTACTAAGCCATAAATAAAACGTTGCAACTTGAAAGGCAGAAAAAAACCGCCAAGAAGCGGATAGTGGGCTCCTCTCTAAAACATCCCATTGCAAGTGAAACGAAATCCCCTCGAAATCCCTTTAAAGGGATTAAGTAGAGCAGACTGTTTGACAGTTTCATCCGTTCAGTGGCTTTTTATAAAAGTTGCGCGAACTGGATAGCACCGGTTATAGTTCAGGGTGACCATTGAGTTGAGTAGACTAGGATAGATAAAAAACATTTATTTTAAGAATCACGGCAGAAAATCAAATGTATGTGATGTAAAAACCTTTAAATCTTACTTATATGATTTTAATTATAGTACCAATTTATTAGCAAATCAAATCATTTCACGGTGCGTTAACCGTAAGCCTGGAAACTATAATAACTGCTTACCATCAAGTAAGCCATGAGCTTGTATGGTACCAAAAAATAGTTTAAACAATTGCCTCGTTGATCTAGTGGTAGCATACGCTGCCTAAAGACCAAGAAGCCCCCGGTACGAATCCCGGGACGGGCCTAAATTTTGTGGCTGGGTATTTCAATATTGAAATGACTCGGTAGGTACCAGACCGGAGTCTGGAAGTTGGCGGTTTAATCATCCCCGTGCCTCGGAAAGCACGTTAAGCCCTTGGTTCTGCGCCTGATCTCCCTCCGGTCATGTCGAATTGCCGTTTCACCGGACTATGAGAGAGAAGGAATAGAGAGTGCACTTGTGTTTGCGCACGCACTTGTGTTCCATAATATCTCCTGCACAGATGGTTTCTCCTCATTGAGATTCGCCGTGACCGATATCAGTTAGGAGGTTATTATAAAATAAACTTTAAGTTAATGTTTACATACATACCTACTATCTCAGGCGCCAACTCTGTCATACCACGTCTCTCTAGATCCCTCAACCACTACAGTGGCCAGATTGATATATTTCACGATTCATTAGGTAAAATACGAGAAACTATATTAGAAAGCAATGAATAAAGTTTTTTTCTCTTTTTATATATATTACATATATTTGTACCTTTCAAATTAAATATGCTCTCCTTAATCTTACATGTAAATTAAGTTTTTTTTTTAATATTTTATTTTGTAATTAGTTCGGTAAATTTGTTAATAATATCTGTAGCATTTGTGGTGTCTACTTGTAAGCATTTATGTGTTTAATTCTAACTTAGAAGTATGTATTACCTGTGTAAAATTTAATGCATGAAGTGTAAGTGGACCTAATAAAATAAATATATATAAGGGTTTGGCACAGTCGAATGCGAGACCACATTAAAAAATCGTCTTTTACGACATACTAGGTAAAAAATACAGTTGGTGCAGTTGAGTCGCATCCAAATATGGGAATGTCGTAGTCAACATATATAAAAATAAAAAAATAATTAATGAGACCTATCTAAGAATCTAAAAAAAAAATACGTTAATCTACTTTCTTTCTATTCTTAATCAGAAGTTACATCATCAGTTCACTCCAACGACTTATTAAAGCAGAAAATAAACGATCCTAACAACCTTCATCCATCACTGGACTCAGCCCGCACCGCAACTCCGCTCAAGTTTCATAAGCGTTATCTATCCCGATAACAGTTAGCAAAGCTACAGTTTACAATAACATACATAGTTTTATCTGCCAGTCCCGTCATGGCGTCACTTATGGCGACCCTTCCGGATATCAGAGTCGGTTCGGCCGAATCTTGTGACGTAATATTATTTTAGAATTTCGTCCAAACAGGATCGGTCGTGTTTTGTTTGTTTGGAGATGGCTACATGTGATGGCACAGGCTAAGCTTCTTTCAAGAGGAACGGTTTTCGGGAATAGCTTTTGCACATGTCGTCTGTGACGTTGACGTAAATGAATTTTCTTGGTAGTAGTCGGTGTTTTTATTGTTTTGTTGTTGCTGTGTGTATTGATTTTTAGGAAATGAGCATCTGGGTATTCATTTTCCATTTTCACTTGGGCAATGACAATTTGTGAACTAATTTAATTTTTTTGCATGAAAAGGAAATCAGAAGTAGAAATTATAAGCAAAATGAACAAAGAAAGCAGAAAAATAAATTAAAGGCAAAATTATCTTAATAGTATTTACATTATACTTACTTGAATTTGTCATGAATCTTTTTAGCAGGACTAGAACTTTACACAAATTTAATAATACAAATTACTCGTGTATATTTTGACGATAAAAAGAATAACTACCGAATTTCGAGCAGAATTCCGAACCAGTGGTAGATTAACATTGCTTTTCAGTTTTTTGGAAATTTGGCGATTTATAAGTGCTTTTTTCAGGCCTACATAAATAAAGACATTTTGAATTTTGATTTTTTTTAAATGTTAGCGTTATGTTACGTGCCCAATCGGGACCCACTTTGACCAAGATCCAGGACGCGATCTATGTTTCATAACAACTCTTTTTTAAATTAAATAGATATCAGACTACATCACATTCATTGATCTGACTCAGAGATAAGTAGCTTAAGCACTTGTGTTACGGATGTCAGAATCAACAGTGGTATTACAAATATACTTCTCGGTAGAATCTGCTGTTTGAACCGGTTTATATTTATATTTATTTTGTTCTGACGATTTATAAGTTCTTTTTGTAAGCCTATATAAATAAAGATCATTTCATTTCATATACTTAAATATATTGGATATTAACATCCAAACACAGAACAAACACAAGTATTCATTATACGAATGTTTGTCCTGGGTGGGAATCGAACCCACAACTCTTGGCGTATGGGGCAGGGCCACTACCGAATGCGCCATCGAGCCAGTCAAAATCTCTACTCTAATTCAGCCCTGTGCAAATCCGGGGCGCATTTAGTAATGCGCTAAAGGCCTAAAAGAGCCGGAGGAGAATATAAGTATATCATATTTTCTCCTCCGGCTCTTTTCAATTCTGTAATATCATTGACATATGTAACTCCAACGAAATAACAGGGTTGACTCGGGTTCACAACCGGTGATCCTGGAAACCGAGGTAATGTTATTTTAGAATTTCATCCAAACAGGATTGTTCGTGTTTTGTTTGTTTTGGATCCGGGATTGTTGAAATGTGGGAACGCTGTCGGGGTTACGTTTCCCTTATGTTGATGTACACGTGCGTTTGATTCGCAGGTATTTTTATAGGGCAGCTTCTTTTAGAGGGTAGGCACGGACCTGTTTCTAGTACAACGCAAGATGTTTTGTTTTTGTTTTATATTTTGTTTTTTGTTTAAGAGCGGTGGTAGCTCAATGGTAAGGACACGCGCCTCTTAACCGAGGAGTGCGGGTTTAAATCCGGAACGTACCTCTGGATTTTTCAAATCTCTGTACGTATTTATACCACTAGCTTGACAGTGAAGGAAAACATCGTGATGAAACCTGCAAATTCAAACAACTTTGTATTTGTAACCATTATCCAAAAATTGTCTGGTTCCCCTATCTTAGGGTTACGAAGGTCAGATCGGCAGTCGCTTCAATGTAATTACCAGACTCGCTACATCCTGGATCATGGTCTAAGCGGACCCCGTCTAAACACGGGACATAACGCTAGGAAGATGATGTTACATTGGTTAATACACAGTATGGTATGTGCAGGTCCTTAATTTTGCTTTTCACTTAAGCCCACTGAGATCAAAGATCTAGATTTAGAAGAAAACTGGTAAAAACGAGCATCACGCCATTTACCTAGCGGGGTAGGTAGAGAAAACACATCTTTACACAACAAGTTTTAAAAATATATGAATGTTTTTAATAATTGAAAATATAATCGTATTAAGTATTTTTACACAATGTGCAACAGTAGTATTCAGTATTTCAGTAAATAAAAGTATTTATAATATACATGCATATTTTTTATTTAAAAATTACAAAGTTGTTTCGTTTACCGCTGCTGTAATTTATATGTGCTAATCGGCGAGAAGGGCGACAGCAATAAAGTGAAATTTATCGGGACGCGCCCGCGTGATACATGTGGACACATTACGCTGTGCTATCTGTCCCCACTCACTGCGGGACGGCTATTTCTGTTTAAATGGCTTGTAGTACAATTGAGTTCACGGAGATAGCATAAAGTGAGTTAATAAATAGAGTTGGTAGTCCTATTTATTTATGATTTTTATTTTCATAAATTGTCAAAAATCTTAGTCATATACATAGTCAAAAAATTTGCAATTTTGGTTGGTATTAAAACTATTATGATCTTCAATGCATTTTATCGAGTAAAAAATCGTGCTATTAGTAAATTTCAAATGTTTATATAGTAAAAAGCAACAAACCTCTTCTTTGTTGCTCTCTAGTAATAGCATAGCCCTGTTGTTATTTGATAACACATTATTAATGCTAACTGTTGTTTGCTGTTGAATATATTGTCTTTAATACTTACTGAAATACATACAATACATAAGTAAGATTTATCGGGACCGCGTGATGCATGCGGACACCGCGCTGTTATCTGTGCTGTTTAATATTCATACATTTTCATGCCGGGATCTGCTATTCCAGTTTAAATGCCTTGTAGCAGTTAGGTTAAACGCTTTTTTGAAGATGCGATAATAGCAAGGGTTAAAATTAAATAATAGAGAGACTAAGCTGGTACAACCATGGTATTAAAAACTTAATCCAGACCACCCAGAAGTTAATCTGAGAAGTCTAGATAAAATTCTAATTTCTGAAGATAGGTTAGCCCTGATATTAGTCGACTATATATATCCCATTTTAATTAGGTAGTGTGCGTAAGCATTTCAACATTCAATATCAAATGATATACCCACATTCCTACTTAAGTAATAAATACGTGTAAATTACAGCAGCGGCGAACGCAGCGCGATCGGTGACGGCACTAAAGTGAGATTTATCGGGATGCGCCCGCGTGATGCATGCGGACACCGCGCTGTTATCTGTCCCCACTTACTCCAGGACTATTCCTGTTTAAATGGCCTGTGGCAATTAAGAGAACGTAGGTAGCGAATGGCCGTATTTTCAAAGTTGTAGGATTGAGTTTCGTTTAAAAAACCACTTTACTGATTTATTTTAATGATTATATTGTGCGTAGTCGAGGCAATCGATTGTTTAATTTTCATACATTTTCATTTATATACATACATACGTAACATTACGCTCATATCCCCGAAGGGGTAGGCAGAGTCAAAGGGGCGGTACGCTCCTTTATCCATATTCAGCCATAAATATAACTAGGCTGGGTTATATGGAAAATTGTGAAAAAGTAGTGACAAGTGTCAAGGTTTTTGCCTACAAATCACATACCTAAAACCCGATAGTCGTATTTTACGACATGTTAGGCAAGAACCACAGTTGGCACATTCTTTTTAAGTCCCAAACCAACATGGGACACTGGGCTGGGTTAGATGGAAAAACTTTCTATTTAACTTTATTCATTATTTGAATTCAAGTTTCAAATGTTCCCGAAATCATACAAAAATTATGAATAACTCAATATACCACTGATTCAAAGAATACATTATTCCTAGACGAAGCTAATATCCGAGAAACTCAGTAGGTAGTGCTTTCCACGTCAAGATATTCTAGTCTAATTAAATGTTTAATCATTCCCAAGGCCAAGCTGTCAAAGCTTATAAGGATTTAACGTTACTTATTTTAACGGCTGTAATCTCCTGAAAGTACCCGGTATCAACAGCTTAACGTGCCTTCAAAAGAACCGTTGAGTTAGCAATATTTTAATTTTGGTCACGTATTTCAAGTAAAATTTTGACCGCGTCGATCGCAGCCTTAGGTACTTGAAATCGCATATTGATTAGACAAGTTACCGGACCTTGACACTATATTTCTGGGCCTTTTGGTGGAGCTCCCATAAAATGTTTGGAAATAACAACCTTTCTATAACATCTTCCTAACTCATGATGTCCTGGTTTACTTCAAGTCCGCTTAGACCACGATCCTAGACCTGAGAGTCTAATTATTAAATGAAGTGCCTGCCTGACTTTCGTAACACTTAAATAGGGTAACCAGGTAATTGGATCATGTTTATACGTATATACAACTGCCAACCTGAGAGCAATTTTTCGACATAGGTATATTCTTTGTAACATTTTGAATAAAATATTTTGATTTAAATGTCAGTGCAAGTCATCCAACGGTCCTGTAACATTGTCCTCACGACCATAGTTACAAAAAACTCACTACTTAAAATTCTCGCTCGAAAATTTACAAAACCTAAGAATTGAAATACTAGTAGGTAATTCAATTTTTGCATATTGATCCGGGTCCCATAAAGAAAATTAATTGTTCGGTATATCAGATATATGTTCAAGTCCCTTTACATATTAAAGAATAAAAAAAAAACTTTTAAATTAATTAAAATAGTAACATTTAAGAGTTGAAACAAGTTACAGCGTTAACAACACTGAAAAAATCCTATGACCACTGTCATAGAAAACTTACGACTTAAAATCCTATCTCGAAAACCTTTCAAAACCTAAAAGCTAGCCTTGTTTTTCTAACTATTCCGAGTCCAATAAGGTACGTAGGTATTTGCTGTCACCACTCCGCGCCTGCAGCTGCACAAATTGTATTTCCAATGACTTCTGAATGATGTTGAAGGCGTATTTATGTTTTTTAGATGAAGTTGAAAGAGCAATGCTGTTTTCATATCAGCATATGAATAATGAAGTCTTACATACATACATTTATATCAGTAACAACGTACATATAATTCCCAAAAGGGTAAGCTGAGTTCAATGATACATATATATATATACTTAGAAACTCTTTTATAGACATGACTTCATATGATTAATGAAAGATGTGATTATTAACTTTGGCGTTGCATTATCATAGCTAAAATTAACACTAACGAGACTAAACGCTGTAAGTACTTATGTACTACATAATGCATGTAGTATTTGATCACGTACTATTTTTCATGTTCATCACACGAACATTTAAACTTAAGTGTATTCGAACCCGAAGGCCTTGGTTTCGTGGTTACGGCAAGGCTAAGCAGTCCCTCAAAATCTTTATTTATATTAACTACAACTTATAGATTATGTTTATTATGTATGTAATTCCTTCTCTTTAGCGTTATATACCATGCTTAGTCGGAGCCCGTTTAGCACATGTTCCAAGATTTAGCAAGTCTAGTAAATTCATTGAACCGAAAGCCGATCTATCCTTCATGATCTTAAGGTAGGAGAACCAGATAATTTAGATCATAGTTACATCACGATGTTTTCGCTCACCGACGAGCTATTGATATAAATACGTAATACCATTTAAAAATTCAAAGATAGGAGACCGGGCTTGAAGCCGCACTCCTCTCAATTTAGGCTCGTGTCTTAACCATTGGGCTACTGCCACTCTGTCGATAGAAACTTACCTCTTACCAACCCCAATATCTCCTTGATCTAAAACCGGGTCACAAAATCTCTCGCGCAATAAAGTGTCTTTCCTTTCCGTCCCAGCCTCAATAAGCGGTGCACAACACAAATTGTATTTTCAAATGACTCGAATAACATTCATGAGTCGACGTTTCCTAAACTGGGCTCGATGTCGCTAGCCTCGGCTTTTGAGCTAAATGTCATCCGGTACTCAAAGGTTTGGTATATAAGAGAAACCTGGAGCCTTTTTGAATGGTCCGTTTTTGATTTACTTTTGATAAAGGCCTGTCAGGTCAGCAGCGAACTGATACGTTTGGTGGAGCTAAATTCCATACAAGCGAATGTCTATCTTTTAAAGCTAACGTGGTCTTTTTAGGTATCCATTGGATTTGTGATTCTGTAGGGGATGAGCTGCTCTCTGATCTTCTTATATGGAGTAATAGTATATGAGAAATGTATTTCTAAATGATTCGTGTACTTTTTATATCAGATTCGAAACAAAATTGGAAAACTGATCAAATACAAATATCCTGAACGAACTTTCCGCTCTCTAAACAAGGAAATAACACGTCATAATCACCCGAGCCTACTTGTTTCCTTAATGAATTTTAATCCAACACAAATGCGAGTGAGTGAACTCTAACTAGCTGTAACTAAACAACAAGTATAAATCAACAGCCACACGGGGAACATTGCCGTGAGCACACATAAATAACTCAGCGCCAAGACAAATATAGTATAATGTGGCGCTGGAAAGAGTTACAATACGTCTAACGCAATGTATACGTGAGTTAGATTAACGCAGTTAAATTAACTCAGTTACGTATAAATTGCCCCGTGTTGGTCTGGGACTTAAAAAATAATGTGCCAAGTGTTTTTATCGGGTTTTGGGTCTGTGATTATACGGGCGGCGACCTAGCCACTTGTCACTACTTTTTCACAATTTTCCATCTAACCCAGCCCAGATTTATTTTTTGGTTGAATGTAGGTGAAGGGGCCGCTTTGACTCTGCTTCCCTCTTCAGGGTTTACTTAGACCGTGATCCAGGATTTAGCGAGTCTGGTTATTACATTAAAGCGACTTCCGATTTGACCTTCGTAACCATAGGATAAGGGAACCAGACAATGTTTGGATCATGATTATAAATCCAAAGTTGTTTGAATATACAGGTTTCATCACGATGCTTTCTCTCACCGCCGAGCTAGTGGTATGAATACGTACATAGATTTGAAAAATCCAAAAGTACGTGCTCGGGTTTGAATCCGCACCCTTTGGTTAATAGGCGCTTGTCCTTACCATTTGCTACCACCGCTCTACTACCCTTTGAAATCGGATAAAATTCGGATTAAATTCCAATACCAATATTGTAATTAAGTTATTATTTATTAATGTTAATTTTATTAACGGCTACAGCAAATGTAATTTAATTATTAAAATATAGGTACTTATGGTACAATCCAGTATTAACATTTCCACACAGATTATGGTAAGCTCAGTGGTATAATTAAAATTTCATAAAATATGGGTGTTTATTTAAAACCGGTAACGGTACGGGATTTTTTCCCCGTGAAAATATGTACATACAGCCTAAAATATTCCTTAACAAACCTTTTTTTTTCTTATTCCCATGTTTAATTGAGTTGGCGCTATATTTTATTTCTTCCATAACACTCAGGGCTCTCTTTTTTCTTCCAGTCAGCCTAAACAAACAAAAAATTAATAAATACCACAGAAAGTATCATTGCATCATAGTTTATGTAATAGTATCATCCATCATAGTATCACAGTATGTGTAATAGTATCATCCATTTCTAAAAAATATTTTTAGAAAGGGATGATACTATACTAGAGGCACACAGATCAAAAAGAATCTAATCTCTAGCTAGCTTTTCTATTTCAATACGGAACCCTAAAATAGTACTAACTTTAACCACCTCCTGAGCTATTACAACGAAAAGGAATATCCTCACGTGGGCGCCACATTTTCCAGGCGCACCGATAGTATGTACATACGAGATCAAGACCTCATTTTAAAACGGCGCACTTAAATCTATGGCTCGCTGGATCCAAAGAGAGCCCAGATCTATGGCAGCGACGTGACCGGACCTCTAAGCCGGCTAGATCTGCACCTAAGTCTTGTTCAGAGGGAAGATTCTAACTCGGCGTTTAAATCCTGGTAGGTTGTAGAACCTGTTTGAAACGACTAAGAATGATTTGGCAGGTCGCTTGGTCTATAAAGCCTAGATAAGGATTAATAGAAATGGTTTAGGTATATAGGGTCCTATGGCGGTCAGGGACTTAAATAAAATGTGATAACTGTGTTCCTTGCCTAGCGTAAAAGGCGCCTAATAGTATATCGTTTTTTGTGTGTGTAATTGTGTAGGCGACGAGCTAACCACTTGTCACTTTTTCACAGTTGAGCAATATAGTAGGTATATATACTAGGGATTGCATCGCTGTTGGATGCAGCACAGCTAATCTTGTTGTGGACTCTGCTAGATTGGTAGATGACCTTTCAATCTCTTGTAGGGATTGATGTCCAGAGGCATTGAACCAGCACATGTCGCTTAATCTAACACAGCTAAAATTATACTGGGCCAGCTGGATTGCCGGATCTAGCATTGCAATCTCTAAGTACCTATTTTTGGATGCAACAGATAGTGTGTGTATCATAAATAATAAAGTTACCCTGTCTGTCTTTAATGTTTTCACGTCTAAGCTACTTATCCAATGAGGGATTTTGAATTAAAACACCAGTTAAATAGTGTAACTGTGACGTACGGTCTTGTCACCCTCCTCATTGGTAAGTTGTCAGAACATACTGATATGCTGTCAACAAAGAGCCAATAGTGACAGTGATAAGACCACGAGACTCCCTCGTGCCATTTGGCGGTATTTGTATTTTTGAAAACCCTCATTGCAATTCATTTTGACACACCAAAAATTTGAAACCTGTAAAACGACAGTGACTACTTAAAAATTAATAAGCAAACTCCTAAGTCAACTACTATACGATAGATTCATGTACAGAGATGAGAGGAGTCCTTTCTAATACAGGTTTTTTCAAACTTAAAAGAAGGGGCTCACACATTTTAATTAACTACGTGTAGTGAAATAAAGATATTTTTGATTTTTGATTTGATTTTTTTGACTACTTTGTAACCCGGAAAAATGTTTAACTCCCGCAGGAGGAACACTCTTCTCAGTAAACACTAAACGACCTACATAGTATGCTGCTAGCTCACTTAGTACTGTATAAATTTGACGCCGGTTAGTGTAAGGAGTTTAAAGTTTAAGTGGGCGAATCTTCTTGACCGACATTTTGGATCGACGATAAATTCTATTTTGGTTTAATTCACGTTCGGTGAGTTTGTGAATTTTTAATATTGAACCAGAATGTTTGTCGCTGTGGTGTACATGGTTTCGGGTGTAGTTCACGTAACTATTTCTTCAGAAATAAGTTATAATAATGATAAGTTGCTAAGCCAATCTTAAGTATCACAACTGGCTCGATGTCGCATTCAGCTACTTAGCTCGGAATCATATGTAAGTATGTGATGTCAAGTGATATTTATTAATCAACTCATATTATCATCACAAAACGGTGAAACGGAGCGGTGGTAGCTCAATGGTAAGGACACGCGCCTCTTAACCGAGGAGTGCAGGTTCAAACTCGGGCACGTACCTCTGGATTCTTCAAGTCTATGTACGTATTTATACCACTAGCTCGACGGTGAGGGAAAACATCGTGATGAAACCTGCAAATTCAAACACTTTGGATTTGTAACCATGATCCAAATGTTGTCTGGTGGCCCTATCTTAGGGTTACGAAGGTCAGATCGGCAGTCGTTTCAATGTAATTACCAGACTTGCTAAAACCTGGATCATGGTCTAAGCGGACCCTGTCTAAGCACGGGACGTAACGCTAGGAAGATGATGATTATCGACACAAAAAGTCGCATACTTTTTACATAGTTATTAATGGATTGAAGCTTACAATTTCAACGGTATGTCTATACAGTTTAAGTCAACAAAGAGCTCATGCTTAGCTGCAGGATTTACTTAACTTCTTCAAAGAAGGCCCCCAAACCTGTTCGATTTAAAATTAAGCCGAAGTTAAGTAGCCTCTTAAAATACACTGTCATTTATCAACGGCCACCATCGTGGGCCCGGACGGGAACTTATAAAACGCAGATAACGTGACACGTAAAATCCTTTTTACGATACTCCAGTAGTTAATGTGTGAACTCGTTAAAGGCTCCGATAATCCGGGTTTCCCGGTGATAAGAGAGGCTTTTAGTGTATCGCCTTAAAAACCTTTAGGACTCGTGGGCTTTATTTATTTTGCCCTTTTTGGTGATATAAATGTTATTGGTGGAATATTTGGCAGAAAAGTGGCTTTGGACAACTCATGTAAGTACTTTGTCAGGTAAAGTCAGTCAGTGGCTGTTCACGGTGTTTTAGCGTTGCGGTAGACAGTACATCCCAGGGGTTCAGTCGGTATATCCCGCCTACGGCCATCTTGGTCGGAGCAGGGTTCTCCTATGATCTCGAGGGCCCCGGGAGTCCAACACACCCCGCTGATTCCCCCCGGTTTTAGCGGGACGATGCGTAACGCTTTCCCCTGGGTCAACAAAAAAAAAACGTAGGCCTGGTAGCAAATGGAAGGATGTTCCTCTGATGCTGAAATTACTAAATTCTCTAGACTTGACACACCAAATTCCTTAGTTCTAAACTAAGCTTATTCTCGTACTATGGATACTAGGTGAATGGATAGACATACTTAAATACGTTTCTGAAAATTCATGACTCGATTACAAATGTCCGTGTGAAAAATTTTACCCTAGCAGGATTAGAACCTGCGACCCTTGGTTTCGTGGCCAGGGTCTCTCACCACTTAACCAATGTGCCAGTCAAATCTGACCTGCCTCGGTAAGAAACAATGCTAGGCAAGAAACAATGCTAGGCAAGAAACACAGCTGGCATATTCTTTTCAAGTCCCAGACTAACACGGGGCAATAGGCTGGGTTAGATGGAAAATTGTGAAAAAGTAGTGACAAGTGGCTAGCTCGTCGCCTACAAAATCACATTCCCAAAACCCCACATACCATTAGTCGCCTTTTACGACATGCTAGGCAAGAAACACAGTTGGCACAATATTTTTGAGTCCCAGACCAATACGGGATAGAAAAAAAATCATAACAATATGTATTATGTATTTTGCTATTCCAACTTCGTATCATACTTACGAATACCCACCGATCTATACTTGTTGTTTATAGAAGCTCTCTCAGATTGTATCTAGAAAGATAAGGGAAGCTTTTCATAGCAACGATACCGGATCCCTATTTGAACGCAGTGGGCTCGAAAATTCGCTCCGGTAATCTTTGGCTATCTGTATTTCAAAATCCTAAGATATAAGATACCTCTATTGATTGCTTTTATTATTATAGTATCTATTGTAAATACAATCGTGCAATATGGCTTAAAGAATAATGTAGAATGTGTTTGTCTATGTATATTTAAGATATAGAAATGTCATTAAAATCTTGTATATCTGGAATGAAATTCAATGATATGATAAGAAAAAGAAAAGCGAAAAAGCCTGACGTAAAATATTGTTGGTAATATTTCCCTAGTGAAAATTGGGAAATTAGTAGACTTTCAATAATTATGTACGCGAACTTGTCCGTAAATAAAAAAACAAACATAAAATTCTATGAAGGACGATATTTTGCTCATTAATTTGAGAAGCTTGCCTTAACTCTTAGAGAAACATTGTTACACAGTTTGTTTCCAAGAATAACAAAAAAAATTAATACATTCTTGGAAAGAAATCACACAGTAACTTCTTGAAATCAGACATGCATAAGTGTGGGTAAACATCTTTTGGTAGGTATTTTTTTTACTTAAAAATATATTTGCATTTACGTCCTAAGATGAAGCAAGATCTCATCAACTTTTGTGTGAAACATTATTATTTAAAACAAAATTCCAACTCTAACTGCATCAAACAATGAAAGTGGGGTTTGAATACGTTAAGATGTTATTTTACTGATAAATAAAAAAATTGTGTCTTTTAGTAATGTTAAAATAACAGATTATTAAAAAAAAACTCTATCTTAACTATAGCTGGCAAGAACTTAATACTACATTTATTTTATACTAGCGACCCGTCCCGGCTTCGCACGGTGACGGGTCACGCACAAAACAATATGAAACTATACATATAAACCTTCTTCTTGAATTACTCTATCTTTTGGTGAAAAACGCATCAAAATCCCTTGCGTAGTTCAAAAGATCTAAGCGACCAGAAATTGCGATTTTGTTTATATTACGTAAAGAAGAAAATAAGAAAAATTAATAACAAATCACTTTTTTAATAATTCAAAAAAAAAAAAAAAACTATATTTTTGGAATTATTCAATTATGAAAATTGTCAAAACCCCAATTCTTATCTTACTGATATTATACAGAGGAAATATTGATTGTTTGTTTGGATTGAATAGGCTCCAAAACTACTTAACCGATTTGAAAAAATCCTTTACTTTATCCTTTTGGAAAGCTACTTTATCAACAAGTAACATAAGCTATATTTTATCTCTGTATTCCCACGGGAACGGGAACAAAAAAAACCGTGTGTAAAACCGTGGGGCGCTGTTAGTTAAGATATACCAATAGAGTTTCGCTCAGACCATGCGGTATGAACACGCATATTTGTAATCAGCCCAAGAGATATTAACGCTGCCGAGAAATTATATATTTGTAATATTAGTCTTGATCGCAAGCGATGCTAGTATTCGACATTTAATGAAAAGGAAATATCAAGCAGGTTTACAAAGCGTAAACTCTAGGGTGGACTAAATTAATTAGTTCCTTCTGCTTCCTGTGGTTATTAGACATTTTGATTAAACCTAATACAGCGGACTTCCTTTAAATAAAGGTAGCCTGATATTTTATTAATTATTTTGACTAGGGTTAGCCCACAGTTTTGCTTTTACTTATGGTATTTTCTAGACTATCTTTGCTACTAGATAGATTTTTAGTTTTAAAAATTGTTTCGGTACAAAATTGTCGTTGCCATTTAAAAAAATATAGGTATAACATTTATCTTTTGACTACGTGGACCAAATAGTTAAATTTTTTTCGAGTCCTAGTTTTATTTGGTATTAATTAAAACTTGACACCTCCGTGCGATCTTTAAAAAAAAAATCTTGACAGATTGACGGGTACCGAAAGTGTTTTTCATTTTAAAGAACGGAAGTCTAAAAATATGTCCCGAAATATTAACACACAAGTTACCACATCTCATGCAATTTTTAAAGAAACTGTGTGTACCTAAAAAATATCAACAACATTGTCACCCCCAAAACACTCCCACGTAAAACACGTAATACTCGTTAATGCAGTGACATTAAATCTGATCATTAGGCGGACGCTCCGGTGGGATTATTGCGCGCGCGCGTTAAGCTGCCAAGCGCTGGGGTGACCACGATTTAGTGGTGAACGCGGATCTGTCTACACTAACAAACGGTTTTTGGTTTGTGAATTTGAGGGATTAGGTTGATATACACACTTAAGAGCGAGTTGAGACATACACACAACTAGCGTTCTCAGTTTAGAAGCAGAAACTATGTATTTTAATAGCAGAAATCCTTACCTTCCATTAAAATACTTTTTTGTGTCAAATTACTACTTACTTCTCGTTCCTGGTGATGTTCATTTCTATAATTATATAAGAAAGATCCAATAACAAATGACAGGCCCGTTGGCGAGTGGTCAGAGACTCTGGCCTTGAAACCGAGTGTCGCGGGTACGAATCCCGCTAGGGGCAAATGTTTCGTGTGATGAACATGGACATTTGTACTCGAGTCATGGACGCTCATAAACTTATTTAAGTATGTCTATCTGTTCACCTAGTATCTATCCATAGCACAAGCTTATAAGCTTAGTTTGGAACAAGGGAATTGGTGTGTGTGTATGGAGAATTTGTTTATTATTTTATTTTAATAAAACTGATTCCCTTACCAAAAACTTATGATGATTAACAGTCGCATCAGTTTAATTACTAAATTTGCTTAATCTAGGATCATGCTAAAACAGCCCCTGACTAGGAAAAAGAGATAACTCTACTGAATGTATTTGGTTCAAACCTACGTTTGTTGTTATAACGGCAACAGAAATACATCATCTGTGAACATTTCAACTGTCTAACTATCACGATTCATGAGATATAGCCTGGTGACAGAAGGACATACAGACAGACGGACGTATAACGAAGTGAAATCTAATTATCTTTTTTTATACAGGCTTCAACAAACACTCATAAATCGTTAAAACAAATTCAATCTCTACCGGTTCAAAAGGAGCTTCTACAGAGAAGAAACAAGAAACTCGATAGTTACCCTTTTTAAATGCCATGTCTTATAACTAATAATTACAATTTCTTAATCGAGTTAAGTCTATCAGTGCAGGTGAACAGCCTATTATGAGGCCGACCAGATATTCTTATCACTTAAATAGTCTTCTACCTTATAGTAGGCCTTTGTAATCAAACAATATTTTATAGTTATTCAAACTTATGTATAGATTAGTCAATGAGACTTTGTGGTAACATATTGAATATTTCTATACTTAACCCAATAAAGTCTTAGTAATAGGATCCCGTTTTACCCAGTGGCGTAGGTACCCAGAGGCAAGGCGGAGTAGTGCCCCGGGGCCCCCAACCTCGGGGGGCCTTAAAACCAGCCCCCCTCCCCTAGAAAGAAAAAAAATATTGTGCCCTGGATCTAAAGCTACATACGCCCAGTGGCCCCAGTTTCTGTTTTGTCCCAGAGACCTTTGTTACCTAGCTACGCCACTGGTTTTACCCTTTGGGTACGGAACTCCAGAAAGAATATGGAAATTGTGAATATTGTATGACACTGATCCGAGCAATGTTATAAATATTTCATTCATATTCAATTGATATTATGGTGTTGAATCTACAAGAGGAAAATTACAGATCCGTGATTTTCCCGTTTTAACTCACGACTCCTGGAAATATTGTGGGTATGCCGTTGACGTGAAAAATATCAAATACGAAATAAAAATAAATCCGGGCGTAACATCGAATAAAAATACATCAAATTCGACAAACGACCTAATAACTGATTCCACGTGTAACGAAACACTCAAACACTTATCGTTTCTTTCTCTAACACGTATTTGTGTTGTTCAATAACAATATTTTTATCGATAGTCGACGGATTCAAATTTTTGTTATGCTAAAGTGAGTTTCATTATTACTCTCTTTCTTTTTATTCACACAAGTTGTAACACGTAATGAAGAACACAAGGTATTTATCTATTTATAAAAAAGCATTATTTTATAGTCCTGTGAATGGTTCAACATTTTCTCTGTCTTGAAAAACAGCAACTTGCAGAGGCCTTTCCTATCTCCTATTATCTGGAAAAACTGTTCTGGCTTTTTAAATTTTAGTAGGTTATTGTGTTTTTCCGGCCACACAGAAATTACGGCATATTGTAATGGTCAATTTTAATCTATATTTGTTCAAGACGTGTTTTGTGCTATAAATTATTCTACTAAAAGCTCTACGAGTGAAAGTTTAACTTAATTTTGAGCAAATTATCTCCTTACTATATAAACTAGACGGATACTTGTTAGCCACTTTTCGTAGTACAACAAAATCTCATCTTTAAATTTCCCATAAACCCTGACAGTGTAAATATCGACAATAACTTTAACCGTTCATCCACAACACTAGGACACAAATCTTGCGACACGATTTGCTTACCCCACCTGTAGTTTATTTTGTCCCGGGGATATTATTCTGCCATGTTTGCTTAGACCGTTATCCTCGATCCAGGATAAACATGGTCACAGTTCGCCCCTGATCCGATTTGTCACAGGTCCGTATAAGGTCTACGTAGTGACAGGTGTGTTGTACCTGAGCAGACTAATCTAGGACCAAATTCATTTGTAGGTACTTGAAATGCTAATCTTTCATTACGGCCTTAGTTAGTCTTTGAGAAGTGGATTTTTTTAACATCAGGTAACATTTTTGAACATTAGGGATCACTGGTCGCTTTTGATTGAATGTTGTTTAAGGCAACAATATAAAGTACTAAAATAAAACAGTGATTAACTTTAAACAACAAGCAACAAGCTCGATGGCGAATGTGTTGCGGACATCATAATCAACAGTGGTATAAATATATACTTAAATATCGGATAATAACACCCAGACACAGAACAAACAAGTATTCATCATACGAATATTTGTCCTGGGTGGGGATCGAACCCACAACTTTTGGCGCATGAGGCAGGGTCACTACCGAATGTGCCATCAAGCCAACCATTAGAATGCTACATTATCTCTGATTAACATAGGCTGTAGAATATTTCGAAAAAGTTAGGTTTGGTTAGAAAATAAATGTCCTCCCGTGCGAAGCCGGGGCGGGCATGTACGGTTTTATTTCGGTTATTTAATTAGATATAAAAGTATTTATCTCATCACTATCATTAGCGTTATTGTATTAGTAGGTACAATTAAACTCTTTCCTGAAATCCAGAATTGTATAAATAAAATAAATTCTTCAGACTGACACACAAATTCCCTGGTCCCAAACTAAGCTTATAAGTTTGTGATATGGATACTGGATGAACGGATAGACATACTGATTATACGTTTATAAACATCCATGACTCGAGTACAAATATCCATTGTTCATCACACAAAATATTTGCCCCAGTGGGATTTGAACCGGCGACCCTTGGTTTCATGGCCAGAGTCTCTGACGACTCGACCAAGGGGCCAGTCGAAATACGCAAATAGAATAGGTACTGTACTCAAAGAGGTTTTAATTAAATTATAATATGGCAATTAGTATTTTTAATCCAACGCATAGAAGCTTAAAATCAAACTTAAAAGTATATTACGGGTCCCTATTAAAATAATGCTCTTACCAACTTTAACCATTCTATTCTTCACGAAGGCTCTATGACAACGAGACGCCTTAAAATTTTACATTTTTTACTTTAACTTTTGTTTTATGTTAAAATAAATATTTTATTTTAACAGAAAGGTTTGTTCACAATAATGTCATGGTTTAATAATTAAAAATAAATAATAGCTAGGGGCTAATTATTATATTTTGTCTCGCATTTAAATATTATTTTAATTTTTAAGAGTCAGTGTTTTAACTTTACAAAAATGTGACGTCACAGTTCTGCAATTGTATCTTCAGACAATTAATTAGATAATTAACTTCGCTGTAAAATATCCTATTAAATTTTAGCTGTATTTAATATAACATTGAAACATTAGTTATTAATTTACTGCATCCAAAGACATGCAAGTTTAATGAAGCCGCACTAATTTATAATTATGGTGTCCTCGTGAA
This sequence comes from Glyphodes perspectalis, assembly GCA_951394215.1. Lineage (NCBI taxonomy): Eukaryota > Metazoa > Arthropoda > Insecta > Lepidoptera > Crambidae > Glyphodes > Glyphodes perspectalis. The sequence goes on from OX596217.1 coordinate 12,302,183, forward strand.
AAAGGCCTTCAAACTCCAACAAATGAGAACTTTACAATCGCCAACTGAGATTGCACCTCGCTAAATGCAATTAGCAAGTTTTCGGCTTAGCGTGTAAATAAAAAATTGAACTTATTAAGAAACTTGTTCGCAAGTTTCTAACAAAAACCATTGCAATTAGGATTTTATTTTAATAAAACATCAGATAGATGTGGTAACTGTGACGTACGGTTTTGTCACCCTATTGGTAAGTTTCCAGAACAAACTGACATTCTGTCAACAATGAGCCAATAGTGACAGTGATAAGACCACGAGACTCCCTCGTGCCACCTAGCGGATTTTGTATTTTTAAAAACCCTCATTAGACTTGACAGTCTTGGGACGGCGTCTTGTATTTAAGCGGGGAATGTATGAGAGGAGCAAGAGCGGGCGCGGAAATACTAACGTTATAGAGAAATTAATAAATCATCATCCTCTTGCCCTTCTCCCAGTTCATCTGGGGTCGGCGCAGCATATTTCTTCTTCCATACGTCCCGGTCAGCCTTAATCAAGCTATCCACTCCCATTTCACTGATATCTTATATAAATAAATATCCGACATCAGATACATTGATGTGATTAAAATTTAATCCAAAGGCAAGATCTACAAGACCGCAGTCAGACCAGCCATGACGTACGATGCCGAGTGCTAGGCTATATAGAAAGCCCACAAACAGAACGACCCGTGTTGGTCTGGGACTTAAAAATAATTTGCCAACTGTGTTTCTTGCCTAGCATGTCGTAAAAGACGACTAATAGTATATGGGGCTTTGGGGATAGTATTCAAATTTGAACCAGTACACCTAGTATTTAAGGTCAAAATCTTAACTCACGTAAGTTAAAACCATACAGAATATCTTAATACTGCAATACTAAAATACAATTCCTATACTAAACTGCTATATCCAAAGGACATTCACCTCAGAGATATTATGTTCCGTAAGACAGAGTTCCGAGTTTCTAGCCACCGCGTCAAACAAAGTTGCTCTACGGGACTGTAGTCCGTATTCCTATGGGCATAAGGGTTGTGTTCGCCTATTGACCCCATTTACGCTTTAGGGCTATTATGGACCGGACACTGTTGATTTTGGCTGTGCAGTTATGGGAATGTATTGTGTGTAGTGTTGCTTCAGAGACGAAGCATGTTTTGTTGCCTGTAGGTGTACAATGTTAATATTTTATGCATGAACTCATTTGACTGAAAAAGGTGGTAGGAAGGTGACTCGGTCAAGCTAGAATTTCGCGGTTAGGGTGTGTGTGATTTTTGTGAAGGAGTTTTGGGATTTTAATAAATACTGTAGTAAAAGGCGACTAATTGTATATCGGGTTTTGGGTGTGTGATTGTGTAGGCGACAGGTTAGCCGCTTGTCACTGCTTTTTCACAATTTCCCATCTAATCCAGCCCGGCTTTATTTTTGGCTGAATGTGGTTGGAGGGGCTTGCTGCCCCTTCGACTCTGCCTACCTCTTCGGGGATTATAGGCGTGATGTTATGAATGTATGTATAAATACTACTAGGTAATTTCCTCTCTTACGTAATTTATTTTAGTAATTTAATGTAAAAGTTTGAAATGAGGGAGGATGGACCAAATAATGAAGACTATACTTTATTTAGGAATAAAAAAATGCAACTAGGAATGATTGGTGAATTTCATTCACCAGTATTGTTTATTGTCATAGTACCTAGATTGTTTTCTATTTCAATATATTAAAATTATTTACTTGCATTTTGAATACCCTAGAATAAATAAATATACAATACAATATATATTTTTTTTATTTGCGCATCATAGGTCCAAATATATTTCCCTTAATAGATCAAAATTATTTCTTAAATGAATTCACCTGTCTATAAACTTCATATGGTTGTAACATAAACTTTTACGTAATATAATAAATATTAAAGTATTACAAAATCCAATTCTATTTTTATATCTAAATTTATCTAAGTTATAAACAGAAATCCCCATGAGAATAGTCACTGCAGAGGACGAAATACAAAGACGTGACGTCATGGAATGCTAAGCATTTCGCTGTGAAGGACAGCATCCCCTCTACCTACAAAGTAAGATGCTTACTTTGTAGGTAGGTATATAATAAAAAGTAAGTGTATCCGTCCTTCAACGCGTCAATGTCTGAGAATAAGCCAGTTTAAATTGCATAGATATATTTCTTGAACCATTATATCTGCTCTTTCGATATAGCCAAGACTGTTACATTAGAGAAAATAGAAAATAAATTTTGACTAACTCAATGGTGCATTCGGTAGTAACCCTGCCCCATGCGCCAAGATGCGGGTTCGATCCCCAAACATTCGTGGGATGAATACTTGTGTTTGTTAAGTGTCTGGTTGTAAATATCCACTATTTTAGTATATTGTAATGCCGCTCTTGATTCTGATATCTGTAATACAAGTGCTTAAGCTACTTATCTCAGAGTAAGATTAGTTTTAGTATGTATGTATTTACAAACAGTTGTTGATTGCCATTTTCATAAAAGAGGTTTTGTTACTATTTTTGCATTTTATTTGCATAATTAGCTATTTGAATTGGAATTTAGATAAATCTTTGCCAGGAATTTCCTACAAAACTTAGACTGTATCTTTTATTACTAGTTTTGATAGTCATCTCGCTTCCGAGTATGATTTTGTCTTTAAATCAAAAATTATAATCCAAAATTATCCAAAATTGTAAAATATTTGTTACTGAAATTCGCCTTAATGATCTGCTTAGCTTCAGTTGGTCTTGAGACTGGGCAACCAACCAACCAACCAACAAAGTAACTTCATCCCATATGATGAAAAGTGTAAATCGCGAGTTGACAACGGCCGCGTCTGCTGCGACGAACGCGGTATATTGGGTGGCGCGATAAAAACGGAGTGTAACATAAATTATTCATAAAAATCTTGACTTACCGCCGCACGTTCACTGGAGTTACGAACTTGAAGATTTGCGTCCAATGCGAATTGTAGATTAATTAAAAGTTGCTTGAAACCTCTTTGTGAGAGCTCTTTATGCTATTTCTGGAGTTAATGTTGCTCTACTTAGTAGAGTTTTTTGTTTTGAACTTAAAGTAAAAATATCTTATTGTGATATGATATATATAGGACGTAAATCTAGAGGTATAATAAATATAATAAAACGGGAAGGCAGTAATGTAGTGATGGAAACGATTTTCTTAAAATGTCTAAGACTGTGAGAAAGCCGTGAAGTTTGAGTTATTTCTTCAGAAAAAAAAACAGTATTTTTAAAAAGCATAATGCATTAAGGCGTAGACTAACTCTTTAATATATTTTTATAAATTAAATTTGTAAAACAAGTTATAAATAGAATATTGAAAGCAACAACAGTTTGATGAATATTCCGGTAAGTAAACTACTCCTTTAACCAACAAATTGACTAAGACTTATTTGTAGTACAATTTAAACCCGATTCTCTTTCAATTACGAGCATAATATGTTTGGAATAGACTCAACTCAAACTCAATTAAACTGAATACTGTTACCTGCCTCCATTATTACACCGATAAAGTTAAAAACGTTTGATAATACTCGTCTAAGCTATTTATTTATTTATTTTAATACGCCATTTAGTACAGTTTCAATGTAGTCCTGACTCCTAAGATAGTAATAAACCGTGTTTCAGGAGCCAGTGCTTCCCCTTAAAGTTATACAAATAATAGTGTATAATGACAAAGGACTAAATTTTATAAAATATTAATGAAAAGATAAAGTAAATTAAAGACTAATATAAACTTATAACATAAAGTGCGCACGTATGATTTTGTGCAAGCATGTGTGGTTGCTATGATAACTTTTAATATTTAACTTCGCAGAAATACCTGCACCACGCTTTGCCTTTAATCAAAAGCTTTCAACCACAGAAGTCCTCAGTAACAAGATGAATAAGAGGAATCTAATATGAGAAGAGATTTAATCTCTCTTGGTGAACCCACTCGCCTACTTTATCTATCACACTGTAGTCTCATAAAACATGCATGAGTGCAAAGCATGCTTGCAGCTGCAACGTATGCAGCTCTCACTTTGAACGGGTTTTAGTATGCAAGTTGCAATTAATGTTCTGTGGCTTACAAAATAGTGAGAACTAGTATTTTAATTCTCATACTGTCATACCAATATTAGTATATTGGTATGAGATGTGTACTTACTCTTATTTTGCACTTACTTTATTTCTTACTTGATATTTCTAAATTACATCCCATTCCGCAGTCCCAAGGAGAGCAGACAGAATAAAAAGTGTAGCAAACCTCTAGTGAAATGTAAGTATCTTAAGGTAGATAAAAAACATTTAATCTGTATCGAAATGCATTTAAAATTTAAAAGTTAGAAGTATCTCTAGACAAGCTCGATGGCGCATTCGGTAGTGACCCTGCCCCATGCGCCAAGAGTTGTGGGTTCGATTCCCACCCAAGACAAATATTCTTATGATGAATACTTGTGTTTGTTCTGTGTCTGGGTGTTAATATCCAATATTTAGGTATATATTTGTAATACCACTGTTGTTTCTGATATCCGTAACACAAGTGCTTAAGCTACTTACCTCGGAGTCAGATCAATGTATGTGATGGAGTCTGATATTATTTATTTATTATTATCTAATGCTCTTTTCAGTTGTTAATCAACATATATTTTATTTTTATTCTTACAACATTTATAAACATTCAGAATAAATCAAGAATATGAATGCAAACTAAATCTGCTGCATGTAATGCGCTATCGAACACTGAATATTCTAATACTTTGCAGAAAGTTCTTACAGAAAGAAACATTAACATTTTAAACTTTGTTCGTTTTATAGTTTGAATGACTGTTCAAAGTTAAGATAAAATGACGTCTTTCGGGTCAACTCATACTATATTCATCATTAGCCACAGTATCTCATAGGTATGAATGTTGCAGTACTCATAGGTTTACTTACATACATACATATCTCACGCCCGTAATCCTCGAAGACGTAGGCAGAGTCAAAGGGGAGCTATCCTAACCCTTAACCACATTCAGCCAAAAATATAACTGGGCAAATTTACATGGAAAATAGTGAAAAAGTAGTGACAAGTGGCTAGCTCGTCACCTACACAATCACACATATACATATATACCATTAGTCGCCTTTTACGACATGCTAGGCAAGAAACACAGTTGGCCCATTCTTTTTAAGTCCCAGACCAATATAGAAACATAGGTTTACGTCATCACCATTTATGGAGAACTAACTAACTAAACTGCACGCCACTTCTCCAGCGGGGTAGGCAGTGAGAACCGAACTAGAGCCCTATATACTGTACATATGCTCTACTTTTAGGTACGGTTAGCAAGCTAAACCGCTACCTATCCCCATATCCAATCTGAGGACATCCACGCATTCCTACCTCCCCGTCCCGTATTCAAATCGTCCCACGTTAGCGCACGCACGCGTCCCGCCGCCGGATTTTTTCCCTGAATCACCGAATTCCGCGGCATCTTTACGATCACTAAACGCCTAAACGCGCGCTCGTTTTGCTCAGGTAACGCATATTTTCTCGATTGTAAACCAGCATCCAACCAGTTTTGGAGGTTGCCTTTGACAGGGAATCTTAGTATTTCCTTTGACAGAGCAATTAAGATAACATACATGATGCCATAGCCCAACAATTTCATAAGAACATTTATTTAAATTAAGACAGCTATTCAATTAACTTTTTCAATATAATATATAATAATAAAATAAATATATTATATTATTGTAAGTGGCATATACCTACACGGAGAGATCATATAATGGTAAACTATAAAAATATGGTTACATTCCTTTTGTTCTCTAATCTGAGGTTACATTAATCTGCCATTGCGCAATAATTACTTAGTATATATAATAAAGTTTATAATATTTTTTTACAAAGATACAGGTATTATTTTTGTTTCCTTTCAAAAGTACAATTATAGGTGTTCTTAATATAAGTATCGGCTACGTTAAACATTCACAGTAGCTTAAAGGCATTTGCAACCAACAGGGTTATCACAGCATGCTCTTGCATCCCTTAATAAACCTTCATAAGTGTAGTCCCTTCCTTACCGACCTTTTGTCCTCAATGTACGTCAATTTGAAATACCCCAAAATTCGCGTTATAATTTTACATCGGCCGTGCATTAAGGGATTATGTATTCCTGACTCCGCAAACCACCCCAGGTGGGGCGAACTGGGGCGAAACAAAATAATTGCATTTTTAGACACGCCTGACGTTGCAGTACTCACGGAAAATGCTAAAAGAAACACGTTTTTATTAAATTTGGGCACATTCGTGCTATGATTAGTAAGCTGAATTGCGGCGTGATTGTGTTAGTCCGAAGTCACGCTATATTCTAGTAGCTGTGCTATTTAACACATAAAATAGAAGTTCAATTTTAAAAAAAACACAATTTTTTGAGTAGATACCGCACAATACAAAAACCTATGGTCACTCCAGTATCTGAGCAGCTCAATGATATTATAAAATAGTTTTATCCCCGATAAATATACAAATACATTTCATCTCAATCAGAAATCAAAAAAATTTCGAAATAAACATTTTATTTTATTTTTTTCTATATTAGGGATAAAAAACAGTAATACAATTAATCTTAATAACTAAAATACAAATAGGGAGAATTAGTAATTGTAAAACCCACAACATTATCCACAGGTAGGTAGGTTTTTAAACAGATCAGTTAATTTACATACGAACAATGTAAGGTAAACATAACCCGTAGTAAAACATTCACTGACGACTTATATTATAATAAGTATATATTCTATTTGTACATACATCAAAGGAAAATAGCATTCGCGTGATATTAAATTTCAAACTTTACGACAGACACAGCCCACATACGTCATAAAAACTATTCCGCAACAAACTCGAATAGATTAATAAAATACCTCCAGCATTTCAACCGCTAAATTGCGAAAACGAATATCCCAAGGGCGGAAATTATAACTTAATGTCCCTAGTTCCGATGCTAATAACTTTTACGTTCTCTTGTAATCATAAATCTTTCAAAATACAGGGTTGCCAAACAAATATTAACATGCCAAAATAGGAAAGACCCCGAGGGATCAGACCGGTGGAGCATGCGAAACTTATATTCCTTTTAAATCCACTTCAGTATTACAAACATGTTCAAGTAGGTTTAGTTTTCAATTTGCTTTTAGAATTTGCGGTATAATTTGGTTTACGTTATAAGTTATTAGTTTTCTGCATCTGAAATGTAGACTTGTAAAATAATAAAATTATTAAATAAAGTACACATGAAATTGTAAACAAGCTCGATGGCGCAATCAGTAGTGATCCTGCCCCATACGCCAAGAGTTGTGGGTTCGATCCCCACCCAGGATAAACATTCGTGTGATGAATACTTGTGTTTGTTCTGTGTCTGGATGTTAAAATCCAATATTTAAGTATATATTTGTAATACCACTGTTGTTTCTGATATCCGTAACTCAAGTGCTTAAGCTACTTACTTCGGAGTCAGATCAATGTATGTGATGTCGTTGAATATTTATTATTTATTTTATTTACCTTTGGATTTATGCCACGTTGGTCTGCGCCTTAAAAAGAATGTGCCAACTATGTTTTTTGCCTAGCATATCGTAAAAGTCGACTAATAGATTATCGGCTTTTGGGTATGTGATTGTTTAGGCGACAAGCTAGCCACTTGTCGCTACTTTTTCACAATTTTCCATCTAACTCAGTCCAGTGTTTTGGCTGATTCTGGTTAAGGGGATTAGCAGCTCCTTTCAATTTGCCTACACTTTTCAGAATCACGGGCGTGATGATATATGACCTTTAGATTCCACAAAAAACGTGCTTCAAAATAAGTCATGAAATATTTTTCTATAGTATAAGTTAATAAATAGTATAGGGTCGTATTGTGAATACTTAAAATCACTTATATTCTATTTATTCTAATACTGTTTAACAACGACTTTTAAAATAAAATGCAGACAAAGTAGCTAAAAGCATAACATATCACTCATCCTTCACATTTATTCATGAATATTCATACAAACTTCATAATTCAGATGGTAATGTAAAATTACATATATTCCCTCTCAATGTTTGTATAAACTTTGTCTGAATATTTGGGAATACTTTTTGTAAATCATAATATAAAATCACAAGTGTCGTTAGGAAAGTTAAACTAAAAAGTTGATAATACAGTATATTTTTAATCAACTAAATTGAAGCAAAAAAAAAAGATTATGATTAACCTAAACATTACGAATAAATAAAAAAATCTTCCGTTTAAAAACATATTTTTAGTAATGTCACGTAAAATTATTTTTACTTGCAACTTGGAACTTTAAAAAAAAACACGTACCATCACTCACACAACTTTCATTTTAAGACCCGATCATTAGGCTATAAAGGACACAAAGTTACCGAATACAAATGCAAACTTACAGTCTCGCAGGTGAGTTCAGCTTCCCCAGCTAAGAAAATTGAACACGAAAATACGGTTTAAAGTTCAGAACATTTTCTTATGTCTCGAATTTGAAATTACAATGTCGAAATTTTCTAAGAAGCGTCGAAACGTCGAGTTCCCTTTTATTTCCAGCAAGTCAGTTTTGTTCAAACATGAAATTATTGTCGAAAATAGGGATGCTGTTCGTGCAACGGGGCGTCTGTGAATTTCCGATCAGATGTTTTCTCGGAAAACAAAGTTTCCAATGGCACGGTGTTTCTCGTGATGATTTGATGCGTTCTCTCTGGCTTATAAAAGTTTGCGTTATATTTGAGTGTTTCTAATGTACGGAAAATTTATGGAACTGTTGGTCTAGGACTTAAAAGAATGTGTATAACTGTATTTCTTGCCTAACATCTCGTAAAAAGCGACTAATGATTTATCTGGTTTTGGGTATGTGATTGTGTAGGCGCCAAGTTAGCTACCTGTCACTAGTTTTTCACAATTTTCCATTTTTTTTATTTTTCGCTGAATGTGGCTAAAGGGGATTGCTATCTCTTTGACTCTGCCTACCCCTTAGGGGTTCATGGGCGTGATGTTATGTATGTATGTTTGTATGAATCTGTGTAACCACAAGTTTACTAGTGATTCCGTATTTTTTTTAGATTAGCTATCTAATCATATATTCAAATGTGATAGACACGAACTTGATTTCAACTTTGCGCATACAATCAAGGCAGAGTCCACATGCAGCCAAAAATTAAATTGAGTTGGTTTTATGATATAGTGACAAGCGACTAGCTCGTTTTTTATATAGGTACGCCTTTTACACGTTAAACAAGCACATAGTTGGCACATTATTTTTGACTCCTAACCAACATGGGACCAACGTTAAATACTTTCTAAATGAAACGTCTTTTACGACATGCTAGGCATAGTTGGCACATTAATCTTTGAAGTCCCAAACCAAAATGGAATAAACTTCTTATACACTTTCAATAAACAAGCCTACAATATTTTACGGTACGTTCCATTTTAACGATCCTGGCGATATTCCCACGACCCATACATACACGCGAAGCATGTGTCTTGAATAAATAACCATGTAAGCATATTCTAGGAAATGCACCAGAAAATCTATCTCCATTTCAAAATATATTCTAAGCTGGCTCAAAGATACAAGATCCGCGTATCAGGCGTTGCCAACCGCGACCTAAGGCTTCAATCATCGTCTGTCTCTCTCGCACTAGATGGTTTTGGCGGAAGAGTGAGTGAGAGGCATTGGGGCGTTCTTTATTGAAGGCTTGTATCCGTAAATGCTGTAATCCTTTAAGCCCAGTTTCCACCTGCGGGAATAAAAAGAAAAGCTTGTGAGGAACAAGTTGCATCTTGCATTCTTTGTTGGGTTTTAGTGGTGTGGCGAGCAGAAAAACGGGGTAATGTATTAAAGTTTTCTCTGTGAGATGCAATTTGCGTTAAGTTGACCATTGCAGTTCTTTGTGGGATTTTGCAAACTGTTGGTATCTACTGGTATACCTGTATGATCGTTTATTTTCTCTTGTAAAAAAAATCATTGTAGAAGAATTTTTATTAAATAAAAAACTTCAGTGATTTTTTTAAATACATACATACATAACACCACGCCCATAATCTCCGAAGGGTTAGGCAGAGTCAAATATTTTTGATTATTTTTAAATACATTTGAATTAAAGACATACTGTTAAATTCGACTAACAATACTGTCATTTACATACCTACTCACACTTATGCAATATATTGACATAACGTAGCATCATTACACCCGCAATCCCCAAAAGGGTAGGCAGAGTCATAGGAGCACCAAGTCCCTTTAACCACAATCAGCCAAATAAATAACTGGGCTGGCTTAGATGGAAAATTTTAAAAATGTATTGGCTAGCTCGTCGCTAACACGACCACATACCCAAAACCCGATATACCATTAGTCGCCTTTTACGACATGCTAGGAAAGCAACACAGTATCTATGCATATTCTTTTAAAGTACCAGATATAATGGGAACAATATAATGAAGGTTTTCAAAAATACAAAAACCGCCAGATGGCACGAGGGAGTCTCGTGGTCTAAGGTCTTATCACTGTCGCTATTGGCTCCTTGTTGACAGCATGTTAGTTTGGTCTGACAACTAACCAATGAGGAGGGTGACAAGACCGCAAGTCACAGTTACGCCATCTTTTGGATGTTTTAATTTAAAAAATCCTTATTTCGAGATAATTTCAATTATTTAAAAACATACCTTCAAATTAAAATTATATTGTTCAAAACAATAGTTTAGTCTGCAATAAGTTTGTGTATAGAAATCTTCGGGTTTCGACGTAACCTCAGAGAATTTATACATATGAGAGCTTGTTAAATTTACAGAAAAATAGGGAGGGAGAGGTCAATTCGATACAGTGCACCGAATACAACTGACTTTGTATCGACATAGCCCATTTTGTAGCTCGCCAGTGTAGAAGCTTTCAAAGGGTACGTTGACAATACCGCGGTAACATTTATGCTGAAGAGAATAATGCATCGAAATATCCTTGAAATGGGACATCTCGACTTACCGCTGAGCTTGTCAGTAGCTCGGGTTTTATCTGTGAAAAGTATCTTCAGATTTGCGTGAAACGGAATGGTCGCCACTTTCAACTTTACAATACGAAGTTGGAGTTGTCAAACTCAAAAGTGGTTGCCGTGGCTGATTTTGTGGAGGTAGTTAACGGTAAACAACGTCTATTTAATAAAATACATTTTATTTATTAGTCATTTAGTGTTGTGTAGTTGGTAAATTAATTTAGACACGGCACGATGACATTTTCAATCAATTATCACAGGAAGAGTAAGACGACAAATCTTTGGTACAACACAAAAAAAAACTAAGTTATATATTATACGTAAAAGTAAAAAAAAACTCCATTCAACGTTATTGATAAATTGAATTTAAAATTATCTACAGTTATTACCTTAATGAAATTTCTAGCTAAATAAATTACTTTCTGATTTTGCTTCTGACAACCAACCGTAATTCCAACCCCAGTTCCATACTATTCGCTGAAAATCGTTTTTGTATTACTAAATTTCAGGCATCGAAATTCGATTAAGTGTGAATTACTCAATAAAGTCGATTATCAAGCTAGAGTTTGGAATAACTAAGGGCTGGTTTTTAATCAATTTAAAATTTTCCATCTAACCTAGTTTTATTTTTGGCTGAATGTGGTTAAAGGGTCCGGTTGCCCCTATGACTCTGCCTACCCCTTCGGGAATCACTGACGTGATATTCTGTATGTATGTACAGCTATAGGTACATGTGCGTACGTAAGTTTTTAATATTCAGATAAAATAATGACGAATGATAAAGTTATTTTCTTTTTTTTCGAGTGAACTATCGGTAGTTGGTCGAAGGCGGTCTTTACTACCTACCGGACTGGCGGGGGAGCGAGAAGCTCTCACCCCTAAAATTATAAAATATATCAACACTATTTGTGGATATCAAGGGCTAATTCACGTAGGAATTAGGAATCAGTAAGTAGTTACGATGGCATATGAAAAATCTGTATTCGACTGGGGTCTTATTTGACCTTTACCTGGAGGGTTATTTGACTACTGAACAATCAACCTTTAGATTGTGATATTTTTTTATCTTCCGCTGGTTTTTTAATCTCATACTATATCTCTTTCTCCTTCTCTTTTGTGGCTATTGCCACATGTTGATCTAGAACTGTAGGCAAAGAATGCAAAAGCTATGTTCTTTTCCTAGCATGTAACGGTGTATACTATATTGGTATTGTGTAGGCGACGAACTAGTTATTTATTGTGAATAAACAACTTTACATTTAACTCAAGTGAATTTTGTTTTCGACTTTAAGTGATTATAAGAGCTTGCTGCTCTTAAACCTTCCGGGGTTTGCGAGCGTGATAGTGTACAAAAACTTTAAGTATATTCGAAACCACCTACTTAATTATTAAATTCATAACTCTAAGGAACTAATTAGAAGGACTTATTTTTTACTTTCGTTACTTTCGCATGAAGGAAATAAGGAAGTATGGAGGGTAAAAAATTTATTTTTGTTCGTTTTCTGAAATCCTTTGAATTGTTTCCGTACATATAATGAGTAACTAAAGTAGATAAGAGGTTACGTATGTACTGAAAATAACCTTGCATAGAGAATTGTTATCATCTGCTAAAAATATTGATCCATATGCGCTCACGAACAGCAGGTTCACTATAACTGGTTTAATCAGCATTGCTATATACAATCTGGATAATTTTAATTAAGCAATTCATTGGAATGAGTTAACAAACCATTGTCGGGTTATTATACGTACACGTATTATTATAACAGTGATTATTAATTATTCGAAGCCACTAACTGCTCAGATCGTTAATGAATTTGGTAGGAAACATGTTGTGAACAATGTTTATTATGTTTAAATAATATTTGTTGCTCTGCTGATCTGTATTAGTATTTAGGACCCCGTCATAACTACTATTAACATGTTGTAAATACTTAAATTTTGTTTTACATAAGAGGTAAAGGCATATCCATGTATCAAGATATCAAAAAACTCAAACAATTGCAGAAAACGCAATACTGCGAATTCCAAAGCTAAAGGTTGGAATCCAGCAAGGGGAAAATGTCCATTTGGTCAATACGGTGAGTTGTACTGTCATAGAAGTTTAAGATAGTACTAGCAGCGCCCCGCGGTTTCACCCGCGTAGTTCCCGTTCTCGTGGGAATATGAGGATAAAATATAGCCTATGTTACTCCTTGATAAAGTAGCTTTCTATTGGTGAAATAATTTTTCAAATCGATCCAGTACTTTTTGAGTTTTTTCATTACAAACATACACACACACAAAATTACAAAATACAAATCTTTCCTCTTTATAATATAAGTATAGATTAACTGACCCGTTGAGGTGGTCCGGTCAAAGCTACGAATATTTAAACTTTGCGTGAACTGTCAAATGTGGGATGTTTTCCTTTCAGTAAGACTTTTTTTTAAGTAATATAAAATTTTAAAAAGATAGATGAAAACGGTCACTATCTATGTATAATAATGGTAAAGTAATTTTCATTATATGCGTGGAAAGGCATAGGAAAATAATTCATTTAAATACTTACACATATTATATGATATCTATAATATTAAAATTAATCGCTGAATGTGTTGCTAAGCGCAAATCTCGAGAACAGCTGAACCGATTTCGCTAATTCTTTTTTAGTTGTGTTTGTTATTATCAGGTGAAGGTTCTTATGAAAGAAAAACACAAAAAAGTTGCACGGAAAAAAATGGGTATTGAAAATCCGAGAACGGGGCGTTACGAAGTGCGCGGGTCAGCTAGTTATCAATTTTTTGTATCTCTATCCGTTATCTAGTACCCATGGCACCTACCCACATTCTAGCATACCTACATAAATGCTTGTTTTGGAGCTAGTGTTCGACCGAAACTGGTTTTCACCGAAACCGAAACCGAAACTAAATATTTAGTCGGACACTACTTGGAGCTAGTGCTCCAGTGAATGTACGGGTCACACTAGTGAATCCAAACAATGTTTTCCAAGAAAATGGAGTAATCTGAAAATTCCAAATCTGAATACAGTCCAGCTGATGCTGGCAGCCGGCAAGTGTTTCAAGTTAAATAATACTTGAGATTATGAAAACTTTAGACGCCCGAGGGATCTGCTCCGAAGTTTGTTGCGGTTGAACATCCTCAGTTGCCGCATAAATCAACTTAAGCTATCGATCTTCATTGCTATGAAATTATTATGTAGATACAATGTTGTAGGTTAATAGTTGCATCTCTTAACTATTTCGTCTAAAGGAATTGGCGTCTTTGGTCTTAATCGCAAATGGATATTCATCCGATATCAGAATCCATTTATAGATATCTGATTAATGTAGTTCTTGTTGCGGTTGGTCAGAAAGCGGATTTCTGCGAACCGGTTCTAAGGATTTCATAGTCATAAAGGTTTGTTAAATTCCGGATGTATGACTGAGTTTGAACCGAAATTCTTCGCATAAGAGACGTTTGCTCTTACCATAGGGCCGCCATTGCTCTTAAGCGCGTGCAGTATTTTATGATAATTATTGTTATTATATTGACGCGAATGGACAAGATAAAAAATAAATATATTGAGGAAGTATGAAAGTGGCACCAGTGATAGATAAGATGAGAGGAAACCGTTTATCTTGGTATGGGCATGTGATGAGAAAAGAGGAAGGACATGTGACAAAGAGAGTGATGAGTATGAATATTAGTGGATGGAGAGGAAGAGGAAGGCCAAATAAGAGATGGATGGATTGTGTGAAAGATGATATGAGTAAAATGGAAGTGGATAGCTTGATGACGGCTGACCGGGACGTATGGAAGAAGAAAACATGCTGCGCCGACCCCAGATGAACTGGGAGAAGGGCAAGAGGATGATGATGATATTTTTATTATATTATTAACTGTCCTGGCGCACTTAGTACCGCCCTGTTCTCGGATTTTATTTTATTATTTTCCTCGCCATGTTTTCATATTTTCTTGCCGTACAAACCTTCCCTGGAAGATTAAAAATGTTTTAAAATCATAATAAGCTAAATCGGTCCAACAGTTCTCAAGTTTTAGCGAGACTAATGAACAAAAATTCATTTTTATTTAAAAGATATATCATCACGCCTGTAATCCTAGAAGGTAGTGGGGCAACAAGTCCCTTTATCCACTTTCAGTAAAAATAAAACTGCTGGCTGGGTTTGATAGAAAATTATGAAAAAGCAGTAAGTAGTGGCTAGTTCTTCGCTTGCATAATCACATACCCAAAACCCGATATACTGTTAGTCATCTGTTACAAGATGCTAGAAATCCAGTTGGCACATTCATTGTAATCCCCAGACCGACATAGCACTATTAAATTTCATAAAATATATGTCATTATTTGCATATGTAACTTGTTTTAAACTTAACTAAGGAGCTTCAATTTCACAATGTAAGTTAACTAAATCAGAAAAGTAATTATTTGCTGACAATTATTTGCTGGTTCCAATTTCTCTATTCGGAACTTCCTCGTTATTAAATTAAAGTGAACGCACTAAACTAAGAATCTGAAGTTATCAGCAAAAGTAAGCGTTTTCACGGAATTTTCTTAGTTTCTGAACGTTGGAACTTGTTTTCCGAAGTAACCCTAGATTCATTTGACGTTTATAGGCACTCCAGCTAGTAAATAAACGTTTGATACTGAAGTTGTGCTGCAGTAAAAACATTTTCCTGTGTAGCTCTTAAAACAATGGAGGAAGGCTTAGAGTTGCAGTTAAGTTGTTCAATGATTCATGGGCTTTTTAAGCAGGGAATGGAGTTAAGTACTGAATAGTGCATTTGCACTCTTGCAGCTTAAGCTGTAAGGATGATTTGTGGGTAATTAATTTGACTTAACCCATGTTATTGTAAGACTCATAAAAGAACATAACAACTGTATTACAACGATTTGCCTAGCATGTCAGAAGGTGATTATTAATATGCTGGGTGTTGACTAGTAACTGTGTCGGCAACGAGCAAGTCTCTAGTCACTAACTTTTCATAATTTACAATCTCACCCAAATCAATACAATTTTTGACCAACTATGGTCAAGGGACAGTGGCGGATTTACAATCTTGGCCGCCCTAGGCCCTAGGCCATAATTCTCAGAACTAAAGTCATCACTTAATTTTTATCACGATTGGCCGCCCTAGGTCGGGCCTACTGGGCCTTAGGGTAAATCCGCCACTGTCGAGGGAGCATATCGCGCCTTGGACTACCTTCTCCTTCGGGGATTGCTGGTTTGATGGTATGTATGTCTTGACTTATTTTCCTGTCTGTTATGGTTAAGTGATGTTTGAATGTAAAAATGGTATTAATGGGTATCAGTTAAATAACTTAACTTTTAATCTTTACATTATAACTTCTTCCCACTCAGGGTCCACTTAGAGCATGATCTTAAATTTATCAAGTCTAACTTAAGCTGGCGGTATATTCTTGTTTTTCATTGATCCCATTATTATCATGGGACCCTCATAACTTTTGAACAGGGTAACAAACTGGGTCATGATTACACATCCATAATTAATTGAATGTGTAAGTATATACCCGTCTTATCTCGTGAGTTTAGTGGTAGCATGCGACGCCTAAAGATAGCAATAGGTCCCAGGTTCAAATCGCGGGTCAGGACAAAAAATTGTGGGGGAGTTAGAAAGTTGGCGGTTTAACCTTTGACGTCCCGTCGTCGCGATATCCGGTCCATAACAATTGAAAATTAATTGTGTCTGGAATCTCGGTACTCGAAGCATTAATCACCCCCGTGACTCGGATACACGTTAAGCTGTTGGTCCTGCGCGTGATTTCTCCGGCCATGTCCGGTTTCCGTATTACCGGACCATGAGATTGGCCACCATGACCAAAATTGGCTAGAAGAATATTATCTATACTAATATTATAAAGAGGAAAGATTTGATTGTTTGTTTGTTTGTATTGAATAGGCTCCAAAATTGCAGGACCGATTTAAAAAATTCTTTCACCAATAATAAACTACTTTATCAACGAGTAACATAGGCTATATTTTATCACCGTATTGTTACGGGTACGGGAACTACGCGGGTGAAACCGCGGGGCGCTACTGTGTATATATAAGTTCTTTGGCGCACTTTTTTAAGTTCTCGGTTTTGAACCAACGCAATTTGCATATGACGCCCATGTTCTTACACATTTAGCTACGAACGCTCTTGACAAAGTAAGCTGTTAAAATACACCCGTCTCTTTTATGCATCTGAAGGATAGTATCTTTTATCTTTATTCATCAAGATCAAATACATTTATGTTTAATTTCCAGTTATTTATAAGATAGCGGGTACTAAATATGTAAACGAAGCCATTTCAAATATTGAGCTTGTAAGCAATTTGCTTGCAAATCATGTTTTCAATGAATAAATTTACTTCATAGAGTTCAATGTTCCGATTCATTTGAAATTAGGTCCATCAAGATTTCTCAGTAATCACAATATTTATGAGTGACTGGAGAGAGATTACGTCTCTTTTGTATCAGACTTATTGCAATGAAGGATTTGATTAGTTTTTGGAATTAATCGAGCAAAGTTAATATCATTTCGTTTGTACGCCTTGAAATCCTTACTAATATTATGCCTGTATATTCCATTTTCATGAAAAAAGGGCTGAACCAATTTTGATGAATCTTAGAATAAAGCGGGACGAAATCGTGGGTAAGCTAGTGAAAATAATAAGAAAAAACCCCTCTTAAACATTTTTTAGTTTGTTGGAAATTAGTAAGATCTACGATTATTGAGTGATATATAGAAATATATATTATTGATACACCAAACAAATTAAACCAAATAAACCAAAAAATAAATTAAAATTAAAAAAAGATTTTATTAAGTAAACGATAACTTCACGAGCTTAAGCTTCTAAAGAAATAAAGTTTCCACTTACAGATTGATTAAAAGTTTCCCCCTTGTGCATTTAAAAGCAGAAATTTCTCTTTTATGCGAGGGTTATAAATGCAATCTCATCAAAAATATTCCTGTAAAAAATACGCCAAGTCTCGCAACACTTTTGTCGTAAAAGGTTTCGAGATCCGGAATTCTTTTCCAGATCGAGGCAGCCATTAAAAGTTGTATCGTTTGGATTTGACAACCACGTAATCGCAGAATGCAAGTGATGAGAATATTCTTGTGACAAAATTCTGCTCTTACATTGTATTTTTCATTTGTTCACGCAAGAAACTTCAAAAGGATAACATCTAGTTTTTCATTGAATGTAATATTAGGTAGTTAAATACATCACATCACATCACGCCCATAATAACCGAAGGGGTAGGCAGAGTCAAAGGGACAGCAGTCATTAGGTAGTTGATAGGAAAAAGATAGATCCAAACTGATACATATATTTTTAAATTCGGACGATGCCGTACTTTTAGCAGAGTCGGCATCGGATCTGCAGCAACTAGTCACAATATTGAAAAATGATTGTAAGGAGAGGCTTACATTTGAATGCGAAGAAAACAAAGATTGTGGTCTTTGAAAGAGATGAAACCAGAACAGATACAGGGATAAAGGTTAACGATGTAGTGCTGGAACATGTGAATGAAATTGTATATCTAGGATCTACATTTAGAAGAGATGGAACGTAATCCGCTGATATAGAAAAAAAAGTGATAGCAGGGAATAGGGTGAATGGAGCGTTAGGAAAACTTCTAGGCAGTAAAGCCTTAAGCCAGGAGGCCTAGCTCGTTACACACAATCCGGTGCTGATTCTTGCGCTAACACATGGAAGCAAGAGTTGGGTATGGCAGAAAGAGCATGAAAGTAGAATAAACGCAGTCGAGATGTGTGCACTGCGGAAAATTTGCGATGTATCGCTCACAGAACTGCGTTAGGAATGATGATGTAAGGAAGAGAGTCGGTCTGAAAGACAGAGCAGAGCAGACAGCGTCGGTGTCAAGGTAAGAAGAGGCATGCTCCGGTGGTTCGGACATGTGGAAAGAATGGATGACGAAAGATTGACTAAACAGATATACAATGCGAAAGTGGAAGGATGTAGGGCCGCGGAAGGCCTAGGCTCACCTACTACGACCAGATTGGTCGTGTATTAACAGAAGGTGATGTTAGGAGTCATAAAAACCGTAGAGCTTGTATGAAAAGGATCATGATTGTTGAAGAGGCGAGTGAGGTATCTAAGGATCGTGCCATATGGCGTTCGGTTCTCTCTGCTTACCCCGCTAGGAAAGTGGCGTGAAGTTCAGTTAGTTAGGAGATCATTTCAATATTTATAGATAATTGACTACCTAGTTGGTCTAGTGGAAACATGCGCTGCATAAGGACTAAGAGGTCCGGGGTTCAAATCCCAAGTCGGGCCAAAAATTTGTAGTTGGTTATTTCAATATTGAAATTACTAAGTATCAGTCCAGAGTCAGAAAGTTGGCGGTTTAATCACCCCCGTGCATCGGAAAGCACGTTTAAGCGTTGGTTCTGCGCCGGATCTCTCACAGATCATATCAAATTGTTGTCTCACCGGACTATGAGAGTGAAAGAATAGATAGTGCACCTGTCTTTGTGCACACACTTGTGCACTATAATATCCCCTGCGCAGATGGCTAATCCTCGTTGTAATTGGCCGCCGTGACTAATATCGGTTAGGAAGACCTTATTATAAGCGATTAAATTCCAATATGTTGAAAAATGTATGTTTCCGAAGTAACAGAATTTTATTCTCACTGGAAAAGCAATCCACACCCATTATAAAGTTATGTTAGCAAAATTGAACAGACCTCTCTCACACAATTAAAGTACACAGAAAAACATGACATTTTAGAGAGATAGACAGCGAAATAAACTTTTAGATAAGACATTGGAGTTTTCAATTAAAACTTCCAAGTACGCTACACTGGAATCCACTAACCCATTTACAGAAGTTTAATACTCAACGGAAGTGCAGACAGAGCAATTTTTGTTATAAGTATAAGAATTATCTACCGTGTCGTTATTTTGTCATGCGATTCCGTAATTAAACCTTATTTTTTTGGTTATTTTGCCGCGTTTGGATTGCGGTGGCATTTCTGCTACGAAAGCAGTGCAGTTATTGTGGAATTTTTTGTGATATAGGATTTTGGTTTTGTTTTAATTCTTTTTGTATTTGTATTAGTCGTAATACGTTATCTTATGGATTTCTCGTACGTACGTTAACATCTCTCATACGTCTCATACGTACGTTGTAAATTAGTATCTAATAATAAAATTGAACGATAAATATATGTGATTAGTGGCGTATTTGTGTGAGTTTGGGTTCTTAAGTTCCCATACTAATTTTGTGACATGCCCCTTCTACAAGTATTTTGCTTTTTTGTGATATTAATGGGTAGATATTGACTGATTTTCAATCATTTAATTGAAATTAAAAAAAAACTGTTTTCGTATATTTTATTTCTTTAAGGGCTGAATTTTCAAGAGTCAGATAAAATATAACTATTAAATAAATCACAATCCGGATAATTGTAAAATGTCATTGCCTGTTTCCTAAGTCAAATATCGTATGTCAACCGCAAATTAGTGACTTTATACTTTATCAGTCGATTAATTCTTATCCGACCATTACAAAATCGGCCCTAAGTGATTTTCTTGAAACGAACGAGCTAGTTGTCCTTTCCACAATTCGCGAAACACTCGATTCATGTTCCAAAATCAAAATCCTTTTAAAATTTTACTTTTAAATCACTTCGCGGTATTTTAAAAAACTAATTGACATTAATTATGTTGACTAAAAGCCCTTAAATTATAAATAAATGTAATAAAACAAAACACGTGTTTCGTTATACTAAACTACCTTCGCGCCAATTTGCTAACGGGGTAGGCAAAGATAATTTATAAACTGCCTTTTAAAGAATATCTTTTTTATACGCACTTTTCCCAAAAACAGCAGCAGCGTAGCTTGTGTCACGTCATTAAGAATTTATTCCGTTCTCGGACACGTAGCAATTTCCCGCCGTCAACACAGCATAATGCCGGAATATTAAAATTTATATTAAACTTGCTCCACTCATTCTTGAAGTTGAGTCACAAAAGAAAGTGAGTGCCGAAACAAAACAGTTTTGGGGGAATTTTTAATAGGTACCTACGCAACTTTGAAGAGTGCATGTTTATAAGGCGACACTCAATATTTATATTATTATTATGTCCAACTAGAAACTAACATTGATAAATCAATATAGGTACCTATATAAAATTGATGTCAGTGGAAGCAATGAGTCGAGTTGATTGTTGTTTTCATCCATAATGCTTAATATTATTTATTTACATGTTAAATACTTTAGCCTCTTAGGCTTTATGTAATTCAATTCTTTTGTAATTTTATTTTATAATTTAAAAACATTGTGACGCAATGACCAATCAGAGCAGAGCGCGCGTCTCGAGCAAAAGTCGAGGCGCCATCTTCACTTGGAGATTGCGAATTGTTTTGGCGGGACATTTTTGAGAATGGCGGATCGAGTTAGATCATAAAGACTGAATTTGGCTGTAAAAGTAAGATCGGTGCCCTGAACTCGCTGCTCAGTCTTAATTGTTCATTTTACATCTAAAATTATTGTTAAGCTAAATAAAAATAGTATGAAGCGGCGATCATTGAATTAGGTGCTCGCATTTTACCCTGATGAAGCCCACTAAGCCTGTATTATCAACGATATCGACGAAAACTATGCTTCTCCGACATAGATAGATAATTTTTATTCGACACACACACAAAATATGGAAATACAGAGACATAACAAATGTCGTGAGACTGCCTGATTTCAGGCAAACCACGACGCTGGTTTTCAGCGGGTACCTGTGTCTGCTCCGCGCATCCGCCCCCATCCACGGTACCTATCAAGCAAGACGAGGCACACATAGATAAAAAAAATATGCAACTTATCTACTGATATTATAAAAGTTGAAGAATGAAAGAAGAGTTGTAGCTGCCCCAGTACATTAATAGTGCTCCTATTACTGACTAGCTGTGCCAGCGGTGTTATCCGCCTTTATGGTTAATATTATAAAGACTATTTCCGTCATACATGATTTCTATGTAACTTTAACCATTAAGGCTACACACGCGACGGAAGCTTAAAAAATGTAATAACTTCTCCCGTTTTCCCAATATTTCCCTTCACTACTCTGCTCCTATTGATTGTAGCGTGATGAAAAGTATACTATAACCTTCCCAGGAGAGGAGGAGACAGACAAACAGACAAACATTTTACTGATTGCATTTTTGGCATCAGTATCGATCACTAATCACACCCTGATAGTTATTTTGAAAATATATTTCATGTACAGAATTGACCACTCTACAGATTTATTATAAGTATAGATTAAGTCTGTTTTTATAACTTAAACAGTGCACGGTTTAGGTTATAATATTCAATTGCTTTGAAACTTCAGTGCCTAACTATGCAAAGATCAGTCTTATAGTCAAGGCGAACAATTGTCTTAACATATTCATAAAAATGAGTCCTATTGGATAATCCCTAATGATAGCCCGATGTCAAATTAACAATCTCAAATTCTTCAACAAATCCGCCGGCAACTTACGCAATCCGTACAACGATCGCGAGCTTATCGAATCGCGACCATCAATTCCGAAGCCGAAATACAATCCAAAACTGCATTGAAGACAAACGTATCTAAATTAATATCTTACGCTGCGTCCATCAATACATTTCAATTTAAACTCGAGTCGTTTCACGGCGCCCGGCATGGCCAGAGTTCGGTAATTGCTTCTGTGACGGAGTCGGCTGACCTGTACAGTTCGAGAGCATAGATTTCAATTTTCGGTTGGCTAGAACCAATCTTTGCCGGCTAAATCAATGGATCTGGAACTTTAAAGTGTATGGGTGCGCAAATAATGACTTTCCCATCTTTTATTTATTTATTTAGATCTTGATTTTTGCATACAAAAACGAAACATAAGATAACTATTACGAATCTTCTCTAACTACAAAGACTAACTATCCGTTCTGAGTGTTAAATAATCGGTTAAATGGTAGTCCGAAGCTCTTCTAATCTTACGACCTTATCAATAAATGCAGCTAATAAGTGACTTAGGTGGTAAAACTTACCGTTAATTTGTTTTGCATTTAACAGTTTTTGTGAACGAGTTGCTTGTAAACTTGTATGTATATTTGTTTTATTCAATAACTAACTAACTAACTTGGTCCAAAAAGTGGGTGTTTATCCAAGATACCACCACTGCAGTCACTTTTGTTTTTCAATTTCTTATCAACCCGGTCTACTTTTACTTGCGCCAAGCACTTAAGGTGCAGTACAGATGTTATGGTCACTCTAAGTATAAACAATAACTATAGAATCGTGTTCAAAACGGACTCTAATAAAAGAACAGGACTTACCGCCATACAATAGTTGAAAACAGATTTCCAAACACATTATTAGCCATTTCAATCTCAAGTAACAACTTTACGACTTGATATAAACTAATTACGATTCCTCAAACTTCACAGCGCAATTTCGAGCACAATAACTCTTCTGAACATGCAGTCGGCGGTCCCCGTAGACCTACCTGAGCGAAAATTCTGAGAATACCTTATTACTTTGTTCAAGCAATTTACCGCATAACTTACGCAGTATATACTGAGATGCATTAGCCTCAAAGATAATGTTTCGTGAATGCAATATGCGCTTTATGTGAGAGCTAGCGTACTCGAAACATTAAATGTTGGCTTACATAGTAATTTTATCCTTTTAATATCATGAATGTCAATGTTTTTAGTTGTGGCTTCGATTCCCACCCAGGACAAACATTCGTATAATAAATATTGTTTGTTCTGTGTCTGGGTGTTCATATTGAATATTTATGTATATATTTGTAATACCACTATTGATTCTGATATCTGTAACACAAGTGCTTAAGCTACTTAGCTCGGAATCTGATCAATGTATGCGATGTAGTCGGATATTTATAATTACTTATATTTATTTATTTTATTTAAGGAAGGATATATGGATGCTTATAATTTTTTCACGTTAATTTAAAAATGAAATCACCGGCTTCGTAAGTAAAATACCGTATGATGTTCTCAAATGGAGATTTAAAGTAGTTTTTTTGACCTGTTGAATGCGTTATATGTCGCGCTATGGATACAAAAGGGATTGTGCAGGATGCAATTCAGGACTTTCAAATCTCAGTCCACCCGAAATTAAGGCTGGTACCGAGTAAGCTCGGTTGTGACTTACGTTCATATCACCAAGTTCGCAACTCGAAGGGGTTGGTAGATTCCAAGGAGAAATTCTCCTTTAGCCACACTTAGTTGGGTTTGATGGAAAATTAAAATTATGACAAACTCTTGACAAGTGGCTCGTCGCCTGCATAGTTACAAACCCGGCCATTTAAATACATCATTAAATTATTTGTCGCCTTTCACGACATACTAGGCAAAGGGTTGGCACATTATTTTGAATACCTATTTGAATATTACCTGTAATAAATGTATCATTAACGATTTTATCTAGAAGCCCAAAATATTATTATAGTGAACACCCTGATATGAATGATTCTTCTTCAGAACTTCTATTTGACCATAAAATATCAGCCATTAATATTGAAATTATACTAATAAATTTATCACACCTTGCATAAATTTACCTACTAATCCAAACTCGGTAACTGCAACCTAGTTGCCTGTTAATAACTTTAAGTCTAACTCAAGTTCAAGTTAGCAATTACAAAACTTTTATTTCACTTAGTCATGCTAGTTAAAAATTTCTCCAACATTTTATTGAGCAATTTTTCCCGACAGTTTTCTTTTCATTTAAAGTTGTAATTTTCCATCAACATTCAAAGGGTTCTGTACAACTATTAGTTAACGTCTAGAGTGTAAACAGGTTTGTTATGAACATCCCCTTGTTAAGATTGGAGTGGAAACAATTTTATATTTTTTAAAGAAAACTAAGGCGCTACCTAGTTTAACTTGATCTGTGAGTCCTTAAAGAGTTGTTCGTTGGTTGTATTGGGAGGATAGCTCAGGTTACGTTGGTAGAATTAACGCCGACTGAGGTCGGGCCAGAGATAGAGGGCTTGGAATTTAATTAATGTAACATTCTTTCACTGAAAAAGCGTCTAGGAGTATCCATTTTGTTTAAGTTCGGTGCGGTAGCACACCTAGGAATTTTAAGTGTTACTAATGGCTATCTTTAATTGCGACTCTTTATCCGTCCGGGGACTGTTGTTTTGTTTTAATTACTGTTTTACTAATTGTTGGTACACTGGCTTATCTATCATGGAAGTGGTATCTATAGGGAGGTTAAATGCAGACGTTTTTATGGACTTTCTACTTAATTTCAGCTCCGTCTGAGTGAAATACAATCTTTCACAGTGAGACTATCACGCGTTGTATTGCACAAGAGTTGGAGTCAAGAAATTTGGAGAGATACTTCTCCTATTTTGAGCATCAGTCCCACGAATTGATTCGTGCTATCTATTTTCCCGTGCCATGGCACAAACTATACATATTTTTTCCGCAATAAAATAAGCTTTTTCTTTTAGCAATAGGTACATATTTTTCAAACTACTAACGTTACAAGTTTGAAAAACGACTTTCAAAGCATATGTCTGCGCTCATTGAACTATTATTACTAGCGTAGTAATAATAGCTCAATGTCTGCGCTATTTAAATTCATGTTTCTTTAAAAAAATTGTTAAAAATTTTCGTCTACACTTGATGCTAAATTTATTTTCAAAAAATGTACACACACATAAACTTTTAAGCAACTCTATCATCAGTATCTTATAAGAGTCAAACCTAAATCACATTATCCATTTAAAAACCAATTAACCAATAGCAACACAGAATTTAAAGCGCAATATTGGTGGGCGAAGTTACCAAACAAGGAAGATCCACACGGAAACCATTACAGAAATAGGCGAATACAACGCGGACGAGATAGTAGGAGAGCTGGCTCCAATTTTTGGTTAGGTATTTGAGGCAAGCTGAAACCTTATCCCATACCTCTCCATTATACCGGCTTTATTTATGGCTGAATGTGGTTGAAGGGCATGCTGCCCCTTTGACTCTGCCTACCCCTTCGGGGATTATAGGCGTGATGTTAAGTTATACCCTAACAGGGACCTGTAGACCTGGCTGATGAGTAACGGGGCTAAATCAAGATAGTGTTAGATCACCTGGCAGATTAAAAGTCCCGCCAAAATGATCTGTCTTTTTTAGAATAATATTTTTAGTTATAAATAATACCCTTTTAAAATTTCAAATTGCTTTAAATACATTTTTTTTTATCTTTTTGCAAAATACATTAAACTACGACATATAAAAATTGCAATTTGCTTTAAACATATTTTTTGGAAAAAAAATGCATACCTATTTATAAATAAAAAAGCCCCGCAACTCATCAACCAGGTCTGCAGTCCCGTATTGGGGTATAATAGAACAGGTATGGGGCAAGTTTTCAGCTTGCCTCAAATACCTACCCAAAAATTGGTGCCAGCTCTCGGATCTTGGTCCGACCGCGGACGAGAGCGACTGCGGCCGGCGCTGGAGAGGAAACAACCGGCTTATGGCACGTTCGGTACTGCGAGTGGAATTTGATGTCTAACCAAGTATTAGCACATTTAAGGCTAAAAATGTCGTTTATGGAAAATATTTAATTTCAACCAAATTACAATGCAAAGATTAATCTAAAATGTATCTTAATCAGATTGTAAGCTTGTAGGAATTTCGTAAACTTTCCATCTAATTCAACACAATTTTATTTTTCGGCTAAATATGGCTTAAAAATGCGTGATGCTATGAATTTAAAGTAAATTAATAGACTTTCAGTGTGTTCATACATACATACATACATAATATCACGCCTTTTTCCCATGGGGGTAGGCAGAGATCACGTACTTCCATTTGCTACGATCCTGACATACACATACAGTGTGTTCAACATATTTATAATATAGGAAATGCATTAAATATTTCAGTGTTAGTGTAGTAACAGACACAGTTCACTACACTGGCACTTTGAGTTTACCCGGTATTGCGCCGCGACACTTTAAAATCGAACCAACCAAACAATAGTAGCAACCAACGTATTTTGAAGGAATGAGCTTTCACACTCACCACTATGAACTGGATTATAAATAAATAAATAAATTCTTCAGACTGACACACCAATTCCCTAGCTTCAAACTAAGCTTACGCTTGAGCTATGGATACTAGGTGAACGGATAGACATACTTAAATACGTTTATAAACATCCATGACTCGAGTACAAATGTCCATGTTCATCACACGAAACATTTGCCCCTAGCGGGATTCGAACCCGTGACCCTTGGATTCGTGGCCAGGGTCTCTGACCACTCGACCAACGGGCCCGTCAAACAATCGTAATTAGGCGCAGATAAGCGCGATATTACACTTTTAAATAAGTGTACTAGCAGTGCTCCGCGGTTTCACCCATGTAGTCCCTGTTCCCGTGAGAATTAATAATACCCTGTTACTCGCTGATAGAGTATATTTTCCATTGTTGAAAGATTTTTTCAAATAAGTTCACTACTTTCGGAGTCTATTCAATACAAACAAAAACAATTGAATCTTTTTTCTTTATAATATACGGTCCGCCTCGGTGTCGCACAGGTGGACATTTAGTTTCTAATCTAAACTTTTTCAAAATATTCTATAGCCTATGTCAATCAGGGATAATGTAGCATTCTAATGGTGAAATAATTTATTAAATCGATTCAGTAGTTTTTAGATTATTCGTTACATACGTACAATCAAATCTTTCCTCTTTATAATAATAGTGTAGAATTGTAATTACACGATCTGGCGTAATATTTATTTCAACAAAAACTATTTCAAATTCCAGTACCTATCACTAACTCTGAAATCACAATCCTTTTTTAAGCGAAGCCCACATAATAAAACCAATTTTTTGTTCTAAGCACTCAAATACATTCATCGCGTTATCCAGTTGCACAAAGCGACGCCGACGCATCGCATCAATCGCTTGTGTAACGTTAACCGGTTTTTGCTATCGGTTGCTCCTGCTATCGGTTGTTCCTGCTATCGGTTGTTCCTCGATCCCAACATTTAACAGCTTCACTGTTACAAAATGGGTGCATTCCGTTTCATCGGAGCGTGCGCTAAAACTAAGGCAACCGGAAACTCCCGGCGGCGATCGTGAAAACAAAAAAGATGGGCAAGTGCGAGACGGGCTTGTGTACTTAGGGTGCTCTATAAAACAGTTTGTCAACTCTTTCACTCGCGTTCATGGTTTATATTGTATTTTTTATAGCCTTCCTGGATAAATGGGCTATCTAACACTGAAAGAATTTTTCAAATCGGGCCAGTAGCTCCTGAGATTAGCGCGTTCAAGCAAACAAACAAACTCTTCAGCTTTATAATACGAGTATTAGTATAAAGTAGGATGGCTTCTGTATGACAGTGTATCTATAACTTCCTTAGCTGGGGATAAAAAGTCTATGTCCCATGTTAGATTGGAACGCAAAAAGAATATACCAACTATGTTCCTTGCGTAGCATATTATAAAGGTGGCAGCAGGCCCCACATTCAGTCAAAAATAAAACTGTGAAAAAGTGAAAATTGTGAAAAAGTGGTGACAAGTGGCTAGCTTGTCGCCTACACTATCATATTACCTAACGTGATATATCATTAGTCGCCCTTTAAGATATGCTAGGCAAGAACCACAGTTGGCGTATTATTTTTAAGTCCCACACCAACATGGGACGTATCACTTTTCCATAATTTCCAAATATTTTTTACCCAACTCATTTTGTTTTTGGCTAATTGTGGTTTGTTTGGGTAGATAGAACCTAAGTAGCAATAAGTTCTGCCTATCCTATCTAATATCTAATTTATCGTAAATCGCATATTTCCACGTAAATAGGATTTAACCATCACTTTGCATATTAGGCGCGCTTCCTCAGAACTATACCACTATTCCAAACAGACCGGACGAAATAAAGTGTGCAGTCCAAAAATGGTCCTTTTTTACCATTTGGTACGGAACTTTAAAACCGCCTCGCAATCCAAAAGGAACGCAAAAACCTGCCCGCGTGAACCGCGCTTTTTATACTTATCTTATTCTGAATGCTTATTACAGAATCTACAGCGAACAGCGACCTCGACTTTCAACTTTATCTCTCTAACTTTAAAGTATATTTTGTAACTGCTACTGAAGTTGTCTAATGAGTAGGTGTTCATAATTTTAGTACCTTTATTTAAGAAAGTGTATTTTACTCTCAGGCGTGAATGAGTACTTAATAATACGCTTTTTATTAGTCTTGTCAAGATCTTTTGATAAATGAGAGTTACTCGTATCTCTTGGTGAAGCAAAATCTATATAAATAAAACAAAGTCGTGTTTGTTACACCACTTATAAGTCGAGAACGGCTGAACCGATTTACGTTGTTTTTGATATGTTGGATTTGTCTTCGTCCAGAATAACAGAATAACTATTAAAAACATTGAAAAATTGACGATAAAACAAAATAAAAGCAAAAGTATTTTCTCATATAAAACGGTGGGATTCGTATCTGTCAATGTTAAATGTCAATTACTGGGCGATACGAAGTTCGCCGGGACAGCTAGTCTTGTAATAAAAGAACAAACTACCATCGTATTCCTAACGTTATGACTCGATCCTACTCGGGGTCAGTTGGCCGCTGGTTATTACAGTACATAACTGGCGTTTATTCAAGGCTATGTTTACCTCAAAATGTAATACAGGAATTTCATCAGGTATCCCATGAGATATCAACCCTTTAAAAATAATGTTCGCAATAAAAATAGCCTTTTACCTTATTTAAAGTGTCCTGTCCCCAACATTGGACGAGTATAGACTGATAATGATGATATCTAGGGTAATCTCTATATATAATCATTATCTTCCTAGCGTCATGTCCCGTGCTTAGACGGGGTCCGCTTAGACCATGATCCAGGATTTAGCGAGTCTGGTA
This sequence comes from Glyphodes perspectalis, assembly GCA_951394215.1. Taxonomy (NCBI): domain Eukaryota; kingdom Metazoa; phylum Arthropoda; class Insecta; order Lepidoptera; family Crambidae; genus Glyphodes; species Glyphodes perspectalis. Next base: position 12,332,159 of record OX596217.1, read on the forward strand.
ATTACATTGAGGCGACAGCCGATCTGTCCTCCGTAGCCCTAAGTTAGGGGAACCAGACAATTTTCGGATCATGGTTAGGTTTAAAGACATTTATTCTTTTAAAAACGTACAGTTCGTTTACAATGCGATAAAATTACTTGCTAAACTTAATTTAATTTATCCCTGAAGTTACGGGTACAGATACAGATGGATAAAGATTGTAGAAATACGGTTGATATAATGCACATAATCACAAGTTGAGGTGAACTAACTAACTAAACTTCACGCCACTTCCCTAGCGGGGTAGGCAGAGTGAACCGAACGCCATATGGCACGACTCTTACACACCTATATATGGGCTATAGTAATGGACAGCGTCGGAGTCAAGGTAAGAAGAGGCATGCTCCAGTGGTTCGGACATGTAGAAAGAATAGATGACGAAAGATTGACCAAACAGATACACAATGCGAAAGTGGAAGGATGTAGGAGCCGCGGAAGGCCCAGGCTCACCTACCACGATCAGATTGGTCGTGTATTAAAAGAAGGTGATGTTAGGAGTCATAAAAACCGTAGAGCTTGTATGAAAAGGATTATGAATGTTGAAGAGGCGATTGAGGTGTGTAAGGATCGTGCCATATGGCGTTCGGTTCTCTCTGCCTACCCCGCTAGGGAAGTGGCGTGAAGTTTAGTTTAAGTTAGTTAGTTAGTTAGTAATGTATACATTTATTTCCTCATCCTCCTCATTCCTCAAAGCTAAACTTTAAGACTGTGTATGTTTTCGCCTTCTTGTTAGTACGAGCTTTCTTTAGAATAAGTTTATGTTTATTCCTTAAATTATGAGTGTATACCTGTATGATAACGCCATTTAATGTGAGAGGGATACATTCCGGTATTGGTTTATTTTTTGCAGTAAATTGTTTTTATTTTTTACAAATCTCAAAGACGCTTTTTGTTGTGACCTTCACCGCCAAGCTAGTGGTATGAAAAAGTATATAGATTAAAAAATTCAGAGATACATGCTCGGGATTGAACCCACGCTTCTCGGTTATGAGGCGCATGTTCTTATTACATTGAGCTATCTAATAATAATCAAATTAGCAATTTAGATGTGAATGTTAGTCAAGATAGTAAAAAAATTTAAGCTAATATTATAAATGTGAAAGTAGCTCATTTAAAAGAATCCCATTAGGTTGGAACACTAGTCAAAAGTTACAAATAATATAGAGATATATCACCATAAAGTGACGTATCCCAAAACTTCCCAATTCCCAAATAGCATTTCTGTAAGGTCAACAAAACGCAACGTTGCACAATAAAGAGCTGCATTCACTGTAAACGTTATCCTCGTACATTAGACAGCTCAACTATTACAGTAAATGCAGATGCAATTACATGTGCGAGCTGACATTGGAATTTCGCATTAGTAGCTCATTTCCAAATTACTGCTAAGCACACTGTGTAATGACTAGGTCTTACTCTAGAGTGGAATGTTAATTGTTAGGCATATTGCGAATAACTTATTTAAATTATGATTGGGAGTGAACTTAGCTCTGCTTAAAGAATGCTGTCTATTTAGAAAATTTATTGTGATTAATGGATGGTTGATAGAAAGTAAAACGCTTCAAATCAAGTTTTTCGTTACGTTCAGAGGGGTAGGTACGTTTGGAATTTGAAAAATTTATTTATTTATAATAAGATGCTTATAATACGCCTTTGTTGTAAGTCGTATTATAAGCATCTTCATAATCAAATCGTTTTACGGGACCCTTCATTTTATTTAAACCTTGTATTAGGTCTCGTCTGTATTTCATTAAGTTTTAAATTCTACAAGTACTATTTCAGAATTCATAAATATCTCAAATAATAAAAATATTTTTCGCACATATTTTCTTTTATCCCAACCACATGTCGGCTTTCAACTCAAGACGAAATGACTATCAAGGCGTAACTAAACGATTGAATAAATCGATTAAACTAGCACACAAATTTTCTAGCTCACCGGTGCCTCTTACTACTAGACCATCGACTTGTCATAGTATACCATTAGATAATACACCTTTATAGTGCCCTCTCATATACGAATATATTCTCCAAATGCAACTATTATGAGAACCGCAACAGAAATAAAGCAAGGCACAGAATGGAGTTAAAACCAAATTTATCTTGACCCAGTTACACTGTGCTACGAGCGCTACGCCGTAGTAGCTACGACAGTGCTGCGGCATCCGGCGACTACGCGATTATAAAAATGGGTAAACATTAACTTTATGCCGGCACATTTTAATTAGAATAGTTGTGGGAATCAAATTAATGCTCGAAAGTTTTTGTTTGTAATTAATTAGTCGTGAGCTACCTTTGAGGACTTGTCCGATTTAATTTCCTCTGTTCTTATAATCTTTCTGAAACATATATCTGAGAAAGAATATTAGATGCTTCTCAAGAGTTTTAAGAGTCAATAGACAGTGGGTATCTCAATCAATTATATTTGTGTACTGCTTATCAACATTAATAAATAAAAATAAATGAATATAAGATAACGTCACATACATTGATCTGATACCGAGGTAAGTAGCTTAAGTACTTGTGTTACGGATATCAGAATCAACAGTGGTATTACAAATATATTTTAAGTCTTAAATATCATAAGTTAACACCCAGAAATAGAACAAACTCAAGTATTCATAACACGTCACGTTTGTCCTGAGTGGGGATTGAACCCACAACTCTTGGCGCATAGGACAGGGTCACTACCGAATGCGCCATTGAGCCAGTCAATACATTAACTAATTCTTTAAATCAGAAAAACATTATGTAAAGATCGTGCCATATGGCGTTCGGTTTTCTCTGCCTACACCGCTAGGGAAGTGGCGTTAAATTTAGTTAGTTAGTTAGTTAGAAAAACATTATAGCGTTCTGGTAAAATTAGGTAACTAGAAATAAGTCTTTCGATATAATATGATTTTTTTTACACACGTAATTCATTAAAAAAGGTCTGTGTTTAAAAAAACCGTTTAATGCGCTATTAAGAGTTCCGATGTTAACACAATTAAGTCGAACGGAGCAGATTCAAAACGCACAATAAATCGCCACGGTCGACTTTCCACGTTCTATGGGACATTCATCTTCGCACAAAAGGCGGTTAAATCACTCGCCGCTTTCCGTTTCAAATATTAATCCTTCGTGCGTGTATCGTTAAAAAGAGCAGTAAAAGCCTTTTTAATGAGACAATTCATTCCAGCTGGTTTGTTTACGCAGTAGGGTGGAACATCGGGCGGTATCCGGTTGCCGAATGGATGGATGTTTATCTCGCCTCGGAATGTTTGGCCACTGTTGGCGACCAATTGTGATGACCATGGCCAACATTTCGTAATTTTGACAAACGATATTAAAAATTGTTCCATGTTAGTCTGGGACTTTAAAAAAAAAGTGTGCTAACTGTGTTTCTTGCCCAGCATGTCGTAAAAGGCGACAAATTTCTTATCACAATTTTCCATCTGATTTAGCCCAGTTTTATTTTTAGCTGAATGTAGTTAAAGGGACCTTCTGCCCCTTTGACTTAACCTTCCCCTTCGGGGATTGTGGGCGTGATGTTATGTATGTATGTATGATATTAAAAATGCCACAATATCTTAGCCATACTCGTAGCTGCCTTTTAAATAGTTCAGATATGTTTGTGAGATCTCCAAACAACAACAATAATACGCGAAATGGTGTTAATTACGTAAATACTATTAAATTAAAGCCGGCAAATCCTTAAACGTATACATTAATAACAATCGTGATTTTTTTATTTATATTGTAGGTAATTAAGGAATTCTCCTACATTTATTTTAACGGGGATTATGGGCGTGATGTTATGTATGCATGTATGTATTTTAACGTTCAGTTCAAAGGTTTACTTGTTCCAAGAAACGAAAATTATGATGGCTATACAAAATATTAAATATTCACGGAAATGCAGGCTGTCGACACTACTTTTATAAGTTTTGTCTTATATATAAATATATATGAATACAGCACCATAAACGGGCGACTAATGGTATATCGGGTTTTGGGTGTGTGATTGTGTAATAAAACACCAACGGTTTATATAATAAACCATTATAAGTAGACATTTACAGGACAAATTGTGATATATACCACTATTTAAGGTATATACGACATTCACTATATCATTGACACAATACAAATAATAATAATACACTACAACACTATCAATTAATGTGTAATTACACAAGGAGTCTCAGTACATTGTCTCTAAAGGATGATAAATGATCATCAGGTTTTAAAATGGTTCTAACTGTATTTAAAAACCGCCGCAAATTTATCATGCCAACAATTCAGCACGTCACAAACTACTTACCGCGAATGAATGGTGATGCTAATGTGTTCCAGCAAATGTATCTCATGCTTCTAGGGAAAAGGACAGACAATTTGACTGAGTAGCTAGCTGAGATTACCATACTCTCCGTCTCACCAAATAAGCTATAGAATGATTGATTAATCACAGAATGTTCACGTAGCAACAGTTAGAAGATAAATTGAGTATAGTCGCGAGCTAAGGCACAAATGAAGATTCAATGGTAAGTCAACGAACTCTGTTAACGCTGGTACGAGGAGGTAAATGGTAACTAATATTATAAATGCGAACGTGGGTTTGTTTGTAACGCCTACATGCCTAAACTACTAAACCGATTTTAAAAATTATTACTGCAATAGAAAGCTACATTTTTAGCAAGAACTATAGGCTATATTTCATCCCCCTATTCTTACGGGAACGGGAACTACAGGAGAAAACCGCGGGTCACTGCTAGTAAAAATATTAGGTAAACTATTTTTTTTATAAAAAAATCGAATAGTGAAACGTTTAAATAAACCCAGCCCATTATCCCATGTTGGTCTGGGACTTAAAAAGAATGTGCCAACTGTGGTTCTTGTCTAGTATGTCGTAAAAGGCGACTTATGGTATATCGGGTTTTGGGTATAATGATTGTGTAGGCGACGAGTTAACTACTTGTCACTGCATTTTCACAATTTCCCATCTAACCCAGTCCCGTTTTATTTTTAGCTGAATGTGGTAAAAGGGGCTGCTGCACCTTTGACTCTGCCTACCCTTAGGGGATTATAAGCGTGATGCTGTATGTGTATGTATTTAAATAAACCTTTTAAGTTGTTTCTTGTAGTAAAAACTAATTTTGAGTCTGGGCCAAAAATAAAACGCACGTACGCCACTCGACCTACGTACAGTCCCGAGGAATAAAAATGATGCACTAGCGGTCTTATTAAGTTGCATTAAAGTTCATTGTTGACTGGAGCTCTAAAATTAGTATTAACTACTGGTTACCTTTTTATTCATTTTTATTATCAAGCCCTATTTTTCTCGGAAATATTTAAAATTGAGATGAAATTACGAAGCATTCAAAGGTTTACTAAAAACTAAGAGATATTAAGTTTTTAAGGGATTTTAATTTAAAAAATGTGAACATTTCTATCACACGTTTTTAACACTCATTGATAAATAGTTTCAGAGCTATTGAACATATTTTAATAAATTATTCTACTATAAGAAACACATCATTCATAAACTGGCCCGTTGGTCGAGTGATCAGAGACCCTGGCCACAAAATCAAGGGTCGCGGGTTCGAATCCCGCTACGGGAAAATATTTCGTGTGATGAACATGGATATTTGTACTCGAGTCATAGATGTTAAAAAAACGTATTTAAGTATGTCTATCCGTTCACCTAGTGCCTATAGGCAAAAGCTTCTATACTTAGTTTGGGATTACGGAATTGGTGTGTCAGTCTAAAGAATAAAAAAATAAGCTATATTACTGTAGAAGAAGCAGGAGGTAGAAGCTTGTATTAATTATATAATTATAAATATCAAGAGGTTTAATACTTAAGCCTTTTGTATGCTAATTCCTTTTCATCTTATTATTAATATTCAAATGACTAATACAAATTCTTAGCCATTTCCTTTCAAACATTTAGTATTTTCTTGATCAAAAAATAAAATCTGCTATTTTTCTTTCAATCAATCAACTTACCTATAGCAGTGCGAAATGTCATCCCTGCATTTAATGTATTACCAACGATAATATCAAATTTCAAATGCAATAAATAATTCCACTAGAGGTCATAAGACTTAACTAAAAGCGTGTTAATTTTATAATGGTAATTGCGTTAATCGCGCGTTTATAAAACTCATTATAGCATTTCTGAGGCTGACACGCCGCAGTGGTATTGTTGGTTTAATGTACGAGAACTTAATATAATCGGGGTTGGATTGTGAAATTGTGATTCTACGGTTAATATATTGACAATGTCTTAAAATATGGCACGTGAACAGCTGGAATTTAATTAGAATGTTTTGACTATGTAACTTGCCTAGCGTGAAATGGTGACTAATTGTGTACTGGATATAGGAATTGCGATTGTGAGGGCGACAGGCTAGCGAGTTGTCTTTTTTTATTTAATTTTCCATCCAACTCAATTAAATCTGAATGATGAAAAAATTGCAGATATTTCTGTCTAGCTCCAGACCGCGTCAAATGTTGCGACATAGAAATTTCTTGAAAAAAAAATCTCAAACAAAAATTATTCTTAATAGAGATATACTTAAATAACACAAATGAATCATGTATTTCACCCTAAGAAGAAACTTAAGCTTCAAACTATCAGGTATTTCTGCGAACAATTAATAAATTATCTCGAACAATCTCTTGGAGGTTAACAAAATAGTATAACTAAGGTTACCGCCTACAAAGGGTCGTTAGTAAATCAGGTATCATATTTCAATTAACCCGGTAGTTTATAGGTTTTCCAGGGTGCTCTTGTTAATCCGGATTCTTGACGTTAATTGTCGTGATCTTAACATGGATAAAATTATACTTACACTAAGATACTTGAACTTTATGTAGGTACCTATATAGTTTTGTTCTTTGTAGATATCTGATTTGCTTCGAAACGATTTTACATAGAAAATCGTCTTCGACTTGTAATTGTACTTTGAAGAGTTGATTCACCAAAATAGTTCAACTCCAAAATCGATATTTTAATATTTTCAGTTGCATTATAGTATTCTAAGTCACGGAAAGACATATCTATTAAAATTTAAACTAATATATATATATAAAACGAACGAAGTAGGATACTTTTATCCTGAATTTTTTTAAAAATAGTTCCTGCTGGTCTTCAACTGTCTGAAAGAATATGCCTTCATAAGGATCTATGACTCGATTACTAAAGATAATATTCAACAAAGAAGCAACTACCCTTAACAGAGTTTGAACCTACGACCTTGAATTTGCCTGGCTAAGGACTCCAATAACTAGACCAAAATGTGTCTTTTCAAAACAAAAACTACATGTGATCTTCATGTTATTGCCGCTGCAGTATCTTAACCCTATCCTAGTATTTAAAATAACAAACATAAAACAACCCTATTATAAAGTATTCAAAAACCATAAAAAATCTCTAGGTCAAAATTGACCCAAGTAAAACTCTCGCAGTTAAATTCAACTCGAGCTTCGAATCTAAAATTATTTCAAAAGCCGATTTTAGTTCGAAACGCTAAACGCTCGCATTTAAACCAACCACGAATCCCTAATGGAGACGCTCGTTAGCTCCAGCTAAAGATTATCAGAGAAATCTGTACATAATGTGTTTACAACTTATTCTCGGACCTTGGGGATATCTGACATGAGGTCGACTTAGTTCCCAAACTAATGTAATAGAATTAGACGGTTACTAAACCATGTCCTATAAGGATTTGTTATCAATACATACATTCATACAAACATAACATTACGCCCATAATCCCCGAAGGGATAGGCAGAGTCAAAGTGGCTGCAACCCCCTTAGCCACATTCAGCCAAAAATAAAACCGGACTGGGTCAGATCTAAAATTGTGAAAAGTAGTGACAAGCGGCTAGCTCGTCCCCTACACAATCACATACCCAAAACCCGATTTACCATTTGTCGCCTTTTACGACATGCTAGGCAAGAAATACATTTGGCACATTATTTTGGAGTCCCAGACCAACATGGAACAATGGGCTGGGTTAGATTTGACTTTATATAAGACTAGCTGTGCCCGCGGTTTACATAGCCTTCATTTAAGTCTACTTCGAAATTAACTGTACAACACAAAAATATGTTTTCAATTCGGTCCAGTAGTTTCTCAGAATAGTAGTAGCTTACAAGCAAACAAACAAAGAAACTCTTCAACTTTATATATTAGTATAGATATTGTAAATGTTTGTTATACTACTATACTACTGCAAAATTTGTATAAAGACTTTTTAATAATAAAGTCTAAATTGTAAAATATCCGATTTTTTTTTTATTTTAATTTAAAAATCTGTTTTTGATTTCCATATGTCTGATCACATAGTTGCCATAGTGACATTTAAAATGTAAAAAGTATCTACGCCGAATGTAGGTGGAGTGATTTCCTATTGACTAATGATATCCGATCCTGAATTAACTTTTCTAATATTATAAATTTGAGAGCGGGGAATTGTGCCTTTTCCCAGACAGAGATTTTATTACCCTGTAAAAAATTGTTTCCACAGGACACGTGATAGAGTCCTTGGAAAAACCGAATTTATAGCAGACAGAGCCGTGAGCAAAGATAACAATAAAAAAAAATATAGCTTGGTCCAGTAATCCCACTCGCGCTCCTTTTTTCAACGCAAAGTCTTAACTAGTCAACAGTTCTCAAACAACAGTTAACATCAAAACAAGTATTAGATATTCTAGGTGTTCTATAAGTCCCTCCCCTCTTTCAAACACTTCCACCGCAATTTCCTATTACTTTCTAGATCTCGACTTTCAAGGAATTACTTCAAGAGCTAGTTTTAATCTTCGTATTCGATTGAACCAATACAAAGCTGCAGTATTGTCATACCAGACTCAAAGAAATTCTTCGGAGCAAGGTGCACCTTATTACATGTAGAGACTTTACGATACACGGATGTAAAATTTACGGTCTCTGGAAATGGCGCAGTAGTAACTTAGTACTTGAATTACACTTATTTACACGTATTTTGTACCACGAGGCTTATAGTCAGTTTACTTTTTTTAAAGCTACGATTGCTTAGTGTCTAATTTAAACTGAGACTGAGAAAAACCTCTTTTTGATAAAAAGGGACTTTGCACTGTTCTGTAGTTCTGACGTATTGTTATACTTATTTACTTAATATCCAACATTTAGTCATGATCGATAGAGTATTACATACATTGATAATTTATATACCTGACATTATCAAATACGGAATGTATGAAAACGTCTGCTCTTGCTAAAGACTCGCATTTTACACTGACATACTATATGTTGAGTATAAATAACTACTTTAAAACCTCAAACGCGAGGATTATTTAGCATACATATGTTCGTACCAAAAGCATAAGTAGTTATATCCTTTGAGCTATATGATGTGTTAAAGACCAATTCTTCGGAAAAACGGGTTCTACTTGACAAAAGTTTTAGGTTAATGAAGGGAGCCTAGGAAGTCAGGGCTACATTGATGCTGTACTAAATGGTGTATTTTAAATAAATAAAAAATAAATTAGGGGTAATAAATAACTAAGAAGTCGCCTTCCATATACATATCTATACTCACTAATATTATAAAGCTAAAGAGTTTGTTTGTTTGCTTGAACGCGCTAATCTCAGGAACTACTGGTCCGATTTGAAAAAATATTTTAGTGTTAGATAGCCCATTTATCGAGTAAGGCTGTGGGCTATATAACAATAACCGGGTAAAACCGCTGGCACAGCTAGTAAGTCAATAAGTGAACACATGGTAAAAATACAGTCACTTCTATTAGACATAGGGCATGGTCACAAGCCTTTACTTCAATCTGGCGTGAAAATCCAGTCTTTCCCCATTCTACGGGGGTATTCAGACGGCCCGCAAGCTTTTTAGCGGCGAGAGGCACGTACGCCCCGCTCTTGTAAATTGCTTTACGCCACTTTTTGTGTGTGCTCGCGAGATTGGCTGGCACTCCGCTCCGTGACCACTGTCATGTGGAACACAACTCTAGTGATTATGGGTTAGTTACCGAAAATCTCTGTAAAAACAGGTTTCAGAGTGAGAAGACCTTACGCTTTTGTAAAAGATGATACTTTCTAGTTTGATTTATTCTTTATCAAAACAGGATCTGATGAGGGTTCTGGGGAAATAGAGAATTCTCGAAAAATCATATAGGCACTATAGGTGTAACATGTTTTTTTAATGGTTAGAGAATTATAAAATACTATACCTTGTGAATAGATCGCTGTATTCTATCAAGTTCTTCAGATGAAGTCATGATAAATGGTACAATTTAACAGGAGTGTTGGTTTCGCGGCCAGGGTGGTCGCGAAACCAACCGACGCGGGTTCGAATCCCTCTAGAGGCAAATGTTTCGTGTGATGAACACGGACATTTGTTGTACTCGAGTCATGAATGTTTATAAACGTATTTAAGTATATCTATCCGTTCACCTAGTATCAATAGCACAAGCATAGGTAAGTTTATTTTCGAACTACGTAATTGGTGTGTCAGTCTGGAGATTTTTTTATTTATTTATTATTTTTAATGGGGACAAATATCATAACTTGCTTTACGCCACTTTTTCTATGTTCACTCTGCATAGTTCCGTGACCACTGTCTGGACTAGCATTACTGAATATTACTGCAAATATAGATTTCAGTGTCAGAAGACCTTACGCCTTGTAAAAAAAATTTTATGAGATCTCACTCAGTTAACGTAAACTATCGGGTTTGCGTTATCAAGTATTTGTATAAAACAGACTTTAAAGTATGAACGAATAGCCTTTCTAAAATGAATACATTTGTATTTCATTTTTGAATACGGGTGAATTCCCGCTTTGTATTGTTTGGAAAGGCAAATATGTTAACATACAATTATGCACTGATGAGGTCAGTGATCTAGTTATTATGGAATATTCTGCCCGCGACTTTGCTCGCGTTGTAGATCGATAAAACATAGCCTATGTTATTCGGGTGTATAAGCTATATTATTCTAAAGTTTCATTAAAATCCATTCAGTAGTTTTTGCGTGAAAGAGCTCGTCACCTACACAATCATATACACAAAACCTCATATACCATTAGTCGCCTTATACGACATGCTAGGCTAGAAACATAGTTGGCTCATTCTTTTTAACTCCCAGACCAACCATGTGATCAAAATTATGTTCACTTTACTGCCTATAATATTTCCAAGCTAAACCCTCGCTTAAATATCTGTCAAACAACCACGGATAAAATTAGAAACACAGAAATTCGCATGATCAAACTTTACTTCAAACATTCAAAATGCATACACAACTAGTTCCAGTGTTGTGATACCCCCCACCCCTCAAAACATATATCTCTGAGTACCTACCAAGGATGTTTTAGCAACTGGAAGCTTAAAATATCCTTGCAACGAGGTAACAGTGAGACTTTATGGCTATTTGATGTTGGCTCGCAAAATGCAAGCAATTCTTTTTACATTTCTAGAAGGGAGTGGATTCTAGTATTGTGTATATTATTTTTTGATTACTTGTTAGAAGTCTATAGCAGTTTCCAAGTAGATTAATTCATAGAATCTAATATTTCTGTAGAAATCTATGCACGTTATTGTTAATCAATAATATACATGTATCATACGTGTCTTCTGAAGTTCAAGGTCTTCAAGTGTATCTTTTAAACCTACACAAATAAAATTATACTTATTTTTTGATTTGATACAATTTACATAATGTCATATTTTAACATTAATACCGTTTTAATATTACTTCTACTAAACAATTACTTAAACTAATTTCACGTCCAGTGATTAAAGCATCCCAGTTCTAAGTACGTAGGTATCTATTTCCGACCCCCACGATAACACTGAGTATAATGGCCTATAAAATTTCACAGTCGCATCCAAGTGGGATTTCAATTAAAACTTGAGCGCCATCTTCGATATGTAGGGTGGCCACGCTTACGTATTATTCGTTACAGTTACGTATTATTTCTATAAATTTTTGTAAGGAATAGTTTAACGTAGACCAATATTTAATAATAAATTGTAATCTATTGTCATATTTTGCATGTTGAAAGTTGAATGTCCTGTAGGTGCTTTTGTGTAAAAAGTTTGTTAAATGTATTGTTAACTGTTTTAAACGTATACCTAAAAATAAATATATCTAGCGTGCCTTAACTTAATGTAAGTAAAAAATTAAAAATATTTTTGAAACAGGCTCGAAATTTAATGCTTACACTTACTTTGTATAAGTTGAATATCAAAACTACTTTGATTCTGTGTTTATGATAGTACATTTTGGACCAAAACTTCATGATAATTTGTTCTGCAATCACCCCATAATTTATAACACTAATTTTAAAACCTATCAAACTTGTCAACAAAACCCGCCCTTAACAAGCCCGACTAGATTAATAAAAAGAATATAAAACCACCATCTTTAAAAGTCCAACTTCGCCCATTCGACGCACGCAAGCGAAACTATGAAAAAAGTATTTACCTACACACTACAACGGAACTTAACACGCAATACTTCTCTACGCACGGAAACATTTACTGTCCATAAATCTCAATCCGGAGAATAAAAAGATCCCGACGTTACCCGTGTCCCATATCTGGCCTGTTTTATGGTCGCCTGCGATAACCCTCGGCGGTCGCTGGTCTCACTTACTGGGTTTACTATCACGGGCCGTGTTTATACCGATGAGTAATTTAGTGCACTTCATGCGGATACAAGGAGGAAAGATCGAGTTCTGTGATGGGTTTAACAGTTAACAGTTTTATTGGCATACTGGTAATATATGTAGTAATATTTTTTGCGCTGAATGTTTGATTTCTTTAGCTTCGAAGACCAACATCATTTAGAACTTACATAAAAAATACATAACTGATCAAAAAACGTTTTTTTTTTTCAACAATAGCTTGGCATACTTTTATTTAATTTATCTACATCAATTGAGGCATTCATTTTAATTTGCTGTCCACACAGTAGTAGACAGATTCAAAAGGGGAGGTATGCCCCTTTTAACACTTTCGGTCAACACTAAAACTGGTTTGGATTTGATGGAAAATTGTGAAAAAGTAGAACAAAAGCGCATAGTGAAATAACCAGGCAGTGGCGGACTAACCGGGAGGCGGAAAGAGCGGTCCGCCCAGGGCCTCTGGCCCTGGGGGGCCTCATATTATCTCTAACTTCTCATCATCCCAAATCAAACAGTGGAACATTATCACCTACGGGCCTCGTAAAGCACTTTGCCGCCTCAGGCCTAAAATAGGCTCAGTTCGTCACTGTAACCAGGAAATACAAAGAAGGCAGTCGTGGCAGCAGCATTGAAATACTTATATTGTATATATGATCGATATTATCCGTGTCCCATATCTGGTCATATTATATGGTCACCCTTGAAACCCCGTATCACACATACTCGTGCAGTTTATTATCGCACACGGTTTATGCCAATCAGTAATTGAGTGCAATTTTGTATATTGATGCAGTCAATCTCTTGAAAGAGGAATGGGATAAATTTCAATTAATATCGTTTTAGTGCCATGCTTCAAATATTCTTTAAAAAAAATCTTATAAGTCTTTAAATTTTCAACATAAATAAACAATTATCTGAAACGAAACTAAAACTTAAAACCTGAACTGAACTGAAACCAACAACAAACTTGATAGGCACGGCGTGACTTCTATGTAGTTTAAATTAATGTATTTCTGTATTAAAGTGATTTTTATTAAAAATCTGGTGAAATTTATTTCATAAAAATGTCGAACTCACCGCGTTTTCAATAAATCCTTAGACTCGTTTAATTACGAGCGACCGAACGCGGAACTAACTAGATATTACAAAACTTTCACACAATACATCACTCATGGTAATTAAACTGCATTCTTTGAAATTTTATGTAATTATTACACCGCAAGTACATAGATATATTCAGTAGACATACCAAGTCAGTTTATTTCCAGTACTTTAAATTATTCCATTTAAAAATATTGCCCGAAGAATTTATATATTCATGAACCGTGAATAAATTGCCTCCCCTGAAACGAACTACAAAAGTCAGATGGCATGTATGTAATCTACACTATTATTATAAAAAGGAGAGATTTGTATGTATGTATGTATGTAACAAATAAACTCAAAAACCACTGGACCGATTTCAAAAATTCTTTCACCATTAGAATGCTGTATTATCTTTAATTAGCATAGGCTATAGAATATTTTAAAAAATGTTAGGTCAGGTTATAAAATAAATGTTTACCTGTGCGAAGCCGGGGCGTAAGAAACGTATGCATTACATCTGTCATGAATATAAAAACATGCTTAAGTAGGTAGACTCCGACTTCATGCAGAAAATAATAACTTAACTAACTTTGACAAGCTCGATGGCGCATTAAGTAGTGACCCTGCCCCATGTGCCACGAGTTGTGGGTTCGATCCCCAGCCAGGACAAATATTCGTATGATGAATACTTGTGTTTGTTCTGTGTCTGGGTATTAATATCCATTATTTAAGTATATATTTGTAATACCACTGTTGTTTCTGATATCCGTAACACAAGTGCTTAAGCTACTTACCTCGGAGTCAGATCAATGTGTGTGATGTAATCTAATATTTATTTATTTATTATTTATTTAACTAAGTAACTAAACCTCACGCGAGAGAACCGAACGCCATATGGTACGATCCATACACACCACACTTGCTTCCTCAACATGAAGAAAATATTGTTAAGAAAATGGTTGATATCTGATATCTGATATCTGCAACACAAGTGCTTAAGCTACTTACCTCGGAGTCAGATCAATGTATGTGATGTAGTCGGATATTTATTTATTTATTTAATATATGCATAGACGCATTTTCAAAAAGTTAAAGTAATTGGTCAAAAAATTATGCCGCTGGGATAACTTTTCTGGATACGAGGTACTAAAGGCGATAAACAAACATGCGAAAAAAAAACCGCAAAATAACGTATGTTAATGATCATTAATACCTAACTCAATATATTTCAGAGCACGGATTTCAAACTTATATACCACCATACATTCTATATAACATCACGCCCATAAACCCCGAAGGGGTAGACAGAGTCAATATACCAGTATACCTAAGTCTAAAATACCGTGTGATAGACCGCCGAGTTCGCCGCTAAGATTAATTTGTAATCAATACAACACTAATTATCTTCATGCTTGTTAATTCCGTGCAATAACGACGTCGGAGTAATTAAAAGTATCATGATTCTTTGACCTAACTCTCGCGACCCGTTCATCATTATATAACATCTTTATTGCGAGTAAAGAGGTTTTATGGTGACGTTTCTATCGTATACTGGAAATGCAGCATAAAGTAATGTGTAAGCTTTTTTAAATGAAGTTTAAGTTAAGTGAAACAGTCAAGCTATTATTTTAAGAACTGGTGACACTGATCAGAATAAATTGCTTTTTCGTAGAATTTTTAATAACTATCCTTTAACTGGGACTTCAAAAGAATGTGCCAACTGTGTTCCTTGCCTAGCATGTTGTAAAAGGCGACTAATGGTGATACGGGTTTTAGATATCTGATGGTTTAGGCGACAAGATAGCCTCTTGTCACAACATTTCCACAATTTTTCATCTAACTTGGCAATTTTAATTTTGGCTGAATGTGGTTAAAGGGGCATGCTTTTCCTTTGACCCTGCCTACCCTTTCGGGGATTATGGACGTAATGTTATGTTTGTTTGTATAATTATATAAAACCATTTTGCATAAAATTGAATATAATTTATATTTTTTTATCCTTAAAATTTTATTAACTATATCATGGTTTAGAATACATTCTAAGTGATCATAAATACAAGGGTATTTTATCACGTCTGATATCCATAAAGATTATGCAGAATCCAAGCAGTAAATTCCTTTAACCACTTTTAGGCAAAAATAAATCGAACACGTTTATTTTTACCAAAAAGTGGTTCAAATGAAAATTGTGAAAAGTACCGATATCATCTTCCTTGAGTTATGTTCCGCGCTTAGACGGGGTCCGCTTAGACCATGATCCAGGTAGGTAGTAATTATATAATTTTGTGTTAAGCTTATTGGCGTGTTGGACATTTGTGTAAAACCTACATACATCATACATAACATCACGCCCATAATCCCTGAAGGGGTAGGCAAATTCAAAAGGGCAGCATGCCCCTTTAACCCCATTCAGCCAAAAGTAAAGCCAGGCTGGGTTGGATGGAAAATTGTGAAAAAGCAATGACAAGCGGCTAACCTGTCGCCTACACAATCACCCACCCAAAACCCGATATACCATTAGTCGCCTTTTACGAAATGCTAGGCAAGAACCACAGTTGGCACGTCCTTTTCAAGTCCCAGACCAACATGGGACAGTGGGCTGGGCTGGATGTAAAAGCTGTGATAAAAGGAGTGACAAGTGGCTAGCTCGTCGCCTACTCAGTCACACACCCAAAAGCCCGAAAACCATTAGTCACCTTTTACGACATGCTAAGCAAGAACCGCAGTTGGCACATTCTTTTTTTTTGTCCCAGATCAACATGGACCAAGTCCCAGACCAACATGGGACAAAACCTGTATGACATTTCTGTATGGCAGTTCTATATGACATTTCTGTAAAACCTGTAATGTATTTTTTACGAAAGTACGTAACAAAGCTAATAAAATTAGAAGCTTACCTCAACCCGAAGCCTCTTAAAGCTAAAGGGTTTACGAGGGTCACACAAACACAACCCGATCACTACCCTCAATATTCTATAAACAGAATGCAGATAGGCGCCGAGACACGTCGGCGTCCCGTGACGTCATTTTATACCTTTGTTTGTATTCACAGGTTGAAAATGACAGGTTGGACTCATTTGCGATTCCCGCACAAACAGGGCTGTAAAACTGATCCTATGATTGTTCGACAGTATAAACATAGGATCTGTGTCCATTCTTACGTTTCTCTATTGGGTGAGCAACTGAGCATACCATATTAGTTGTTTGTTTAGTGATAATCAGTATTCAAAACGTTAGTTAGTGATACCTAGAATTTCGAACTGGAATGCTCCAATATCCCTGAATTTGTATGGTAGTCGAAGTGTAATTTTTTAAATATTTATATCATAGATCCAAATAAACACAAATTGAAGAGAATAATGGTGTCCCATTTTTGTATTTTTAATATAACAGCCGCTCTCTCTTTGTTAATTTTGATGACTGCAAAAGCTATGCATATTTAAGATAAAACAAAGTGACTGACTCTCTTTCTCATAAACTAAAACCTAAAAAATAATAGTAAAATCTACCGGAATATTCCAAAAGTCACTTCTATTCACATTATTATATTTAAATCTGTAACACATATTGTTGTATCTAATTACCTGCCTTTCTTTACGCTGACATTTAACACATATATATTCTTCTTCAAAATACTACTTGTTCGAATTCCATGTCTATTCATATTAACAAGCAGGCTGCAATCATGTCATTATCGTTGAATAATTAACAACCGCTAATCACGGTGGTCACTAGATGATTGATTTCGATGTCTCTTGTTTGACAGAAGATTTGAAGCGATGGTTAATTCCTTCTAATTAAATACAGATCTGTATAATAGTTATAAATATAAATATCCGACGACATAACATACATTGATCTAACTCCGAGGTAGGTAGCTTAAGCACTTGTGATACGGATATCGGAATCAACAGTGGTATTACAAATATATACTTAAATATTGTACATTAACATCCAGACACAGAACAAACACTAGTATTCATCACACGAATGTTTGTCTTAGGTGGGAATCGAACCCACAACTCTTGGCGCATAGGGCAGGGTCACTACCGAATTCGCCATCTAGCCAGTAAAAATAGTGGAAAATTGTGATCTGCCAAGTGGCTAGCCTGTCGCATCATGTCGCTAGACAACCCATATAAGATTTACACTTTCCCTAATAGCACCTAACTGACAAACATTTTGAACGGCAACTAAAGTGTAAAAGCCTACAATGAAATTTCCATCTACCCACAAATCTCGCTTCCTCATTGCGGCGCCTAATAAACGAAATGAAGACATATTAAATTAAGTTCGGTCTTAAATAGCCCTGCTCTTGAAGACAAAGTTAGTGGCACTAAAGTCCTGTAAGTAGACTTAGGAAGTACCTAACTAACTGGAGATATGGCTCGTAAAACCTAACCTATGTAATTTCGCCTACATTTGGCCAAGGATCCAAGAACTGACATATTGTGAGATATTGCAAATGCAAAAATAACTCTGTCCGTCTGTTACGTTTTAAAGCATAAATAACTTTAAGCTATTAAGATGAAAGTTTGAACTACATAAGTGGTTTTATTAGACTCTTTTCTAACTCGGAAAAAATTTAAGCTCCCGTAAAGTATTCCATACAATATAATCTTTTTAAATACCAAACGATATTAAGTTTCATATCATAGTAAGTCATTACAATCCTTTTAAATATTTCAAAATTCGGATCGTATATCATTTTAAAGTTGACACAATTGACATAACTCTAAAATTAAATACGAATTTCAATCGTCTCCTTATATCGTTATTTTAATTGAGATAAAGGTACAAGGTCAATGTTATTTTATGCGAAACCTCTTACCTGCTGAATTATTTTTATTATTTTCTATAAAAGTTTTGATCAGCTGATTGGCTATTTTATTTATTATAAATAAACAGTAAAAAAAATCTTTGCAAATTTTCTAAAACAGTAAAAATAGTAATCTGATGGCAGGTACGTGGTTTCGCTTAGCTAAAATTAACTTTAAATAATGACAATCTTTTCTATCTAATTTTCCAAATCGTATCAATCTATATAGCAATATAAATAATCTAAATTCACAATCTAAGCTGCGGCATTATCTTAACCGCTGCCCAAAACCATTTAACGCAATAAAATAATAACTCAATCGGGCTATTAGAAAGATCCCATATATTACTGGAAGTAGCCGTTAGGGTGCCAAAAGGGGGTTTTTTCTGGCCTAAAATTTATTGGGGTGCCAACGCTGACAACAGTATATCGCTTTAGTCTGCACTTTCAAATTTATGATTCGATAAAACTTGGTAAAATAAAGAGCGTTAATAAATTAATGGGCGCTTGAAGTACTAGAACTTAGGCTCAATTGCTATTGTGAAACATGAAGTGTGAAATATTTCATACTATCTGTTTCCCGCGACTTCGCCCGCTTAGACTAGGATACAGAAATATTTTTCTGGGATAAGAAGGAGGAAATCTATCTCTGTGCCAAATTTCATCCATATCCGTTCAGCAGTTTTTGCGGTAAGAAGTAACAAACATACACACACACACTCACAAACGTTCGCATTTATAATATTAATGTGACTAGCTGTTGTCTACAGTTCCGCTCGTATGGATTTCAGTCTAAGATCTTATCCGTCCAATAAAAAGTACCCTTTGGTTTTTTAGGGTGCAGTCTTTGTTTTCATTTCATCACATGGTGTAGAATAAAAAAAGATGGACAGATAGACAGAATCTAGTAATCTTACTAATTTACTAATAGCTCCAACGCCTATGCCACGTTGGGAACCCACGATCTGGACTCTTTTCCTCTAGAAAAAAAGCGTGCAACTGCAAATTGTGAAAGCAAAACATTTATACTATTACTTATTTATCCACCGCAAAAAATATGCCTGTTTTATACAGTAAATAAACAGAGTAGCGCAAGCCATTCGGTGCATTTGCCTCGGCGGCGCGGCCATCACTCACCCCCGGATTGGGGGCGCGCCGCGAGTGCATCCTGCGGCCGGGACAAGCCCGGGTCACGGTTTAGAGATGCAGCTGGTCGCGTTAGCTGAATCTGAGATTTGATTTATATACCTAGCTGGCACGGTAACACAACAGATACGGTGAGAATGTTAAGTAATACGTATGTTAGATGTCACTTCACATTCTTACTCAAAATAATGTGCCAACTGTGTTTCTTAACACAGTTGGGACATTCTTTTTAAGTCCCAGACCAACTCGGGACAAAGGGCTGGGTTAGATGGAAAATTGTGAAAAAGCTGAATTTCACGTGGGAGTAAAATATAATAATTAACTAAACTTCACGCCACTTCCCTTAGGCAGTAGAGTAGGCAGAGAGCCATATGTCACGGTCCTTGCACACCTCACTTACTTCTACAACATTCATGATCCTTTTCATGCAAGCTCTACAGGATTTATGGCTCCTAACATCACATTTTAAGAGAATAAAGTAAGCAAAGTTAATAATTTCATAAATAGACGTATCACAAAGTCGAATGCCAAATATATTTACGTAAGACTCCAAGCTTCACTTCTATAAATACTACTTTCATCCTAAGCAAACAATATTTTCACATAATACTCCAGCATTATCGCATGATATCTAGCGCATTCCATCTGCAGATTGATCAGCAAGTTTAAATATACATGCAATATAATTCCACAAACATAATAACTTTCTATAAATACTACTTTCATTATATGCAAACGTAATTTCCACATAATACTCCAGTATTATCGCATAATATCTAGCGCACTCCATCTGCAGATTAGCCAGCAATTACGCTTATGATTGATGTGGCCGCGCCCGCCGACACAATGTCTTTGATCTAATCAATTCTGTCTAGGCAACCGCCCGTTTGGGCGTGACGTCATAATCTGTCTAAGATGTGTCTGTACAATATCGAGTACTTAACTACGATGAACTGTACATCACTTACAGCAGTATAACGTAATGAGATCTCACTACGGCTCTGCTATAGAAATTATCACAATAGATTATTAGTGATTTCTTTGTTGAAAGTTTAACAGATTTGGTATAACAGAATATCTGGTGACAAGGAAGTTGTTGTTTAAGAACATTTTAATTGGAATGCAATAATAATTACTGATCATAATAAAAACTAAGATATCATATTCCATAAAAAAGATTTTCTTCCAGTGAAATTTAAATCTACTGTCCATGTCCAACCACTGGCCTGCAAGACAAATAACATAAATCCTTATTTAGTTCTGTGGAAAACTGCCCTGCGGTATCATCAGATACAACACCAGAATAGCCAAACAATTTTTCTCATTCAAACTGCAAACAATAGTCCGAAGTAAACACCAAAAATTAATAAACATTCGCCGAAACCGCAAAAACTCCGCGGCAACCCGCATGCACAAACTAGTCGCGCTAAAAGCTACGTGTGAACGCGCCATAAATTGTAAACTCGTTACACACGGGTGGAAGTTTAACACTAGCCTCCGGAATTTGGTTTGACGATAATATTCTGTTTTGCAGCGGTTTGGTTTGTGTAAAACGCCTCGTTGGATTATGAGATGGCTTACGACACGAACGGGTTTAGTTGAGACTGAACAAATAGACTTGCTTGTATGAACTTGGAAAACCGTGCGGTGGTAAGTTTGTAAATGTATTTCAAATACTGTTTAAATCGGTAGTTGGTATCTAGTTAAGAAATAAGTAACTATGAGGTTTGATTCCTTTGCTTCATTAATAAAGTATCTTATAGCACTTAAAGCAAGCATGAATGGCCACATAAAATAACTAATTACATATATTTTTGAATAATATATAAGTAGGTACTATATTTATTCAGTGGGTGAAAGATAAGTTGTAGCTCAACGGAGACGCGCAAAGGATGGCGGTTCGGGTACGTACGTACCCCAAAATTTTTCAAATCCAGATAACATGAAGGTAAATATGGTGAGGAATCCTGCTATAACTATGAAATAACTCTGTTTGTAAGACCGGAGATCATTTTCGACTGCCATGAATACATAAAAATATGGTAAATGGATCACTCAACTGAATTACTTAACATATCGTAACATATAAATTTCCTGTTTATCGAAAAAGTTTTCTCCCTTAAATACACATGTATTACGGATTGCAGTCCAGCGGAAATTTTACTGGATCCAGTACATGACGCTGGATTCAGCAGAGCTAAAATGGTCCTAGACCATGGTCGATTGAAATTCAGCGAAAATTAACCAGCATATGTCACTAGATCGAGCACAGCTAAATTGGACTGGGCCTAGCTGGAGCTGAAACCAGCATTGCAATCTCCATGTACATACATACATAACAACACGCCCATAAACCATGAAGGGGTAGGCCGAGTCGACGGGAAAACAATCCTCAATCAAAGGTATGTTTTCTTCTATCGAATACTTCATATATTTTGCACAAATTCTTTCAACCCATTTGATTGCCCAATAATCTTTATCTGCTCAATAAATTATGATCCAATTAACATTGCTCCACGCATCTTGTTTCATATTTACCCGGATTTATTCATGATTTTAAATAATTGAACATAATTCAATTCAATGCTGCCGGGCCGTAATCTCGTTCCCAATTAAAACTTAATCCCTCTGGAATACGGCCAGATATAGGATGTAGCGGTGGCGATTACATGGTTAGAAATAGACTAGTATTTGCCCGTAGTTTTGCTCGTGCCGAAATGCTTTTGTTGGTCATTTCACAACGTCTTTTCTAACTCTTAGAAAAATAAAATTATACATGGCGCACTGAGCAAGCGAATCAGTGATAAAAAAATGTGTACATGCCATTAAATATGAAATAAGCTCTTTATACCTAGATTCTTCTAGGTTATAGTTTTAAAGAGTTTACAAAAAAAATAGTATTGATTTTATTTATATATATTTTTATTGTTTTTAATTTTCTTTATTGTGCATTTAACGACGTAAACCTATCTATTTAAATTCTTGATCTGCACAAGATTTAAAGTCTTATGGCACTCTTAAGATCTTACGCAAGAATAATATATTCTAAATACGCAGTCTGTCAATAGTCAGACTGCCTGCATTGCTTACCGGTAGCCGCCACCTAAAATGTATATTCCATATATTGAATTTAAGGCGCGTAAGATTTCACTGTGGAACTGCCAGCCATCACTGCAAAACCGATAGATAGTTAGATCAATCCCCGCTCCCGCTACCGCCTATAAACAAGCCAACATTTGCGGTCAGATACTGTGAACTGCATCTACGTTAAAAATTAATCGGCTCCCAACACAGATCATTAATTTTTAGTGTTATTCCATAATTATTGCGTCTATTATTGTTTTAAATAATGACGGGCCTAAAATTAAATTTCAAGTATTGCATTTCCGGCTATTGCATTTTGAAATAATAAAATGAAGACCGAAAATATGTTCTGGCACAATTCGTTTTAAAATTTGAATATCTTGAAAATTAGTCATGGGACAATCTAGGTCTTGCTCTTGTATGGTAATTTTGTCAAAAAGCCATGATTTACCAGTTTAAATGAATTTTATACGTATTTACTATTTCTCTGTAAGGACCGTGTTATATGGCTTTCAGTTCCCTCTACCTACCCCGCTAGGGAAGTGGCATGAAGTTTTTTACTATTTCTGTAATAAATACTATTTAGGTATGATAAAATTATTGCTTATTTCATAGCATGTAAACGTTTCCGTAATTTTCATTAGAAAATATCTAAGTAATATTAATTTGCTAAGATCGTTTATCAATTTGTTGTTACAGAAGATACTCCAAACGCTTATAAAACAAACAGTTAATCTCATAAATATTAATAACACTTAAATCAAATACAACTCAAATTACACTAAAGCAATTTATGCCAACAGTCAAAAGTAAGTCTATTCACTAAAAGAGAGAGACAAAAAGTCGTATCATTACCGAACAAATAAGGACAGAAATAAAAAGCGACAGTCGCGCGAATTTTAAGCCAGCATCCAATAAGAGAGGAGTAAGTTGCTGAACGGACGAACTTACACAAAGCCTGTAAGGGCAGTAACACACTGCAAGGAAGCTTTTAAAAGATATCTTCACTTTACTGCAAATTATTTTGAACATACATCTTCTTGTCTCATGTTGGTCTGGCACTTAAAATAATGTGCCAACAGTGTTCTTTGCCTAGCATGTCGTAAAAGGCGACTAATGGTATATCGGGTTTTAGGTATGTGTGTAGGCAACGAGCTAGCCACTTGTCACTACTTTACACAATTTTCCATCTAACCCGGCCCAGTTTTATTTTTGGCTGAATGTGGTGGAAGGCTTGCTGTCTCTTTGACTCCGCCCCCTTCGGGGATTACGGCCGTGATATTATGTATGTACACATTATATACCAGACTCCATCTTGAAGACGTAAGCCTAGAGCGTCAATTCTTTAAAAAAAAATGACATAAGTAACATCATAGTCAACATAGTCACGAAACCAAGGGTCGCGGGTTCGAATCCCGCTAGGGGCAAATATTTCGTATGATGAACATGGATATTTGTACTCGAGTCATGGATGTTTATAACCGTATTTAAGTATGTCTATCCGTTTACCTAGTATCCAAGGCACAAGTTTATAAGCTTAGTATGGGACTAGGAAATTGGTGTGCCAGTCTGAAGAATTTATTTATTTATTATTATTATTTTAAATAATGTGAAAATGCAAAGATGCAGGTATCACAGTAGGTAAGTGAATTTTATAATTACATTGAATCGTTTTAATAGTGTGATCCAGTAAACATAATTATATATAAACTATTTATTTTAAATGACAACAAGAAAGTAGACAAATTTATACTTTTATCGTATAAAAGATTATATTAAAATAAAAAATTATGTGACTACAACTCGCATTTTATTTTATCTTATTCTGAGCTCAATATTACACCTTATATTCTTATATATGTACTTAATTAAGGGCTAAGTATTTGATGTTTAAAATTTAAACCTAACATCCATACCTACTTTAAAAACTGATTTTTTTTTAAATATTGTAGCCAGTAAATACTGCGTTTAAAACAAAAGATTGCCCCATGCCAAAATAAAATCACTCTCCAGAGCCCTGTAAAAATAAACCGCAACAGCACCGAACGGGTTACCAGTAATAAATACGCGGGTATGTTGCAGGTAATATGAGACTCCGAAATAATGTACCAACGTGTTCCATGCAGAGAATGTAAAATAAATAAATAATAAATAAATTTCAGACTACATCACATACATTGATCTGACTCCGAGGTAAGTAGCTTAAGCACTTGTGTTACGGATATCAGAATCAACAGTGGTATTTTACAAATATATACTCAAATATTGGATATTTACACCCAGACACAGAACGAACACAAGTATCATTTCATTCATCATACGAATGTTTGTCCTGGGTGGGGATCGAACCCACAACTCTTGGCGCATGGAGCAGGGTCACTACCGAATGCGCTATCGAGCTTGTCAAAGTAAGCTTGTAAATGTAAAAGGCAACTAATAGTATACTGGGTATTGGGTTTTTGATTATGTGGGTTTCGAGCTTTGAGATTTACGCCTGCAAACCCCGAAAGGGTAGAAAGTCCAAGGAGCGATAAGTTTCTTAAATCAAATTCAGCCGAAAATTAAAATGGGTTGGGTTGCACTGGGCGGGCAAAAGCAGTTTTAACCGAAAACAGTTTTTGCCTGTAACATGATGCCCGCATCGATCCAGAGTGCTAAGTTAATATTTAATTGAGTTTGGGAGCAAAACTGGTACAAACTGCATGTAGTTTAGTAAAAATTTAGAAACTCTTCGAATTGAATACAAATACGTCAATTGGACGCTGCCGATGTTTTGGAGCGGAAACCTTTATTAGATAACTTTAAATATACTCTGTAAATGTGTGCGCAAACATAGGCGCACTCTCTGTTACTTCACTTTCATAGTCCGGTGAAACAGCAATTCGACATGACCGGAGAGAGGTCAGGCGCAGCACCAATGGCTTAACGTGCTTTCCGAGGCACGGGGATAATTAAACCGCCAACTTCCAGACTCCGGGCTGTTACTGAGTAATTTCAATATTGAAATACCCAGCCACAAATTTTTGGCCCGACCCGGAAATTAAAACTGGGACCTCTTGGTCCTTAGACGGCGCATGCTACCACTAGACCAACGAGGCAGTCAATTGCCGCATCATTACCACTTATATCCCCGCTCTCACTACCGCACAGGCCGCCGGCAGCAGAGCTCTGCAGAGGATTGTCTTTAAGAGGCATTGCCCCAGTGATTCCGATTCACTGGGCCAGAAGGGCGCCTTTACTATGTACGCGCATTAAACTCACTTCTGCGGGGCCAAGGTGAACCTTTGAGCGTCGCCAATATGTGTCTTAGCACGTTTAGAAAGTTTAAGTAGATGGTGAAAGTGTTTATTGCTCACTTAAGGAGTTTTCAACGAAAATTCGGTGCTTAGAATTAAATTAACGTGTAGTAGGAGAGGAGACATGGATCGTCATTTTTGTCTGAGGACTAGAATTTTTTTAATTACCTATTGATAATAATGATGGTGCCATTTCCCGTTATACATAGATACATATCATCACGCTCGTAATTCCCTAAGACGTAGGCAGAGTCAAAGGGGCTGCTAGCACCCTTAACCACATTTAGCAAAAAATAAAACCCAGCTCGGGTTTTATTGTTAAAAAGTAGAGACAAGGCTAGCCCGTTATATCTAGCTGTTAAATCCCATCCTTAGTCGGAGTTTTATTCGATCATGGTACATATTTTTTTCTTGTATGTTTAAATATTGTTTTCGCTCCACTAACTTGCAAGTGCAACCCTTTTTTTTTTTTTTTTTTACTTGAGGAATGCTTACTTACGCACCATCCAGTTAGAGTCCTGGGTGGACCTAAAAGGGTGAGTCGGGCTCGAAACCGGTAGCAATCTCCGGAGACCCTACCGACTAAACCTCAAGGCTGTCGTTCTTCGGGCGCTAACGCAAAACCAACGGGATCCCCACTGTCGGGATTCATCTCGTAAAGTCTACGCAGCGCGCGCTGCCGCCTGGCGGCCCATCTCGAGGGAGTGGTATTCTCCCCCAGAACACCTAGGGTGGTGTTTCACGACCACATAGACAGCTGTGTACCCTATCCTGACGGACCGGGTGTAACACCTGCAGTCGGCTTCACCGGGGACGATGGAGGGCTAGAGGACCTCCTCCCCTAACCCCCACGACCCCAAAGGCCCTTTTAGTCGCCTCTTACGACAGGCAGGGATACCTCAGGAGTATTCGGAGCCCCCCCTGCAGGGCGCCGCCGGGCTAGACACCATCGCCACGGCGGCCTCGCCTACGACGTCGGGCGGGATCGTCCAGCTCGCGCTGGCGCTCGGCGCTCTCCTTCTGCGACATGACACTGCCGCAGAAGGAGAGCGCCGCGTCCCAAGACTCCTCACTACTCACCATGGCAGACACCACGGCCGGTAGAGAGAGGTCTGACAACGGCGGATAGCGCATTGCGCTCTACGGCAAAAGCCGGACACTCCTCCAACGTGTGCTCAGCACTGTCCTCAACGGAGCCGCAGTGATGACAGGACCCGGTCGCCTCCCGACCGATCCGACACAGGTACTTCCCGAAGCATCCATGCCCCGAGAGCACCTGAGCCAGATGGAAGGTTACCGCGCCATGGGTCCTGTTCAACCATGCAGCTAGGACAGGCCGGATCGCCGAGACGGTCCGAAGACCGGCTCCGGGATCAGCCAGTCGCACGTCCCAGAGCTCCACAGCAAGTGTGCGGAACTCTACCAACAAGGCGCTCACCTCGCGTGACGTCACCCCGTGGGCTGAGGCCCGACGCGCCTCCTCCCGACAGCGGAACACCGCCGAGAGGGCTCTCGCGTCGAGGTCCCAGGGGAGTGAGCTGGCTAGCACACACAAGTGCAACCCTTGTCTGTGCCAACCCATGTTTGCCAACATTTATGATCTCTACATCCCTCGACCACATTGCTATCTGTAGACTATATCTTAAACTCAGCAAAATATTTTACTTAAATCTATTAAAATTTCAATGTTATTAAAAAATATATGTAAAAAAAAGCTAAAGAGCAGCTATTTTATATCATTTAGTCATTACCTTTACTACCATATATTTTTCTTTACTAGCACATTTCCGGAACAATGGTTATCCTAGGGGCCTTATGAAATTAATGGCCTGATTGGAACCTTGCATTAAAAAAAATCAATGACTACTTTAAAGTTTACAATAACTCCACATATTCTATATCCGGGTGATTATGGCAAAAATTTAATATTTTCAATAAGAAAAATAACAGTTATATAAAATCTCAATGTTTCCCAAAATCTTTAAATATTATCCATTTTCATTACATAACGATAAAACGGATACAATTTTTATTCACCCGAGAACAAATTAGCACAAACGACCCTTGATATTGCACAGAACAAAAAACTTAAGAGTTACAACACTGATACACTTGAACTACCTATAAAATTTTCCATTACGTAATTCTACCCTTTCCGCCTAATACAAATTAAATGCCCATTTTTCCCGCTTCCACTCCGTAAAAAATTTCCAGCTCGTTCCCATTTGGAAACGTTCGCCTGCACTTAAGCGTCGTTATCGTACACCTTTGTCTTTTATAGCTCTAAAATTAACACTCGCCCTGATTAACCCTTAATTAGGCACCGGGGTACAAAAGACCCCATGTTAATTTTGCTTCCACTGTGAGACAGTGGAACAGAAGACGCAAAAACTTCTAAAAGTTCTGGTTGGAAGATTTTGCGTTTTCTGATATTATTCTTTGCACATAATATTTAATTCGTTTTTCACAATTTAGTTAGCCTCCAAGGGCTATTGTCTAGTCTTGCCTCTTCTAATTTCTTCTTGTAAGTAATATTAATTAGGAGTTGCTTGTAACAAAATTCCAAGAAATTTTATCTCTTCCCACATTTTTAACAAAATCCTTTACCATCCATTTTACTACGTTATTAATACAAAATAAAATCACATAAACAAGTATTTGTCTCCTATCCAGTAATTTATATTAAATTACAAACAGTGTGAAATCAATTAATAAATGTAATGTTATCGTATATCATATACAATTTTATATTAATAAAAAAAAAGTTTTTCACCAACATTTCTATCTGAACATACCATGAAAAAGCGGAGCAAAACAACTACACAAGTCTGCGAAATTATATGTATATTTAAAATCTCAGACGTAAGCATCATGACATGATTGTAACAGGTCCGTTGGTCGAGTGGTCAGACACCCTTGCCACAAAACCGAGGGTTGCGGGTTCGAATCCCGCTATTCCATATGATGAACATGGACATTTGTACTCGAGTCATGGATGTTTATAAACATATTTAAGTATGTCTATCCATTCGCCTAATATCCGTAACACAAGAATGCATGCTTAGTTTGGAACTAGGGAATTAGTAAGTCAGTCTGGAGTATTTATTATTATTGGTATTTATGATGTAACATATATGTAGTAATGCAAATCAGAGGCTGAGCTGGAGATTGAGGAGGACTTCGTGGTTCTTTACTTCACTTTTGAAGGAAATAAAATAAGGAGTAATTCTGACTGCATTAGTTTAATATTCAACTTTACATTTAAATCTTAGCTTGACTACTTTAGACGAGGGCTGCTGACAGAATTAATGTGGAGGTGAGAGGCCACGCTTTTATACTCTGAATTTCCTATCGTAGGTGCAAGACCATGCGTTACTAGAGTTGTAAAAGTAACGAAAAAAAGCGTACCCGTATGTATTCGTTACTATAACAATGAATACTCGTTACTATCGTATCGTTACGTTACTCGTTACTTCTGATACCGCATATCATATGAGCAACGAATCAAGTCGTACGCGTACAGTACGATGTAAAAGCAACAAATCGATGTCAAAAATTATTTATTGACAATAAAATAAAAAAAAGCATAGCAGAAATTGTTTTGTTTAGAATAAAATTAAACATAAAATATGAAATTAAACATATTTTAAACAAAATTTAAAGAACAACAAAAACCTTTTGTTCTTAGACTGAAATTAAACGTATTAATAAAATAAAAACATATTTCTAAAAAAAAAACAAATACTTTCCTTAAAACGAAATTTAACCATAGAATAGCGCTTTTGTTAAGGGAAATCGTTAGCATTTAACATATTAAATAAAAGTATTTTATTGCAAGAATCATTATACTTATTAAACAAACATCGTTTTTTTAACGTATGTTTTTGAATTTACCGAATAAGTGCGTACATCCGTACATGCGTAGAACGTACGACCAGCAAATGTATCACTACACGCATCAACGGTACTTATACGAACTGAAACAGTGTCGGTACCCATAATACGAAAAGTGCGAGTAACGAAATGCTTTCGTGAGTAACGTTTCGTTACTCGGTACTAGACGGCGCACCCGTTACTCAGTACCGAATACATACGGTTTGTTACAGCTTTATGCGTTACTAATCTGGTCGTAACTTTTCAAAGACTCATAAATCATATTGCAAATTGATTAGCAAAATGTCGTAAAATCTCTAAGAAGGTTGCAACATTGTTGCAAAAAGTGTGAGGCTTGACGAATTGAGGACAATAGGTCGTAGGTAAATCTTTAGCCTACGATATTAATATGTGGAGCTTGACTAATTTAAGACAATAGGCAGTAAATCTTAGGTTTATAAGCCTACAATATTACTATGTACCATCATCTTAACATCAGATGTAATTGTGGTACACCACAATTACATCAAGAAATAAATTAAATTCAACGTTAGTCCATAACGGCAACCGATTAATTATGAATTTGTAGGGTGATTATTTCACATGAACGGATTCTTTAATTGGAAGTGGGGGTGTCGCTGTGAGGATCGAAATGAATAATCACTGAACAGAAAATTTTATTCATAGACCGAGATTATTATTTACTCGTCATTTACGAGAATATTGAGTCCTAATAAACAACATCTTTTCATGTAATAGTATATTAAATATTGGACGACATCACATATTAACCTGATTCTAAAGTATGTAGCCTGAGCATTTGTGTAATCTAAATTAGGATCAAAGAAGTTACCCAAAACACATACCTGATTTTTAGATGAGAAAAGTTAACACGTAGGATTATTGTTAAATATCTGTACTTAGCTAAGTGCAGATTTCCTAAAGATTATTTCGCATCTAGCAAGTTGTATAAATTTTTACAAGTTTTTAAACACCAGAGTCGTATCTGTACCTTGGTTTGAACCAGCACTACTCGAGTAGGAAGCAAGTATACTTACTATTGAGCTACAACCGTTCGCCTACTATCTTAAATATTCAATGTTTAATAAGAATTAAAATTGTTTCAAATTCTTTAGCTTATATCTAGTTAAGGCTCTCCTTTGACAATTAAACAGACGATGTTTTCTATTAATTCCTAATTTTGCATTGATTTGACATCAACTAACCAAAAGGCTCTTTGTGGCCATCGACACAAATGTTGCCACACGACTGATTAAGGGTTAAAGTAGTCTCATAGAGGAGAACGGGGCAATATCCCCAGAAATCGCACAATGTGTGGGGATGTGTGTTAATTTATATTCAAATGAGACGAGATGAGATTCAATCTCGTCTAAGGACAGAATGACAAGGGATGAAGATGTAGCGTAATGAATTTTACCATTACCGCCGTTTAAGAATTTCCGAGGAAATCGGACGATTTGCTTCAAATTAATTAGGGATTCAGAAAGCGGTGTTTTCACATGAATACGCGGCGTGATTGCGAAGGTCTAATTATAGCGAGCGGGTGATTGTGATTGAAAATGAAATTACAAAGTTCCATGTTAAGATAGAAACTGACGGTTCCTTTATATTTCACTACGAGTTTTCCGCGGCTTCGTCCGCGCGGATTTAACAAGAAAGAAGTATATTTTTTGGCGCGCTCTTTAATTCCTTTTCTCAAATAAAACGAACACTTATATTAGTCATTGTAATAACGATAATAGTAACCTTGTTATAATCATGTCTCATGTTGGTCTGGGACTTGGCCCATGTTGATCTGGGACAAAAAAAAGAAGGATCCAACTGTGGTTCTTGCCTAGCATGTCGTAAAAGGCGACTAATGGTTTACGGGCTTTTGGGTGTGTGACTGGGTAGGCGATGAGCTAGCCACTTGTCACTCCTTTTTCACAGCTTTCGATCCAACCCAGCCCACTGTCCCATGTTGGTCTGGGACTTAAAAAGAATGTGCCAACTGTGGTTCTTGCCTAGCATATCGTAAAAGGCGACTTATGGTAAATCGGGTTTTGGGTGTGTGATTGTGTAGGCGACAGATTAGCCGCTTGTCACTGCTTTTTCGCAATTTTCCATCTAAGCCAGCCCGGCTTTATTTTTGGCTGAATGTGGTTTAAAGGGCATGCTGCCCCTTTGACTCTTCCTATTTCTTCAGGGATTATAGGCGTGATGTTATGTATGTAGTTTCAGCTACGTTTTATCAGATATTTGTATGAAATACCTACTCGGCACTTAACAAGCAATTTCTTGGTTAAACACCACACGCAAGTTAAGTCGTACATTCATAAAAACCGTAGAGCTTGTATGAAAAGGATTATGAATGTTGAAGAAGCAAGTGAGGTGTGTAAGGATCGTGCCATATGGCGTTCGGTTCTCCCTGCCTACTCCGCTAGGGTAGTGGCGTGAAGTTTAGTTAGTTAGTTAGTTTGACGGTAGTCATAATTAAACATAATAATATCTTAAAGAAATCTGTATGATTGATTTAACAGTAGGCAACTGTATAACTGTAATTTCTTTAATAAACATTTCTATAGTTAAAGTTGAACTAAAGCGTAAATGAATATTCTTTGATATGATTTGATCAAACATTTATGCAACAGCTCAGAAATAATACAATTTAACTGTAGTTTCAGGTATATCTGGGACTTAAAAATAATGTGCCAAGTGTTCGTTGCTTGCTTAACATGTCGTAAAAGGCGACTAATGGAACCGTTTTTCTTTCTCCGAACATTTGATCCATAAATTAATAAAATAAAGTTCATTTGGCTATTGATGTGAAAAATTGCTATTATAGTTATCTACTTAAATTTTTATAGATTTGTATAGCATAGTAGCTTAAGAATAAGATAATTGTTATTGATACTTATTGTGAATTTGGCGATGAAAAGAGTAACTATCGAGTTTATTGCTGGTTCTTCTCGGTATATGCTTCTTTCCGAATCTGGTGGTAAATTTTTATATGTACTGACGATTTATAAGTGCTTATTTAAGCCTACGTAAATAATATCTTTATTTATTTCAATTTCAATTTATTTTTAGGTACAAATAAATCAGGTTAAATATTCTCACAAGTACTAAACTTCATAAAGTACACGTGCGAAATGTTATGATTAGATAATGTTATCTTATCAAACATCTGAAACTATAATAAAATATTCAGAGATCCCTTTTGAGGTTCTGAAACTTGAAAACTGTTTAGGTTCTAGGTTAGGAGTTTTTCATTACATATTCATGAATCAGATCTTAGAATTTCACGCACTCAGATTGGGAGATCAGTCTTAAAATAGGGGCTTATGGATTTCAAGAAAGTAATAATATTTAAGTAGGTATTTGAATAATTTATGAATTATAATGAAAAATGATTAATTTTATTTACGTAGTATATTGCACATACTACCTTTTACATATTTGGACTACGTAGGAATATACTAATGCATATTCTAACTAACTAAAACTAACTAACTAAATTTCACGCCACTTCCCTAGCGGGGTAGGCAGAGAGTTTTTTATTCTAAGATAATATAAATAGATATAATAACATTTTAAGCTATTTTCATCTTCAAGCCAAAGGGAGGTATGTATAGGTATACTTATGTATGTGTAGTATACATTTTTTACATTTGTGAAATAAAATTAAACTTTTTTTTTTTGTAAATTTAGACTCAAGCCGAAGCTTATACTCAAAATCAAATTTAAAAAAGTTTTAAGCGCAGTTTTGTCAATACACCCTTCGCATGAAGCCCATATCTGAAATAGCGGGTTTTTGTCAAGAGAATATTTGAAGTACAGACTGTCTTGATTCCAAAACACGGCGAAAACTACTTGATGTTACTGAACAATCGTCAAAGGTGCAGTCACTAACCTCATTCAATTCAATAACATGAAAACGACATCAAATGCACTAGCCGTTAGTATTTAACTAAGTTCCTAATTAAATATCCACTCGCCTAAGCCGTCGTAAGCGGTCTCATTAATTCCTGTCGCTTTCATATCAAATGTGTGTTTAATTTCAAATCTAAACTGTAAATATGTTGTCAAAATAAAGCTAGCCTTAATAGGAGTAATTTCAAAAACAATAAAGCTAAATACCGTATTTCAAACACATTTAAAGAGATTAATGAGACCTTTATATCACGCGTTAATTAGAACGAATTTACGAAGTCTATTAATAAGCAACTTTAAGTACCCAAGTGTTTCAACTTGAAGTAATTAGTGACTTAGAACGCGCAAATGATGACTTGTCAAATTGAGCGGGGTGAAAAATTTTATAATTTCACAAAGCGTTTCAAAAGTTTCTAGTTTGACTTGGAAACTTTTGTACAAACACACTTTGATAGACTCTCATTGTTATTGACTCGGCTAACGTCGTATAATTATCAAATTTTTGAAGCTGGCCCATTTACACACTGCGACTTTTAGCAGAGTCAACACTTAAATAATATTATGTGGGATACTTTACTTATTAATTAACTAGCGATAAAACATAGCCTATGTGTTATTCTGATGAGCTATAATATTATTAAAGAGTTTCTTATTATGGCGATCGGTTCTCTTTGCCCACCCCGCTAGGAAAGTGGCGTGAAGTTAGGTTAGTTTCATAAATATCCTTTAAGTAGTTCTTGCGTTACTCTTTCACGCAACATCCAAACACCTATCCATCCATACAAACGTTCGCGTTTATAATATTAGTAAGATGATATAAAATGCGTCATTTATTTATCTTATATATTGTCAACAAACATCTCATATGGTACGCCGCAGTATTACTATAAAAAATCGCTCAATGCATTGCAACGTCCAGGAAAAATATGTCAAACGATGGGCAGCGTTATATATCTTAAACGTTACTAAACTTCTACGACTGTGATACTAAATTAAAATATAATTCATTGTCTCTCATAAAACATAACCTTGATGGTCCAATGAAATTTTTATTCATTGTCAGAATCCTGAAGATCCTTTGGTTCTGCGAAGTCCACTAAAGGAATTGCTGCTCCGACTGTGATATATACATATTATCACGCCCGAAATCCTTCCAAACGATAGACTTTAAACCAAATATTCAAGTCAAGCCCAAACCAACATGAAACTCCCAGCCTCTAATGTCGGAGAGTGTTAATCGCCACACAGATACGAACAGACCCCAACTTGGCAACTGCTCGTTGTAGCGACATCAAAAACGTATTTTACAATCGAATTCAGTTTCGAGTTTGAGTTCACCTCGGCGATGTCGAGACGTTGACGTTCGCTCGGCACAGATGTTCGCAAAGTCAACGCTAAAATTGCTTCAGATCAAGTTTCGACAGTCCAATTGTTGAAGAAAAACAATTGCGATTAATTTACCGAGTATCAAACTTTGATGTTTGGGCACAAAGCCTGTTTAACTGCTAGATCCAAGTCGGATCACTCGATGATAGCTTTGCGTAGGTCTCTATTTGGTTTGAAAATTGCGTAAGTCTCATTAGGTATACACTAAAATAGATTTAGCTTGAGTTTCTGTCTAAAAGGATATTTATAGATATAGGACTAGTGTACCATGTTGGTTTATGTCCCATTTCTAATTAAGGTGTGATTGGACTTTGAAGCTACTCCATCTGGCCTTCGTAACTCTTGAATAGGCGGACTATTTGGATCGTGTCTGTATAAATACATCCTCGGTTATTTAAACCGTGGTGGGTATAACAAATTGGATGACATCCACATTTAAATGAGCAGATTTTCTCACTTTATTTACCCTTACCTCCGTGCAAGTGATGACAATCACGTAACTAAGATACATGCTAAGGTTTAAACCAGTACTCCACGTATATAAGCCGGATACCCGTACAATCAAGCTTGTCGCCTACACAATCACATACCCATAACCCGACACCTTATTAGTCGCCTTTTATGACATGCTAGGCAAGAACCACAGTTGCTACGTTCTTTTTTAGTTCTCTTTTTACTGTGCTTTTTATAAAATACTAGCTGACTCAGATTTTGAATACCCATTATTTTTAATTTACCGCGCATAATTTTAATTTTTTTTTTTCATAAGAACCTTCACTTGACAATAACAAACACATCTAAAAAAGAATCAGTGAAATCGGTAAAGCCGGTTTCTAGTTATACCTTTGGGATGGACCACCCTTATCACATAGAAATAGATAACAACCTACTCTCAGACCTACCAAGTGTACATACAAAATTTTATCAAAATCGGTTAAGCCGTTTCGTATGGCAACTACACGACACGAATTTTTTATATAGGTATATAAAGATAAAGATATACAAAAACAAAGCAATCTTAGGTACAAAATATATAGCGTTATTCGAGTAAGGTAATGCTATTCCCCCAACCCCCTATTCTTATAAGTAAACTGGAGGCGTGTTAGACCGCTAAAAGCACCCCCCGGGACCCCGAAATAAGGTGAGAGCCTTTTCTGAACTAATTACGGGGTAATTCTATATACACGCCGCAGTCGCTGACATTTCCGTAAGGGAAGCCTCGCGTACATACATGGTAATGGGAAATTAGACAAAATATTTAATGGAAACCATGGATGTGGGTAGGGCTGGCAGTTCTTAGAGTGTAAGTTCTGACTGGTAGAATAGACTGGACTTTATAGCCTAAGAATTATGGACATTTTATTTTCAAATCAGCGCTAGTATGGTTCAAATCGACGTTTAAGTTTTACCACAACGTAAAAGGAGAAGTCGTCATTATAATCATCATTTCTGAGGCGTTAATACAACAGAACGAAAATCTAATATTAGTGTCTAAATGTATATTTTACACATCTTATGTAAATAATGTCGTAGGAACCCTATATTAGTCTGATGTTTCATCATTACATACTTCAATTTTATTAATCTGTGTAAAAATTTACATTTAAATCCGAAGTAAAATATTAACAATAAAAATAAACGATTTCTTTTACTTCGTTTTACTATTTTGAAGTACGTAGTATTAGAACCGAAACTGCAAAATGTTTCACGTAAATTAAGCACCTTACAACCCTATATTTGGGAGGCATACGCTAAGTGGAGTGAATGTTGTTTGCTGAATGTATCTCATCACGGTTCTGATGATGAAGTAATAGTTATGTGTTTGCATTTACATCAATGGGTAACATTTTAGAAAATAAACATGTCAAGGTCATTGTTGAAAGGTAGTTTGTGATATACTTATATGCACCTTATATGTGCTAGGTAAAATCCAGGTACGTGCTTCTACATTTTCCAATCATCATCTTCCTAGCGCCATGTCCCGTCCTTAGTCTGTTAATTAAATTGACTGCCGATCTGACCTTCGTAACCCTAAGATAGGGGAACCAGACAATTTTTGGATCATGGTTACACATCCAAATGTGTTTGAATTTGCAGGTTTCATCACGATGTTTTCCTTCACCGTCGAGCTAGTGGTATAAATACGCACATAGACTTCAAAAATCCAGAGGTACGTGCCCGGGTTTGAACCCGCACTCCTCGGTTAAGAGGCGCGTGTCCTTACCATTGAGCTACCACCGTTCTTTCTACATACTATTCTACATTCTCCAATATCTATATAAAAACCATTGAAAATTACCAGCACATGACCTTGGATCCAGCACAGCCAAAGTTGCAATTCCTCGCCTCAGAGTATATGAGCCACATCTATGGTTAGCAACTGGAATGAAAAACCAGTTTAATCTTCAGAATTATGTTTTTCTGTCAAAACTGTTTTACATTCATCTGAGGAAACATAACTTATATGTTATTCTAATGTATAAGCTTTACTATTTTCAGTGGCGGATTTACCCTAAGGCCCAGTAGGCCCGGGCCTAGGGCGGCCAGATATTAGAGGCGGCCAATCGTGATAAAAATTAAGTGATGACTCTTTAGTTCTGAGAATTATGCCCTGGGGCCTAGGGCGGCCAAGATTGTAAATTCGCCACTGACTATTTTAAAGTTTCATTAAAATCCATGCAATACTTTTTGCGTAAAACAGTAAGTTACAAATATCTACACATCCATCCATCCATACAAACTTTCGCGTTTATATTAAGTATTAGTAAGATTACAATTTTGGTCTCGGATTCATTTCTAAAAAAACGTTATAAACGTCCCACATTTTTTTAAACTCAGTGTTTGCTAATTTTCTTAACTTTCCCTTCACAATTCAAGCAGTATCTTTGAAAACTGCTTATAAACGGGGCTCATTCCTAAAACAATGAATACGACGCGCCCTAAATGAGAAAATTAGCTCATATTTTGACGTTGACTAATCGTCGTACAGCTATTTGTTACGTCAAACGGTCAGTGTAATATCCACAGTTATTTGTTTTGTAGGTAAATATATAGGCGAAATGTTTGCTGTTTGGAAGACTAATACTTACAGACGTAAATATATTCAAACACTTTTAATACCCATTCATTAATTAACGGGTGGAAAAAGATTATGTAAAAATGAAATGTAGCTATATGCATTACTTGGTGACGATTGAACCGGAGTTATAGAAGAACCTGGGAATAGATCAAGATGATTATGATGATGTCCAGTTACTATTCAGATTATGAAAAGTATATTAGTAAGTACTTTATTTTAAGTTACGTCTGATTATAATGCTTATTCGTTAATTATTATTATCTAATCATTAATTAACAATTAATGTTCTGTAATTACTATTCTGAATGTAGTTTAAGGTGCTTATCGCTCTTTGAACTCTATCTACCACTTCGGGGATTACGGAAGTGATGTTATGATGATGATTTATTTATTTATTTAAGATTAACCAACTTTGATAACATCAACACTTAAAATACATTCATAGATGACAAAAATTTAAATGTTACAAACAATTACAGGTAAATACGATATTCTTAAAATCAAATAGATTATTAAATAGATAGAAAATTAAAGCACTATACTGCATTGTGTTTTTTAAGGGTAAATAAATAAATAAAATATGTTATTTATAATTTAAGATTTATTTTCTTTCATTTCAAGCGTTCAAAATCTATAAGTTTGCTTGCTACGCTACTTTATGCAAAAAGTATGTAAAATAAGAAATTATGACGAATTTACAGTAACCCTTACCTACCTATGACAAATTAACATATATTTTTTAATGCATGTGACGAATTTACTTTGAATGTATGGAGAGTACAAAAATGTGACAAATTTACTTTGTGACGAATTTACAACAACCCGTGTTAACTGCTCATAACCATCTTAATGAGTACCAAGTGAGTCAAAATTAAAGTCAAGAATGTCACTATAGTTGTCTATGATGATGATGCTTATTCTCTAAATTTCATAAAGTTCCAGTCTGGTGACGTCATAGTCCACTGTCATACATCTAGGAAGGCATTATGACGGCACAAATAATCACGCCATATCGAATCCATCATTTGTGATATAAATTTAAATACTAAGTTCTTAAATGCTTTTAACACGGACATCGTACAAATGAAATGAAATCAAATGATCTTTATTTACCTAGGCTTCAAAAAAAGCACTTAAAAATCGTCAGAACAAAATAAATATAAACCGGTTCAAAATGCAGATTCTACCAAGAAGAAGCCAGCCAGAAACTCGGTATCTACTCTTTTAAATGCCAAGTTTTGTT
Source organism: Glyphodes perspectalis (assembly GCA_951394215.1). Taxonomy (NCBI): domain Eukaryota; kingdom Metazoa; phylum Arthropoda; class Insecta; order Lepidoptera; family Crambidae; genus Glyphodes; species Glyphodes perspectalis. The sequence continues at coordinate 12,371,811 of OX596217.1, forward strand.
ATTAAGTAGTTATAATTTCTTAGTCAAGTTAAATCTATCGGTGCAGGCGAACAGCTTATTCTGAGGCTTACCATATATCCTTATCATTTAAATAATCAGCTACCATATAGTAGCCCTTTTTAATCAATTAAATTTTAATATGTAGTTTAAACTTATGCACAGATCAATGAGACATTGTGGCAAAAAAACAGTTTTATCAGACTACATCACATACATTGAGCTGATTCCGAGCTAATTATCTTAAGGACTTGTGTTATGGATATCAGAATCAACAGCGGTAATACAAGTATACATACATACATACATAACATCACGTCCATAATCCCCGAAGGGGTAGGCAGAGTCAAAGAGACAGCAGAAATATATACTTAAATATATTGGATATTAACACCCAGACACAGAATAAACAGACAGAATGTTTGTCTTGCATGGGGATCGACTCACAACTTTTGGCGCATGGGGCAGGGTCACTACCGAATAAGCCATCGAGCTTAAGCAAAAAAGTAGTTTTTTTGATGCTGCTCAATCATCGCATCGCTAACAAACCACTGCACGAACACACTCATTAATTTCATCGCTATCTCTGTTATGCAACAACTATGGCATAACAATATTGTTTCCAAAGACACACTTTCCACCATAAAAACAATAATGATAATATTTCCCGAACAAAAGAAGCGGATTTCATTAAAGTTTGCCAGAACAAGGAAAAATAGTTGGGTAACTCGCGGGCTGGCGCAATATTTTTTGTGATCGTAATCTTGCGGAATATATTTCGAAATACTATAACGCAGATTGTAAGATCAGTGAGTCAAATAAAATTATTTAATACTAGCTTCTCGCGTGGTGCATCGATAAAACATAGATTATGTGTTATTCTAATGTACCTATTAGCTATTGTAAAGTTACATTAAAATCCATGCAGTACTTTTTGCGTGAAAGAGTTACAAACATCTGCACATCCATCCATACAAACTTTCGCGTTTTTAATATTAGTAAGATTTCGTTTCAAAAATAGTTAACACAAGTAGTCGCTTCGTCGTAGCTTGTCGCAAGTATTACACAAACGTAGTACCCATAACTCCACTAATGCCTTTTTACGATACTTTTTGAGTTCCAGACTTGTTAGTCTGGAACAGTAAAAATATATTAGCCATCTATCCTAAAGTACAAAAAAGATGTAAAAAAAATGTATCTGTCTAACGGAAACATATGAATCTAGGTAAGATATTATAATATATCATCTCTATAAAACCATTCGGGTTGAAATTGTTACGTATAAATTGCCATATATTAGTTAATTTCTGCCTAAATCCTACCACTGCTTAACACAGTGGAATTACATATATATCTATCAGACTACATCACATACATTGATCTGACTCCGAAGTAAGTAGCTTAGCGACTTGTGTTACGGATATCAGAAATAACAGTGGTATTAGAAATATATACTTAAATATTGGATATTAACACCCAGACACAAAACAAACACAAGTATTCATCACACGAATGTTTGTCCTGTGTGGGGATCAAACCCACAACTCTTGGCGCATGGGGCAAGGTCACTACCGAATGCGCCATCGAGCCAGTCAAATACAGTGCAACTTCACTTTTTCATTTACATTTACTAAAATATCCGTCAAAATTCAAATCGCAACACCACCTCTGCTCTTCCCGCGACCGGGCACGAATGTAAACAGCAGAATAATAAAAGCAAATAGTATGCAGATGTTAATGTTAAAGTAAATAAAGTAAATTCACCTCAGACAAAAGCCGGGCGCGTCGAGCGACGCAGCAAACTTTGGAACGTAATTTCGCCCAGTAATGGGTAAACAGCCGGGCTCTGTTCCGCGGGTCGCGAGTTCGAGCTATCTAATTAATTGCTGAGCTCAGGAATTTCAGCTCCGTGCCGTAATAACCTTACTTAGTTCCCATCACTACAATTTGATGAAAAAAGTTTCGTTCCCGAATGCGCTGGCGGTTTTGAGCCATCTTTTGTTCTGGTTTTTGTTTGGCCGCTGTAATTTCTTTGTGTAGTTTTTCTATTAAAATATTACTCAAGTAGGTAATTGGGATGTTGGCACCATATACAAATAACTCCAAGGCAAAATAAAAAAATATATATATTTAAGAAAGTTGTCATAACTAAGACTGTTGTAGGAAGCGACTAATTGTTATTGGATAATCGGTTTGTAACTGTATAGGCGATTGGTTTCTGACATTACCATTCGTTTACTTACCTTAAAGAATTTTCTATTGAGATTGAATAATTTACCATAGATTTTATACGGCTCTAGCTCTTGCTGATATCTACATAGGTATATAATTTTATAATTTTATGACAGTTAAATATCGAACTTGAATAAAATTGAATATATAATTGTAAACAATTCAATAAACATCATAGAAAAAATGGGCAGGGCCCAAACAGCAGCAAACTCTTGTCACAACACTTAGACATTACAAAGTTTGGTAATATATATATATAAAGATAAAATGCTGAAAAAATGGCTATAGCCGTATATCTGAGACGAATAGGGCTGTCTATTTGGGGTGACACCAACTTTTGTCTCGAATATATGCAATATTATATAATTATATAATATATAACATAACAGATAGACGTAAATTTACAAACCTAATAACCATACATTAGAGGCCTAAATTATCACATCACGATACAAACTAGTACTGCACTAAATATTCCGGGCACGTGCATACCATAATTGATAATTAAGTACTGCACTGGTGCATAATTGCGAAGCTACGACTCTGTTACCTTTATTTACTCGCGCGCGGATAGTTCTCACTTCGACGGAGGCGAGAGGTACATACAGAATGGAACTTTGGAACGTAATTTCGCCCACTAATGGGTAAACAGGCGGGCTGTGTTCCGCGGGTCCCACTCAAGCTGTCTAATTAATTTGCAGAGCTCAGCGGGAATTTTGCCTCTGTTGTGTGATAACGTGTGTTGCCTGCCTTGCGATGCGCAGGTCCTTTGCGTTTATTTTTTAAACAGAGAGCGAAGCTGAATACCTTGTGATTCGTAGCGTAATTGAAATGCTAGGCGTTGCTTTGTTACAGTTTTACGTTGAGATACGAACGATTGAGTTTCATATATACCTACAAACAATTTATTAAACATTTTATGTTTGACGCTTAAATCTCTAAAAAAAATTATATTGATAATATTTTATCTAGAGGCATGGAATTGAGACAAGTATAAATTACTCAAATCAATAAAAAAATCTGTACTTCTAATCTATACTTATAATAAATCTATACAGAGGTCAATTCTGTACATGAAATATATATTCAAAATAACTATCAGGGGTTATTTTGAATATATATAATAATGATTAGTGATCGATACTGATGCCAAAAATGCAATCAGTAAAATTTTTGTCTGTATGTTCCTTATAGAAACAAAAACTACTCGATGGATTTTAACCAAACTTGGTACAATTATTCTTCATACTCCTGGGCAGGTTATAGTATACTTTTCATCACGCTACAATCAATAGGAGCAGAGTAGTGAAGGGAAATGTTGGGAGAAAAAACGGGAGAAGTTACTCCATTTTTTAAGCTTCCATCACGTGTGCAGCCTTAATGGTTAATGTTACTGTATAGAAATCATGTATGACGGAAATAGTCTTTATAATATTAACCATAAACGTGAGTGACACCGCTGGCACAGCTAGTTAAAAATATTATAAATTTACTTTATACGTGCAGTATTTTTACTAATGTAAAAAACACGTATTGTGGAATGTAGAAACAAGTAGGTAATTAGGTATATATTGTACCTAACTAGCAGTCGCCATGGACATTTGCACACCAGTATGATCAGTAGTGCAATGCTTGTAGGTACATTCTTAAACCATTTTGCAGCACCCTAAACCATAGACTCGAGATACAATTTTGTCTAAGCACTCACTCCTCCATAGCTTGGAACAGACGCGTGATGCTCCTCCTCTTTGACCTTTAGAAATTCCCGAATTCCCAACTTAGCGTAACTAAATCTATACGCCCGTTCCAAAACTGTCTAAACGACAAAATCAGTCGCCAGTTGGAAATACAATAACTAGCAATACCCAAATTGACAAGAACCAACGTATTGTAATTCAATATATCCAACGACATAACCGCCTGCAGTGTTCCATGCCAAGTTACACGAAAATGCAATCCTACTCAAAAGGTCACAAGCGAAAATGAACTCTATACAGCACTTGATAGAGACGTTCAGCGTATTGTATTAAGTTTGTCAAGTAGATACTACAATCATAGATGTGACAAGTGAATAGGGTGAATGGAAGAGGCATTAAGGTGATAAGTGGCTGAATTGGAGCCAAATAACTTTGGCGAAATTTCCGTGAGTCTGGGAAATTGTATTCGCTTAGAATTTTTCAGCCCAATCGAATTTAAAAATTGTGAAGATACATAATATATTGTGTAGCTAATATTTACATTAAGTAAAAAAATACCGTTAAATATATTATTTTGGCAATTACGTACTTACGTATTATTTGGCTGGCCCGTTGGTTGAGTGGTCAGAGACCCTGGCCACGAAACCAAGGGTCGCGGGTTCGAATCCCGCTATTTTTATTCGAGTCATGGATGTTTATAAACGTATTTAAGTATGTCTATCCGTTCACCTAGTATCCATAGCACGACCCGGGATTCCGGATCCCGGGTCGGGCCAAAAATTTGTGGCAGGGTATTTCAATATCTAAATTACTCAGTAACAGCCCGGAGTCAGGAAGTTGGCGGTTTAATCACCCCCGTGCCTCGGAAAGCACGTTAAGCCGTTGGTCCTGCGCCTAACCTCTCTCCGGTCATGTCGAATTGCCGTCTCACCGGACTATGAGAGTGAAGGAATAGAGAGTGCACCTGTGTTAGCGCACACACTTGTGCACTATAATATCTCCTGCGCAGTTGGCTAATCCTCGTTGAGATTGGCCGCCGTAACCGATATCGGTTAGGAGAACATTATTATTATTATATCCATAGCACAAGCTTATAAGCTTAGTTTGGGACTAGGGAATTGGTGTGTCAGTCTGAAGAATTTATTTATTATTTATCTCCTTGGGTATAAGGAATTACTACCTGTAATTCGTGAGTTAAATGGCGGCTTACGTATTGTGTGCTTAGGATTACTTTATATAGGGACTAGCTGTGCCCGCGGTTTCACCCGCCTTTGTGGTTAATGTTATATACCCTATAGCCATCCCCGATAAATGGGTTACCGAACACTGAAAGAAATTTTCAAATCGGACCAGTTAAGATTAGCGCGTTCAAACAAACAAACTCTTCAGCTTTATTATATTAGTATAGATTACAGTTGTTGCCTTTAATAGTACAAGTTACTTAATCTTGAAATATCAATAATTATTCACATGGGATTGTTTGCTAATTTTTTAACACGTGACATAAAATTACTTGTTAAAACGAAATGTAATATTATTACATTATTGATATTGAAATTGAAAAAGGATACTTACATCGAGCAACGACCTCTTATCCTTACTTAAGCTATAATGAAATTAATTCTGCGGCTAAAAAAATTTTAATCGTGCCGCATCTAGCGCTCAGACTTTTCAGACTCTAATTCTCTGTCAAGAATATTAAATTTAGCTCCCAACCGGGTTCCCTGGAAAGTCTAGACGTCATTCTTTGATGCACTCAGAATGCTGATACAGTAACGTTATGAGGTATTGACGTCTGTGAGATTAAAGGAGAACCCTCCTTTCTAGTCACGTACTTTGAGGAACATCTAAAACTTTGTGGCGAACGAAAGACGACTGCATTTCGAATTTCTGGAATAGTTAGTTGTTGGCACTTGAAAGTGTAATATTTTTGTTAGAATTCTATTAAATGAAAGCCCCATTACCACCTATATTATGTTGTAGGTATAAAGACGTTCCATGGTGGTCTGAGTCTGCCATATGAGTTCCTTACCTAGTATGTCGTCAAAGACTAATGGTATTTTACGTTTGTATTAGTGTAGGCAACGAGATAGCCACCTGACATATTTTTTTTTACAATTGTCCATTTAACCCAACCCAATATATTTTTTGCTTAATATATATGATGGATATATGTATATATATAGAAATATGAAGTACCTACATACGTATGTATGTAATCCATATTTCTAGATTTCACCTGTCTTGAAGTAAATAGGGATGATGACTGCATTAAAAAACCATAATTCTATTTAGTCTGTCAGTTAAATATTACAAAAATACTATACACATATTTTTCGCTTTACCAAATGAACAAAAAATCACACAGATAAAAAGCATCAAAGTTTTGAAGTGGGGACTTCGACGTCACTATTTTGTAAAAATTGTACAAAAGCGTGACGTCACGCGAAATACATTGTACCTTAGTCAATGTTTGTTTGACAAATAAAAAAAAAAGACGTGTTCAATATTTTTTTTATTTTTAACCAAGATCCAAAAATGGTCTGGTTCCCCTATCTTAGGGTTACGAAGGTCAGACCGGCAGTCGCTTCAATGTAATTACCAGACTCGCTAAATCCTAGATCATGGTCTAAGCGGACCCCGTCTAAACACGGCACATAACGCTAGAAAGATGATGTTAATTTTTTTTTTTTTAATTTAACTGACGGACTAAACAGATTTTTTTAGTCATCTACCGTATTTAGCTCTTTAGAAGATTTGGCATTGAATATCGAATAGTTATTTGGAGAGAAACGTAGTTGGTGGCCAACTTAAGCTGACATATCACGGAACGTGATGATCACATCAAGTTCCGAGTGAGTGCGCGCCGCCAGTAAATAATCCGCTACACTCGGCGCGATGTCAAATCGCAAGTTCCCGCCATAACTCAAGCGGCGCAGTGTGTAAGTTTGTATGCGTCGGTACAGTCGCGAGGAGAACAGTTAGCGGTGGGAACTTGTGTTGATACCAATTTTAGTGAATTTTCTGAGAAATGAATCGACATATTCTGATTAATGTAGGCGACAAGATGGATTAGTAGCGAGTCGTCATAAACGCAAAGTCGTCACGCTAGCGCAACTCGACATAAACGCGACTCGTTATTTCGCAACTCGTCATTTTCGCATCTCGTCATTAGCGCAACTCGTCATTTTCGCACCCGTCATTTTCGCAATTTCGTCATACGAACCAAAAACATTTCATTTCGTTAATTTCCTAACTTTCCTTTTTATTTAATACAGCCTGTACAATATTTTTTAAATACACCATACCATGGATACACCTTTACGATAGGTCCACTAACATCATAAATGTAAAAGCTCGTGTTTGTTTGTTACCTCTTCTTGTCTTAACCTTCTACCTTCTTCTTCTTGTCTTAAAATTTATTCATCATCTTCCTAGCGTTATGTCCCGTGTTTAGACGGGGTTTGCTTAGATCATGATTCAGGATTAGCGAGTCTGGTAATTACATTGAAGCGACTGCCGATCTGACCTTTGTAACCCTAAGATAGGGGAACCAGACAATTTTTGGATTAAATTTATTCGGTAGCTATATTATGGCAAGATTAGAGTCTGGAATCAAATCAATGCTACACTCGGCGCGATGTCAAATCGCAAGTTCCCGCCATAACTCAAGCGAGGCAGGGTGTAAGTTGTTTGTATGCGTCGGTACAGTCGTGAGGAGAACAGTTAGCGGTGAGAAGTTGTATTTAGATTTGGTGAACGTTCTGACGACTGAATGAAAAGCCTAGATTGGTTGGACGTTACCTATTTTTTTAATATCGTCCCATTTTTTTCCGGGACATAAAAAGAATGTGCCATCTGTGTTCCTTGTCTAGCCAATCGTAAATAGCCATTGATCTTTTTTTTTATTTATGACATCACGCCCGTAATCTTCATAGGGGTAGGCATATTCAAAGGAGCAACAAACCACTTCAACTACATTCAGCCAAAAATAAAACTGGGCTGGGTTAGATGGAAAATTGTGAAAAACTAGTGACAAGTCGCCAGTTTATCGCCTACACAATCACATACCTAAAACCCGATATACAATAATTAGGCGTCTTATATGACATTATAGACAAAGTACACAATGAGGGTTTTTTTTAATCAAAACAAATAAAGATAAATGGCGTAAATGTCTTGTCACCCTTATTGGTAAGTTTCCAAAACAAACTGACATGCTGTCAACAAAGAGCCAATAGTGACAGTGATAAGACCACGAGACTCCTTCGTGCCATCTGGCGGTTTTTGTATTTTTAAAGACCCTCATTGGAACACTCCGTTTTAAGTCCCAAACCAACATGTGACAAATTTGAATCGACCTATTTGTTGAGGTATATTTTTGGAAATTAAAACGAAAATAGGTCATTGAAAGTTACAATAAAAAAAAAATATATACCGTCGAATTGAGAACCTCCTTTTTTGAAGTCGGTTGAAAAGGGCATTGATCCATCACCTTAACGAATCCTAGCTCACACGAGCGAACAAGTTCCCGTGCGTCTGGGCGCGAGTGTCCATGCGTGGGTATAGTTTATGTAGCACCCTCGTCAACACTAATTAACAGTTACGATGCGATACCGGGGAAGGTCCCGCAAACGGTTGTCTTGTAATTTATAATTATCGGAGGCTTGCAAACCCTTTTGAGGCGTTTTACAGCGCTGAAAGGACTTGTTTAACCTTCTGCTTACAAGAGGAAAGCGAAGGAAATTTGTAAAATTTAGTTTAAAAAAGTTGGTATAAAAAAGATTTTTATAGAAGTATTAAGCATTGCTGATATGTAAATAATAAATAACAAATGAATTCTTTATTCTGACACACCAATTCCCTAGTCCCAAACTAAGCTGATGCTTGTACTATGGATACCGGGTGAACGGATAGACATACTTAAATACGTTTATAAACATCCATGACTCGAGTACAAATGTCCATGTTCATCAAACGAAACATTTGCCTCTAGCGGGATTCGAACCCGCGACCCTTGGTTTCGTGGCCAGGATCTCTGACCACTCGACCAACGGGCCAGTCATGTAAATCATAAGACAAAAATATACAGGGCAATAAAGTACAATACAACTGATTTCATAATAACTTTGCGTATTTCCTAAGTAGAATTGTTTTAGTACCGATTTTGGTGGAACTTCACTGAAATGCAGCTAGTGTTAAATGGAGTAACATAGGCTTCTTTTTTTTAATATATTCTATTACAGTAATTTTTTGTTACAATTTAAGCAGACAAAGTCGCGGGCAGAGCCTAGTCAGCTATGAATGAGCTACAAATCCGTTCTCAACTGCTACAAAATCCTGTCGCTAATCTTGATAAAACCTCTTCAGAGTCTAAATTGAAATTCCGACCCGCTTTGAAAATTCAACCCTCAAGTCGTTTCTATACATTACAGTCTATTAACATTGACGTGAAGCGATATTACGCGATAACTTTTATATATCCCGCTAGTTCCATCGAGTAATACCATAATGGGATAACTGGCACTATTTATTCTCACTTGTTCCGTAATATAAAAAAAAATAATTAGGGATATATTTTATACTGGCAGCGCCCTGCAGGTTTACTGCGGCATAGTTACCGTTCCCGTGGCAGTATAAAATATAGCCTAAAATATACTAGCTCATAACGTAGCTTCCTATTTGTAAAATAATTAAAAAAGTGGTTTCGACATCGCATTTATAATATCAGGATTGGTTCCCCAACCACTGTCAGATTTATAAAATTTTTTTTATATCACATTATTATTTACATTGAACAATATTATGATTGGTAAGCCGTGATAAAAAAGGCAAATATAAAAGTATTAACAAAAAATATAAACAACATCAGACGAGTAGTGAAATTCAGATACATTAGAATCCACGATAATCAATTAATTTACAAAGCCAAATTAATTGCAGTTAATACGATTTTTATTCAGTTATATAAATATACCCGTAAGTTCGTTAGTTTGGTCCCCCTATTTACGTATCAGTAGTTCCATAACGAGACCACATACGAACCTAGTGGAACAGATGGGAAACCTCAGCGGTGGATTTAACTTTCAAACAAGAAAGGTTACGTCATTTGTTAGGCCAATTCCAAGCCCTTCAGGCTCTTATGAAAGAGGTTCGCAGGTGTGAGCCTGAAAGGTTCTATATATCATTAGTCTGTGACAATATTGCGCTAGCCCTCAGTCCCTTTTTATACGCTGTTCGACGAAGGGAGACCAATCACAAATTGTGAGGGACGTGAGGTATTGTAGTGATTGATTTTGGATCTGCCGACGACTTCTATACATTTACATATTTTTCACAATTTTCCATCTAAGCCAACTCAATTTTGTGGTTGAAGATAGCTTAACGGTAACACGACTCGTATCCAAGTGGCGCTGGTTCAAACCCGGACATGTACCTCTGGATTTTTCAAATCTATGTACGGAGATACGCCTCTTCCTGGGCGAGGGATGACATCGTGATAGAACCCACGCATCTTAAATAACTGTGGATGTGTAACCATGATCCAATTTATGTAAGAGTTGTAAAGGTCAGACTGGCAGTCGCTTCAAATCACCAGACCCGTTAGATCCTTGAGCATGATCTAATCAGACCCCAACTAAACACGAGGCATAACGCTAGGAGGACACTTATCAAGATTAAAGGATTTTATGATCTTTGCAATGCTTATTAGTTCTTAATCAAGAATCTGTCCTTGAATGATTGAAATTGGATTTTTCAACGCTTGTTGCATATTGTAGGTCAAGCTACAATCTCAGTCCTGAGCCCTATATACTTGGATAAATAAATAAATAAATTCTTCAGACTGACACACCAATTCCCTAGTTCCAAACAAGGGTGATGCTGTACTATGGATACTAGGCGAACGGATAGATTAAATACGTTTATAAATATCTATGACTCGAGTACAAATGTCCATGTTCATCACACGAAACATTTGCCCCTAGCGGGATTCGAACCCGCGACTCTTGGTTTCGTGGCCAGGGTCTCTGATCACTCGACCTACGGGCCAGTCATTGATGGTCGATTTTTTTTTATTGCAACAACAAGAGATCTAAGATGTTTGTTGCTATCTTGCTCCTTATACCAAGGGCGCATTGGATCCTTTTGAAGGTCGGCAATGTATGAGTGACAACTCTTTGTTGCGAGTGGCTATAGGTTATGGTATCCGCTTATTATTAGACTAAATGTACGCTTGTGTACCACCTTTATAGTATAAAACTAATTGCACACAATTATCTATATTATTATACAAATATTTCAAGTCCTTTTGTAGGATCTACCCTTTAAAACTTTATAAAATAAAATATTTTATGATAGAGGCAAAGAATTAGTCAGTAATACGATCAAAATATAAGGTTTAGCTCAATTTTACTAGAATTTTCCAAAAAAACGCTTGAGTAACTAGATTTCTAGGAACGCCAGGTGACAGGGTCTAGACATCTGTCTGTCTAGACTAGGAGACGGGTTGACGGGGCGGGATATTTTGGGGACCTCATATTTCTGATACAAGTATTTTTCTAAACTGTTAAAAATCATTTTTAACAATTTAATTTTACCTTATTCTTGTTTAACTTGTAGTCTCTTCTTTTTAATGCGTAGAAAGATGCCTAGATTTTGCCGAAAGCTTTGAATACCACAAAGACTACCACGTATCCCGAGGAATCAATGAATCTTAAACTAAAACGTAGACATTGTCCTATTTAAATAAAAATAACGTTCCGTAGATTTTAAATTTCAGCAAACAAAATTTCATCACATTCGTTTAAGTGGTTTAAGCTTGAAAGTGTAACAAGTAGACAGCTACTTTCGCATATGTAGGACTGGCTCGATGGCTCATTCGCTAGTGACCCTGCCCCATGCGCCAAGAGTTGTGGGTTCGATTCCCACCCAGGACAAAAATTCGTATGATAAATACATACTTGTGTTCTGTGTCTGGGTGTTATTATTGAATATTTAAGTATGTATATATTTGTAGCACCTCTGTTGATCCTTAACACAAGTGCTTAAGCTACTTACCTCGGAGTCAGATAAATATATGTGATGTAGTGTGATTTATTTATGTATAAGCTTATATTACTTAAACTTAATTTAAGCACACTATGTCCTACCTACCTCTCTTTAAAAGCTTTATAATCTATTTTAATAATTATTACAACATCAGAGCCTCTTATAACAACGTTGTTTTTGCTCCCAAGCCCTCAAAGAGATAGCATCATAGACCTAAGGCTTGGCTTGCCTCCAAGCGCCAAGATACGTCTTGCCAATCTAGCACGCTAGAACGACTCTGGGTGATAACTTACTGGAATTAATTAATCTTAAGTGACTCCAATGTTTGGGAATTAAAAGCGTGAATTATTGCGCTGCATAAATTATACGCTATTACTGTGAAGATTATACAGACTTAATTGGTTAGTAAAAGAAGTTAGTTAGTTTTAATAAACGCTTCAACAAAAAGTTAATGTAAGTTTGGTTTAAAAAATCTTATACGGCTCAAACAGCTTTTAAACTTCGAATTGCGATTAAAGATTTGCTGATGCAATAACACCAACACGTATTTATATTGCAATCACTCAGGTATACAACGTGTAATGTTAAATGCGCAAAACCTGAGACACCCCAAATGATTTTTAATTCAATTGACCTAATTATGAGAGATTTAATTAAAAAAAAAAAATATTTAAAGATTTTATGTGATGTTTTAGTTTTACTGGCACTTCTGACCATTTATTGTGTCTGTGGAAGACGCTCTGTCGAAAGCGAAGTCGGTAGTTATATCGCCGGGCCGCTGCGCCGCGCTGACATTATTATTATTACTATCTACGCTCATAAAGCAATAAGGTTATCCTTGAACAGTGATTTAAATGTTTCCATCACACTTTTCCAGGCTTTGAACTGGCAACATAGGTAACCTACATTTTCAAACTTTACCTACAGTAAGATCTTATTATTAGGAAGGTACTACGTAACGTAAGTACGTGATGTTGGCGTGTTTAAAAGGTTTAAATCACTGTATTTACAAATAATTGCCACGTAATCAACTTATTTACAATTAATTAAGTAGATAATTTGGTATCTCCACTTACTGGTCCTGTTGTTGCGGTAGAAAAGATTCAAAATGTCTACCACTTTGTGAATACACAACACAGCCCGCTTTCTTAAGTTATTTTTCAGCGAATCGAGCACTTGAGTGTCACTTTTCACTTGTTGAAACGCGCTGACCCCATCTGTCCATTGACCGAGGCGTAAATGTACCATAATCACGAAGCCTCTGTGTAGCTGCAAGCATTGTCCGATTGGATACAGATACTCCACTCTCTTCTTAAAACCGTCGCACTGCCAAGTTAACGTTGTCATTACAACATGCTAACATTCTCACCATTTCACAATACTGAATGTTTGTGTATAAAATCGCCATAGTCGCGATTTTTTAAGCACACGCGCCGCCGGGGTATCGAGATAATAAAAAAATGCACTTGTGACGCATGTGCCGGCGCCGCTGAGACTAGTGTAAACAGGTCAGGGCCATTGTCACGAATTTCGCACGCCCTACCCCCATTTCTTTTTCTTATTAGTTACGTTAAAGTTAAATAAGGATAGATAACATTGATTTGTTTACTTCAAACTGTCTTGTTCATTCCTATTCGCATTGAAATAAGAACTATTATTATATGCGTATGAGAAAATTTAAATTGGACGACAGACATAGTTTGTTTACGTATTTTGGCGCGTTTGTGCGCGTGATGGCTTGCGTTATTAGTAAACAGACAGGGCAACATTTTTAATAAAGATTTTTTGAAAAATGTGACCTATATAAGAAAGTGGTTTAATTGATTCAGCTCGTTATTCTGATCATACTGTTTTCAGGTTTTGCGCATTTAACATTACACGTTGTATAGGATGGCATTTCAAGAAAATGAGATGTTATAAAAAGTACCTAACTATCTATCGAGTTTCTTGTCGGTTCTTCATGGTGAAACCGGCTGTTAAATTCATATATGCAGACGATAGGTGCTTTCTGAAGCTTATTTAAAAAAATTGATTTAAGTAATAACTAAATGTAAAATATATGTATTGTGCATACCCGACGTGTATCTAATTACTGGGACATTAAATATGATTAAGATATGATTCACGTGAAAAAGTTAAATTCACTATTAAAACATTATAGAATAAGATCCCAGAGCGATCAGACATAACTTATTTTCACACGAACTTAAGGTTTCATCTTACGTTTTCAGTAGCGTCTCGTGTGCCTTGAATACCTACGCGCTTGTGAAAACTTGCCGAGTGACACCTGGGCAGGTACCAGGTGAGAAAGGTAATTAAAAATAAGCGTCTACAACGACAACTCTGCCTCTGCCTACCCCTTCGGGGAGTAGGGTAGGCAGAGTCATAGGGCAGTCAGCAGGTCCTTCCCGGGTTAGATGAAAAATTGTGAAAAAGTTGTGATAAGTGACTAGCTCGTCGCCTACACAATCACATACCCAAAACCCCATATACCATTAGTCCCCTTTTACGACATGCTAGGCAAGCAAAATAGTCGGCACATTCTTTTTTAAGTCCCAGACCATCATCGGACATCGGTTGAAACGTTAACTAGGTACCTCGAGAAGATATTCGACATTCGCGATAAAAGAACTTAAAGCTCGGTGAGTGCAGTTAATATTCCTCAGAGCTCACGTACTTTTAAAAGTCTTTGTAAGAAACTGCGAGACGGCGCTTCGGCGCAGTTCCCTTTTTGTCTAACCACTTTCTCGACATAGAATCTATTGTTAGGACGAACGTTCATGAACGAATTTAGTGGGAAAAATCTGATCTTTAAATTTCAGTCTTATGGTTTGAGACTGGAAAAGAATGTGCCAACTGTGTTCCTTGTCTAGCAAGACGTCTAGAACGACTTTTGGCGTTATGGATTTGTGATGTGGGCGACGAGCAAGCCACTTGTGAATACTATTCACAATTTTCTATGTAACCTAACTCGATTTTTCTCCACCTTTTGAAAACTGAGGACCACTTTTATTCTATTATTCTTATTATGGATTAAATGTTCAAAAAAAAAATACTAAAAATAACTAACTAACTAACTTCGGTTCTCTCTTCCTACTCCGCTAATGAAGTGGCGTAAAGTTTAGTTAGTTAGTTAAAAATATGTCTAACTTTTAAAACTGAGCTTTTCGTGGACCAAACTTAAGCCTTTAAGGACCGCCGCTAGGAACCTAAATTCTACTTACTCAGAAAAGAGAGAGATTCTATCTCCTTAGAAGTCGGATTCTTTGTTCTTCCAGCCAAGTTAGGTACTTCATTAAGTTTGGATAGAAGGTACTAAAAACAAATAACTACTTTGAGATGAGATAAGCCTCTCTCATCAAAAGTTATACTTTATCTCAAGCCTAATTACTTTTGTCGTTAACTTCTATTAAATGATTAAATCTGTTTGTTTGTTTCTAACTTAAAAATAACAGCTTTTACTAAATGCACACATTTGCGTATTACATATAGGTACGCATCGGTATGCGTAAGTACGATTACATAACAATTGTTTTTTTCAGTCTAGCTGTCTGTAACAGATAGAGTGATATACATATCAAGCGTGATACATGTAGGTATGTATAGGTATATAAAAAGAAAAAATCTATCTCTCCATGTTTCACCCTCATTGGAATCCATTTAAAATTCCAAAGAGGTTACTTAAATGTCACTAATCTAGCTGGCACGTCAATAACTTAACTGGCAAACCACACGTTTGCCATCAACCTTCGCCTAATCAGACTTATCCTCAGTCGGTAATAGTGACTTGTGTGTGCTTAAACGGCTTTGCCTGTTGTTCTAACTTAAGCTAGAATAACCTAGCTTTTACTTATACTTAGAGAGCGGTGGTAGCTGAAAGGTCAAGGACACGCGCCTCTTAACCGAGGAGTGCGGGTTCAAACCCGGGCATGTACCTCTGGATTTTTCAAATCTACGTACATATATAGACCACTAGTTCGACGGTGAAAGAAAACATCGTGACGAAACCTGCAAATTTAAACCACTTTGGATTTGTAACCATGATCCAAAAATTGTCTGATTCCCCTATCTTAGGGTTATGAAAGTCAGATCGGCGGTCGCTTCTATGTAATTACCAGACTCGCTAAATCCTGGATCATGCTCTAAGCAGGCCCTGTCTAAGCACGGGACATAACGCTAGGAAGATGAAGAATTCAGCACGACTTAAGATCAAAAACTGTTAAAATACTGCTATTTTAAGAGTTTGTGGACTTTATCCTAAATCATCGTCTTCCCATCAACTAGATACATACATTTTCAAAGTGATAAGTTTAATGCACCCTTGTAAGTTAACATAGAAAACAATGATCACAATTATATTTAATTTAAAAGATGCGTTAACACGTTTCAATGCGATTTTAAGTTGACTTTTTGAATAAAATAAGTATATTTTTTCTCTTAAGCTAGAAATATATTGTAATTTAATTACAAAAGAATAGCAAGATGCCTTACATAACTATGTATGTTAGGCTACTTTGTTATTTGTAAACACAGTATTTTTCACAACAAGAAGCCAAATGAGGGTTATGATTTTATTTCCAACGTAAAAATCATTGAAGTGCTTTTCACGAGAAATCATCTAGTAGCAATAAAACTCTTTGGAGAGAGCTCTTTACTGTATAAATGTCTGCGTGTCGCCCATAGTACACATTTAAAAGGTAAGTTTAATGTATGTAGAAGGTACGTAAGATTATTGTGATTTGTGATGACATAATTTTTTTAAGCCTTGATTTCTAATAATAATAATAAAAATTTATTTCTTTTAAAAAGTTACATAATTATAGTGATTGAAGTCACCTTGTAAGCACAAAATGCCTGTGATAGGTGACTTCCCTCTTACATAGTCTTATTGTTGTAATTTATTATTTCAAGAACTTACAGATTAGTTATTTATTTTAGAATGAGCTAAATAACATAAAAATAAAATTTTATTTATCTTTATTTTATTTATTGAAGTAGAGCATCCGTTTCTTCATCATATAATGGCAACAGGAAAGTAAAAACCAGTTTTTACACTCTCTTATTGTTTTTCTGTGAATACCGAATTTAAAATTGATTTCATTATTAGTGCAGCTCGTTTATTATATTGCTAATTGATACATATTCCACGGCTATTATTAAATTTTCAGTTAGAGACCAATGTGTCTAATTCCCTAGTATTAAAGAAAGAAGACCATTACATTGTCTTAAAAAAATCTCAAATATGAATCCCCACGCCCGCAATCCCCGAAAGGCCGAGTGAGACGGGCAACAAGCCCCTTTAACCACTCTAGCCAAATACTAAACTGGGTTATGTTAGATGAAATAAAGTGAAAAGTCATAGAATAAATATTACGACCTTGATAATATTAAAATGATTTAGGTCGAAATATTTGGCCGCAAAGAGTGAATATATAACATCGCACTTTAAACGCAAACAACGGGCTTTTTAACAAAAAGGTTTTATGAAAACCGCTTTAAAATATCTTACTTTCCAAAACAACTCTATGTGTTACATATGTGCGATGTACAAGCGAGGAATCGGATAAGTATACTTCACAGGATAACTGTTTTGCGAACATGTTTTTACTTTCCAATTTTCTCTTCTTCACAATAATAAGCCTATTATTATTTTCGAGTGAAGGCGTAAAAATTTCACCAACGTTAAAATGGAAAAAAGGCACGAATTGTAGTGGCTTCTTAGCGCGTGTAAGTTGTTAGAGCAGTATGTCATTTTGTTGTTTGTTTAAAAGATCATCGCATCAAATTGTCCTATGCTGGTCTGGGACTCAAAAAGAATTTACCAACTTTATTTTCTTGCCTAGCACGTTGTAAAAGGTGTATGGCGTTCTGGATTTGTGATCACGTGTTGGCGACGAGCCACTTGTCATTGCTTTTGGAAACATAGGTACATATTTTATAATCATAAACATTTTTGCGTGAAAGAGTAACAAACATATTTTTTTTACTGTGGAAACTTTGCTGATTTCTGTATAACTTATATTTACATATTTTTAAGTAAAATCTAATTGTATGTTTCCCAAAAAAACAATAAAATAAATAAAAATAATATAAAATAAATAAACACAAATCCTTCTATACATATGTACCTATAAACTTTGGCGTTTATAATATTAGTAAGATTTTGCCTATATACACCAGAATACTCTTTATAAACTGCTGTAGTGTAAATACGTGCGTACAATACTCATAGAACGCGTTCGATGAAGGTTAACTAAAATAAGAAAATAACTGAGATCAGTAATTTGGTATTAATTTTCTTTAGGAGCTTTTGCCGGGTAATGTAATTTAGACTAATTAGGGAAGAAGCATAGCTTTTATAAGGATGCCAATTATTACGTCGGATGCTTAGAATTAATTTTTAAAAGAATTTTCTTTCAGTTGCCTAAGGTACCGATAAGTTAATTATTTATTTAAATATGAACATTCAACAATTTGTGTACGGAACTATAAGAGCTATAGGCACTAAACGAATACAGATTATAAAATTATAGGTACTGAGCTTATGTTCGACCGCGGCAATGAGGGTTTTTTAAATTAAAACATCCAAAAGATGGCGTAACTGTGACTTGCGGTCTTGTCACCCTCCTCATTGGTTAGTTGTCAGACCAAACTGACATGCTGTCAACAAGGAGATAATAGTAACAGTGATAAGACCACGAGACTCCCTCGTGCCATCTGGCGGTTTTTGTATTTTTGAAAACCTTCATTAACATAGACGGAATTGAAAAATACTTTACAGTATGGCCGATAGTAGTTTTAAAAAGACTTATAATTGACATAAAACCATGTATTGAAACAAAATTTGGCATGAGTTAATAGTTTTAAATTGTCCGTAAGATCGCAATGTTAAAATTTGTCATATTTTATGGAAACGTGAGACCTCACTTACTACTTAATTAAACGTAGGAAAATAAAGTTCTTATGTCGGAAGTGGGATATCCTACATTGTTAATCGGCGTTTTATTTCTCGATTTGGTCGGATATGGATCTTGCTACAATGTTAGTCCAAGTTTTGCTTTCAGATTATATCTTATATATATATACTTTGTTAACCGAAGTTTTAAATTGTGATTAAATTGTATGCTAATTATGCTAAGGTAAGTATCTCTCTTGGAAGTAGAAACAATAACACGGAGTGTGCATGCATATACCGATCTATAAAATTAAAGGCAATAATAAAATGAAATATAGAATAATATAATCTTTTACGACACCTTCATAAAAAATAAATTAATTTAGAAGTATTATCAAACTACGTCATGGAAATCATAAAAAAAAAACAATTCTCATATAAGCAAAACCTTAAGCTGCGCAAATAGCCTAAGCTCAAAATTACCTTTTAAACCTTATCATAAGGACCAGTATTTTTTCTATTCATAAGCCGTGGTAATATAAAATTAAATCCTAATTCGCAATAAGAGCTGTGCAGATGTGAATGGTTCAATTGAATGATTATCCGAATGAATACTTTTCAATGAAGCAATTAACAGACCGAATAACTTGGTATTCAATTAATTAATCCAACCTATACATATATTGTACAACCGTTTGAAAGACTTAAGCGTTATATTTTTCCATAAGAAAGAAGCAATGAAAATATCCCTGTCTTTATGTGATGGTAGATGCATGTTTTTGATGTTTGCTTGATATACGTTCTACGGTGAACGTTGGAGTTTAATAGGCACTCTACCCCACTAGACAGGGTAGAAGGGGCCTCAAATCCAACGGCCTTATGTAGTTCTTTCCTTTATAGAATACACCAAACAGTTTTCCGCTTAGCGTAACGATCTTTTTTTTTTTTTACGTGAGGAATGCATTTACGCACCGTCCAAGTAAACCTATGTTCGACCTATGAGGGATGGGTCGGACTCAGAGGTTCGGGACAAACTCTACTTCCGACTAAACCTCACGGTGGTCATTCTTCGGGCGTGGCGCAGATTCCGGGCTCCCCACTGCGGGACTCAACGCGAAATCTACGTCTACGCCGCTGCCGATCCATGCAGCCCATCTCGAGGGAGAGGCAACCACGCCCCCAGAACACCACAGTGCTTATGACGGCACAGACCACAGTGTCACCCCATCCTATTTAACGGACGAGGATCCACGTGTCGTTATCTTCTCTGGGGCTGCTTGAACGAAGTGAATGCAGGCCCCCCCGCAAACACTCCACAACCCCAAAGGCCCTTTTAGTCGCCTCCTACGACAGGCAGGGATACCACAGGAGTCCCCCCTATAGGGCGCAGCGTAATTATCCTTAACCTAACTATGTCAAGTGGTAGTGTATAACATACTGTCGCACTGTTTGGGAGAAAACGGTGTGACGTATACGACATATATAATAGGTGTCTCTTGGTTGGAGGCCCCCTTTTTTAGACCATAGGGCACTTGGTACCACTATATTATACCACATTGTCTTACACGTACTTACCACTTGAAAAATAGACCATAGTGTAAATAATATTATTTCAGTCAATTTTGAATTATTAACTTGAAAAAGAAAATAGTGGTAGTTTTTTATATTTAAACTCGATGTTAGCAAATCATTTGAATAATTCGATTCGATTTTTTTGTATTAACCGCCCATCACTGACGTTCTTATTCCGTTGAACAAACATAATTCAATTTTCAGGCATCGCAAACGCAAACCCGAGTCAAATCGAGACCAGAGATTGTTCATTGAAATATTTAATAACAGAACAATGGGCGGAGTTGGAGCCGTATTGAATAAATCCGGGATTAAGCAAACCAGGGTTTAACTAGATGCCCGTTTAAACATCGTATTGAGTACATAGTGAGTTGCAACAGCTTTGTTTTCTACTGCCGGATAGGTTTAAGGCTTAAATCCAGTGAAAGTGGTTAACTGGACCTTCCTGTCTTTTTAACTTTTCATTAATTACATTGCTTACTGATTTGATAGCCCGTTGCTTGGTCGAGTGGTCTAAGACTCTGGCTACGAAACCAAGGGTCGCGGGTGGAATCCCGCTAGGAGCAAATGTTTCCTGTGATGAATATGGACATTTGTAATCGAGTCATGGATGTTTATAAAACTTATTTAAGTATGTTTATCCGTTCACCTAGTATATATATTGCACAAGCTTGTAGGCTTAGTTTGGAACTAGGAAATTGGTGTGTCAGTCTGGAGAATTTATTTATTTATCTTCTTTTCTGCTTTTTATTAATAAGGAAAAGCAATGGTGGATTTTAAATTCTCGTGTTACATTGTAGTCATACTTATTTTAAAAACAGGAATGATTTGATTGTTTTTTTGTTTCAATTGAATAAGCTCCGATACTACTAGACTAATTTGAAAGATTCTTTCGCCAATGGAAACCTACTTTATCAGCGAGTAACAGGCTATTTTTTATCCCCGTATTCCCACGGGAATCGGAACTACGTGTCTTCGCAAGTACGCGGGGCGCTAATAGTTAGAAATAAATAAAAATCCATGACTCGAGTACAAATGTCCATGTTCATCACACAAAACATTTCCCCCTAGCGGGATTCAAACTCGCGTTCCAGTGGCCAGGGTCTCTGACCACTCGACCAACGGGCCTGTCAAATAAGACTACTAGTACTAACTCGATATACATTATATAGTATTTACAGCTAGGTTTCCTAGTATTTTCGCAGTATGAAAATTAAAACAAATGTCGCATACAGACTACAACTAAGTTAGAGCTCTAATCTGTTTGTAGGTATAACATACATACATGATATAAGAAAACCAATAACATGTTACCAATACAGTTAGTACTTAATTGTTCAAAAGAACTTAAGAGAATATTATTATCCACACACATACAATAAGCGGTATACAACTATTTCACTATTGTGTCCATCGCCGCTTTTGTGGACAACCAGCTTAACTACAACAATAGACGCCGTTCTTTGGAAACGTGAATAACGCAGAACACAAGTTGCCTTTTGTTGTCTTTCATCGTTTTTGAGCCGACAACGACCGGGCGAGTGCGCGGCTAACCCCGAGATTGCTACTTTTATTCATCGATTATAATCATTGTATGTGTCAATGAAAATGTATGTAATACAGTTTGTGGAATGGAGGAAATTTAAAAGGAAAGATATGACTCAAAAAGAAATTGTGTTATTTTGTACACAGCATAATTACAAGAAACATATAGCAGACGTGCAAAAAAGAGAAGCAAGCAAGAATGACGGTGTAAGCTGTGTCATTACATGGCATAGTAAAAAGAAAAAGGAGCGGTGGTAGCTCAATGGTAAGGACACGCGCCTCAATCGAGGAGTGCGGGTTCAAACCCGAGCACGTACCTCTGGATTTTACAAATCTTTGTGCGTATTTATACCACTAGATCGATGGTGAAGGAAAACATCGTGATGAAACCTCCAAATTCAAACAAATTTGTATTTGTAACCATGATCCAAAAATTGTGTGGTTCCCCTATCTTAGGGTTACGAAGGTCAGATCGGCAGTCGCTTTTATGTAATTTTTACCAGACTCGCTAAATCCTGCATCATGGTCTAAGCGGACCCCGTCTAAACACGGGACATAACGCTAGGAAGATGATAGTTAAAAGAAAAAGTATAAGTATCAAAAAGGTTAAACCAGCCTCGGCATATTGGTAACAATACGCATAGGTACATATTAATAAGGGTATCACAATGATCCCCCCCGCTGGGGTCCTCGGTTTGTCGAACCAGGGGGCTTAGTAAGCCCTTGCTTGGACCAGGGCTGAACCTAGACCTCGAGGTGGACCGCGACTAATGTCTTGCCAGCCAGTCACGGCACGGACTTGGATTGACGGGGAAAAGGAGGAACTAGGTAAATATTAATAGGGAATCACAATATTCCCCCCCGCTAGGGTCCTCGGTTTGTCGAACCGGGGGGCTTAGTAAGCCCTTGCTTGGACCAGGGCTGAACCTAGACCTCGAGGTGGGCCGCGACTAATGTCTTGCCAGCCAGTCACGGCACGGACTTGGATTGACGGGGAAAAGGAGGAACTAGGTAAATATTAATAGGGTATCACAATATTCCCCCCCGCTAGGGTCCTCGGTTTGTCGAACCGGGGGGCTTAGTAAGCCCTTGCTTGGACCAGGGCTGAACCTAGACCTCGAGGTAGGCCGCGACTAATGTCTTGCCAGCCAGTCACGGCATGGACTTGTATTGACGGGGAAGAGGAGGAACTGGATGTTGTCGTTGCCCGCCTCCATATACTCGGCAGGGGCGCCTTGCTGATGCGTAGAGGGCCTCGCCCTCAATTTGGGTTGGTGGCCGGGTGGAAGGCGATTTAGAGAAATGGGGAAGCACAGTTGGTACATTATTTTTAAGTCCAAAACCTAAGACAATACAGGGCTATTACGTGTGTTTTAAGGAACCCACTCCGCTGTTCCCAAATAAAAGGTATCTTTAATTCGGCTTGCACTAGGCAAATGCATGTAATTAGTTTCAACATAGTTCGGCTCAATGTAACATTCCATTTAACCTGTAATTAGGGAAGCATGTTTTTGGCGCCGCACCTAATTGACTGAAGCGATAATTAAAGTTAATTATTGCGATACGTCATATCTATACACTGTAAACGATAATGAACTATTTTCGATAGAAATCGCCTATGTTTGGCAACTTAATATTATCGTGAAACTTGGTAGGTATGCAATGCATTTAGTGCAGGGTAATTTATTACGAATATCTAATCGATCTGTTTTAATTTGTTTCGCTCATTATTTTAGGTTTTAGTAGGTATACAAAATTGGTGCTATTTTACATTTTAAGGGGCGCAGTTTGGAAATAACACTCTTCGCATGCGAAGTAATTGCCGAAATTGAGTGACTACCGCTTCCAAGTTACCAATTAAACTCATATTAATCGTAACTTAACTATTCATGATTAAGTTAAGGCTAAGTAAAAAAGCCTAATCGTAATAAACAAATAAATTTACTTGCTAGAATGCTAGAAATTACATAATTAACATCACGCCCATAATCCCCAAAGGGGTAGGTAGAGTCAATGGGGTGGCAAGCCCGTTAAACCACATACATTAAAAATAAAACTGGGCTGGATTGGATGGAAAATTGTAAAAAAGTAGTGACCAGTTTCACCGGCTAGCTCGTACACAGTCACATACCCAAAATCATGCTAGTCAAGAAACACAGTTGGCACATTCTTTTTAAGTCCCAGACTAACATGGGAAATGAATTTACTCATAATACCAGCAAAACTATTCAAATATTGACCGAAACAGGAAACATGAAAGCTAATATCTGTTAAACCGAAGCACAAGATATTGGAGGTCTAAAGAGATAACAGTCTTCCGAAGTAATATCAGCGAGAATCCAGATATTGCACCCAATCGAATGCATTTGAATGTTTAATGCATCCAACCAATATTCTCCAACGCTCTATGAATATGCATGAGGCTCTTATGTGACTCCGAGGGCGGCGGATCCAAGGATTGGCTTTATATTAAAGTTTAATAATCATAAGATTATTTGCAGTTAAGTAAACATACCTACGTATTTAGTAAACTTTCAGTATTATAACTGGAATTATTTTGACAAGCTCGATCGGCGCATTCGGTAGTGACCCTGCCCCATGCATCAAGAGTTATGAGCTCGATCCCCACCCAGGATAAACGTTCGTATTATGAATACTTGTGTTTGTTCTGTGTCTGGGTGTTAATATCCAATATTTAAGTATATATTTGTAATACCACTGTTGTTTCTAATATCTGTAACACAAGTGCTTAAGCTTCTTACCTCGGAATCAGATCAATGTATGTGAGGTGATCTGATATATATGATATTTATTATAAGTTTATTATAAATTCGGTTCTCTCTACCTACCCCGCTACGGAAGTGGCGTGAAGTTTATTTAGTTATAAATGCAAAAAAGAATGCTCAATAGTCGTTTTTCGTTTTATAGGCGTTTTTGGAATAGTTAATACTGAACATAATAACTATTTCACAAAAGGTTGTTTTAATTACTTATAATAAATATTTATAAAGATAAAAACGGCTTAAACATGAGAAGGCAAAATACACCTATAGTCATTGAACTATTATTATACATAGTAATAAATTTAGACTGGCCCGATGGTCGAGTGGTTAGAGACCCTGGCCACGAAACCGAGGGTCGCGGGTTCGAATCCCGCTAGAGGCAAATGTTTCGTGTGATGAACATGGGCATTTGTTCTCGAGTCATGGATGTTTATAAAGAACGTATTTAAGTATGTCTATCCGTTCACCTAGTATCCATAGCACAAGCATAAGCTTAGTTTGGGACTAGGGAATTGGTGTGTCAGTCTTGAGAATTTATTTATTTATTATTATTTATTTATAATAATAGCTCAATGCCTATAGTAAGGGCTATGTAGTTTTTTGAGTTTGATTTTGATTTAGATACATAGTTATGCAAAAATATATTACACACACAAAACAATAAAACGTAGTAAAATGCCACAGGATCAAAACGAACCACAATACTTATCTTCAGCTCAATTTCCCACCAGCACCAGAGAATGAACCGCCCGTGAAACGCTTTATAACAAGCAGTGTAATTTTAAAATGTGCGTTGTCTTGGGACCACATCCGGGCCTGTTCAGAGATAATAAATAGTATAATAAACAAGATTAACGACGCATAAGAAGGCACGTTTCTAGGGCAGTGATGTACATGCATAGCGCGCACTGGCTGGATGGCACTTACACCGACATGAACATTATGTACTACCAAATGGCGAAATATACTGGGTTATTTTAGGCATATGCGAAACCTTTTATAAAAAAAAACTCTTTTCATATAAAATGCAGCTATGACCTATTGGTTATAGGGTGTTTTCTAGAAATGGCCATTTTTTATGTGGTACGCATCTGTATCGTAGTTACCCTTATTGACGAACTACTAACTAAAACGGCACTAACTATAACTACACTAACTATAAGGTATAGAGTTAAATTTATAAAATACCATAGCATTAGATACTACTAATACATAAATAATGCTGGGCAACGTTATTCAACACGGCAACATAAACAACTTTTATAACAATACATATAATTTTCCGTCGAATTTTTTTTTTAGAGAACCTGCATTGGTTCATTATTTTCCCATGTTCCGAGGATAACAAAGTCACGTTCGATACTACCTCACGCCAGTTTAAACAATGAAATATCTAAAACAGTAATAATATAATCAAAGCATAGAGTGCACTGGTCTGACTGATACATGAGTTTCATTATGGAAACATATTTGGCTACGATAGAGATGTAAATGAAAAGCTTACACGGCTCACTAGTGTACATTTACACCATTGCGAACATGTGGCCATTATGAGTTTTGCAAAGCATGTTCCAAACCATAATTATGAATACTAGTGTTTCTTCTGTGTCTGGGTGTTAATGTTGAATATTTAAGTATATATTTGTAATACCATTGTTGATTCTGATATCCGTAACACAAGTGCTTAAGCTACTTACCTCGGAGTCAGATCAATGTATGTGATGTAGTCTGATATTTATTTATTTATAATTGCTGCTACTTTAGATAGTATAATAGGTAGCCTATGGGTGTCTACAATAACCGTTTACCTTCAAGTCATAGGTTTTACTTGCACAAAGGGTTTCATTTCATTTCAATTGCACCCGACAATTCAATAGATAGAGGAATCTGTCGCATGTTGGTTTAAGAAAAAAATAAATTAAACCTGATAATGTATCTGTGTGTACAGTACCTTGGTTCGTATGTCGTACCCAAAAAGTGATTAATGGGTTTGTGGTATCATAAATAACGACTAGGCACTTGTCACAATTTTTCGTATTTTTTTTTTAACACTATATTTTTTTTGGTTAATTGTTTAACCTTTGACGTCCTGTCGTCGCGATATCCGGTCCATAACAATTAAAAAAAATCACTTGTGTCTGGAATCTCGGTACTCGAAGCATTAAAGAGCTTGGCCATGGTTCAATCTATCTACGAGTAGTTCCTCGAAGGTCAGATAAGCAGTTAGTTCAATGCAATTATTAGACTGGCTTAATCCTAGATCATGGTCAAATAGGACCTTGACTAACATTAACGTTACGCTAGAAAGATGACGAGGTTCAGAGGGCCTATTTTTCCTTTATGAGGTAATACCACCTATTTTCTACCTACTTTTGGGGTGCCGGTATGTAACTATATAGATCGGTTCGGTGTGATTACATTCGCTGCGTGACCCGCGCATGCCCACTGTGCAGCCTTAAGCTCAAATATTTATACGCGCGACGCTTGCTTTTAGGCAATAAAATTTACATTTTTACAAACGCGTGGTCTGCTTTTTTGTCGCGTTTTCGCTACAGCATGGGGACAATTGGCTCAGTGCGAATCGTGTTTATGGGGTCTTCGATGTCGCTATTTGGTGTATCATTACCATATTGCAAACTATACAAACGAGAAACGATGGTTATAGTAAAAGGTAATGGTAACGGGTAATGGCTGTTGGAACTTTATAGCTGTTACTGAATATTTTAAGCTGCCTTAAAAAGTTTAAGGAGTGGTAACTCGAAGGCAATCCAAAAATTATGAACAGTTGTCATTTACGTATTTTTAATTTATCCACCTAAAGAATAGTTTATATGTACATATATATATACATATATATTTTTATGTTATTGCTGGCAGACGAGCAGACAGTTCACCTGATGGTAAGTGATTACAGTCGCCCATGTACATCTGCAACATTAGAAGTTACAGGTGCGCTGCCGGCCTTTGAGATGAAGATGCGCTCTCTTTTATATATATCTGAGTTCGGTATTTAAATAACGCAAAAAAATCGGTTTTGCGAAATAATTTCACTAAAACGAATGAAAAATTAATAGATATAGTTAGTAAAACTGTTTACCCCGATAGGAAGTGGCGTGAAGTTTAGTTTAGTTTGCTTTAGAAAATCTAGAACATTTTTCTGCCAAAATGTTTTAATTTGAGTAAAATAGATAGACATAGGTACTGAAATTAAGTAGAACAAGAGTAGGCTTAATGCAATAAGCTCTTCTAACCACATTGAGCTAACACTAGAATTGAGGTGAGTTATATGAAAATGTGGTAACAAATTGCTAGCCTTTACTAGCCTTTTACGATAAGCTAAGTAAGGAACACAGATTGTACATTATTTTTAAATCCTAAATAACTATAATTTCAAACTAAAATGTCTTACACAATTCTTGACTCGAGGAATAAAAAATTGCCTAACCTTTAAAATTGAACGCCGTTTATTTTGACTAGCCTGTTGGTCGAGTGGTCAAAGACCCTGGCCACGAAACCAAGAGTCGCAAGTTCAAATCCACTAGGGACAATTATTTCGTACGATAAACATGGATATTTGTACTCAAGGCATGGATTTTTATAAACGTATTTAAGTATGTCTATCCATTCACCTAGTATCCATAGTACAAGCTTATAAGCTTAGTTTGGGACTACGGAATTGATGTGTCAGTCTGAAGAATTTATTTTTTATTTTTTTATGTTACGCTTGCTATCAATAGACCGACGACTGACTACTTAAACAAAAACAACGCAATCATCACAGAAAAGACCTTGACGATAGCATTAATAACCATTACCGCATTCGGCAAACAACTTTATTGAAAACAAGGATTCATGGGCCATTACAGTCCGCGTAATTAACAGTCGTGCGTTATGGGCCCGCTCGGAGCCGGTACAGTCGGCCTTATGTGTGTGCAATGTGTACAATCATCCTAAACAATTATCATTATCTCCCTAGCTAGCTATATACTGGCTTGATGGCGCATTCGGTAGTGACCCTGCCCCATGTGCCAAGAGTTGTGCGTTCGATTCCCACCCAGGACAAACATTCGTGTGATGAATACCTGTGTTTGTTCTGTGTCTGGGTGTAAATATACAATATGAAGTCTATATTTCTAATACCACTGTTGTTTCTGATATCCGTAACACAAGTGCTTAAGCTACTTACCTCGGAGAGAGATCAATGTATGTGATGTCGTAGGATATTTTTTTTTTTTTTAATATTCCGTTAGTCGTCTGTCGTCGTCTTAGACCATCATGGCTAGTCTGGTTAGATGGAAAATTGTGGTTAGCTCGTCACCTACAGTATAAAGACATACCCAAAACCCAATATACAAATAGACGCCTTTTGCGACACGCTAGGCAAAAACACAGTTGGCACATTCTTTTTAGATCCCAGACGAACATATAACAATATTAATATTAATGAATTTAGCGCATCTGATAATTGAAATAACTGTCGAAGTTAACTTTGTAATTCTTAAGAGACCTATTTTTTTTTTTGATCATGGTTACACATCTATATTTGTTTGAATGTGTAATAAATAAACACTTTTGATACATAAATTCTTCCCATGACTATCTCCCCATGAAAGCTTCAACAAACTCAGCCGTTTCTAAGATAAGTCCGAAACGATAGCCTATATGCACGGACTAGTAAAAAAAGAAGGACTCCGCTGTCCTACTACAGCATATAACCACTCATATGCATGTGTGTGTGAGACTTACGGACACCAGATAACGACAATTTAAAGCGCTTATGTCAATGTGTGATATAAGTTGCGTGTCGGGTTGGAGCTTCGCAGATGCCTAAACGTCTAGTTAGTGCGCGGAGTCCATCCTTTGTTACTAGTCCGTGACTATCATTGCACAATGAAAGTATATATCTACGCCACCTATAACAAAACCTTATTTCTTACCAATTTACCTAGTAATGAGCTATTTTCGTGTTATTATAAACTTAATATACTTACATTTTATCTAACTGTATGTATTAAAACCGGTAAATATAATGAAATATTATTGTAGTTTAATAATACTTATTTTAGCTATATGGAAAACCATATAAATAATCTTTGGCATATCACATAATTGGAGTACTTTTAGAGATACCTAAGCTCAAATGAAAATATTATTTTATTAAAATAGTGCCCACTGTGCCTATGTACTTTAGAATGCATTTAGTAATACACTATTGTTGTGAGTTACAAACACATTTTGTCTATCTGTATAATCTATATACAGGAATAGGTAAATATAAATAAATATTATTTTTCTACTACTAAACTTCACGCCACTTCCCTAGCGGGGTAGGCAGAGAGAACCGAACGCCATATTGCACGATCATTACACACCTCACTCGCCTTTTCAACATTCATGATCCTTTTCATACAAGCTCTACGGTTTTTATGCCTCCTAACATCACCTTCTGTTAATATTATTTTAGATTATTAATTTATGTGTTAGATACATGGAAAACCACATAAATAATTTCCGGCATATCACAGAGTCGAACTCATTAATAAAAACCATAGCAATATTATATTCGAGCCTTGTGGTTAGCATTTGCACATTTTATTTGCGGTTTCAATTGAACATTTAACATAATAATTACGTTTCTTCTATCCTTGATAGCTGTAATTGAATGTTAATTAATGTATTAATAATCCTCCTTTTTGTTTCGCATAGTCAAAGTCAAAGTCACAATATTCTTTATTTATATCGGTTTCAAGGAAACACTTATAAATCGTCAAATACAGGTAAAGCCAAAGCTATATGATTCTACCACCGGTTCGGAATGTTGTATCTACCGAGAATAATCCGGCAAGAAACTCGGTAGTAGGTAAGATTGAGAGTTTTGAATTGGTAAGTGAAAGGGTTAAATAGTTACTATGCACTTGTCAAACTCGGCTTCATTATGAGAGCCTTGTCATCAAATGTTGAACTGAACCCATACAAACTGTGAATTTAAATTAAATGGATCTAAAACAGATAAGTAAGTAAAAAAAATATATTCCAGGATTTTATTTCACTGTTAAAACTGTTAAAAGCTATTGAAAGCCTTGGTCATATGGGAATAAAGACGATGTTGCACAGTCATTACATGGAATTTTCAATAAAATTCTACGTAAAACAGTATTCAACAAAAAACGTATATAATACTTGCGTTTCAAAGAAATGTTTTGGTTAAAAATATATCTCCTGAAAAGCCAGCTGCAGCTAAATTCATAGAAATAGACTCATGTTGTATTTATATGGCTTGCATATCGAGTGCTCTTAATCTACATATTTAGGGGGACAGTGACCGTTGTCCCCGTTAGTCGAATCTGCGTTATGGGGACAATGGGAAAGAAATTTAATCACGTCCCGCTGTCCCCGTAACGGGGACAAGCCATACGGGGACAACGGGAATAAACAATAATCATCTAGGCCTTAACCACTTCAACACCGCCGGTTGTAATACCAATATCCACTTGGTAGCTTTGATCACAGTACAGTACAAGTTATAATCTACTTCTTTTAGAATCAGCTCAATATTTTCTTCTATTTATTTCTTCTTCTTCATTACCCTTTTTCAACCATTTTGGTGTAGGCCTCCTTCAATTTTTTCCATTCTTCTCTATGTTGCGCTCTTTGTATCCAGTTCGAACCGGCGACCTTCTTCACGTCATCTTTCCAACGCATTTGTGGTCGTCCTTGAGGGCGCTTTTTTCCCCACGTCTTCCATTCTATGCGGCGTTGCGTTTGCAGCAGGACATCTCGTTACGGGCCACGTGTCCAGCCCACTTCCATTTGAGGTGCGCATATGTTTCGTGACATCTATGACTTTGCTTTGCTTTCGAAGCCATTTATTTGTTTTGCGGTCCACCAATGACACTCCTACCAGTTTTCTCTCAACCGCTCTCTGGGCTACTTCTAATCTGTTGATGGTGTCTCGAGTGAAAACCCAGGTCTCAGCTCCATGACTGAGCACCGGCAGGATGCACTGGTTGAATATTCTGGCTTTTTGTTCCGCAGAGATTTTCATATTGAAAGCAAATTCCAGCTTCGAATAGGCAGCCCACATAAGTCTTATTCGTCGGTGGATCTCGTTAGATTGTTTGTCTTTACCCATTATTTCTATCTATTTATTTACTTATTATTATTTATTTTAAAATTTATATAAATAAACAAATAAATCTCCAGACTGACACCATTTCCCTAATTCCAAACTAAGTTTATAAGCTTGTGCTATGGATACTAGATGAACGGATAGACATACTTAAATAGGTTTATAAACATGCATGAATTGAGTACAAATGTCCGTATTAATCACACGAAACATTTGCCCCTAGCGGGATTCGAACCCGCGACCCTTAGTTTTGTGGCCAGGGTCTCTGACCACTAGACCAACGGACATGTCAAAGTTTCACCGCTAGAGTATCAGAATAATATACAGCTTCATAAACAGAAACAATTTAATCAATGTATTAGGAACATCATCTTCTTCTGTTTTTTCCAATCTTTAAAACGCGATGCCTTTTCAGGTTGAAAAATTATCGCGCCCCACTTAGGCCGGACAGAAAAACGTTTCTCGCTGAAAGTGTATAGAAATTTGCCTTTTTCTTTTAGCAGGCGACTCCCGGAGTAAAACTTCGCCCACAGATTGAAAACCACTGATCTAGTTCAATCCCATGTTGGTCTGAGACTCAAAACGAATGTACCAACTGGGTTAATTGCCTAGCATGTCATATAAGGCGAGACTAATGATTGTATTAAGTTCTGGATTTGTGATTACGTAGGCGACGAGTTAGCCACTTGTCACTGATGTTTCTAATCGATCTCAATTTTATTTTTGAATAAATATGATGTGAGCTTATCGCTCTTTAACTCTGCATACTCCTTTGGGGATTACGGGAGTGATGGTTTGGTGTGATACCTACATTAATACGTACAAAATAACATAATTGAAAACAAAACAGATCTCGCGTGCTATATTTACGTGGGACTAGTGGGACGCAATATTTGTACATTTGCGTCGGTTTTATTTGTTCCATCCGGTAGGTTTAATGGAGCTATAATGAATAGATGAGCCGCGCCGGTATGACAAATATGACAAGTGTCAATGGAGGAAAAACAAACTCTTTTAATGTGGGCGAAATGGATGCGACTTTGAAGATTAACACGAGAAAATATTAAATATAAAAAATATTAAATATAGAAAATATTTTCTATTTTTAATATTTTATATTTTTCCAAATATCTAATTTATATTGTCTATATTTAATATTTTCTCGTGTTACTCCTCAAAGTCGCAATATCCATTTTAGGAAATTTTCCTAAATTGGCTATTTCAAAGTATTAGTTGATTTAAAATTTCAATTCAGTTTATAAATCAGGTTCAGCGTACAATGTCATATCTGAATTAGCAATTGCAATACTTAGGTACAAATTTACTTTAAAAAAAACATATTTAATTTTTTTAAGAAATATACTCGTAGTTTAATTAGATATTTTTAGTATACCAGGATAGTTCTTACCGTATCGTGCAATTTGTAGGTATTTTCCTTTAAAAAAAATACTAGTTCTGTAAATATTGTAAAAACTGAAGGAACTGAAATTACTCATTTCAATTCTATAAGTGGAAAAAGCTATTTGCCAAATTTAAATGATGTCGCATCTAGTGATTCTACATCAACGTTCCCATATAGATATTTGGCGCTTTATTTGCAGTTCTGTCCGGTCCCAGGCGTCCTCGCCGCTAAATAAATTACTATCGCATGAATTAAATATCCGAGTTTGCGGCGCGATACGGAACCGCTCACGTCGCTGTTTACATTCTAGCGGACAATGGGAATTTGTGGCGGTTGCACTTCTGACTTTTTGTACTGACGGCGATGTGCGAAATTGATAAATTGGTTTAGGAAATAAAGTAGCTGGAAGTGTTTAGTGTCTCTTGTTTGTTCGCGAAATCAACATATTATACAGTTAGAGCTTCTAACTATCTTTGTTTTTAATAGAAGTAGGTAAAAAGCGCTACAATAAAATAATAGGATAGTTAAAAAAAAACATGTTTTACTGAACATCCTCTACAAGGAAAGAGATTCCCACGAAAAGAGGTGCTATTTCAAGTATATTAGTGTTGGAGTTTTGTTTATTAAATACGACTGACGAATTGACGGAAATTTCAATTCAATGCTTTAATGAGGGTTTTTAAATAAAACATAATCCACTATGTGGCACGAGGGAGTCTCGTGGTCTTATCAATGTCACTATTGGGTCATTGTTGACAGAATGTCAGTTTGTTCTGACAACTAATCAATGAGGAGGGTGACAAGACTGCACGTCACAGTTACGCCATCTTTTGGATGTTTTAATTCAAAAAACCCTCATTGGTCCATTTAATTCGCAAGACCTAATGGCTCTGTGCATGACTTTAAGGCCAGATATGATTTGCAATTTTCTTGGCTCTGAGACTCTGACGTTTTAAAATTTCGTAGCGAAATCACTGATTACTGAATAGTTACGTTCATGTGACATAAAAAAATATATATTATTCAAAATAATACAATTACTGTGATAACGCTATCACAGTAATATTATAAAATTTTATTATTTTGTCCACCCAAATCACGAGATTGGAAGGACAAAATGTTGTAAAATAATTTTTGGTCATCGAAATTAAAGGCAAGTAAACTTTATTCAAAAAGTGTGTTTTATTTTGATTATGTTAGGGTTTTCTTCCTTTATGTTTATTTGTATTTTTACTGTAAAACAAGAAGATAAAGCTACTTAATGGTTTCATTAAATCATAGTAAACGTATGTAGGTAATTATTGTATCGCTATTTATAAAATAAATATCGTTTTCAGATCAAAATGAACAGCATTCTGAAGAGTGTGTGTTTGTGAGTATTAAACACAATTTAAAATTTATTTGGGTACCATGGCGATCTGTCGCCACTAATGACGTTATGTAGGTAAAATGTATTCTATAACAACAATATCAAATAAAGGAATTGAATAAATTAATTATGTTAGGTTCAGTTTCTTTTGACTGCAACTATAAATTTTTTGCATTTTTCCAGTTCCCAAGTAGCTGTAGGGAATCAGTAAGACATGAATTTACTATCTCTATTAGTATTCTTGCAGTTTACAACACAACAACTGCAGTGACCCATTTTTGTTGGTAGAATAATGCGAATAATACTGGTACTCGAGTATATACAGTTTGCTTTGATATTGACAGATGTGACAGATTACTGAGCCAATATTAATTCTACTTTTGACCACCATGAGCGCTGCGATAGATTATTTTACCCCTACCTAGTACTTCGCACCCAGCAAATAGCAAGATGCTGATTAGTCGAGAATTGGGATGTTGACACCATTTATATTTAATTTTGAAATATCAATTCTGAAAAAGAATGTATTGTAGTATGCTGTTAAGCCTTATTGATTTTGTATCATATTGTGTCTAAGATTTATAATTTTACAAAAACTGCTTTTCCGTAAATATGTACATAGTTATTTCTTTTTAATGCATTTTTAATATTTTACATTTTCAATGTAAAACTGCTTAATATTAAGTCAGTTGACTATACAAACTAGTGACGTCATACGTTGACAAGCCCATACAAAAATCTATGAAGTGATTTCGTTTTGACAGCTTTTAAAAAGTAACTCAATTGACTAGCCAGTCAACATCCCTATTGCATAGTTCCGTTTTGACTGACAAAGTTGTCATTTGTCAGTGATAAATCATTGATGTTATCGGAGTTATTACCACGCTCGATACAATGCTCGATTTGAAAGTATATCAAAATTGTAATAGTCAATTAATATTTCAGTGAATGGCAATCTAATAATTTTTCGCCGGAACAAATACTACATTTCATATTTGTATTAAACCTTCACTTGTTTATTCGTGAAAATGTTTATTTTCAATTTTATATCTCACTTCTGCTCATATTTTAATTTAAATTATTAACAGAACATTTGTATAGATAGCCTAGTATTTCATCTAAGGTTCCAAAGTCAATAACTTGTACAAGAAGATTCAATATAATTAACTGACTTCAAAAAGAAGGATGAGGTTCTCAATTCGACAGATTTTTTTTTAAAACATAGTAGTTCGAATTTTCTTTAAAAATTTTTAAAACGTTGTACCTTTTTTCTTAATTGACTTTAAAATGTATGAAGTTCTACCATGGAATATTGGAACACAAGTTTTAATTAACTTAAACATAAACATCTATTAAAATTACCATTATAAAAATTTAATAATTAATTTTATTAGTATCCATCATTTTTAAGTGCCGGTACCAAACCCCGTTCAAACCCACCCAGCACCAATAACCCCCAAAATATTACCATAGCACCTTAACAAAAGTCCCATCAGGCACTCGGTGGAGACAGACAGCCTTATTTAACCCTCAATAACAAAATGCATTGTTCCCGGGCGGCCCGCGGCCGGCGAGTGACAGGTTAATAACATTAAATCAAGTATCCGGAACGCGGCGATATTTTCATTCGGCGGTTAATAACGTACAAAATTAAAGTTTATTGTTAACTGGGCTTGTCGGATTTATTTGAGGGTTAATGAGTTTTTCAATTATAGAGATGTATAATGTGTATAGTGGTGTATAAACATACACATTCATACATAATGATCATCATCCTTGCGCAATTGTTGTAGGATTTCCGAAGGGGTGCCTACCCCCTCGGGAATCACATTCATTGATCTGACTTCAAGCTTGCTACTTATGTTACGGATATCAGATTTAACAATGGTATCATAAATATATACTTAAATAAATATTAGATATTAACACCCAGACACAAAACAAACACAAGTTTTCATCATACGAATTTATCCTGGGTGGAGATCAAACCCACAACTCTTGGCGCATAGGGCAGGGTACCCAATGCGCCATCAAGCCAGTCTAAATTCTAATTGAGTTGGGTTAGATAAAAAATTGTAAAAAAGTAGCGACAAGTACATAGATCTTAGCTCATCGCCTACATGATCCAATACCCAACATAATGTACTATTAGTCGCCTAATACGACATGCTAAGCAAGGAAAACTGTTGGTATATTTTTTTGAGTGCAAGATCAACATGGAACATAAGTAAAAGTATATAAAATGATATGAAATTGTCTTTATTAACACAGGCTTCAAAAAAACACTTATAAATTGTTACTATCAACCGTTTCAAAAAGTAGATTC
This sequence comes from Glyphodes perspectalis, assembly GCA_951394215.1. NCBI lineage: Eukaryota > Metazoa > Arthropoda > Insecta > Lepidoptera > Crambidae > Glyphodes > Glyphodes perspectalis. The sequence continues at coordinate 12,408,807 of OX596217.1, forward strand.
TACCGAGAAGAAGCTGGCAATAAACTCGATAGTTACCTACTCTTACTAAATGCCAAGTCCTTACAACTATGAGTTACAATTTCTTAGTCAATTTGAATCTTGAATCTATCAGTGAAGACGAACGATCTTTTCTGAGACTAACGATTTATTTTTATCATCTAAATAGCTTAATCGATATTAACTTTACAGCAATGAAAAGCGGAACAAACAAACAATGAAGAGTGCCAATACCTACACCACATAAAACAATTACACAGACAAAAACGTAGTTGAACGAAAAACAAGCAGGATAAATTGAAATTTCCGGAAGGAAATCCCAAGAAAACTTTTCGAGGGGCCAATTAATTTCTAAATTCAATTCCGGGCTTGCGTACTTTCAAACGGCCAACGTGAAATATAGGAACTCACACGGTTTATCTGTGGAAATAAAACGTATGGTAAAGTAATAGTTTTGCTTCTAAATTTATGTACTATCGATATTTCATTTTATCGATGTATTTTTTGTGTTTTTGAAAAAAAAAAACACAAACAAGACTGACCTCATTTGTTTTATGTTCTGTGAAATTTGGCTCTAATGCCCAGTTATTTTTTTTGTTAACGGTAAAACCAATTTGATTTCATAGAAAAGTAATAGGTACATGCAATATTTGAATATTTTTATCGTACATACAAATCACTTCACCGTGTTATTATAGCGTAGCTTAAATACATCTTTCTTGTTTTTATTTGGGGTTTTTATAACTTTGTAACATCCACACTAAAGAAACATTAAAGGGGTGTCGTACCTAAGCAAGTTAAATATTGTATATTAAACAAAGCCTCATTTTTAACCGACTTCAAAAAAAAGGAGGAGGTTCTCAATTCGACTGAATTTTTTTTTTACAACAGTCAGTTTTAGTCAAAGTCAAAGTCAAAATACTCTTAATTTACATATGTTATAAATCGTCAAATGCAAGTAAAGCTATATGATTCTACCACCGGTTCGGAATGTTGTATCTACCGAGAAGAATTCGGCAAGAAACTCGGTAAAATATGACAGTCGAATAAATTACATCACGGATGTTTTAAAACGTCATCGCCTGTTAATAAAGACTAAGTACCTACCGAATGACATCCACAAACTGGTGACTTCCTACTTTATCGGACGGTAAATTTTATCTGCCTATTAATAAAAGCAGATCTAAGTAGAAAATATATATTTTTATTTAATGCTAAAAGCACCATTGTAGTCTCAATTATAATGCAGCGTCAAAGTTTCCGCCATTAAAGACAAAGTCTAGCAACTAGTTCGTGGCAGTTGTAAGATGCCACTCGGAACTAAGTTTTCTGCCACTATTATAACCCCATACTATACGCCATCTTCTCAGTATATTACTTGTGCTGATGATAATGGGCAAGGTTTTATTTAAAGACATCGTACTCTTTGGTCCTTTACATAAAACCATCTAATGGTTAAGTTGCTTATTGATACAAGTTAACAGTATTTTTGTTGTAGTTAAGTGTTTTTTTTTAATAAATTGATCAATTAGCTCACATTTTTGCAATATTTGAACCGAAAATGACTCAATTGCATTATAAGACCTAGTTTTAGATTTAGTATTTATGAATCAATCCAAAAATACTAAATATTTAATTTTCATTATCTATTTTGGAAAGAAAAATCCCAAATTTTTGATTAACAGCATAAATTATATTGTTTTATTGACGCCTCGCAGAATATTCGCAATAGAATAGTATAAAAACATCATAAATTTTTGTACTCAAACAAATAAAAAAATTTACAATGGTGGCACAATTTTGCTAACTGAATTGTATTATACTGGTTAATTGCTGCAGTTAATTGATTTACATAATACATATTTTGCCAAGTTAAAAAAAAAATTAATAATTGAATATCAGTAGATTTACAGTACTTAAGTGAACTAACTCAAAGTCATATATATAATATTGTATAGAATATAAAGTTATATGTAATTTATCTTTTTAACAAATTCAAAGGACCTATATTTGAATTTATTCTACTTTCATTTTAAGGGCTTGCTTCGAATGTCAACTTCACTAAGCCATTCGAATATAACGCACTAACGAATCAGCAAGCCCATCACAACTTTTTTATTACATTAGTTCTATTTGAGCTGAAACATACTATCTCGCATACGCCCATAGGGGACCCGCTGTATATTTTAATCTACTCCACAGTTGTCGGTATAGTCGTGACAAAATCTGTATGCGCTACCAGTTAAAAAAAAGGTTAAGTGTGAGCGGAAGTCAATAAGGGTTCCGTAAAATTTACTTCAAATCGGACTTCATAGCCCTTTTAACGCAATTCAGACTTCATATTACTTGTAAGTGTAACATGTTTATCTTCACACCAGAATAAATAGTTGTTTGTGAAACAAGCATTTATCCTAGATGTGGGCGTTTATCGTACATTCGTTTGTATAACAACAAACAAATAAATAAATATATATAATATATTTTTTATTTACTTGATTGTGATTCCATTTTTCTAAAGTTCTTGGTTCTCAAAAGTGTTGGATTCCGCATTTAGTCCCCAGAGTGGACCATTGTACGTGAGCCATGGCGGCCGATTATTCCAGCCAGCCCACCTCCCTCCAGAAGCAGATAAGTCTTCCCAGTGTATTCAGGGCGTCCGTGAGTGATTCTGGTGTACCTAGAGTCTTCATGCGGATTTGAGCGACGCCAGTGCATTCAAGGAGCACGTTTGTGATTCCATGATACTGGACTTACTGCTTTCAGGACTATAGAATTTATTAGGTTAATAATATTATAATGAACTTTATGTTATTTTATACTCAAATTGATGCCAACAACTCAACTGGTTATTTCAATAACTTTTGGATGATCCAAATTAAGTAAATATCTGTTCGTAATTTAAGGATAACAGCAGTCGCTCTAATGTTACAATCACACCCTTCACACCCATAACCATGACCCACAGAAACCCAGATGAAGGTACAAAGTCCCGTTTCCATTCTCATTTCGCTTTAGTTTGGATAGTGATGAAGTCAAAAACCCCAGTTCAAGGAACCCCGAAAACGCGCCAGCGAAACTCAGACGGCGATGAAAAACTAACCGCTACCATGAAATAGTTTTCGCGCCAAAAGGACGACCGCACCGGACGCATCGGGCCTTTTTATCCTACTTCAAAAAAAAAAGAATGTTCTCAATTCGACTGTTTTTTTTTTTTTTGCTTTTTGGTTCTGCTATTGTTTTCGTTTCAAGTGTGAGTGGCGTGACGAACCTACATTTACGTTTAATTGTTTTGGGGCAACCAATTATGTATAGTTGTCTATCGTTAGTTTAGGTCTTATCAATCGTATCGATATCATATTGATGGTAACATTGATCGCTCTTTTGCTTTTATTTTTGTTTTAAGTTAGTGGTATGACGTACATTAGTTTCATTGCTCCGGAGGGTCTATCGATAGTAAATAGATAGCTTAGGACTTATCGTTACCGATATCCTATCGATAGTAAAAAAAATAGTACATCATCATCATCCTCATCACCCTTCGCCAGTTTTGGATACGATGATTATATGTTATTGCTATATACAATACATACATAACATCACGCCCAAAATCCCCGAAGGGGTAGGCAACGTCAAAGGTGCAGCAGGCAGTTCGGCAGTGAAAGCCACGGAAAGCGCATTTGCTTGTTTTTTTGTATTGTAAGTTACATTAGACTTACTTAGCCACGAGATATTTCTTACGATTATGTATCATTGATTACAATTCTTAAAAAATTACTTTAAACATTCCGATCGGTTATACTCTTTTTTCAGTATTAATTGCAAATTTTTCTTCCTTCTATAAAATTTTGTCAAAACATTCATGAGGTTTTTACCGCCGAACGACGAAAGCACTTTTAAATAATCATAATAAAAATAAATAATTCAAACTCCAGATTTAAACCATTGATTCTACTGAGAAGAACTGGCAAGAAACTGTTTTATCACATGGTTAGGTTAACTTCGGTTATGTATTCGAAAATAAAAATGAAATTTATTTATAACCGTCTTCCTCAAGCCTGAAATTTTAAAGTGTTGTAATTAACATGTTCCTAAGCGTACATACAGATTTTAGTGTATTGGGACCGTTGCAAGTATCTGCCACATGATTGCAAAGTTGTCACAGGTATGGTAATCCAAAGTCCATTTCTTGCAAAGCTCCGAAAGTTCTTGAGGAACATTTCATATGAGTTTGTTAGCAGAGAACAACTTTTAACACTGTTGTCAGTATAACCGATATGCAAAATGCAATCCTTATATAGACCGCTTTCGTACGGTTAGTATCTGGGGATATAGCTCAGTGGCAGAGCAATCACCTGCAAAACGATAGGTCCCCGGTTCGAATCCGGGTGTCCCCTTCTAACCAACAGTGGTCATTTTTGTACTTCTCTTTTATATTAAACATTAAATAAACTTCATTATAATGACGAGATTAGACTTATGTCTGTGTGCAAGTAATGTATTTTTATTACCTCTCTTTACTATCATATTCTAATCCATTACATTCTTCTGTTACAATTAAGATAAAAAAAATCCTAGGGGTTTTATCTGAACTTAAATTCCTGATAGTTAAACTTCTTAAAGAACATTGGCGTAAGTCGACCCAATCTTTTAAGAACCCGTTCAAAGTGAGAATATAAAATAGAAATATCATTTGTTTGGTAAAGTTTTATCAAAAAAAAAGGTAATTTTTAAAAACGCAAATCAGAAATTAAAATATTTGCAATAACTTACAAATGAAAACCAAACTCATCTATGTAAATACGTTTCAATACTTCCAATATACCTACACAAAATTATGTTATTGTTTTTTAGTATGAAACGATTTATTTATGTTGTTTTTAGTAAAATAATTATTGGTATAGTATATTATTGTGATTTAGAGATAGATTATAATCAAACGGAAAGATATTCTAAATAAAAGATGAAGACAATCGGCAGAGGAAATAAATTAAATGTCGGAAATGTAATGTTATCACGTCAAGTGTTAAAAGCTATAATCTGAAATACTGCTATTAGTTAGTGATACAGTCACGGACTAGTAAAAAAGAAGAATACCACGCTGTCATACAAAAGCGTGAAGCCAAGTTTATGCATGTGTGAATGAGAATCATATGGATACCAGATATCGGAAATCTGTAATTTGGAGCGCTCATGACCATTTGTGACGTAAGTCGCGTGTCAAGTCGGAGCACCTGCTGCGGAGCTTCAACGTCTAGTTATAAAAAGTGGTTACTCAAACTCTGCACACCCATTTGGGGATCATGAGCATGATGTTATGTACCTATGTATGTTTAATTGTGAAAACTTCACGTAGGTACCTACTTACAATTCTTTTACGATTACATAATATGTACAATTACTACGGGCCTAACACGCTAATCATCATCTTCCTAGCGTTATGTCCCGTGCTCTAGGGGTCCGCTTAGACCATGATCCGGGATTTAGCGAGTCTGGCAATTACATTGAAGCGATTGCCGATTTGACCATCGTAACTAAGATAGGGGAACCAGACAATTTTTGGGTCATGGTTACAAATCCAAAGTGGTTTGAATTTGCAGGTTTCATCACGATGTTTACCCTCACCGTCGAACTAGTGGTATAATGCAATGCAAGCGGTCTATATAATATAGACTGCTTTCGGTCGGTTGGTATCTGGGGATATAGCTCAGTGGCAGAGCAATCGACTGCAGATCGATAGGTCCCCGGTTCAAATCCGGGTGTCCCCTTCTAGCCTACGGTTGTCAATTTTGTACTTCTCTTTTGTATTAAATACATTAAACATTAAATTAACTTCATGTTCATGACTTATATCTGTATGTAAGTACCTAATGTCTTTTTAGTATCTCTCTTTTCTAAGTCTATTACATTCTTCCGTTACAATTAAGTTAAAAATTACTTTAATAATTATTTTAATTTAAAAATAAATAAATTCTCCAGACTGACACACCAATTCCCTATTTCCGAACTAAGCTTATGCTTGTGCTATGGATACTAGGTGAACGGATAGACATACTTAAATACGTTTTATAAGCATCCATGACTCGAGTACAAATGTCCATGTTCATCACACGAAACATCTGCCCCTAGCGGGATTCGAACCCGCGACCCTTGGTTTCGTGGCCAGGGTCTCTAACCACTCGACCAACGGGCCAGTCAAATTAATATGTAATTTATGTAAACTATTTTAAGTTTCGTATGTTATTGCTCGTTTAATCCTACTAAAATGTCACTCACTTCTCCAGATATAGATATGGAGGCCTGAAGATATCCATATCTTATAAATAGACAACTTTTCTATGATTAGAGTAAGCAATTTGATAATATAATTGTTGTTATTGATGAATCAGGTGACTGATCAGCAATTTTAAAGTTTTATTTATATCATCACGCCCGTAATCACCGAAGCGGTAAGCAGAGACAAAAGGGCAGCTAGCCCGTTTATTTTTTGGCTAATTTGGTTAAGGGGGTAATAATACACAAGCTACACAATAGGGATGACGACTGCATAAAAAAACTATAATTCTATTCAGTCCGTCAGTTAGATTATACAATTTCAATCAATACTAGACACATATTTTTCATCATCATCTACCTAGCGTTATGTCCCGTGCTTAGACGGGGTCCGCTTAGACCATGATCCAGGATTTAGCGAGTCTGGTAATTACATTGAAGCGACTGCCGATCTGACCTTCGTAACCCTAAGATAGGGGAACCAGACAATTTTTGAATCATGGTTACAAATTCAAAGTTGTTTGAATTTGCAGGTTTCATCACGATTTTTTCCCTCACCGTCGAGCTAGTGGTATAAATATGTACATAGATTTTTTAAAATCTAGAGGTACATGCCTGGGTTTGAACCCGCACTCCTCGGTTAAGAGGCGCGTGTCCTTACCATTGAGCTACCACCGCTTTTGACCGCACTAGACACATATTTTTCGCTTTATCAAATTAACAAAAAAACACAAAGCATCAAATTTTTGGAGTGGGGAATTGCGATGTCGCTATTTAGTAAAAATTGTACGAAAGTGTGACGTCAAGCGCAACTTGAATAATGAATAATAAATATTAATATCCGACGACATCACATACATTGATCTGACTCCAAGTAAGTAGCTTAAGCACTTGTGTTACGGATATCAGAATCAAGAATGGCATTACAAATATATACTTAAATATTATATATTAACACCCAGACACAGAACAAACACAAATATTCATCACACGAATATTTATCCTGGGTGGGGATGGAACCCACAACTCTTGGCGCATGGGGCAGGTTACTACCGAATGCGCTATGAAGCCAGTCAATTATTCATTCGAATTGAAAAATTAAATGCATTGTATCCTCGTCAATGTTTATAATTAAAAATACGTGTTTAATATTTTTTGCTAATCTAACTGACGGACTAAACATAATTTTATTGTCACCTTGCCTAATCTCAATTATGTTGGTTATATTTACGAGATAACGCGAATAGTAATTAAAACCTCGTCCCTTGGCAATGTAATCTTGAAAACCCGACCATTACAAAGAAAATTTAAAACTAGAGGTAAATTCTTAACTTGCCTAGTTATCTAGACTTAGTATAATTGTACTTCCAAGGTAGAAGACGAGGAAGGTAAAAAGAGGAAATTTACAGCAAGAATTCTCAAGAGATATCTGAAGTTACGTTGACAATATTCCAGAGATGAGTTGGGTTCCTATCCACAGAGTTACAAACAAAAAGCCCCGCAAAAATAGCTATATAATTGTCCAAACACTAAAAAGTATAAAATAAATTCTTCCGACTGCTTCGATGAAAGTTTTAATCTTTAACACGTATTTAAATATTTACAATAATCAGTTAGTTTTGGAGTCGGTGCCAGCCCGCGTTATTATATACGGTCGTCATACTCGTCATCAAGGGTATTAAAATAGGTTTTGAAGATACAGAATCAATACCTAGTAGGTTAGGTTAGGTTAGGTATTAGATATTCATATTTTACATAACTAATTTGTATGAAATTGTTATTAGTAAGAGAATTTGTTATAAAGTGTATACTATCTTTTAGTTTGCCTGGCACCGACTCCAAAACTAACTGATTATTGTAAATATTTAAATACGTGTTAAAGATTAATACTTTCATCGAAGCAGTCGGAAGAATTTATTTCATACTTTTTAGTGTTTGGACAATTATATAGCTATTTTTGCGGGGCTTTTTGAAGTCGGTTTTTATTTTTGTTAAAATTTAACTTATTTGTTACTTTTTAGTGAAATTTATTAATAGGTAGGTAGACCATCAAAACGAGCTGCTTTAATGAGACAGTGCCGGTCTAATGAGACTAAAGACGAAAAGGTATAACGAGCCCTTAATATATTTAAAGAATTACTTAAAACTACTAATCTTCAACTAAGCAACATAAGATGATGAGTACCAGACGCAAATACTGGAATCGTTTTAGAAAAATAAATAAAACACTTAACATGCCGTTAAAGTTTAAGGGTGGCCCTCGTTTTCATGGAATCCCATCACTAGACCAAGACTTGGTGAAATTGAGACTATCTCAAGAATAACACTCGATATGACCCTATAATATTGAAAGAATTATCCACGAACTCCTAATCGTTAAGGAGTTATACCTTCCATCATCAGCTCAGCAATATGAGATTATGAGTAACAGACGTAAATACTTGATTAGTTTTGGAAAATAACTAAAATAGGTTGTACGCGCCTATAATACTTAAGGGTTGCCCTCGATTTGCTCGATTCCTTCATCAGATCTAGATTTGGTACCAATAGGACCAACTCCAGGATATACCCTTTTGAATAAAAAAAAGAACCCTAAAAATCGTCTTATAATTCTCGAAAATATCAATATTTAAAGAATCATAAACTAATTCCTAATCGTTAAGGATTTGTACCTTCCGTCATCAGCTCACCAACACAAGATAATAAGTACCATGCGTAAATACTTGAACAATCTTAGAAAATGTCTAAAACACAATGTATGTGCCTATAAAATTTGAGGGTTGCCCTCGATTTTCCTGGGATCCCTTCATCAGATCCTGACTTGGTGGCAATGGGACCAATTCGGAAGTAAACCCTTTCGATTAAAAAAAAATTTTGGAAATCGGTTAACAATTCTCAGAGATATCGAGTAACACACATACAAAAAAAAATAAAAAAAATTCAGTCGAATTGAGAACCTCCTCCTTTTTTTTGAAGTCGGTTAAAAATAGATCTGTACATGATGAAAGTCATTTTTAACCGACTTAAAAAAAAAATCCATCTAAGCCAGCCCAGTTTTGTTTTTGGCTGAATGTGGTTAAAGGGGTCGGCTACCCCTTTGACTCTGCCTACCCCTTGGGGGATTATGGGCGTGATGTTATGTTTGTTTGTTTGTTTCGACTGTTCTATACAAGGCTATTTTTTTTAAGTTATACATTTGAAAAATTGTAAGGACATACATTATTTTTAAATAGGTATTCTTTCACGAAAAATCTGAACTGAACTAATTGGACTATTTGTTAAAAACATAGATAAATTGATATGTGTCAACATACCTATATGTTAAGAGTTTTATCTCCCTCGAGATAACTGACTAACTAACTTAACTTCACGCCACTTCCCTAGCGGGGTAGGCAGAGAGAACCGAACGCCATATAGCACGATCCTTACACACCTCACTCGCCTCTTCAACGTTCTAATATTCGGGATGCAAGTTAACATTCCTCTTTACTTTACTCCGAGGTGTACACAGTTTGTTAGTTTTGCACAGCATCTAGTGTATATTTATAGCCATTTCGAGTGCCTACACAATGCTGTCACCGAATGTAATGTAACATTACTCAGGTATCCTAGGCAGGCATATAACTTAGGTCCCGGCAGACTTTTACAAGGGTCCATCGAAAGGGGCGAACAATGTGTTAAATTACTGAGTAATAATAGTAAATAATAATACATAATAGATGATAAATATTTAGGGTCTACTGTTATGACAAAATTGGGCTTGAAGCCGCTCATTGTGGGTAAAATATTTTATTAATTCCCGACAAACAATGCCATCCAAATTTTTTATTTGAAGTAGTTAGGTTATATATGAAAAGTACCACCATTTTGCTTACTTAGTTGAAGGGAAATTATAAATAAATAAATACATCACTTACATTGATCTCACTCCGAGCTTAAGCACTTGTGTTACGGATATCAGAATCAACAGTTGTATCACAAATATATTCTTGAATTTTGGATATTAACACCCAGGCACAACAAACACAAGTATTCATCGCACTAAAGTTTGTCCTTGGTGGGTATCGAACCCACAACTCTTGGCGTAGATATGGAGCAGGGTCACTACCGAACGCGCCACCGAGTCAGTGAATTAGATTAATTTAAGAAGCGTTTTGGTGATCTTGATTTATTTAATCTAAGTTATAAGTATGTAATTAGAAGTAACTCGATGGTGAAGGAAATAGCGAGAAAGCCTGCACATCAAACTTTTTGTTAGATGCTATGACTTATCATAAATTAAAGATAAATTAGTATCTTAATACTCATTTATCTGTCTGTCTGGATTACGGAGGTAAAATGGCAATCACAGTGGGTTCAACAACTTGCTGTTGATAAACCAATAATAGATTTCATCATCCTCCTAGCTTTATGTACCGTGCTTAGACGGGGTTCGCTTAGACCATGATCCAGGACTTAGCGAGTCTGGTAATTACATTGAAGCGACTGCCGATCTGACCTTCGTAACCCTAAGATAGGAAAACCAGACAATTTTTGGATCATGGTTACAAATCCAAAGTTGTTTGAATTTGCAGGTTTCATCACGATATTTTCCCTCACCGTCGAGCTAGTGGTATAAAAACGTACATAGATTTGAAAAATCCAGAGGTACGTGCCCGGGTTTAACTCCTCGGTTAAGAGGCGCGTGTCCTTACCTTTGAGCTACCACCGCTCCAAACCAATAACCAATAATAGATTTAATAGCAATATATCGTGATCGCTGCCTACCCCCATGGGAAAAAGGTGTGACATTATGTATGTATGTACATCATCTAAGATGTTTCCTAGTTCTTGTGTTTCTCTTTACATACCTAAGCTACATATTAGAACTGAATCTGTAAGTAAGTTCGGTTCATGAGCGTTTTAGAAAAATAAGTAAAAAGTTACTACAGTATTAAGAAATATTGTACTTAGCAAAACTCCCTATTTCAACCGTTTTCAAATCCATCAATAAATCACAGCACAACAGTTTCAATATGAGCGAGCGCGAAGCCAAAATTTACATTTCGCCGCAAACATGATTTACCTGCGCAAAAAATGTTTTCCGTGCAAACAATGGTTTATCTGTCTCCGCAGGCTAGAACACAGAACTAATACTAAAATATTGTTTGTTTTCTGTATGCGCGAGATAAGGCTGTGTGCAAAACAAGTTGTTTAGGGTTGGTGATGTTTGTCGATCGAAAAAATGCGACTGGAATAATGCGGAGCGATGGTTGGGTAGCTCAATGGTGAGGACTCGCATTCCGCGTAAGGATTATTGGTTCGAATCAAACCCGTCCAGACCGCTCCAGAGCAGTACTAATAACTTAGTAATAGTACTTACGAGAAAGTGGTAAAAGTACCATTCAGAAAAAAATCGTTAAAAAACTTGAAATATAACTATCAATTTGTTACTAGTATGGTGCCAATCGCGTTACCAGGTAAATACGGCGGGACACCCCTGGGTAGGCCTGGGTAGTCAGTGGGTAGGCCCCCTCTCACGAGGAGAAAGTCCTACTTCACCCTCCCTGGTGGAATGGTATGCGTAAGTCATTACCATAGTCAAACAAGAAAAGTATCGTAAATCAAATTTGATATAATGTTGCAGTTGCCCACAGTAATTACTTATCAGCATGAAATAAAGCGCTTAGTGTCTATTAACCGCTGTCTATCACATTACATACATAACATCACGCCCATAATCCCCGAAGGGGTAGGCAGAGTCAAAGGGACATTAGGCCCCTTTAACCACATTCAGCCAAAAACCAAACTGGGCTGGGTTAGATGGAACATTGTGAAAAAGTAGTAACAAGTGGCTAACTTGTCGCCTAAACAATCACATACCCAAATGCGATATACCATTAGTCGCTTTTTACGACATGCTAGGCAAGAAACACAGTTGGCACATTATTTTTAAGTCCCAGACGAACACGGGACAGTGGGCTATCACATTAATAAGAAAAATTAACAAAAAGGAATTATGTATTATTTTAAAACACCTTTAACGTGGCATCCCTACACGCTCCCTTTGTTTGTTGACGCAAACAATGGACTGACGGAAGTGATTTTTTAAACTCTTTTCGGGATGAAGCGGGAACCTTTGACGGGTGTACGTGTCGCGTCGGTCGTAACGAGTGACGCGTATTACAGGTCGTTGGAAGCGCTTTGGAATTCCATTGAGATGCCTGGAATGGACCCATGTTGGTCTGGAACTTAGAAAATGTGACAACTGCGTTCCTTGATTAGTATGCTGTCAAAGTCAAATAATGATGTTTTAAGTCCAATGACCAATATGGGTGTTAAAAAATGTGCCAACTGCGTTAGTATTCCCTAAAAGACGACTGTTGGTGTATTCATAAGTTCCCAACAGGGGCGGTATCGTCCTCTAGTGGGCGCTGGAGATTTTCGAGGGAACGATAACGGGCCCAAAAGGAAAATGGGGGGCATTGTGACAGTTAAGGTAACGGTTTCAGTGTACTATCTAAATGTAAATTTAATATATTAAAATATTTGCTTCTATTCAATAATAATAAACAGACATATGAAATACAAGGGGGCGTTAGATGTTTTTTTTTATAAGGGGGCAGTAATCCAAAAAAATTGGGAAACTATGGTGTATAGGGTATCTGGCTAAGTCCCAGACTAACACGGAACTTAAGAAGAAGGTGTCAACTGCATTCCTCACTTACCGTGCTGTAAAAGGCGAATAATGGTGTATTGTGAATAGGTGCTAAATGTGATTGTGTAGGCGACAAACTAGCCACTTATAACTACTTTTTTACAATGTTCCATCTAACCCAGCCCAGTTTTGTTTTTGGCTGAATGTGGTTAAAGGGGTACCTTTGAATCTACCTACCCCTGTGATGTTATGTAAGTATGTAAAATAAGATATAAATAGAACTTTATTTACTGGTAAACATATACAAATGTTGTACGTCAGCTTTCAACTCTAAATAAATAATAAAGGACTACATCATACATTGATCTAACTCCGAGTTAAGTAGCTTAAGCAATTGTGTTACGGATATCAGAATCAACAGTAGTATTACAAATATATACTTAAATACTGGATATTAATACCTAGACACAGAACACACTAGTATTCATGTTTGTTCTGTGTCTAGGTATTAATATGGGTGGGGTTAACCAACAACTTGGCGCATGGGGCAGGGTCACTAACGAATGCACCATAATAACTCTATAGTCAGGAGCAAATAAAATTAAACCTGCTGTCACGACAAAGTAACATCAAACAAACTAACTAATCAAGGCATTACTAAAAATAGCCCAACAACAAACTAGAACAAGGAACTTCCCCAAACAAGTCATTAACTAGTTTAGAAATTGCAGTGTAATTAAAACAAAACTGTACGACGTACACACTTCGAGCTTTTAGATAGTAGGACACGCCGTAAAGTCCAAAATTCTCCAATCCATAAGGTTAATATCAGACTAAATATTAGACTATCACATACATTGATCTGACTCCAAGGTAAGTAGGGTGGTATGATGTAACCATTGAGCCAGTATTACTACGTAGATCAATGAATGTAACTTGAAATTTTAAAATCATTTTTTGCGTTATAGAAGTTCTCTTTGCCTACCCCGCTAGGGAAATGGCGTGAAACAAGTTAGTTAGTTTAAAGAAAAAGACCGCTTAGACCATGATCCAGGATTTAGCAACTCTCTACATTGAAGCGACTGCTGATCTGACTTTCGTAACTCTAAGATAAGGGAACCAGACAATTTTTGGATCATGGTTACAAATCCAAGGATGTTTGTATTTGCAGATTTCATCACGGTGTTGTCCCTCACTGTATGAAAAATCCAGAGGTGCATGCCCGGGTTTGAACCCGCACTTCTCGGTTAAGAGGCGCGTGACCTTACCATTAAGCTACTACCGCTCTCCCATCGGTTCTGGTCACACTATAGGACTATTAACCTAACATTGGCAGACACCACTCGCTCTCCACTCTTCTCCAGTACAATCAATATGCAAAGTCCCAGTAGTTGTAAGTTCGCAGCTCGTAGGCGAAGGGTTGTAGGTTGTTTGTAATAACATGCCACTCTTGTTCGGGCCTCTTCTGCGCTAATTAATGGCAACGCATCGTCATGACCGCAAATTGTGGATCGCGTACAGGTGTATCAGTTGCTTAGGGTTCGGCTGTTGTTCAACCGATGTGTGTTTTCGAAGGGCCGATAGCCCTTTTACTATTTATATATAAGAGGCAAGACCTTTAGTAAATCGCTGATACGGAAATTTCTGTAGAAGAACTACTGAAGAACATTTTTATTACTCATATTATATACTTCCTACACATAATGAATTTGGTTTTGCTCGCGATGTCGTCCGCGCTGAATTTAACTTTTTGTAACACCAGTATTTTCCCTTCAATAAAGTGATAAGTCTGCTGGTTTAGTTATCAGGCGATAACTAATCTAGCAGCCATCCAAACAACTAGCTAGGCAAATTGTTGAGAAGCTAACTTTTAACGCTTAAGTCGTGACATTAAAACTACTGCCATTAACTACCATAAAAAGCAACGTCCAATTAAACACAACACAAAGTTAGGAACAAACGCATCTCCCCAGCAAAAGTCGTAGCTAACGAACTGCAACTAGTTGTGCCGCAAAGAACAGTTGCATCAGAACTTCGGCTGGTCGTAAAGGCCGAGGCTCGCTCGTTATCTTGGCTTCAGTCTGTTTTGTAGAGACGTCATTGTTGCGATGGTTTACTGCTTATAGTGTTTACTTCTTTGTCATTTTTGTTGTATTCATACTATTACACCTGCAACCTTTCTTAGATAGGGTTTAAGGACCGAAAAGATATTTAAACAATGTTTGACTAATATCAAAATTGGGTTGCATTAGATGAAAAATTATGGAATTTAAATTCACATTTCACTGAGTCATATAAACATATAGCTAAATTCCTTAATTAGCTTTTCTACCAACAGCCGTATCTGATAAAGCAGTGCCGTTTAACCACCTGCCTAAATAATATTCCGCCATTTAATCAAGCAGCCAGGCAAATGACTGTGACTTTTTTAACGTTCAAGTTGCTACGTTTCAACTACTTTAAAATAGGTTTTCTGACGGAAACAACAGCGTCCAATTAAACGCTACACAAAGTTAGCAAAAAACGCATCTCCCCAGCAAAAGTCGCAGCTACCGAACTGCAACTAGTTGTGCCGCAAAGAGCAGTTGCATCAAAACTGCGGCCGGTCGAGTTGTAAACGTCGAGGCTCGCTCGTTACCTTGGCTGCAACTTGTTTTGTAGACGTCATTGTTGCGACGGTTTACTGCTTAAAGTGTTTATTTCGTTTCTAATGACCCACAATGGATTCGCTCAGCTAGTAAAGATAAGACTAGCTTCAACAGTGATGATCGTATTAAAATTCATTTGTCTCGTTTCAAAATCATCGAATACGGATTTCCACTCAATAGGCACATTTTAAAATACTGTAATTTCAGCTCCGCTAAATGTCTATTCAGTCTTTCTAGCGTTTTGTCTGGCCTTAAGTCAGGGTCTGGTTAGAGAAGGATTAAGTATCGATTTCTTAAGAATATTAGCTTCAGGCAACTTCCCTAGCGAAGTAGGCAGAGAACCGAACGCCATACGACACGGTCCTTACACACCTCATTCGCTTTAAGTATCAGACAAATTTTACCATTTATCCAATAGTAACATTATTCTGTGATAAACTTTTAAATGTAGTGTACACGCGCTATCAGTAGATACGGTAAACAAAATCAAAACATTAAACATAATTGCATCATAAATGTACGTGATGTCTACTACTTATATAATCATCGACTGGCCCGTTGGTCGAGTGGTTAGAGACCCTGGCCACGAAACCAAGGGTCGCGGGTTCCAATCCCGCTAGGGGCAAATGTTTTGTGTGATGAACATGGGCATTTGTATTCGAGTCATGGATGTTTATAAAACGTATTTAAGTATGTCTATCCGTTCACCTAGTATCCATAGTACAAGCATAAACTTAGTTTGGAACTAGAGAATTGGTGTGTCAGTCTGAGAATTTATTATTATTATTCATCATCATTATCCTAGCGTTATGTCCCGGTCTTAGACGGGGTCCGCTTAGACCATGATCCAGGATTTAGCGAGTCTGATAATTACATTAAAGCGACTGCCGATCTGACCTTCGTAACCCTAAGATAGGGGAACCAGACAATTTATGGATCATGGTTACAAATTCAAAGTTGTTTGAATTGGCAGGTTTCATCACGATGTTTTCCCTCACCGTCGAGCTAGTGGTATAAATATGAACATAGATTTTTTAAAAATCTAGAGGTACATGCCCGGGTTTGAACCCGCACTCCTCGGTTAAGACGCGCGTGTCCTTACCATTGAGCTACCATCGCTCTTCACCGAGAATTTATTATTATTATTATATTATTATTATTACACTGCCGTACCGATATAGCCACGCATGTTACCAAATATCATTCTAACACACAAATATACACAGCTCAGGCACAGTTGTAACTAAACATTACTAGTATGTTCCGCTTAGACAAAAACAAACCATCAGAATAACCTCCCAAAACTCAAGAGTCGTGTACATTTCCACTTCGCACACGCTTAATGCCAGTATCTATATTTGTTACTAATTAAAAAGTGATAGCACGCGTGGGGCGAGGCGACCTCAGTCGAAATGAAACGACCTTTAATTAAGGCCGCCCTATGCCCTATACGAGGCGCGCGTATGTCGATGTACCCTTTTCATTGCAAGTGACGCGAGCGCCTTTATCAGTGGTTCTCGAAGTTTCTTCGTTTTTAGATATTCTTTCCTACTTAAAGATAACATAGTAAAAATTATTTGCTTCAATCAGTAACTCACGCGCAGCTCACTAACTGTTAGGTAATTACCTAAAACTTTTATGATGTAGCAACTGAGTACCCAAAATCACGTGATATTGTCAGTTATTAATAGTTACGGAATAATTTGATGTAGAACTCTGAGTAACCTTATAGGTTTATAAGGATATTTTTTTTCTAGGTATAACATAAGTACGTATTTGGTATTAGGTAATTTTAAACATAACATAACATAACATCACGCCCATAATCCCGAAGAGGTTGGCAGAGTCAAGGGGGCATCATGCTCCTTCAACCACATTCAGCCAAAAATAAAGCCAAGCTGGTTTAGTTAGAAAATTGTGAAAAAGCAGTGACAAGCGGGACGAATGGGACAGTGGGCTAGGTTGGGTGAAAAGCTGTGAAAAAAGAAGTGACAAGTGGCTAGCTTGTCGCCTACTCAGTCACATACCCACAAGCCCGTAAACCATTAGTCACCTTTTACGACATGCTAGGCAATAACCGCAGTTGGCACATCCTTTTTTTTGTCCCAGATCAACATGGGCCAAGTCCCAGACCAACATGGGACAGGTCAATTTCAGGTTATTTTCATTGGCTTTAATTTAATTTATTGCAATTGTACTGCTTACTAAAAGATTGACAAACTCTTTCAAAGGGACTATGAATGGAATATAGCGTTAAGAAAATGATGGTATAAGACACTTGTATCATCACGACCATAATGCCCGAAGCGGTAAGCCGAGTCAAAGGCCGAGTCAACCTAAAATAAAACAGGGCTGGCTTAGATGAAAAATTGGGAAAATAATCAAATATATTCCACGAAGCAAGCGATCCAAATGATAAGGGGATACTATAACCTATAAGCGTTTGAAACACAAAGAGTTTAATTTGCACGTTATAGTAAGAGAGTTAGCACCAATTTTTGGGTAGGTATTTGAGGCAAGTTAAAAACTTGTCCCATACCGCTCCTATTATTAGAATAGAATATAGTTTCTTGTAAAATTAATTAAGAGCTGTAAATTTTGCGCAAAATAAAATAAAATAAAAATAAAATTATTCTCAACACTGTGAGAAGCGGATCAAGATCAATAGATTGATTTAGCCACGCTACTCAGCTCACCAGCTCTCGGACCATTACCGAGTCTTTGAGAGGAAAAGGCTTAGGAAAAGCACCTTACATATAGTTGGCGCTGCGAATCCTCATAATTTGGACCTCCTGTTATACTCCTAAAACGGAGCTGGATGGGAGTCTCTAAAGTTCTGCCTGAGAGAGCCTTAACTCCAGCCAGTCCAGTCAAGCTGGAACGAATGTGGCTTAAGTGTGGTCCTACCCTCGTATTGATTAAGTAAGTAAGTAGACTAACTAGTAAGTAAGTAAGCGGTAAGTATAATGAGAAAATATACTCATTTCGTAGTAAGGGTCACATGTCACACATCTCGAACTGATTATTGTACGCGTCGCAGTACAGAACGAGACAATACAGCCACCTCGGTTCATTGTAGATAATTTTGTATCATCTGATCGCTCGCTGGGAGGGTCCAACCCGGAGCCTTCCCAGAGGAAATTGGACGGAATCCGCTCTTTTTTCGGGTTGCATATGTCGGAAGGAAAATTTGGAAACCTTATCTCTTCTCATCTTTTCCAAGTCCATTATTTATATTTGATAAAATGCGATGCGATGCTCTGGGATTTTACCGACTTCTTAAAAAGATATACATCTAAGCGCACACAAAGCCAATGGTATGTTTCCTCCATCTAAGTGTTACGAACGTCAGATCGGTAGTCGCCTCAAGGTAATGAGCAGAATCGCTTAATTTTGGATCATGGTCTAAGCGACCCCGATTAAGCACGGAACCCAACGCTAGCAATATGATGATAGTGATGATCAAATTTAATAACGGTTTTATCAGAAATTTTTATAAACTTTCTTTAATGGATAGGGTGGGGTACATTCGGCTGTTTAAATCACCCAAAAGTCATTTCTATCTATTTTCATAGCACTATTATTTACATACATACATGCGTAATACCAATCTTCGGGGATTGCCGGCAATCCCCGAAGGGGTAAACAGAGTCAAAGGGGCAGTAAACCCCTTTAACCACATTCAGACAAAAATAAAACTAGGCTGGGTAAAATGTAGAATTGTGGAAAAGTAGTGACAAGTGGCTAGCACGTCGCCTACACAATCACATACCCAAAACCCGATATACCATTAATCGCCTTTTACGACATGCTAGGCAAGGACCACAGTTGGTGCATTCTTTTAAGTCCAAGACCAACATGGGACTGTTATTTAATATACCTAAAAACTCATACATACAACCAGACTTAAATTCTAGACTCCCGTTAATTGCTACAGAACTCTTGTAGCACACACACGCTCTGCCACTTGACCGTATTTTTTATACGTTACATCCAGCTGTGAAATCGATTTTGTGTACGGAGGGTAAGTCAAAATTGGGACGGCAATTATCTGTTCCATTTACATCCTTTCTCCTACAATGAGCCGTGCCAAATTGGCATGTGCGAGTGCTTATGTTATTTTGTTTTTCGTCCGAAATTGCGGAGACATAACAAATAACATTACGAGGACCCGATTAAAAATATTTTCGACATTACCAAATAATGTCGAAAAATGCTTTTAATCGGATTCTCGAAGTTACTTGCTCTCGAAAATGGTCCGCCAAAAGGCTACGTTGTTAAAAGACGATATTATTGTTTTTTCTCCGTAAACATCTTACTTGTAATTCTGCAAAAATATTACTGGCCATTGTTTGCGGCTTGCCTCTTATGTGAATTTGGTTTATTACAGAGTCGTCGAATAAACTTCCAAAAGTTCCAAAAGTCTATTATAAGACGTTTTTATAACAGATAATAATTTGTCGTTAGTTCATCGAGAAAAATTAAACTTAAGTGCACTTCCGCTTAATTTCAACTCAATCAGTTTATTGGTTTATACGTGAGATTAAAACATACATTATTTTAAAATTACATTAATATATAGAAATATTAGAGAAATATGTAAGGATTCAAGGTTTCGTTTATTTGGAGAAAGAGCATAATTTCTGTGGTTTTTGTTAAGACATCAAATCATCATCATACTCTTGCCTTTTTCCCAGTTCATCTGGGGTGGACGCAGCCCGTCTTCCTCTTCCATACGTCCCGGTCAGCCGTTTTCAAGCTATCCACTCCCATTTCACTCATAATATCTTTCACAAAATATTTTGTTAAGGCATCAAATGTTATGACAAAATTTATAGCAGAGAAGATATTGTATTTCTAGTTAAATATGGCTGTTGTTTTTTGAACTTAGCCTTCATTTTGTAAAGGTCGAATAGACCCACACGTGCTATCTCTTTTAATTACTGACGAGGTAGTGGATCGGTTTTGTCTATGCGTGGGAAGGCACGTGTGTACGACAGGAGAGTTAAAAAATAGTATTACTTACATACATAACATCACGCCCATGATCCCCGAAGGGGTAGGCAGAGTCGAAGGGGCAGCAAGCCCCTTCAACCACATTCAGCCAAAAATAAAGCTGGGCTGGGTCAGATGAACAATTGTGAAAAAGCAGTGACAAGCGGCTAACCTGTCGCCTACACAATCACACACCCAAAACCCGATATACCATTAGTCGCCTTTTACGACATGCTAGGCAAGAACCACAGTTGGCATATTCTTTTTAAGTCCCAGACCAACATGGGACAGTGGGCTGGGTTGGATGGAAAGCTGTGAAAAAGGAGTGACAATTGGCTAGCTCGTCGCCTATCAGTCACATACCCAAAAGCCCGTAAACCATTAGTCGCCTCTTACGACATGCTAGGCAAGAACCACAGTTGGCACATTCTTTTTTTTTTGTCCCAGATCAACATGGGCCAAGTCCCAGACCAACATGGGACATTAAAAATTTAAAACTGAAATTAAATTATATTCCTAAATTAAGGAACTACTTTTTATATTTTATATAATTTCTAGGCTTAAGTTGTAAATCTAACAAAGATTAGTTCTACATCTGACAAAGATAAGTAACTCTAAAACTTCATTGCACGAAGCGACACACGCAAGTATTTATAAGAGGGCCCTTCCAAAACGACTCCAAATTTATCAAGGCGACAAGTAATTTCGTAACGCAATTTTTGTAAATTGTTACTTAATTCGTTTTTTCTCACGGCGCCGAAGTTATAACGAGCCCTTGTTAAAACAACGCCATCCAGTTCCACTTGTTTAGAGTTGGAATTGCGTCATCAGAGACTGGGCGATTGTGGAAGTTTTTTACATGCAAACACTTCACAATTTTCCATCTAACCCAAATCAATTTAATTTTATTATTTGGCTAAAAGAGTTCAAAATTGTATACAGCTTCTTGGTCTTGCCCTTCGGAGATTGCGGACATTATAGATCGCATGAATACTGAATAAAATTTAATGGTATTTCTTATTAAGGCCTATAGACTATTTTTAAAAGGAAGTTTGGAATTGAAGGTAATATTTGATTAGTTAGTTACGCAATCATAAACACTTTACCCTATGAGTCGCCTTTTGCAACGTAACAATTATAAACCATTTTCTTCACAGACAACAGATCAGTTCAATAAACTTCATGCATTAATGCTTCGAGTACCGAGATTCCAGACACAATTGATTTTCAATTGTTATGGACCGGATATCGCGACGACCGGGACGTCAAAGGTTAACTAACTAACTAAACTTTACGCCACTTCCCAAGAGAATTAACACTGGAAATATTAAATTGAGAAGTCTGAAAGCCAAAAAAATACATACAAACCTGACGTGGTCTAATAACATAAATTAAATGTTAATTTTGTTATTATTTTCAACTTTTCACGCCTCTGCAAGTTCACCACAATCCCCTCAATACCATTCGCAAATACAAGTCAAAGCAACGTATGTAATCTTCAGAACGCAGGCGGCGGTCGTACAAAAGATGTGCATTCTGCATCCAATATCGGTGTTGCTTTGCGGATAAGTGCAAGTATCGGCAACTTGCGGCGACGTGCGCTTCGAATGAGATGCACTTTTAACAGACTGCTGTATTGCAGTACTACACAGCAGTATGTAGAAAGAAAGATAGTTGGAAAGATAGATAGCTAGATGAAGATAGATGTCTTAATAGATAGATAAACATTCTTTCTATTGGCTACATGTTGGTTCGGGACTCAAAAATAATGTACCAAATGCATTCCTTGTTTAGAATGTAGTGAGAGACGACTACTGGTGTATTTGGTTTAGTGTTGCCGGAAAATCGAATCGAAATCGAAAAGATAGTTTATACGGCCAAATCGAACCTCGAGATTGTTGTTGATCGTATTTCGATCGATAGGACAATCGATAGTATCGATCGTATCGATCGCTTACAACAAATAAATTGTGAATTGAAGAACAATAGTATAAGTACTATCGATAGTATGTATCAATACTATTGCTCTTCAATTCATTGGTTGATATCATATAGACTATCAATAGTACTATCGATAGTCCCATGTTGGTCTGGGACTTGGCCCATGTTGATCTGGGACTAAAAAAAGAATGTGCCAACTGTGGTTCTTGCCTAGCATGCCGTAAGAGGCGACTAATGGTTTAAGTGCTTTTGGGTATGTGACTGAGTAGGCGACGAGCTAGCCACTCGTCACTGCTTTTTCACAGCTTTCCATCCAACCCAGCCCACTGTCCCATGTTGGTCTGGGACTAAAAAAAATGTGCCAATTGTGGTTCTTGCCTAGCATGTCGTAAAAGGCGACTAATGGTATATCGGGTTTTGGGTGTGAGATTGTGTAGGCGACAGGTTAGCCGCTTGTCACTGCTTTTCACAATTTTCCATCTAACCCAGCCCGGCTTTATTTTTGGCTAAATGTGGTTGAAGGGGCTTGCTGAACCTTCGACTCGCCTACCCCTTCGGGGATTATGGGCGTGATGTTATGTATGTATGTATGATAGTCTATATGGTGTTGAAGAGCAATAGTATCGATACTATCGATACTATCAGACTACATCACATACATTGATCTGACTCCGAGGATCCAATAAGTAGCTTAAGCACTTGTGTTACGGATATCAGAATTAACAGTGGTATTACAAATATATACTAATACTAATATTGGATATTAACACCCAGACACAGAACAAACACAAGTATTCATCACACGAATGTTTGTCCTGAGTGGGGATCGAAACCACAACTCTTGGCACGTAGGGTAGGATCACTACCAAATGCGTCAAAATGTATATATCTATCAATCTAAACTATCAATCAAGTGTAGCGGTGGTAGCTCAATGGTAAGGACACGCGCCTCTTAACCGAGGAGTGCGGGTTCAAACCCGGGCATGTACCTCTAGATTTTAAAAAGTCTATGTACATATTTATACCACTAGCTCGACGGTGAGGGAAAACATCGTGATGAAACCTGCAAATTCAAACAACTTTGAATTTGTAACCATGATCCAAAAAAAATTGTCTGGTTCCCCTATCTTAGGGTTACGAAGGTCAGATCGGCAGTCGCTTCAATGTAATTACCAGACTCGCTAAATCCTGGATCATGGTCTAAGCGGACCCCGTCTAAGCACGGGACATAACGCTAGGAAGATGATGATGATGATGTATATATCTATCAATTTTGAAATGCAAGAACACAATGCTATTTAATTATGAACACCCATCCTCGCCTAGACATTAGTTAACACCGCTCAACTTTACCCTTAAAACATCAGTCGCTTACGTAGATTTTCCCAATATCAAAGTTTATTTATTTATTACTTATATAAATTAATAAATAAATTAATAAATTCTCCTGACTAACACACCATTACCTAGCTCCAATCTAAGCTTATGCTTGTGCTATGGATACTAGGTGAACGTCTAGACATACTTACTTAAATACGTTTACAAACATCCATGACTCGAGTACAAATGTTCATGTTCATCACAGGAAACATTTTTCCCTAGCGGGATTCGAACCCGCGACCCTTGGTTTCGTGGCCGGTTTCCACCACTCAACCAACGGGCCTGTCTAATAGTAACAGTAGCTGTATTAATATAACTGTGGAATTATATTAAACATGACATGATGGAGATTTTATGTGATGCCCATGGGATAAACGAATTTTCGTATTGTCTGTAGTAAAATATACCATATCCAATTCTCTGTATTCTGTGTTGTTTCTACGAGTATTGTAGCATACAGGGTGTTATTTAAAATATGGTAAGAACTGAAGTAAGTCTGAAAGGCTGATAGAAACATTTCCGTATAGTAATGTATAATCCAGACTAAAATGTACTATGGACACTACAGAAAAGCGTAATTACTATATCCTTACAACTTCACATTTATGACCCAGAATAGGCTGATCGCCTACATTGCTAAATTTACATTGATTAAGAAATTGTAACTAATAGTTATAAGACTTGGCATTTCAAAAAGAGTACTAATCGACTTTCTTGCCGGTAACTTCTCGGTAGAATCTACTTTTTGAACCGGTAGATATAGTTATTGATCTCATTTTGACGATTTATAAGTGCTTTTTGGAAGCCTATGTAAATAAAGACAATTGCATTTTATTTCATTTCATTTCTGACACTATTTTCTCATTTTAATAATTTCTCAAAGATTAAGAGTAAGGTCTTTAGATAGTGGATCTGAAATTCTGATATTCAGTTTTTATACCTAACCATTCTACAGAGAGGAATATTAAATTCTAAGCCAAAGTAATTCCCGTGGCAAAAGCAGTCGTTTCTCTCCCCACACGCCCCGTACGTCGCTAGTTCCATCTGCTCACTTGCATTATTTATTCCCGCTTACGTCTCGCACTTTTTAGTGGCCCGGAAGCCTTTGATATTGTAATTCCGCCGCGGACTCCCTATTCCCGACTGACGTGTTTCCTTTGGATTAAATCAGCTTGTAATATCAGAGAGATTGATGTTAGGGTTGATAGCGGCCGTGTGATATAAGTTGGCGATACAAATAACAATCGTTTTTAGTAGAACACAATATTTATAAATAGTCTCAATTAGGCTGGCCCATTAGTCGAGTAGTCAGAGACCCTGGCCACGAAACCAAGGGTTGTGGGTTCGAATCCCGCTAGGGGCAAATGTGATGAATGTGGACGTTTGTACTCTAGTCATGGATGTTTATAAACGTATTTAAGTATATCTATCCGTTCACCTAGTATCCATAGCACAAGCATAAGCTTAGTTTGGTACTAGGGAATTGGTGTGTCAGTCTGAAGAATTTATTATTATTATTATGAACATACATACCTCTAGAACAAATGTCCGTGTTCATATAGATTCCCTAACTACTAAAGCAATCTTCATAATATTTTTCCAACTACTCATCACACATAAACAGACAAAAGCACCTGCGGCAAACGTATTGTAACTGCTTTTTGAAAGTAGCATTAAAACCCAGTTCAATATCGCGCCACTAGCAGAAATGCAGCAATAACCGCCATTAGAACGTCGTAGAGGCGAGCGCGGCCCGACCGCCGCAATATCTTATCCGGGCCGGCGCACGGAACAGAGGGGTTTCAGTGTTTAAATGCACTTTTTTCGACATTCGATTTGTAGACTATATATTTTTAGGAGTTTATATAGCGGAGGTAACTCAATGGTAAGGACACGCGCCTCTTAAACGAGGAGTGCGGGTTCAAACCGGGGCACGTACCTTGGATTTTTCAAGTCTATATACGTATTTATATTACTAACTCGACGGTGAATGAAAACATCGTGATGAAACCTGCAAATTCAAACAACTTTGGATTTGTAACCATAATCCAAAAAAAATCTGGGCATCCAATCTTAGGGTTACGAAGATCAGATCAGCAATCGCTTTAATTTAATTACCAGACTTACTAAATCCTGGATCATGGACTAAGCAGACCCCGTCTAAGCACCGGACATAACACTAGGAAGATGATGATATTTTTAGGAGTTTAATCCGTATACTATAGATAAAGTTTTTCTTTACGTTTGTCCACGGTAGAATGCGGTACGATTCGAATAGACACGGTTCATTTTAACCATGATTCTAGATTTTGACCTCCCAGGGGTAGTTTCGAGAATAAGGGAAATTACATTATGGTTACATACACACCAATTTTTTTTATATCACCATACTGAGATTGGGTATAAAGTCGTATTTACGTTTTTAGAGTGGTTCAAATGATCATCACCCTCTTACAAATTCTCAGTAAGCTTATTAGGTTAGTAAGACTGTACAATTAAATATCACACAAATATCCCACAACATCACATTTATTGATCTGACTTCGAGCTAAGTAGCTTAAGCACTTGTGTTACGGATATCAGAATCAACAATGGTATTACAAATATATTGGTCATTTACACCCAGACACAGAATAAACACAAGTATTCATCACACGAATATTTGTCCTGGGTGGGGATCGACAACTCTTGGCGCATAGGACAGGATCACTTCCAAAATGCGCCACCAAGACAGTCATTTATTACACAATTATGTTGCTTTAGAATACAGTGGCATTCTAAAAATCGTTAGAGGAGTTTTTCAGTTCATAATTACAAACAATCATATCAAAAACCATTTTTATTTAATATATTACTTTAGTTAAGACATCTTTGTAAGCAAAAAGAATTCTTAATAGCATCAAATAACCTTACCTGTGTCGGCGACGCGTACTGGCGGCCTAAGGCCGCGTCCTGGACGCCAGCGGGCGATGCGGGCGGAGCGGGCGGTGCGGGCGGTGCGGGCAGTACGCATACAGCTTGACGCTCGTGCTCCGCCGCCCGCACCGCTGTTGTCGAGAACAGCTTCACACAAATCTATGAATTTGATCAAGACGCGCGTGGGTCGCCCGCGCCGCCCGCTCCGCCCGCTGGCGTCCAGGACGATGCCTAAAGCATTTGAATATTTGAGCAAGGGAAGACTTATGGCGCTGGCTTCGCGATTTATGGGATCAAAAATGATTTCCCCCATTTAGCGGATCAGGTTATGCGCAGATAGAAGGGGATGGTTTGTTTTGGATTATCTGTAGCCTAAGGCCGTTGTCGGAAGAGAATGGGGAATTTTTGTTTTACCGGCTCTGCGAAGGAGGTAGACATTTTGTGGGACTGTATCTTTGGTTATATTTGTGGGTAATTCGTTTTAACGTAGACTAATTTTTAGGGTATTTTTTAATATAGATGTTGGTATAAATGTATTTGTAGGGAAGATACTTACTATTATCATAAAACGACTACTTTCTGTAATAAACTATATTGTTTTAACCATTTGTTGCACCATACAGACATGTGCGCTTGTAGAATCATAATGACAGGCTCGATGGCGCTTTTGGTAGTGCCACATACAGCAAGAGTTGTGGGTTCGATCCCCACCCAGGACAAACATTCGTATGATGAATACTTGTTTTTGTTCTGTGTCTGGGTGTTAATATTTAAGCATATATTTATAATACCACTGTTGATTCTAATATTCGTAACACAAGTGCTTAAGCTTCTTACCTCGGAGTCAGATCAATGTATGTGATATCGTCTGATATTTAATTACCTACATAAATTCAATAAAATTGTAGGACCATCAAAATCGTTTGTACTGCTCGTAAAAATGTATGCATTGAAATTATTAGTAGGAACCTATATCAAAAGGCGATTTGTGTCTTTGGCTTAAAAATATGAATAAATTTATTATTATCACTCTATGTAATGTATGAGAAATGAGAATACAGTAAGAACTCGTACACACTAAAAGCTGCCTAGTCTCAACAGAGACTGTTTACTACAATTGTCACAAAGTGCATTTCCCTGCATTGCACCTTATACCCAAAAGTCTACGTTATTACATAAAAGATAAATCAGCACACCTAAATAGACCATCTCCACCGACACACTGAATTCAGACACTTAACCTTTAATAAAAGCCCAACATTTCTAACAAGCTCTAAAACTCAGACGTCCACGCGTCCCTAAATTAAAAACCCCAGTACAAACTAAGCCGCTTAAAAAGTGAGACCACAAACAAACCGCAGAGTATGCGAACGTTGGAAACATTCCCTTTCCCTACACTATGGCTGCATGTAGACAATACTTTAGTTCGCGTACCGAGATGTATAAAATAGTTGGCGTGTGCTGTTCTACATATACGAGTGTGGAGTTTCCTACAGTTTCAGAACACTGGGGTGAGGGAGCGAGCGCGTTGGGGAGCGGAGCGAGCGGAGCGGTTTGAGACAATTTTTGAAAAGAGTAAAAAAATGTAATAACTTGTTTTCAGGTAAACTTCACATGCCCTTGGACATAATTAAAAGAGATTAAAGGTCAATCCTTCGATCACCATTAGCCAAAACTAAAATAATTACTTAGGTGCAAAATTATACAAGTAGAAATAAGGGCCCACAGTTCGTCACCTACACAATCACAAATTCGATATTCAATAACAAATACATGATAGGTTAGCAACACATAGGTAAGGTACATTATTGTAAGTCCTGTAATACGCGACGCGTACGCTGACGTGTGTCAGTGAGTTTGCACAAGTAAGTAAGTAATACTTAGTTGTGCAAACTCACTATTTAGTTAACCTCATAGAAAAATGTGCTTGTCTGAAGATTACAATTACCTATTATAATAGGGGACAATACTGGGTCAAAAAACTATAATTCTATTTAGTCCGCCAGTTAGATTATACAAAAATACAAGACGCATATTTTTTTCTCTATCAAGTCAAGTGCGACGTCACTTGTAAGTAAAAACTGTACCTACGTGTGACATCACACGTAATTTGAATCAGCTGTGTCTTCGCCAGTGTTTGTTTGACAAATTAGTGAAAAAAAACGTGTTTGATATTTTTTTATAATCTAACTGACGGACTAAATAGATTTTTTTAGTTCGCTCCCACCAAATCTTACGGAGTGAAATAAGGAGTAAGGTAATAAAGGGCTCAGAAAAGAAATTGATATTATATATTAAATGAAATAAAGAAATACAGAAGTAGAAAGTTACATGGCACAAATCAATTCCGCAATAATGACAGACAGAAGAATTTGACAATATAAAAAAGAAGTATAAAATAAAAGGTATCAAAAAAAAAAAAAATTCAGTCGAATTGAGAACCTCCTCCTTTTTTTTGAAGTCGGTTAAAAAGGTTGAAACTGGCCTTGCGGCCAGTTGGTAACATCTGCACTTAATCGCTCCGCTAATGCCACAATGTCAACAGTTTCTCCCGCAAATGGTTCGTAGGTGCAAGTCTACACAGATAATATTAAATCGTTGATGTTGCCACACTCGTACTGCGAGCCAACACTTCCTATTGGCTTGTTATAATGCAACTATCTTATACTACAGCTTCGCTCATGTTACTTACCCATTTACTCTGGTAGTTCAGCTACCTAAAGTGTATCTTGTTAGCTTGCTTCTCGTCTGGGCAAACACGAACCAAATACCCATTACATAATTATGTACATTCGTTTGTCGATCATTTTAGTATAGATTTTTTTGTTTGGAAATTAATGTCTAACTTAGACTGGCTCGATGGCGCATTCGGTAGTGACCCTGCCCAATGCGCCAAGAGTTGTGGGTTCGATCCGCACCCAGGACCATGTAATGAGTACTTGTGTTTGTTTTGTGTCTAAGTGTTAATATCCAATATTTAAGTAAATATTTGTAATACCACTGTGATTCTATTCACTTCATCCCGTTCTCTCTATGGAAATATTAGAAAAGATGATAAACTCATGTTATGTAATATTCAGGTTTCTGAAGGTTAGTTATGTTGTTAACAAAGCATCTTGTATTCTTTCTTGAGCTTTAAAAAAATCCTTACTTAATAATTTACAGACAATCGTGCCGGATATTGTTGAATAAAGTATACTAGACCAATTGTCTTTTTTTTCTCTCTAAAAAACGGAGGGAATAAGAGAGAGAGAGAGAGAGAAGAGCTTGATTATCTCTCTCTTGTCTTGTTCTCTTTATCGCGACCAAATAAAAGATGCCTTACGAATGACCAGTGACTCAGATATTTGTCGGTGAATTGCACATCAATATGACTAAAATTAAACCCTCGATTGACCATTTTAAAAACTTTAGTCTCGAAATACTGCAATAATAAGCCACATTATATGCTACATACATCGATACATTCCCCAAAATCCCACGCTACCTGGACCAAGCACTGAAATCTAGAATCCATTCACATATTTATGCCTCTCAGTCCCAGATGTCGTCTAAGTGTTAATTAATATTCTAACCCCGAACATCATACACCTATAGGTATCTACTACACTTAGAGCGATGCACTCCTGATATCGTATTTAGTTAACCTAATCTTATTTGGCATGTACTCAATTAGAACCGTTTGTACACTGTCGAACCATGCCCACAGACCCACTCCAAGATCGTTCTCGTATATAATGGTGTATCTACATAGGAGGTAAGAGGCTTCGGTATTCATGAACCCTAGCGCAATAATGTACGTATTATGTTATGCCTCATAACATTGTATTATGAGTGTAAACCTATTATGTTGTCAATAACTTTGGAAATACGAACTTCACGCTGGTGTTTTAAATTGTACTTAAGTATGTTTTGTGTTAAGCGAAGTATTTGAGACGTTCTAAAGAAAAATATGTAGCTAGAAAGCTGTCGTTAGTCTGTAATAGGTTGTAGGTTGCTTTGTAAGAATCTTGTGCGATTCTCAAATTGATTTATGGACGTTCATGATTATTACAAAATATTAAAAAAAATATAAATTTAGAAATGCTGTACCTGACTAGAGGCAGCTCAATTGGCTCAAAAACAATCACATACTTCAGGATTTTTCCGGTACTAGTTAATACCACTTGCTCCGCAGAGAGGAAACCCGCAAATTAAAATAGCTCGTATTACTTATAAAAAAATATCCAATTTGTCTTATCCCTTGTCTTGGTTTCAAAGACCATATCGACGATGAAGTGACAATATCTCCTAACTGTAGATATGCTTATTTTATAGGAGAGTGAAAAAACTACCAAATTTTTAGGTTTTGATCATTGGACTTTTATACAACTTTTAATGTAATGTTTACAAGATTTCTTTATTATTTAATAACAGACGAGAAAAAAATAAAAGTCCAAGCGAAATTGAATTTTAAGGCTATTGCATTAAAAAGACTATTTCTTAACAAATATTAGTTAGGAGGTATTGTCACTTCATCGTCGATATGGCAATCACGTTTATATAATAAACAGAGTTACGAATCTAGAACCAATATAGTAAATAGTCCAAGTTTACCGCTACTTTAAACGAGACAACGCTGAAAAGAAAATGATTGCTTAGTAAACACATTATTGAATTAAAACATACATTCATAACATTACGCCTGCAATCCCCGAAGGGGTAGACAGATTCCAAAGAGCGATGAGCTCGTTAAACTACATTCAGCCAGAAAATAAAATAAAATTTAATGAATTAATATCCCATACCTACCTTCATTTTAATACGGTATGTTTGATAATAGATAGATAGATAGCGGTCCCTGTAGCCTACAAACGTCTTCAACGCCAGAGGTATCACAATAGCACAATTTACTCCTATATTCCCAATCATAAATTCTTATTACGCTATGTACAGACACACTATATCACACAAATTTCGAAACACGGGCGTTATTAGACTGTTTCAGTCTAAGCTATCTTCATTGCCCAGTTAGCGAAGGCCTCTCTTCCGCGTCTGCAAATATTTTTTCCTATCGACATCTCGCTTTGTAAGGCAACTTGAAGGGCCAAGGTAGACTGGTTGCTCTGCAGAATTAAGGTGACATGGGTCTCTCATTTCGCCTCGTCTTTACGTGTGGCTGAGTATGCCCTTCCGCTAAATATGGTCTGTGTTTTTAATATAAATTTGGGCTTAGCGATACCTTCTTTTGTAGCGTAATTTATATCGAAATTTCAAATTCAATTTCAAAATGTCTTTATTTATGTAGGCTTCAAGAAAGCACTTATAAACCGTCAAATTTACATAGGTAATCCTTAAAGCTACATGAATCTACCACCGGGTCGGAATATTGATTCTACCGAGAAGAAACCGGCAAGAAACTCGGTATACCTTTTTTAGCGTCAAAGTATTAATTTTAATTAACTAACTAACTCTAATCTTCACGCCACTTCCCTAGTGGGGTAGGCAGAGAGAACCGAACGCCATATGGCAAGATCCTTACACACCTCACTCGCCTCTTCAACATTCATGATCCTTTTCATACAAGCTCTACGGTTTTTATGACTCCTAACATCACCTTCTGTTAATATTTATGTTATAAATAAATAAATAATAAATTCTTCAGACTGACACACCAATTCCCTAGTCCTAAACTAAGCTCATAAGCTTGTGCTATGGATACTAGGTGAACGGAAAGACATACTTAAATACGTTTATAAACATCCATAACTCGAGTACAAATATCCATGTTCATCACACGAAATATTTGCCCCTAGCGGGATTTGAACCCGCGACCCTCGATTTCGTAGCCAGGGTCTCTGATCACTCGACCAACGGGCCAGTCAAAATTGTGAGTAAAGTCTATTTTTAAGGTACAAACAAACTTGCTTGCGTTTACGTTTGTAAAGAATGTTTAACTTATGTCATATAGGATTTTTTTCACTATTTTTTAAGTAAAAAAAGCAAGTAATGTGTGTAAGGACCATGCCGTATACCATTCGGTTCTCTCTGCTTACCCCACTAGGAAAATAGTAAGCTAGTAAGTTAGTCAGTGATAATGATAGAATGTCTGTGTTTACTACGTAAACTATTACTAGTTTAGTTAGTTAGTTAGTTACTACGTATCAAATGCAATCTGCTTACGCTTTTAGTTTGCATCAGCTGATTTTTTTTTATTTAACAAATAGTTACAAACATCCACTCATTTTTCTACATAAACATACAATTACAATTTAAGCATGTAGACAGTGGCGGATTTACCCTAAGGCCCAGTAGGCCCGGGCCTAGGGCGGCCAGATGTTAGAGGCGGCCAATCGTAATAAAAATTAAGTGAT
Source organism: Glyphodes perspectalis (assembly GCA_951394215.1). Classification (NCBI taxonomy): domain Eukaryota; kingdom Metazoa; phylum Arthropoda; class Insecta; order Lepidoptera; family Crambidae; genus Glyphodes; species Glyphodes perspectalis. The sequence goes on from OX596217.1 coordinate 12,441,944, forward strand.
GACGCTTTAGTACTGAAAGTTATGACCTGGGGCCTAGGGCGGCTAAGACTGTAAATCCGCCACTGCATGTAGATATGTGTGACTTTATTGCGCACGTTATCAATTACGCGAATTATAATAATGTCTTACAAAGTTAACAAACAAACAAACTCACTTTTACATTGTTATATTAGTTATGAAATAAATACTTCATGTTGGTCTGGGAGTATGACTAAGATTAGTGATAAACAAAAAACAAATAACTCGTCCATGTTTTTTAATAGCATAGTAGGTAGATTATATATAAACTGTAATAATCTAAATCTAAATCTAAATAAATCTTTCAGACTGACACACCAATTCAAGTACCAAACTAAGCTTATGCTTGTACTATGGATACTAGGTGAACGGATAGACATACTGAAATACGTTTATAAACATCCATGACTCAAGTACAAATGTCCATGTTCATCACACGAAACATTTGCCCCTAGCGGGATTCGAACCCGCGACCCTTGGTTTCGTGGCCAGGGTCTCTGACCACTCGACCAACGGGCCAGTCAAATATAAATAATTTGTTATAACTAACAAACTAACTGAATTTCACGTCATTTGTTACTTCACATTTGTTATAAGTTATGATAATGTAACGTTATCATGTGTTTTGTACAAGAGTGCCAAATTATTAGAACATCGCGGGTTATTGCACTCAAATTTCTTACTACTTAATGTTTTCAAAGCAATGGAAAATCTTTACGTAGGTATATATGATTTAAAATCGATAAATACATCGTCTGCAATAACGTATTCTTTTCAAACATTAAATACGTCTTGAAATTACTAAACATGATTATCGTATCATTATTCTGATTGTAAAGAAGTAAAAACCAAAACATTGTCTATTTATATTGACTTCAAATAAAGACTTATTAATCATATGAGACAATACGATTCTGCCGAGAGAAATTCAGAACTGTATCAAAGAGAGCGCGACAAAAAGTAGTTACCCTTTCCAACAGCATTATCTACAGGGATACTATAATTTGGGATGAACCACATCACCACCTTGACTAACAGCCGCAAAAAAAATGTGTTTAAGGCAAAGCAAAACTAGAATAGACCAGTCCCTAAAGGTGTATATTCAAAACTTCCAGAACACCTACAAACATTCCGTATCACCAGCCAACCCTTTCAAACCAAACTAAGTTTACCGAACACGTCAAGTTTCCAGCCCTTCGTCTTAAATACTGCAACCACAGAGGTAGCAAGGGCCAAGGGCGTTGATAATTTTAAGCCGTCCCCGCAGAAGCGTGTTTACACTCGCTAAAAGGGTTGCCACGCCGAATTTAGGGCCGTTTTATTCCCAACGAAAATAGGGTAACGACTCGGCAAATAAGCGGTGCGCAAACAAATTAAAAATCGGTGAATTTTTTTTTGTAAACAACATGCGATTTTTCGCGAATTTCGCGCGGCGAGTCAAGTATGGGGAGATGTGACACCAGGAGGCTTTACAGACAGGAGTTATTACGGACACATTATCGCAATACCGTGAAGGTTTTATTTTCTATCCTGCTATTCACAAGGAAGACTAATAAAGAACAAATGAAAAACTTCGCAATAACATGATTGTATTATAGCCACAAAATAAGAAATAAATTATCAAGAAATGTTATAGAAGGGAATGTATCTACAAGAAAGAGAACCAAGGAAGTGTCAACAGTGGTATTACAAATATGTACTTAAATATAGACACAGAACAAACACAAGTATTCATCACGCGAATGTTTGTCCTGGGTGGGGATCAAACCCACAACTCTTGGTCACTTCCGAATGCGCCACCGAGTCAGTTAAATATGCTAGGCATCCCTGTGAGACAGATCCGATAAGGTCAAGCGATTTAGGGTTATACCGTGTTGGAGTTTTAATGTATTTAATGGAAGTTAATTGCGTTTTACTAATTAAATCCCCCTTCGTTGTATGGAAACTGACCACGATAGTATTAAAATAACATTCCCTTTTAAATAGAGACCGATTTTGCAAAGTTTTAAGTGTATCTTTGGAAGAGAGTAATTAATCGCCTATAATGTACAGTTATCTTGAACAAACGCTTAACTTAAAATTTTAGAAGAAAAAGTCGATTGATGTTGAGTGAATTATTTTGTCATTTCGAGTACAAGATTTTTTGTCCCCTGATATTGAGGGTTTATGAATGTTATTTACAACTAGCTATGCCAGCGGTGTCACCCGCGTTTATGGTTAATATTATAAAGACTATTTCCGTCATACATGATTTTTATGTAACTTTAACCATTAAGGCTGCACACGCGACGGAGGCTTAAGAAATGGAGTAACTTCTCCCGTTTTCCTAACATTTCCCTTCACTACTCTGCTCCTATTGATTGTAGCGTGATGAAAAGTATACTATAACCTGCTCAGGAGTATAAAGAATAATTGTACCAAGTTTCGTTAAAATCCGTCAAGTAGTTTTTGTTTCTATAAGGAACATACAGACAGACTCACAGACAGACAGACAGACAGACAAAAATTTTACTGATTGCATTTTTGGCATCAGTATCGATCACTAATCACCCCCTGATAGTTATTTTGAAAATATATTTCATGTACAGAATTGACCTCTCTACAGATTTATTATAAGTATAGATTAACGCTCCATATTATGTAACATCAACATTTTAACCGATGTGTAATATCCATGTAATAGATATAAATGGATAACATACTCGTATTTCCGCATGTTATTTATCTTCACTTTCGTACAAAGTCTGTTTTTCAACAGTCACACAATGACTGTATACAAATGACATTTTAAATTGATTGTTAAACATTATATATTATCTTATATCGTATGTTAAAATAAAAGCTTTTAATACGTATATTACCAAAACAGAATAATGCTTTCATACTTCAATTTTGCAAGTTTGCACCCTCGGCGTTGCCCGCGTAGTAATCAGTTTGCCACAGAAACTTTAGCGACTCACGAAATCTGTATTTTTTCGGGATGAAGGTACCCCATGTCTTTTCTTAGAGTTCAAACATTCAGCGTAGCCAACATTAGAAATCTGTCAGTGCAAATATGTGAAAACAGATAGATCGACAGACAGAGTTACATTCGCATGTTTAACATTATATGCAGCCACAAAGTGAATAGGTCTTGATGAAACATTGCATTCAAACAATTGTACATATATAACCTGCTGACACATACATGCGTCGTACTTGGGAATAGGTGCCGCTTTCGGGGACTGGTCTGCTCTGGTCTGGTCAAGCTTTTAGTTTGTAATTTATATTTTTTTATTTTGATCCTCTACAACAGGCCCACACTAAAACATAGTTCAAAGTTAATTATGATTCATACACCTTTGTAAAGATTGAGTTGAAAAGAGTAACTGCCGAATTTCTTGCCGGATTCTTCTCGGTAGATACAACATTCCGGACCCGGTGGTAGAATCATATAGCTTTACTTGCATTTGACGATTTATAAGTGTTTCCTTGAAACCTATATAAAAAAAGATTATTTTGACTTTGATTTAACCATGGTCCAAATAGTTTGGTTTCTTTGTCTAAAGCGCAACACATCAAAATCGCCAACCCGGCACAACCCGCCAACACAGTCCGGCGGCCTATATGGAAATAACCTTGTCGGTGACATGAGCCCGTGCGATATGTCGGCGGCTTCGCACGCCAGCGTTCAGTTGCTCGGCGGCATTCGAGCTGCAATGAGCGAAGCCGGCGGCTAGCCCGCCAACGTAGGATTTACTGTGTATTGAACATAAGGGTTACGAAAGATAGATCAGCATTCGCTAAATGTATTTAACAACTAGGTAATGGTTCTTGGTCTAAGCAGACTCAGTGGCCGATTTACAGTCTTGGCCGCTCTAGGCCCCAGGCCACAATTCTCAGTACTAAAGCGTCATCACTTAATTTTTATTACGATTGGCCGCCTCTAATATCTGGCCTTCCTAGCCCCGGGCCTAATGGGCCTTAGGGTAAAGCCGGCGACTAGCCCGCCGACATATGCCGGCGGGCTAGTCGCCGGCTTTACTGTGTATTTATTGTGTATTGCACATAAGGGTTACGAAAGACAGATCAGCATTCGCTAAATGTATTTATCAAACTAGGTAAATCGGTAATGGTTCTTGGTCTAAGCAGTCTCAGTGGCCGATTTACAGTCTTGGCCGCTCTAGGCCCCAGGCCATAATTCTTAGTACTAAAGCGTCATCACTTAATTTTTATTACGATTGGCCGCCTCTAATATCTGGCCTTCCCAGGCCCGGGCCTACTGGGCCTTAGGGTAAATCCGCCACTGAGCAGACTCCAACTAAACACGGGACCACAATGCTTGAAGGATGATGATGGTGTGGTTGCGAAGTGAAGCCACGTGTGTAAGGTTAGCTTGTGCTGTTGAGAGCAACGCTCTGCAGGCATTTTGAGCTGCCCTATGAGGCGTGCAGTGTATTCTTATCTACAAATATGCCTTAGGCTAGTGACACATGAACGACAATCTGTTTTTATCAATTTATGTTATTAGAAATGCGCAAAATCTAGGTATTCTAAACTGGCTTGACTGACTTAAATTGACTGACTCGATAGGGCATTTGGTAGTGATCCTACCCTATGTGCCAAGAGTTGTGGGTTCGATCCCCACCCAGAACAAACTCGTGTGATGAATACTTGTGTTTGTTCTGTGTCTGGGTTTTGTATCTAATATCTATTTAAGTATATATTTGTAATACCATTGTTGAATCATATATCCGTAACACAAGTGCTTAAGCTACTTAGCTCGGAGTAAGATCAATGAATGTGATGTTGTGGGATATTTATTTATTCTATATAATAGCGGGTCGTTTATTCTATGTGCAAAATCTATTAAAAGTACTTATAGTTTGAATTCTTATGTCCCACTTTAGTCTGGGATTTACCCTACCCTAACTATTTATGCCTCTTGGCTTGTATATCGCGAAACGAATAAATTGTGTATTGAGTATTTTGAGCTTATCATTGTGTTAGTGATGAAATATCATTTGGCGCTATTTTTCTCTACAACTTTCTAATTTAACCAACTCAATTTCATTTTGGGTTTATAAAGCTCATTGCTTTTTTTAGATTCTTTAGCATTTTCAATTGCGATTCTGTTGTATTTTTTCCATAAAATTATTATTCTCGACAAATTTAAAACGTTATGCCTTCTTTGTAACTAAATTTCAGTAAAAACCAATGAGGACTAATCTACCGGATATTATCACAATAGAACACAAAATTAGATAACATATACAATCCAATTATGACATCAATTAGGAAACGTATCAAAAAATTACAAAAGTACAGCTGAAAATAGACAGCAGATGTAGTTTTTGTTATAAATATGCAAGAGGCGTTTTGACTCACTCAAGACTCGTGGGTATAAATATCTTGACTATAAATACCGATGCCGTAAATAAAAGGAGAGTTTTAAGACAAATCACGTTTAGTCGTACGTTCTTGGCTGACCTGACGCCAGGAAAAACTTTTGCTACGCGACACACAAAAGCACTCTACTGAGCGAAAACTACTTTTGTTACACATTTGCTTAGATTTTTAAAGTGTGAGAGATATTATGACGCGTAATTTAAAATAAGCTTTTACAACTTAACGCTTTTATGTAATAAAATATTAATGCGAATTTCATACGTTTTGCGCATTTATTTACACGCCAATTAGAAATTGCGGACAACAACTAGTCTATACACAGATAAAGGAAATTGAAGTCTCTGTTTGTGAGGTTGGAATAACAGCGTATTACTTACTAACTAACTAAACTTCACGCCACTTCCCTTGAGGGGTAACCGAAAGCCAAAACATTACTTAATACATGTAAAAGCAAATACGGTACTGCATCTGTTCCGGCTAATTTCGAAAATATCTGTATCGATTTTGATCGAACTTGCACTGACAGATAGCAAGTGTTTTATCTTAAGTAACTTAGGCTTTTTAAAAACAGGGCTCGCGTTTTTTTTTTTGCTTAAATTCACGGCACGGGAACAATTATGGACAACACCTAGTACTAATTAAACATCTACAAACTGAGTTTTCAATGTAGCATACCGGGCCAGATTTAAACCGGACCGCTACTGAGTCCAGTACCAACGTACTTCCAGAGTCCTAATGACGAGCTTAGTTTTAGTCAAGGCAAAAGTGACCACTACAAACGCTAGCAAATACCTAGTTAATTACAACGGAGTCGTGCCAGTGACTCGCAAAAGGCTGACTTGCGGCGTCACCACGAAAATTACTTTTTGGCTGACGTCATTATTCCCCCCCTCACCTATTTACGGGAACTGTAATTTATCACAGGAATTAAAAGGCGAATTGTTCGGGTCATAGCGGCAAAGTTCGCTCAAGTTTCCGGGTCTAATTTAATACGTATCATAATTTTGTGATATACTCGCGCTTCGGTAAGTTTGGGAAGGGGGGATTCGAGTATGATTGCGGTGCTCAAGTTTACGCCATTGCCCTTTAGTGAACAACATTTATATCTTTCATTACTAATATTATAAATGTGTAAGTATTTGTCGGTTTTTCACAATTTTCAAACTAACCTAAGTCGTCGTTATTTTTGGCTAAATACAGTTTAAAGAGAAAAATATTGTTCTAAAGTAGTAATTCCTAATGCTTCCTAATCAACAAGAGATTAAACAATCAATCTAATCTTAAGTAAGACCGACAATAGTAATTTTTTAACGTGACATCATTTATAGTCGTCAAACGCTTAGGTCGTTGCAACACGGCCGAAATGTCAACCTGTAAGTACTCACTTACATAACGCATATCGCGTTTTGTCCCGTTAATATTATTTCTAGTGAAAACCTACAAACTCAGTCAAATTATGCTCGACGCGTCTACTTTCACCTGTCAAGCCGGGTATCAGTACCTGAGCGCAATTAGCGATAACAAACTATTTAACAGTTTAAACACTGGATTAGTCGCCGGCAGGCTGTCTGCGAATAACAATGAGTCTCATTAGGCGCTGCTTCTGCGGTGGAGGGTACGAGCTACCGCAAAGAGTAGAGGTAACATTTGTGTGCTAGCGAGCGCATTGAACGAGGCTTGAAATAGACGGTTCATTAATCGGAAGGAAAAGAAAAAGCAGTACTAATATATACACACTGTTGTTTTCGTATTTAATGTATAATAATAATAATAATAATAATTTTTCGTTTATTGCACAAAAATTGACATACATACATTATGGTACATTAGTACAGTTGAATATATAGTATGTACAAACATACACAATTCATAAGATTACGCCCGCCATCCCCGAAGTGGTAGACAGAGTCAAAGAGGCAGCAGGCCCCTCCAACCACATTCAGCCAGAAACAAAACTGGGTTAGATGGAAAATTGTGAAAATTGTAGGCAGAGTCAATTTTAACATACTCGAATATACCATCCCACTCAAAATCCTCGAAGTATTAGGTAGAATACGAAAAACAGTAACCTTCTTTAAACTAAGTTATAAATAAATAATAATAAATAAATAAATTCTCCAGACTAACACACAAGACCTAGTCTAGTACCAAAGCTTTTTAAGCTTGTGTACCAATGGATACCAGATAAACGGATAGATATACCTAAACACGTTTATATACATCCATGAATCGAGTACAAATTTCCATGTTCATCACACGAAACATTTGCCCCTAGCGGAATTCGAACCCGCGATCCCTGGTTTCGTGGCCAGGGTCTCTGACCACTTGACCAACGGGCGCGCTGTCAGGTTGGGTTAGATGAAAAATTGGAAAAAAGCAATACGGCTAGCTCGTCGTCATGTAATCCTAATCCTAGTAAATACCCAAGACGCATTTAATGGCCTTCTACGACATGATAGGCAAGGGACACTGTGACACATATTTTATTGGATGATCATACAATTTACTAAAAGTTTGGCTACTTTGTCTACTCCAGCATAGATATTCTTGCCATCAAATGAAACTAGGAATACCTCTGTTAATGCTAGCATTATTCTCTCAGTTCCTGTAATCTGGCATGATGAACAAAAACATGTTGTGTTCGCGAGAAAAACAAATAATCAAAACAAATACTCGCCTCTCGTCCCCGGTCAAGGCACGGGACATGTCATTCCACTCTGTCTGTCAGGTAAATGCGCGACTTACTCATTAGCTAAAACAGTCTTTCAGGATAGGACACACTGTATAAGCAAGCGATCCTATTCTTTTATTGTTTTACTACCAATTCTCTCCATAAATGCAACTAGGTAAAATATAGTCATCCTTATCCTTCTTGGAGTTATGTCTCGTGTTCTGCTTAGACTATAATTCAGGATTTAGCAAGTCTAGTAGCGATATTAACTCATCATCTCCTTACCTAGGAATTAAATTTTAATTACTCATTTCTGTCAAAACATCATTTCCTTCAATGTCATTTTAGATTTAGCAAATCTAATTATGACATTAAATGGCAGCCATTTGCATGAGCTAGTGGTATGAACATGTACTTACATAGATTTGAGTCCAGACTTTTAAAGCCCTCGCATATGCGGCGTGTCCTTACCATTGAGCTTCACCGCTTATTCCACAAACAAAGTTCTACCTCTACAACAACCAAACTCTAATATTGACTTCTCGAGGTGTTAACCTACCAACAAAGATTTACCCGTCGAACCCACACTGTGTCCACATCCCAACGCACCATGTCTCATCAAGTTGAATAGTCGGTAAACATCTGACGATGCATCGGGTCATACGCGCTCTCGCACAACCAAACCTACCCAGTGCACTTTAATCCAACGTGTTAAAGCACATTTCACCTTGACAGCAAAACTGAAGAAGTTTTTACATTGTACAGCAAATTCTGCATTCAGACGTCAGGAACTTTAGTAATTTTGTAAATTCGTGAGCAGTTAAGTACATTGTTGTATTAGTTAAATTTCAGGAATTAAAGTGTTTCATGTTTGGCGATTGTCTTAACGTTGAAGTGGGAATAAAAAATAACAGAACTAAGAATCAACAGACAACAATTTTCTTTGTAATGTCAACATAGCTAATAACTAACTATCGGACTCACAAGCACACTAACTGAACCTTAATGACTGGCTCGATGGCGCATTCGGTAGTGACCCTGCCTCATGCGCCAAGAGTTGTGGGTTCGATCTCCAACCAGGGCAAACATTCCTGTGATGAATACTTGTGTTTGTTCTGTGTCTAGGTGTTAATATTCAATATTTAAGTCGGTATATTTATTTGTAATACCACTGTTGATTCTGATATCCGTAGCACAAGTGCTTAAGCTACTTACCTCGGAGTCAGATCAATATATGTGATGTCGTCGGATATTTATTTATTAAAATGGAATTATCATATCGACACATTTAGGTATATATAATAATGAAAGCCTAGTTATATTACAGCACAAACGAAGGGGTAAGAAGCCCTTGGTCTAAATAACTATTTTGTCGAGTAAACTAGATTATTTAATATTGCTAAGTACAACAAACAGCTTAACATAATCTATTGTGGTAAAGTTTAAGTTTCAAATTACAAGATTTGATTGAGGCATTTGATTTAATTATTGTCCCTTAACATCATTGGCGAGTTAATTTTTAATACGGTTATTAATTATGCGTAATTAGTAAGTCGGCATCCTTAATAAGTGGACTTGATTTGGGGAATTGGGTTGGGAGTTACTGGGATATGACGTCATTTTATACCATGGCAGGAAACTCAAAAATTATTCTTGTACTAACCTACCTACTTAAGTACATCACGCCCGCTTTGCCTGAAAGTGTAGGCGATTCAAAGCAACAAACCACATTTTGCCAAAAATAAATTTTAGATACTTAGGTTACATATAAAAAAAAAGTAGTGATAAGTGGATAGGTCGTTGCCTAAACACATACAAAATTCCCAGTACAACATAGTAGTCACCGCATTATTTTTGTATCTCAGAACATGGAACTAATTAAACCAAATTCACTCACAATAACAAAACCAAATTACTTAAATCATTAACAAGAATCGTATCCTTAAATTATATCGAACATTTAAATTAAAACCATGTATAAAAATTTACCACAACACAGTCTAATACGCGTGACAGTTTAAGTCCCTAATCCAATCCAACATTTTCCTAATTTATCATCATAAAGTATTCATTACATAATAAGCTAGCGGAAGAGGCTGAATTTTAAAACACCATTTAATTCCCTTGCGCTTAAGGCGAAGGTTAATTATTTAACTTCGCGATGACGAAAAAACACAGATGGGATTCGTTGATATACCTAGTCTCGGGAAACGCATAGTCAATCTATATTCTTTTTTTTGTCTGCACACCTCTAACGGATCCTGGTCTGGGACTTAAAAAGAATGTGCCAACTATGTTCCTTGCCGAGCATACCGTAAAAGACAACTGGAGGTATACGGGTGTTGGGCCACTTGTCACTAATTTTTCACAATTTACCATCTTACCAGTTCAAAAATTACATTAAAAATACCTTACTACAAAAATATTATTATACTACTGACGATTATATTAACGACTAGTTTGTATGTATGGATGGATATTTGTTACTCTTTCACAAAAAAACTACTGAATGGATTTTAATGAAACTTTAGAATAATATAGCTCATACACCCGAATAACATATAGGCTATGTTTCATCGATGTACTACGCGAGCAAAGCCGCGGGCAGAACTCATGTATATTTTGACTTTGAAAAGAGTAACTACCGAGTTTCTTGACGGTTTCTTCTCGGTAGAATCAGCATTCCAAATCGGTGGTAGATTCACAATGCTTTTCAGTTTTTTTTTAAATTGACGATATAAAGGTGCTTTTTTGTGGCCTATATAAATGAAGACATTTTGATTTTTTTGAAATTTTTGAATTTTTGAAACCCAGCCTATTTTTGGCGAAATGTGCTTGAAGGGTCTTCTTGCCCGTTTGACTCTGCTTACCCCTCCGGAAATTTTGGCGTGATGCTATGTATGTATTTCTAATGGTCTTCAGTTAGAAGTACAAGATTGACATCGTTTGTTTTTGGAGGGATAAGAAATGATATCAAAAAACATTAAAATGTTTCGCTTTCAGGACGGGTATCCATTATTTCGCATGAAAAAGTGAGAAGTAGCATGTAACCTGGGTCCTTTCTTAGTATTTAACCATTTTGAAATACCTAATTGCACTACAATTTTGTTTCTTTTTGATATATAAATCAGATTATAAATTCAAAACTTTGTAAAGATACTCGCAATATATAAAGCTAGGGGATAGCAATTTAATATCTGCATTACTTCAAAGAACTCATAATGCTAACTTTATTAAACATGAAATAACATAACTACACCTAACAAGATTGTCAGACTACACTAAGAATTAGCAATCACTAATTAATTATTATTAAAAAAACTTGTTGTCTTTCTGTGAATATATAGTTAAGCATTATATGTTTTCTATTTTAATATAAGATCATTTTGATAAGTATGACATAACTATATATAATATTTCGTCGACCTAGCGTTATGTCCCGTGCTTAGACGGGGTCCGATTAGACCATTATCCAGAATTTTGTGAGTCTGGTAATTACATTTAAGCGAGTGCCCATCCTAACCCTAAGAACGGGGAATCAAAAATTTTTTGGATCATGGTTATAAATTCAATGTTTGGATTTGCAGGTTTCATCACGATGTTATTCCTGGTATATAGGTGGTATATAGGTATAAATACGCACATAGATTTAAAAATCCAGAGGTACGTGCTCGGTTTGTAACCCGCACCCCTCGGCAATGAGCTGCGTGTCGTTATCATTGAGCTACACCGCTCTATAACTATGTATCATATTTCTCATGCTAAAAACCTTCATGTGCAATTATCGAATTGATCTTTCGTACTAAATGACATGAGTACTTACACGGAATATATACGTCCCAACATATTATAACAGTATTAACCAAACATCTCCTTAATCAGTTGAAGGAGAAGGGAAGTTTCCGCGTCAAAAGGGTTTGGGCCGAACAAAGGGTAAAGTTGGAAACAATTAAGGAAATAAACTTTATTTAGGCAATCGTGCGCAGGCAGATAGCCCTTTAATTGATAATTTATTAGCCATATCGGGTTTGGCTTTAAACTAACTTGTTTGTCCTTAGGGGTGTGAGCTTTATTAATCTTTACTTACTTAAGTCCAATGGATAAAGAGAAGCCAATGTTACTTTATGTCTTTGTTTAATAAGTTAATGGATAACATATTGTCCACTGTGAGAAATTTTTCACATGTTATTAGAACAATTAATGTTCGTTACCTACTGCAAAACGGCATCCATATACTAATTTAACTCAAATCATTTTGTAATTAAATAAACTATTGAGAGGTTTGAAAATTACCTAGATTACTTAGATAACGTTTTTTTTATCTATACTAATATTATAAAGCTAAAGAGTATGTTTGTTTCAAAGCATTGCTCTCAGTAACTGCTAGTCCGATATGAAAAATTCTCTCAGTGTTAGATAGCCCGTTTATCGAGGAATGCTATAGGCTATATGACATTAACCATAAACGCGAGTGTAACCTCGAGCACACCTAATATACCATAATCATGAGTTAAATTAAGAGTTGTATTGCGTATAAAATACTTTTAAGAGATTTGAGCTTTAACACAAGTTATTAAGTTACTTATTTCGGCATTATTTCACTGTTTGATGTCTGGTATTTAATCGCAAGTAGCAGGAGCAAATACATCACATAAGAGAAATCGCACACCGAAATCTCTTTATACAGGTAATCAGAGCTACTGGGTATTATGTCCCCATTCCCAGTTCCGATCGTCGGGAAATTCAGAGCGAAATGGACATTCGGTCCACTAAGCGTTCCTTTTGTCCCGTCGCGTGTTCCGCGGCAACTGGCTATGTCCCGTTCCGCTCGAGTCGAGAGTGGCCGCTGAGCTGGCTACTTCTGTGTGAAATGGGGATTTGTTATGGAATAGTAACCAACAGTTATATTTCACTAGCTCACCCGGCAAATATTTATCATTAAAAATGAGAGTTGACGGGAAGGTAAACAATAATTTTCTACCTATTCGCATACCTACTCTGTTTTTTTTTATATATTAGAAGATTAAACATTCAGCATACGCTTTCATTTCGTCAATAAAATGTCTTAGTGGCAATACGTACCACTCACACTTATTGCACTACATTGACAAACAATTAAAAGAGACAGCGCAACTTAAACAATACGCAACTAGACAATTAGCGTCTATCACATCATGAGCAAATGAAAACAAAACTAAATGTCAATAAGAGACAAACAAAAACAAAACGTCCCAATTGTAACATTTTCGAGTCTTCACACCGCGCGCTTATGACGTATCTGTCTCTTATTTATATGTAACATCATCGCCAGTAGGTGATAGTAGGTCCACAATCAAAGATGTTCTTCGTTTCCTTTCCTGAATTGATATAGACTAAGTAATAGGGAACGTGCATGAAAAATATTTTAGTTATTTAACGCATTCCCAAAATTAGATATATTATATATTTAGACAAATATATACATATCTCACAAAAACGGTATTTTCTATGCACGTTGTATGGCGCCCGTGGCATTTGACGTCACATGCCACATGAGATCTCTCTGTCTAACCGACAACTTTGAACCTTAACTTGGTCAATAATCAAGATATAAAAAAAATCCATAAATAAAAAAGGCATGCATAATCAAATTCAAAAGAAGCTCTCAACGAATTTGTAATTCAAAATTGTTTAAAGCTTTTTTTAGTACGAAGATTTCACAATATAATGTTTTTTTTTTTCAATCACGCACCAACGGCAAAATGTATACGAATGAAAATTAATAAGCGAATTTAACATTTTCTCCGTAATTCTTTATCCTAAAATAGATCACTTCGTAAAATACGTAAACTAAAGCGAAAACTTGAAAAGAACTCGGCAAAAATTTAATAATTCTATCATTATATTCGATCGTTCTATCATAAGACTATTGTTCTTATGATCTATTGTTGAAACTAGAAGAATGACGAAAATAAATTGCCTTCTATTTCTAACAGATATATTAATAGTTAAAACTATTTATACACTCATTATGACGAAAATAGGGTCCAAGAGAGGAGCAATTAGACTAAATTGACATTTAAAACTCACCTTCAAGCTTCGTCGGCTTCATTAGGATTTAGTTTAGTCACTCCCAACGGAGCTCTGTAGCATTTCGTAGCTTGTAAACTTGTAGATTCGTAGCTCGTAGCATTAGCTTCATTCATTATTTTTTAGTTATGTGATGTAAGGGAAGAAATCAAGGCTTAAGACAAATGTCTTCCATCTCCAATTTAGTAAAGGAACTGCAATAGTAATGATAGTTTTGTTCAAACCTTCATTTTAACGTTGACAAAACTTCAGCTTAACTGAAGTATTATTGTAGATAGACATTTTTTTCTGGTACACTCCTTTCTTTACAAATGTCATTATAATTATCTTTCCTATCCTATATAGGAAAGATATTTCGTTCAGTACCTACGTACATAAGAAAGTATGGGTAAAGATTATCCTATTTTCTCCATTCCAGACTCATTTCTTGTATGTATTCGTTTCACAGCTTTCCATTTAACCCAGCCCACTGTCTCATGTTGGTCTGGAACTTAAAAAGAATATGTCAACTGTTGTTCTTGCCTAGCATGTCGTAAAAGGTGACTAATGGTATATCGGGTTTTGGGTGTGTGATTGTATAGGCGACAGGTTAGCCGCTTGTTTTGCTTTTTCACAATTTAATATCCAACCCAGCCCATTGTCCCATGTTGGTCTGGGACTCAAAAAGAATGTGCCAACTGTGTTTCTTGTTTAGCATGTCGTAAAAAGCTACAAATGGTATATGGGGTTGTGGGTATGTGATTGTGTAGGCGACGAGCTGGCCACGTGTCACTACCTTTTCACAATCAAACCCAGCCCAGTTTTGTTTTTGGCTGAATGACGTTAAAGGGGCTTGCACTTTTGACTCTGCCTTCCTCTTCGGGGAATATGGGCGTGATGTTATGTATGTAAAGTAGTAGAATTGAGAGGTCTAGTTATCAAAACTCAATTTAAAATACATATTTATTGATTAAGATCGTGTAAAAACACATTGTGAAACGAAACATGTAATTTAAATTAGTTCAGTTCACTACATCTCCCAATTCTACTTCTATGATTCTCTTAATTCGATCATAATTAATCAAATATATGTCTGACGATTACTGCGAAGCTTTTGATTTGTTTTGTCTGAGGTGAGAATTTGAACTCTTGATTTGAGGGGGTTAGGTGTGAAAGTTCGATCATAAATGTCTGACTAGATACAACGTCTTGTGCAAAAATCTATCAATAAATGGTTACAAAATATACATTATGTGTAACAAAAAAAAATCAATTAAATATTAAATTAATTCGACTGGCTCGATGGCGCATTCGGTAATGACCCTGCCCCATGCGAACCCACAACTCTTGAGTTGTGGGTTCGATCCCCACCCAGGTCAAACATTGGTGTTGTAAATACTTGTGTTTGTTTCGTGTCTGGGTGTTAATTTCAATATTTTAGTAGGTATATTATAATACCACTGTTGATTCTGATATTCGCAATACAAGTGCTTAAGCTACTTATCTCGGAGTCAGATCAATGTAGGTATGTGATGTAGTCTGATATTATTATTATAATTAAAAAATCCTTTATGTAGGTGTAAATATTCTAATGAAACTGTATTCTATGGGTACTACGTAGTAGAAGATATACTTATATCTTTATTATATAAAAAAAACAGCGACCCCTTCTGACGTCGCTCGAAAAACAAATCTACATATTACAATTCTATATAGATACAAGACAAATATAGTGACGATTTAATTTATTATCTTCCTAGCGTTATGTCCCGTGCTTATACGGGGTCCGCTTAGACCATGATCCAGGATGTAGCGAGTCAGGTAATTTAATTGAAGCGACTTCCGATCTGAACTTTGTAATCCTAAAATAGGGTAACCAGACAATTTTTGGATCATGGTTATTCATCACGATGTTTTCCCTCACCGTCGAGCTAGTGGGAGAATACGTACATAGATTTGAAGAATCCAGAGGTACGTGCTCGGGTTTGAACCCGCACTCCTCGGTTAAGAGGCGCGTATTCTTACCATTGAGCTACCACCGCTTATAGTGACGATTTAATTAATCTACATAAATAAAAATGATTTTACATCAATTCATTGCAAAGTCGTAAGTATAAATCACAAGATGTAAAAAATATTACACTCTTAACATAAGAGTCAAACGAAACGATAATTGATTTACATTCATATAATGCAGTCATTTGTATAATAACAGCTATTTTCTCACCCATTTTTCATCAATCCGATGTCTAGATAGTTCCAATTGATCGAAGGTGGGGGTTCAATTAATGAGGTGGGGTCGTGCAGGGTACGACCTTACGAAGCGTCAACTTTAATAATCTGAGCGCTGAGAGCACTGTCTACGCAATGTTTGATAAAGCCTTTGCAGAATGCGATTATCACTATATAATATTATAAAACAAAATCCTCCGTCGCATCCGTCTGTATATCTGTATGTCTGTCTGTCTGTTCGCGACAAACTCAAAAACTATTCCCTATTACTTAGTTTTCACCAATAGGTAGAGTAATTCTTAAGAAAAGTTCAGGAATATATTTTTTTAATTACTGTAACAGATTAACTTCCACGCGCGTGCAATAGCTAGTAATATACTATAAAATAAATTCAAAGAAAATGTATCAGATCAGATGGGTCAGGTTTAGTTTAACCGAATATTTAACAGAACTAATTTCCCATTTCTATAGCACAGCCCCGCGGTTTCACCCGCGTAGTTCCCGTTCAGTCCCCTTACGGTCACGTGTAAATAATACTACTAATATAGTCTATGTTACTAGCTGTTAAAGTAGCTTTCCATTGGTGAATGAATTTATTGAATCGGTTCAGTTGTTTCGGAGCCTATTCAATGCAAACAAACAATGAAATCTTTCCTCTTTATAATATTATTACAGATAAAAGGTTCTACAGACCTTTTTACACGTCGCGCCATGTAAAGCCTCTTTAGCCCTTGTTTGCTTGTATCTTTAACTTAAACGGAGCTGAATTCTTAAGTCTATAATGTAAATTTAATTGCATTCAATCGACCTTTGTTGATTGTTTTTAATAACGTCTGCAAACTTTGATTGGCTCATTAAATACTTTTTGTATAAAAATAATTCAAATATCTACTAAGAACACATTATCATTTGAATTTTTTTTCTTCGTAAATCGTTCCTCTGCCAATTTATCTATTGTTGAAAACCTTTGTTCACTAGTTATTCTTCTTGAATTGATTTTAAATTTTTTAATAAAATTAAAAGTAATCGTAGTAGTTTAAAAACACAAAAGTATAACTAACACATATTGATCTTATATTTGTGATTCCATGTAAATCTTTAACACTTCTCATTCAAAATATACAATTCGTAACTAAGATAGGGGAAACAGACAATTCACAAATTCAAAGTTGATTGAACTTGCAGGTTTCATCACGATGTTTTCCCTCACCGCTGAGCTAAGGGTATAAATACGTACATAGATTCGAAAAATCCAGAGATTCTCGAGTTTGAACCCGCACCTGTTGGTTATAAGGCGTGTGTCCTTACTATTGAGCTACTACCACTCTTCTCCTCATCATCAATTTATATCTATACTTATAATAAATCTGTAGAGAGGTAAAATTCTGTACATGAAATATATTTTCAAAATAACTATCAGGGGGTGATTAGTGATCGATACTGATGCCAAAAATGCAATCAGTAAAATGTTTGTCTGTCTGTCTGTGTCTGACTGTCTGTATGTTCCTTATAGAAACAAAAACTACTCGACGGATTTTAACGAAACTTGGTACAATTATTCTTCTTACTCCTGGGCAGGTTATAGTATACTTTTCATCACGCTACAATCAATAGGAGCAGAGTAGTGAAGGGAAATGTTGGGAAAACGGGAGAAGTTACTCCATTTTTTAACCTTCCGTCGCGTGTGCAGGCTTAATGGTTAAAGTTACATAAAAATCATGTATGACGGAAATAGTCTTTATAATATTAACCATAAACGCGGGTGACACCGCTGGCACAGCTAGTATAAAAATAAATCTTCCCGATGCTGGTAGTCTCACTCCTCCGAAACGCCTCTACCCCTCTACTTTTGTTTTTTTTTTTTGTATATTTTGTAGGTATGAGAGTAGGTCGTAAAGTATTTTTCTCCCTTCTACCCCCACCCTAAATTTTTAACACGAGAACGGGGCGGTGAAAAGCTCGTCGGGACAGCTAGTACTTTTATAAAAGTGGGGTACTTAAAAAAAGAAAAAGCTCTGTATAGAAAAGCTGCATAAGCACAGCTAAAGAACTCTGCTCAAAAACCAGCGTTTCAAATGCAGAATTAGCGATAACGCCCGCCAAAGCCGCATAATCCATTGTCACTAGTGAGGTAACATGACTCTTGATGTGGCAACATCGATATTTTGCATAAGTTCTTAATTTGAATATTGGTTTTAAAAACATAACTTCAAAATTTTGTTCTAAAATCAATTTTCAGAAAGAATTATAGATAACACTTATAAGACTCATATAAAACCCCTATTACATTATGGAAATAACATGTGTCTTGATATGAATACATGCATATTTTAGTGGGTTCTGAATGGGATTCGAGTAATTCAAGCGCATTAAAAGGAAATTTGATTCTCTGCGAATAAAAAAAAACTATTATGGAAAAAATAATAAAAATAAACATATATTTACCGAAAAAATACATAGAGATTGTTATATAATGAATTATAAAAAAATAATTACTGGCGGCCCGGTACGTGCTTCGCTACTTATAATACGTATAAAGTGAAATATTAAAAATGTGATAAATAAAGAACCGCTCTACCGATTTTGTGCAAACTTCACATAAACCATCTACTAA
The DNA here is from genome assembly GCA_951394215.1 of Glyphodes perspectalis. NCBI lineage: Eukaryota > Metazoa > Arthropoda > Insecta > Lepidoptera > Crambidae > Glyphodes > Glyphodes perspectalis. Next base: position 12,460,915 of record OX596217.1, read on the forward strand.
ATAGTCCTAACAAAGCCTAATAAACATTTGGCTTGGATAGGTGAGCCCGTTCTTGAGTGATAAAATTACAACCAAAAGTGGCATTGATTTTTATATATATTAAATAATAATTTTAAACTATTATTAATTGAACACTGTAAAATCATATGAGCCATTTAAATTTTAATAGGATTGCTATAAATTAAAAAAAAACTATTATTTTTTAAAAAGGCCTTATTAATATGTTATATAATGAACAAGACAATACCACTTAACAAACCTTCCAGTATATTTCCAATAAACTCAACTATCCAATCACAACCACACACACCCAAACTTCCTATATCGACAAATTACCGTTTAGAGCACCCCTTCGCTACCGTTTGACGCTGGTGACGCAGCTAAGCTGTTTGCCGTGCCCTTGTCAACCGGTATTAGTTTGCGGTTCACCGGTAGCCCAACAACGGTGCCGGTCGTAAGTGGAAAACAACTATTTCAATATTCTCATGTTGCTTGTTTGCGGGTGACAGCTGACCCGGCATTGTTTATTAACAAAATGCCTGATGTGGATTAATGTTTGTTTTGTAATACGCGGCTAAGTTTTTAGTGGGAATTAAGGGTTGATTTGGGGCACTTTATGCTTTTTCTGTTTGTCGTTCGAGGACACGCGTTATACTTGTATGACGTGTGTTATACTAACATCACTATTTGATCTGCCCGCTAGAGAAACGGTATGAACTTAATGTATTTAATGATAGACAACGATTAACAGATTCCAATCTCTTTCATTAAGCTCATGGACGTGGATTTTTCGAGTCGTGGACATTAAAGCGACTGTCACAAGATATTAGTAAATAACCCTTAGTATCAAATAGTATCTATCAAAGTAGAATCATCCCCCTATTTAGCGTAATGCTTCGACTGGGTCCTCTTAAACCATAATCCAGGTTCAAGTGAGTCTGGTAAGTATATTGAAGTGACTGCTGATCTGACCATTAAGTTGTTACCTTTACATAGGGGAACCAGACAATTTTGGATATTGGTCACACATACATAGGTTTGAATAGGCAGGGCGCATTAGGATGTTCTTCCTTACCGGCTAGCTAGTAGTATAAATATGTACATAGATTGAAAAATCTAGATACGTCTGGGTTTGAACCCGCACCCTTCGGATATGAGACATGTATCCTTACCATTACCTTACATTTCCTTTAAATAAGCCGATACGCGGTCGCATCTACCGCCGGAGAGGTATCTATACTTCCTAGAGACACCTACACTATGTATGTGTTATATCTACGCCTACACTCCTTAATGGCGCATATGATGCCAAAAGGTACCTACGCTTATGAGAGGTACCTATGCAGTCAAAAGACACACGCTTCTGAAAGGTATCTATGCTGCCGAGAGGTACCTACACTTCCAAGAGGTACCTACGCTTATGAGAGGTACCTACGCTGCCAAGAAGTACGTACACAGCGAGCGAGTGTCCCACAGCACGCAATTAGAGCTGGTCGGTACACAAGGCTGGCTAATGCGCGGCTGCGACGAACGCGCCTAACATTTTTGCCGCCTATTCAGCCGTCTGGAAACGAGGCATCGACTCCATTGTCACTGTATTGGCCGACATGTTGCATATAGAAATATCGATAATTTTCCCAGCCACGGTGGTATTTCTGTGGTCTGTGTTCCCAGCGTATTGTCTCGTCGAAATTAGCTATGACCATAATCTTGGATTTAGCGAGTCTGGTTGTTATATTGAAGCGACGCTTGTCTGATCTTCATAATCCTTAGATAGAGGAACCATACAATTTCAACACAAGTGCAATACGAGTATGATTGTCATAAGTCATCTCAAAATATATCGTTTGTCCATTGAACTATTATTACTAGCGTATGGAACAGAGCTGTATGTTGCCGATCAGCAACAACTCGTTTAGTCACTCGCCTACGTTCACGCGTAAGCGCCATGAAATTCACGTGGTTTACGACGTTTTGGTCGCGAGAAAAATGTACTCTATGAGCGATCTAGCGCTGCGTGTTTTAATAGCTTAATTAGACGACAATTGTTAGGTTTAGCGCTGTAAATGCTGAAACACGCTCAGTCCATGCTTCGTGATAATATTTTTGTTTGACATAGCTTCTCTATACGTAGTAATAATAGCTCAATGCGTTTGTCTAACTTTCATAGTAAATGTGTAGATAACTCTAACAAAAGCATATGCCTACTGTGCTATGGCTTCGTTCTGAACACGCGTAGTAGCGTAGTGAGTAAGCAATCGCTTGAATGTGAGATACTGTGTTGTGCGTCATGTATTGCACGTCATCTAATACATACATACAATGACATCACGCCCCGATAATCCCCGAAGGGGTAGGCAGAGTCGAAAGGGCAGCAAGTCCCTTCAACCACATTCAGCCAAAAATAAAACCGGGCTGGGTTAGATGGAAAATTGTGAAAACGCAGTGACAAGCGGCTAACCTGTCGCCTAGAGAATCACCCACCCAAAAGCCCGTAAACCATTAGTCGCCTTTTACGACATGCTAGGCAAGAACCACAGATGGCATATTCTTTTTAAGTCCCAGACCAACATGGGTCATCTAATATTTAACGATTTATATCTCGACTTATTAATTAAAAATATTTATCCGATACTAAACTACTGTATCCACAGCACAAATAGATTGCTAAGGTTTTCTAGACAATCAGTGGAATACTAAAACGGATAATAAAAACATATGATTTTCATCATTGCACTATCGCTAGAAATACAATATATCAAATTAAAACTGAGTAAGCTTCTGACCACAGTCGTTGCAGCACTGCTGAAACTTTAACCTGTTAGTACTCATGTACTACATAATGCATATCGCTTTTAAACCCGTTTGTATTATTTCTATTGAAAAAGCATAACAGCTTCAATATTTAATATTATCATCGTCTTATAACGGAGTGCGACACGGCAACTTAAGGACTTAGCCGTCAGTCAATGGACTCCCGCACTCTAGAGGGCTGTTGAAATGGCAGCAACTGTCGCTAATTGGGCCTATTCATTACCAGCGATGCTCCTGCAGCGTGAATGTGGCTTTGATGGAGTCCCGAGGGAACGGTGACGAATCACCAACGTGAAATAGCGAGTATACCAGATACAGAACACTCCTAATGGAGTTGAGACGGGCTAACCGTGTATGTAAATGGTAAAGGCATAATTAACTTAATTAACTTGAGTCGAACGAGCGAATTAAATTTTGTACCGTCCGTTTTGCTCGGATCGCGTTAGAAGTGGTTGTAAAAGATTTGCACGGTTTGTTATCTAGCCTTTTCCGGTTTTGTTCGTATTTATACAATTGGAAACAATAGAAACTGAAACATAATTTGTTAAGGTATAAGGCTGACTATCGACCGGAGCGGAGCGGAAAAATTAAGAAATATTAACTAATAGTAGGTATTGCACAAAATCTCTGCTCTTATTTAGTAGTCGTTTTCTATTGGTAGATTTTCAACTCTCTGCTACCTCGCTCCGCTCCGGTGGAGCAGCCTATTTCTTGTAGGTAGTCTTGGGCATACTAGTTCGCAACTGAGATTACTCAGTATAGGTCGCTGCTCCTAAACGAACTAGTTTTAAATAAATAAATAAAAATAAAAAATGGTTTATTGTCTTTTACATTCAAACACGTTTCTTACAATTAAAATACAAAATCGAAAAGACAAAAGGTAGAGGTTCAGTTTATGCTGACTTGGAGCGAGGCTCCCCGTCCGCGCTGGTTTTCAACCACACCTGGCTCTCTGGGATAAAGTTTGAGAGCTTAAGACTGTGCTAGCTGGCTTATAAAACTTACTTAACTATGTGTGTGTGTGTGTGTGTGTGTGTGTGTGTGTGTGTGTGTGTGTGTGTGTGTGTGTGTGTGTGTGTGTGTGTGTGTGTGTGTGTGTGTGTGTGTGTGTGTGTGTGTGTGTGTGTGTGTGTGTGTGCGTGTGTGTGCGAGTATGTGTGTGCGTGTGTGTGTGTGTGTGTGTGTGTATGTGATATTGTGATTTAAGCTACCAGTGGGGCAAAGGAAAACTTACTTTCAATGAAAGAACTCTTTAAGGGCTAAATTATTTTTATAAGAATGTTTCAAATTCTCTGTAACACCTTGCCTTTTTTGTAGAGCTGCTTTATATTTACTTTTAAAACAATTTACAGACATTTTTAATCTTAAAGGTGGAGGCAAGTCATTCCAAATTTTGGCCGTTTTGAATTTGAAACATCCTCTAAATCGTGTGGATTTATGTCCTGGTAACTGGAGCAAATTTGACGAAACTGAACGAAGATTTAAACCATTAGAGGATTTTTTCCACGCAAGTTTCTCGTACAAGTAATCGGGGCACTTGGTCCATATTACTCTTTGCATAATACACGCGAAATGAAGTTCCCGCCTAGCCCTCATGTTGAGCATGCCTTTGGAGTTCATATACGGTGTCACATGACCTCGGCGAGGTATTTTGAAGCAGTATCTTACACAGGCATTTTGAACCCTTTGTATAGCATTTTCGGCTTTACAACTTAATCTTGGGCCATATACCGCGTCACAATAATTAAAAAGAGAAAGCACGAGCAATTCCACCAATTTTATTCTTAGTTCCTCTATTATATATGGCCTAATTTTATACAGCATTTTCAGTCGAAAGAATGAGTTCTTAATTTTGTCATTTATATGTTTGTCATATTTTTGTTCACCATCCAAAATAACTCCCAAATTTGGAACATGTGATACTGGTTCTATAATAGTCCCGTTAATTTTTACCTTTTCATCCCTGTCTACGACTCCCTTAATTTGACACTTGGTACCGACTATAACTAATTTTGATTTACTAGGGTTCAGAACCAATGAGTTTAATTGTGACCACCTGTGTATATTCTCAAGATCCTGATTAATTTTATTTACTGCTTCATTAAGTTTTCTATTGTCAAAAGAATAATATACTTGAGTGTCATCTGCGTATAGATGGTATTTACATGATTTAATGTGTGAGGGTAAATCCGCTGTGAAGATCGAAAAGAGTATAGGACTTAAAATTGAACCCTGGGGGACACCCCGTGTTAATTTTCCAATTTTAGAGTACTTTTTATCACCATTAATGTTGTCAGTAATCACCATCTGTTCTCTATTAACTAAAAACGTTTTGAACCACAGACAAGTGTCTTTGGAAAAACCGCACTTCGCTAATTTAGCTATTAGTAACTCTGGATGCAGACAGTCAAAAGCTCGAGAATAGTCAAGTAACACCAAGATACTACTTAATCCCCTGTCTGAAGCTTCCGTGAGTTCGTCGGTTACATGAAGCAGTGCCGTTTCAGTTCCACGTCCTTTACGGAAACCCGATTGATACTTCGGTATTATATTATTTACTTGTAAATAACACTCTATTTGTTTCAAAACTACCTTCTCTATTATTTTTGAGAGCACCGGTAATATTGATACGGGACGGAGATCACTAAAATCTGCAACAGTATTTTTCTTCGGTATCGGTCTGACAAGCGCAATTTTCCAGCTTGATGGAAAAGTATTTGTCTCTATAGATTTGTTAATAATGGTCGTTATGATAGGTAATGTATAATCTAAGGTAAGCTTTATCATATCTATTGATAGTGCGTCATAACCTGCTGCATTAGTTTTAATACTATAAATTATATGCCTTACTTCGTCATTTGTCGTAGGTTTCAGTCTAAATTTAGGATTTTTATCCTTATGATCTTCGCTTGTGCTTGTTTCCGGTGTTATTGAACTCTTTTTCTCATCAATGGGCAATGTTAAAAAGTGTTCATTTATTTTATCAGGATCATTCAAGTGGTCAGGAATTAAATTTAAATGGGAATTATTTAATACCGACATTTTTCTAATGTTCGTCCAAAGTTCCTTAGGTTTGTTCAAATTATTGTTCAATAGGTTGTTAAAATAGGCTTTTTTCTCTCGTTCTATAGTGGCAGTAACGAAATTCCTCAAATTGCAGTAGTATTCCCTAGCACTTTTCGTCTTTTCTTTATGATCCCTTAATAAGGCATCATTTCGTAGTCCTATCATAAATTTTACCATATCTGTAATCCATGGCTTCGGGGGGGCTTTAACTATTTTCCGTTTCATAGGTGCATGCTTATCAAAAATATCTAAAATTAAATTATTTAATAATTCTACCATATTGTTAACATCTCCATGAACCAAGATCATTTCCCATGCAGTAGATTTTAAATCCTTATCAAATAGCGATAAGTCGATATTTCGTAAATTTCGAAAGGATTTTATCTGCTTAATTATTTTAGGCTTTGTAAAGTTTAAATCAGTCAGTATCATAGCATGGTCACTAAGACACTCATTGTGTACCACAGTCACTTCATTGCACATCAATGCTTTGTCGGTTATCACGACATCTATTAAGGACTCTGAGTCATCTGTCACTCTAGTTGCTTCCGTTACAAGTTGTTTCATATTGTGGTGGCTGTAAAAAGCTATAAGTTCTTTGGCACGCGCAGATTTTTCTTTTAACAGATCAATATTAAGATCTCCTAGCAGACATATGTGATCGTAGCATGCAAACGAGTTAATTGATGCGCTCAAAGAATCCCAAGTCACTTGGAGGGATATATTCTCAGGCCTATAGGCGGTACCTAGTATCATTTTAGCTCCCGGCAACGGCACTTCCAGCCATAATTGTTCTAAATCAGAAGATGGGTGTCGTCGTACGCGAGTGTCAAGGCCTTTTCGTACATAAAAGCCTACACCACCTCCTCTCTTGTGATTACGTGCTCTATGTATGAATGTATACTGTGGTAAGTTAGGTGCCTCTTGGCTATCAGCAAGCCACGTTTCATTGACAGCCAAAATGTCTGGTTTATATTTATTAAACGATACGAGTAATTCATCCTGACCAGTATTCAGGGATCTAGCATTTAATAACCCTATTCTCAAACAGTGTTTTTTATTGTTAACTATCTTTAAGGTTTTTCCTTTTGAAATCAGGGCCAAACTGCCCAATGGGTATTAGTTGTATACGTACTGGTAGCTCATTTGGGGACGAGTAAAATTGTGACACACACACACCATAAAAAAAGCAACAATTTTTAAAACATACAATTAAACAAATACAAAAGAAAAATCTTGACATAAAATAAAAAGACAAACATAACAGAGACACAACAGTGATATTTATCAGTTCTAACTTATTTCTCACCAAAAACCCTATTTATATCCAATTCAGATTTAAGACGGTAACGAGGTGCCCCCGCCTCTCGACGGACGTAAATTTTCCCATCACGCGTCCACACGTAACTCCATTTGGCGCTAGACGAGGCTTGGCGGGCTTTATAGAACAATTGGCGGTTGTGCTCTGTCAATCTCTCATTGATGTAAAACGATTGTGGGGCACTAGACAAGCCTAAACCTTCCGTGCTCATAGAGCGGCGCACGCGCGCTGCCGCGAGCAGCTGGGATCGCAGCGTGCGCCGAGCCAGCCGCACGGCGAGGGGCCGCGCGCGCGCGGCCTCCGGACCCTGCGCTGGAGCCCGGACTGGTCCCACACGCTCGGCACTGACTATGTCCCGCTCGTCTATGGAGACGCCAATTTTCTTGGCCACTGCTAGCACTATGTGCACCACGTTTTCACTCTTCTCTTCTGCAATTCCAGCTATTTCCAGGTCATTCAACAGGATCTCTTGTTCTCTATCGTTCAGGTCTTGTTTTATTTCAGTGAGGGTTTCTTGGAGGCACGATGACTGGGGGATATCTTGCGCAACATTCTGATGCTGTTCTAGTGCATCCATCCGTGTAACTAAGTCCGCTATGCGCTGGCTATTATTAGCGACATTGGTAGTTAGGCGTTCCACTGTTTTTTTGTAGTCCTGCATTTCTGAACGAACCGCGCGTAATTCTTCAAGAATGTACTTTAGGCCCATTTTTATCTCTCCCAGATCAGCGGATTCCAGTAGTTGTGGTTCTGGACTTGTCTGACTCTTCGTGGTACGAGGGTTCCTTATTGTAATAAATTCGTCGCTGCTGTCATCGATCTTTGTACGTATGGGTGTATTTGAGTTGTCACGTTTAGGTTCCTTATTTTTGCATAAAGGGCATTTCCAGTTCGATCTGTGTTCCGGTGTGAGCGTACCGTAGAAGCGGGTTTCAGACACATTCGCGCATTCAAGATCGTAACATTGCGAGCAAATACTACATTTCAAGTACTGACTTCCCTTTATGATGGTCTTACAACCAGCACATTTAACGCTATTGGGTTTTTTTGCGTTCATTGTAAAAATATTCAAAACAACAGTCGTAAGTATTTACCCGTGCCCGTAAAAATATATTGTACAGCGCTTTCTACGCTGCGTGGTTTATCTCTTCATTAGACGCACGATAAGCTGTAAGCGCTGTATCTGTTTCACTGCAATCCAATGAGGCGTTGAGAGGTCGCGCCCAAAAGGTCTTAAGCGCCGTGCAGACCGCGTCACTTACGCGTTTACTTTTCGTGTAACTATTTTGACCGTTTGCACTTCGTTATTTTATCGATTTTTAAAATTATTAGTATTTCTATATAAATTGTTGGCAATATAACTAGATCACTATGTTCACTGTAAAGTTAGGCACTTTTCTTGCTATTCCTATTGTTGAAAAAAATATATTATAGACTTAATTTGAATAAAAAATTGACGCGGATTGACTGTAGGTGTTTACGCTGTGACGCCAGCCAGCGTTCTCCTAGTTTGTTAGTTCATTGTTCCCTCGTTTTCATACAGTCTAGCTTTAACTATCTAGATCATTCTTTTAGATCGTTAGTTCACGACTCTGTGGTGAAACGATATGCTAAGAGATATCTCGACATAGTTCTGAGGATATGCCACTATGCCGCCCTGCCTAGTAGTTTATTAGAAGGGAAGATGCAGATATAATATTTTATCAATATTTTATGACTGCAACTACAAACTGTTTCAGTTAATACAAATAAAATACTCAGATAAAATACTTTGTCATGAACGAACTAGCGAACTATTAACGATCCTAACTGCGAACTAGTTCGCGTAGTTCACCTAAAATACCGCTCTTTCGAACTAGTTCATTCGCGAACTACACAAGCCTACTTGTAGGTAGGTACATTTATGTGTATAATCCAAAAATGCTATCCTATATATTTCCTGCTGGACCCCTAAGTTAACCTAAAAATTTAATGATCATAGATTGAGTAAAAAAGTCTTAAAAATGTAAAAAACGAACTCATTTTCTCGTTTGTTGCTCTTTTGATTTTTGAGGCGTATCAAAAAAAAATTATAATAATTTTACACTTTGCATAGTGGGGTGTGTATGACTATGGAGTTATACACACCTTAACAAACATTTCTGATTTAGATGTTCTTATTAAATTGACGATGAGTGAGTGAGTGATGAGTGAGTGATGACAGACCCGTTGGTCGAGTGGTCAGAGATCCTGGCCACGAAAGCAAGGGTCGCGGGTTCGAATCCCGCTAGGGGCAAATGTTTCGTGTGTTGAACATGGACATTTTGTACTCGAGTCATGGATGTTTATAAACGTATTTAAGTATGTCTAACCCGTTCACCTAGTATTCGTAGCACAAGCTTATAAGCTTAGTTTGGAACTAGAGAATTGGTGTGTCAGTCTGGAGAATTTATTTATTATAATTATTAAAAAATTAAAATCGTATTTTCACACAAACTTTTTCACACTGTCAATTAAAAAAAAATTTGGAATTAAATTAAACTTCGGACAAAACTTTAGGTACATTACATTAACCAACTTTAGTATGGTAAACAAGTTAGTGCTTGTTTTGAAATAAAAATTGTAAGCCAAGTCTTAAACCGACCGCAGTGTATCTGTCATTATAACTAAAATGATATGATTAACTATTGCTAATGCCAATAAACATTTTTTTGTCTAAGAAGTGCCGCTTACTTACTATTCAATTTTATAATAGACTTCCTTAAGAGTGATTTGTGTTTAAATTGATTTTATAATGTTCCAAGCGTTCGGAACTTTAAACCAGGGATATTCCGGTATGGGTTATTAACATTTATAAAACGGTACTTATCGAATCAAAATAATGATAAGAGAATTATTCGGTAGCCGAATCATACGGGTAATACAGTATCGAAATAAACCGGTAGTAGGTATAACGTTCGCATCGTAAGTTGAGCGGGAAATTACCGTTATATTTATTCTGTGGTTGCGCTGCGCTAGCTCGGATCGCGGTCTACTATTTTCATCTCTTTTTCGCGTTAATGTTTGCATTGCATATCACGACAATTCAAAACAAATGCTTAATTACGTTCATAGTTGAAGAAGCCAGTCTTAGACAAAAACAAGCATTACCAATAAAAGCAAAGGAACAGTACATATTCTTCATTTGAAACGATGGCTCACAGATTTTGTCTCCCTCTCCTACTTGTTCGTAACATTGAAAACCGAAATACATAACGTTATATTTCAATATACAGCTCAATCGGTAACCGATTGATACGGTAACCGTTTCAAACGGTTATATTTATGTTTTGATTTAGCGAACCCTGCTTTAAACAAACAGAAAGAAAGATACCTAACCAAGTAAAAATACATACTCACAGACAAATGTAGCTATTGTATAAATAAATAAACACTGTTAATGCACATGAGTGTAAAGTGTTGACATCATATTACGTCCTGTCGGCGAACTGATAAAGTATTGTATTTGTGTTTGTATTTAAAAGAGATGGTTCCGCATAATAATGTTTCTTCAATATATTTAATTTTGATCTGGAACTTAAAAATAATGTTGACCAACTGTTTTCTTTGCCTAGCATGTCGTAAAAGGCAACTAATGGTATAACGGGTTTTGGGTGTGTGATTGTTTAGGCGACGAGCTAGCCACTTGTTACTATTTTTTCACAATTTTCCATCTTTCTTTGGCTACATGTGGTTATGGGGCTAACTGCCCCTTTGACTCTGCCTACACCTTCGGAGATAACGGGCCTTTACATTTGTACTCGAGTCATGGATATTTATAAACGTATTTAATTATGTACCTATATGTTCACCTAATATCCAAAGGAATAGCATAAGCTTAGTTTGGAACTAGGGAATTAGTGTAGGTATTTATGGTTAACTTCATAATGAAGTGTTCACCTGCAGTGATATCTAATAGTCTAAGTATATAATAATTAAGTTTACAAATTTGTAAAATTTGGCTTTTAAAAGAGTAACTATTGAGTTTCTTGCCGGATCCTTCTCGATAGAGTCTACCTTTAGAACCAGTAGTAGTATTATTCCTTATCCTTTTTTTTATGTTTATTGACTATTTATAAGTGCTTTCATGATGCCCATATAAATAAAGATATTTTGAATTTTGAATTTTTGATTCAAGTGAAGGATTCCCCACGTTGTTTTTCTCTTATTTCCGAGTAGTTGTATAAATCATTCTTAGATTTGAAAAATCGTGGTAAGTAATTTGAATTGTCAATCTTTAAGGTGAGATGTGTGTCCTGTCCCTACTATGGTGACCCTGTATGTTAGTCTGGGTTACCATTTACTGCCATGCTGGTCCAGTGGTAGCATGCGCCGCCTAAGGACCAAGAGGTCCTGATACAAATTCTAGGTCGCCACGAAAATTTTGGCTGGGTATTTCGATACTAAATTTACTCAGTAACAATCCTAAGTTAGGAAGTGGCCGGTTTAATTACCCCCGGGCCTCGAAAAGCACGTTAAGCAGTTAGTACTGCGCCTGACCTCTCTCCGGTCATGTCGAATTGTCATCTCACCGGACTATGAGGGTAAAGGCATAGAGAGGGCACCTGTGTTTGCGCACACCTTTGTGCACTATAATATCTCTTGCGCAGTTGGCTAATCCTTGTTGAGATTGGCTGCTGTGACCGATATCGGTAGGAAGGACATTTTTATTTAATATTAGTCTGAAAACTTCTCCTAAAACGTTTTTGATGTGTTCATATTCATTGCTCTGCGGACCCCTGACGCTCCTCGTTATAAGAATACTCCTCTTGTGTTCGTCATTAGTACGCCATATTCAGTGTATTCTATATAATAAAAACTGTAGCTGGATTATAAAAAAATCTTCATTTGTGTTGAAAATAGTTTTGGCGGGGTAGGATTTTACTGAACATTATGTAAGTTACTTTCATTTAAATATTCCAACTGATTGTGTTTTTATATGTTTGACTATGGTTAAATTTGCTTGGTAAAAAGCCTGGCTACGAATCCAAAGGCCACGGGTTAGATTATTGTCAAGGGCAAATGTTTGTGTGGTGAAAACTGCACATACATACATACATAACATCACGCCCATAATCCCCGAAGGGGTAGGCAGATTCAAAGGGGCAGCGGCAGGCCCCTTTACCCACATTCAGCCAATAAAAACCTGGGCTGGGTTAGATGGCCAATTGTAAAAAAGTAATGACCAGTGGCTAGTTCGTAGCCTACACAATCACATACACAAAACCATATATCTAGTGGCCTTTTAAAACATGCCAGACAAGAAACACAGTTGGCACATTATTTTTAAGTCCCAGACCAACATAGGACAAATGAACACTGCGCTGTGCTATTGTAACCCAGAACATATGCTAGGATTCAAACCTGCATCCTGAAACTCCGGGCGGGTTATAAAGTGACCGATTCAATACTTGTTTTTCGTAAACCCTGTTTTGATATAAAAATGTACTTATTAGGAGCTCAAAGCCTTTTTTTTCATGCCTGGGTTTGAACCCGCACTGCTCGGTTAAGAGGCGCGTGTCCTTACCATTGAGCTACCATCACTCAAAGAGTACTAGTACACCAGACAATTAATAGTTAATCTAATTTATTTAATTTAAGGTTGTTTTTTTGAATCCCCAAATAAACAAAGAAACATGTAGTACTTATATGCACTACATAGTACATAAAGTATACTATATATATGTATGGAATGGGTATGCGTAGCCTTTTATGTTGATTGTGTAGGCTAGCCACTTGTCACTTCTTTTTCACAATTTTCCATCTCACCCAACCCATTGTCCCATGTTGGTCTGGGACTTAAAAAGAACATGCCAACTGTGGTTTTTGCCTAGCATGTCGTAAAAGGCGAATAATGGTATATCGGGTTTTGGGTATGTGATTGTGTAGATGACAAGCTAGCCACTTGTCACTACTTTTTGACAATTTTCTGTCTAACCCAGCCCAGTTTTATTTTTGGCTGAATGTAGTTAAAGGGACCTGCTGCCCCTTTGAATCTGCTTATTGTGGGCGTGATGTTATGTATGTGTATAAATAAACTCTCCTGTCTGACACAATTCTTTAGTTCCAAACTAAGCTTATAAGCTTGTCCTATGGATTGTAGGTGAACGAATAGACACACTTTAATAAGTTTATGAACATCCTTGACTCGATTACAAATGTCCATGTTCATCACACGAAACATCATCCTAGCAGGATTTGGAAGCGCAACCCTCAGTTTCGTGGCTAAGGTCTCTGACCACTTGACCAACGGGCCTGCCAGGTCATTTATTTCGGGGAATGCTGGTGTGTTGATATGAATGTAAACAATTTATATACCTATATAAAGATTTTTGAAAAATATAGAGCCTGGATTGTTCCAATGACATAAATAGAGACATACCGGGAATTATAAAAGGATATTTTTCGTGCATTATATGAAAACCGATACGCGGATCGAATATTTTCATTTAAAGAATCAATATAAAATATATATATTAGTTGTATGTACTATAATACTACTCTGTGTATTAGTCTCAAAAACTCTTTCTGTGGTGCCTGTTATTTCCATATTACGCGTGTCGCTAGCGTTTATTATAGTAATTACTGACGGGACTAAACGACCCAGTTACCCTGTGATAAGTGATGCCCACGCGCCACACAAGTTATAGGATGAAATTCATTCATGGTTTTTTTAAATATTATTTGGACCAAATATAACATAGTATAAAAAATATTGCAATCGATTATATAAACGTACCTACAGATAACACACAAAACGCATGTATTAACAGGTCTCGGTCTCAGGTTACAATTAAAAATAAGGTTATATATGTATGTGGAGCCATAGATAATATTTTTTAAATTGACTTGGAGTGGCTCGATGGCTCATTCGATAATGACCCTGTTCTATGTGCCAAGAGTAGTGTTGCCCAAAGCAAGACTCTTGCGGCGGTCTTGCATGCCGTTATCTTGCAGACTCAATCTTGTTCTTGATCAAATGTTGCTTGTCGCTTGGTCCTGTGTTAAGACCAAGCAACAAGCAACATTTAAGCAAGAACAAGACTAAATCCGCAAGATGACGACATGCAAGACCGCCGCAAGAGTCTTGCTTTGGGCAACACTAGCCAAGAGTGGTGGGTTCGAACCCAGGACAAACATTCGTGTGATGAATACGTGTGTTTTGATCTGTGTCTGGGTATTAATATTGAATGTATACGTATATATTTGTATTGCCAATGTTAAATCTGATATCATTAACACTTAAGCTATTTACCTCAGAGTCAGATCAATGTATGTGATGTAGTCTGATATTTATTTATTTTTATTTAAATGTGTTATTCTTCCTTTTTTTCAGATTTTGTGCACGTAAGGTATTCGAGGAGTTCACGGTCAATTTTATTATTAAAATGGATTTTTTTATTCGTAAGTATTAAATATGTATTATGACTAATTAATTATACTTGAGCAATTGCAAACAAGGCTAATCAAGGAAACTATTACTAAAATAAATAAAAAAAGTTTCATAGTCTTAGATCGGGGATGGCGAACCAATGGCACGCGTGCCATACAAATTATTAGGAACGCATTTTCTTTAATATCTAAAATGAATCCACATTAACGTTAGCATTCACATCAACCGCTCCCTTGGACATGAGAAATCAATAATGTTTAATTTTTTTTTACTGCCTCGTTGGTCTAGTGGTAGCATGCGCCACCTAAGGACCAAGAGGTCTTGGGTTCATATCCTAGGTCGGACTAAGAATTTGCGGCTGGTTATTTTAATATTGAAATTACTCACTAAAAGTCCAAACTCAGAAACTTGTGCACTATATTATCGCCTGCGCAAATAGCTAATCCTCATTGAGATTGGCTGCCGTGACCGATATCGGTTAGGAGGACATTATTACATACACACAATAAAAATAAATTTGTGATCACTTCAAAAATCGAAATCTTTTTTGTTACGGTGGATTATATAAGATATGATTTCTTCTTCTTTTTAGATTCTTTATTTAAAAATATAGAATAGAATATGAAACAATAAAACAGTTCAATTGTTTTTCCTTACAAAAAGACTTTCAGTCCTAGCTTACGCTTATTCAGAAATCTGATTTAGTAAATTTTAACGGATTTTAAATACCTATTCGCGGAAAGTTGTGATTGAAAAATGCCAAGAGGATTATTAAAACTTTTACGAGCAAGAATAGTATCTTTGAAAGAAGTATAGTATAACACGAGAGAAATAGCACGCAGAGTTGCTATATCCCAATCCTGTGTCGTGACCACATTGCAGAAGTACCATAGGATGGGTAATTTAGCTGACCGACCAACTCTTTTGACTGCTGCCCAAAAGCGCTATATTAGATTGCCGGCAGCCCGTAACCCAACAATCGCTACTAAAATAAAAGCAGAAGTTCGGGCCGCCTCTGGACTTGAAGTTAAGAGTCAGACCATTCCGAATTGCTTGCACCAGGCTGAATTACAAGCAAGAAGCCAATTGGCAAGTGCCTCTGAATTACCGGCAACGTCAGCGACGGAGATCGCAGTGGACGAGGCTTCGGCAAAATGAAGAAGATTTGGCATAACATTATAGCACAGTCAACGGCGGAACCTCACTAACTAACATACTTAACTTCACGCCACTTCCCTAGCGGGGTAGGCAGAGAGAACCAAACGCCATATGGCACGATCTTTACACACCTCGCTCGCCTCTTCAACATTCATGATCCTTTTCATACAAGCTCTACGGTTTTTATGACTCCTAACATCGCCTTCTTTTAATACACGATCAATCTGGTCGTGGTAGGTGAGCCTGGGCCTTCCGCGGCTCCTACATCCTTTCACTTTCGCATTGTATATCTGTTTAGTCAATCTTTCGTCATACATTCTTTCCACATGTCCGAACCACCTGAGCATGCCTCTTCTTACCTTGACTCCGACGCTGTCCTTCAGACCGACTCTCTTTCTTACATCATCATTCCGAACGCAGTCTGTGAGCGATACACCGCAGATTTTCCGCAGCGCACGCATCTCGACCGCGTTTACTTTACTTTCATGCTCTTTCTGCCATACCCAACTCTCGCTTCCATATGTTAGCGTAGGAATCAGCACCGCATTGTGTATAGCGAGCTGGGCCTTCTGGCTTAAGACTTTGCTGCCTAGAAGTTTTCCTAACGCTCCATTCACCCTATTCCCTGCATTCACTCTTCTCTCTATATCAGCGGAGTACCTTCCATCTCTACTAAATGCAGATCCTAGATATACAATTTCATTCACCTGTTCCAGCACTACATCGTCAACCGTTATCCTTGTATCCGTTCTGGTTTCATCTCTTTCAAACACCATAATCTTTGTTTTCTTCGCATTCAAATGTAAGCCTCTCTCCTTACAATCATCTTTCAATGTTGTGACTAGTTGCTGCAGATCCGATGCCGACTCTGCTAGAAGTACGGCATCGTCCGCGTAAAGCAGGCAGTTCACAAAAAAGTCACCCATACGCACTCCAACATTCATAGATCTAATCCTCTGGAGACAATGGTCGAGATATAGGATAAACAGCAGAGCAGACAGCACGCATCCTTGTACGACACCAATATTGACGTCAAACCAGATGACAGGCTGCCCTCCACTTGCACGCATGCCGTACAGCCCACATAGGTGGACTGCGCAGCACGAAGCAATGCTCCATCAATCCCATATCTCGGCAATATGTCCCAAAGGTCCTTTCGTACAACCCTGTCAAAGGCCTTCTCTATATCCACAAAACCGCAAAAAACCTTCTGACTTTTGGCCAGATGCTTCTCCACGATGTTGCGAAGAGAGAAGACTTGACCCGTGCATCCTCTACCATTCCGGAAACCTCCCTGTGCCTCCCACAACATTCCATCGGATTTCACCCTCATTCTCCTCTCAATAATTTTGCCATACACCTTTGATGCTAAGCTGATCAAACTGATGGCTCTATGGCTGGCACAGTCCATACGTGACCCAGCACCCTTGTACAGAGGCACGATGACTGCCCGTCTCCATTCCATTGGTACCTTTCCGTTTCTTCAGCATAGATTGCACAAGAACCAGAAAGGGTCCTGGACGCTAGCGCCACCTAGCTTGATCATCTCCGCAGATACCTTGTCTATTCCCGCGGCCTTTCCACTTTTCAGACTTCGTATCGACCATTCAATCTCATTCATAGTGATGTCTTCATCAGACGCTGGCACCACAGAATCAGACATAGCCTTACTCTCAGTGCCAACATCCGAGACATACATCATACATTTCTCCAAAATATTCACTCCACCGTTCTAACACCTCATTCGGGTTTGCAAGAATGTCACCAGCTTTAGATTTAATCAAAAGAATGAGAAATTCACATTTAAAATAAAGAAAAATGTGAATTCCTCCCGAGCGATTGGATTTCTTAGGTTATCGGGTAACGAGCCAAGAAATACGCCAGATGAGGAGAAGTATACAAATACTAGCAAATTCCCTATGCCAAGGACAAATAAAGAGCTAAGAAGATTTTATGATGGATCGCGAATACGACAACGTGACTACGGAGAACACATATACAAGCGTTGCTGTTTCTTACAAATTTTATTTTTTTCATTATGTATATTTGTTTTTAATATTTTTTTTTAATAAGGGGGGAGTACTGTGCCATATTGCCGCACGTAGTAAAATATAGCACGTATCGCACGTACGAGATATAACATGATCAAGCATTTAGAAACAGATAGAGTGATATATAAACTGTAATACAACGTTATATAAATCAGATATCTACAGACATCTACAGACATCTACCAACCTTCGTCTCATTTCACACCAGTCCCATACGCGGTGATATTTTGCGGCGAACCCGACGTGATAGGGTAGTTGAGACTTATACCAACTATTGTCTCAATTACCCGAGTCCTATACCTGGTTAAAATTAGTAACTTAGTTTTTGTTATTAAAATATAAATAATAGTTTTTTTTTATTTCAAACGGTATTTTTATTTCAAGAAAACAAGCAACAAAAAATTTTTCTTGATAAACTTTAATTAAAAAAATTGTATCACCTTATGCTAGTGGTCACAAACTTTGTTTTGATGTGTGTATATTGAAATTTTAGGAACTTTGGTACGTTTTTTTGAAAAGGTTCATTACCGCTGTCCTAGCTGATGTAAACTGGGCTGTCAGTCGGCGTGTGTTTTATTTGTATAGTACATATTATAAACGTACATACGTTCATAACTTTTCAAGTTTATTTTAGTATAAAAAATCCAAAACACAGCTTAAATATTTTCATGTAAGAAATCTGTACAAAACAATTTACGTCATGCTTCCCGGCATAACCATTTTTGATTTAACTAGTACAAATTACTCACAAAAATCTACAAAATCTCTATAAAGTTTTAGTCCTATTGAAACAAAATCTATGTCTCAGGTTTCGCCGTATTTTTTTATTAAAAGTGGTTGCGCTGCGCAGTATCCTTCCAATGAAACCACCAGGATATACCTATTACTATGCATAGTATAATCAAATATATGGTATCAAATAATTCTTTAACCATTCTATATTGAATTAGGAGCACTAATTAAACTTTAGTCTAGGCATTTAGCAACTAAATCTGACCTCTGACAGATATGTAATGCTAATGTTGCTAAGAACTTTACTTTAGGCGTGTAGCAACTATTTCGAAGAGAAAACTTAAAGCACTGTTTTGACCGTATATTTAAATTCTAGTGAGGATTTAGGGCTCCTAATTTAATAGATTTTATTTTAAATATATTTGATACTACACATTTTGCTATACTATGCACAGTAATATATATCGTGGTGGTATCGCTAGAAGATTACTCCACAGCGTAACCACTTTTAATACAAAAATACGGCGAAACCTTATATATAGATTTTTTTTAAATAGGACTAGAATTTTATAGACCCTTTAAAGATTTTTGTGAGTAACTTATACTAGTTAAATCAAAAGTGGTTCTGCCGGGAAGCATGACTTAACAATTTTAAATTTTATCTCTAAAATTCACGAAGTTACAAACACGTCGGTGAAATTGGAAAAACAATATACTTAGTCGGGTCATAAGTTCTGTCAAAACCTTATATTTTTAATTTTCGAATAGAAAATAAAAAAGAAATTATTTTTTATTAATTTTTAAATATGGAGTGGTCGAATAAAGAAGACAGAATCGCGGTTATCGCGTTGCACCGCTATGGTTACGCGCCAAAAGACATTATCAATATTCTACAAAATTTTAAAATAACGTTACGGTTTGTTTATTGTACTATCAAACGATACACCGAAGAGTTAAGCTTCGAAGATCGTAAGAGAAGCGGCCGACCTCGCACTGTTCGGACACATATTAAGGTCATCAAAGCAGTGAACGTGAATCGAACGAAATCCCGTATGTAAACAATAAAATCCTAGCTCTGCAGATGGGGCTAAGCAGAACCACTGTTAAAAGAGTGCTAAATGAACATCTGGGACTACGAGTTTATCGTAAAAAGACTGGACATTTTTTGAACGAGCGTTTAAAAAAAATTTGGCTAGACAGATCCCGCGCGACGTTACGCGGGAAAAAAATACCGCGAAATTCTTTTTTCGTATGAAAAAATTTCTACTATTGAAGAAAGTTTTAACAAACAAAATGATAAAGGTGTATGCCCACAGCAGTGAAGAAGCAAGCGCGCGTATTACGAGGATCCAGCGTGGGCATTACCCTTCCTCATGGTTTGGCTTGGAGTCTCATATTCAGGCGTAACTGAGGTGTTTTTCTGTGAAAAGGGTATGAGAACTAGAGTTGAAGTTTATCAAAATACTGTCCTAACAAACATAGTGGAACCTCTTTCTCAAACATTGTTCAGGAACAGGCATTGGATATTTCAATAGGACTCTGCACCGGCTCATAAGGCACAAAGTACGCAAGACTGGTTGATCGCTCGTGGAATTGACTTCATCCGGCATGAAGACTGGCTCTCTTCTAGTCCAGATTTAAACCCACTGGACTACAAGATATGGCAATATTTGGAGGAAAAAGTCTGTGCTAAACCTCACCCGAATTTGGAGTCTCTCCGAGCATCTCTGAATAAAGCAGCGGCAGAAATAGATATGAATGTGGTGCGTGCAGCGATCGATGACTGGCCGCGTAGATTAAGGGCATGTGTTCAAAATGGGGGAGGGCATTTCGAATAATGTAAATAAAATTATATTGTACATTTAATGACCTTTCATTCCATATATAATTTTTAAATAATTGTTAAAAGGTGTATAAGTAATTACATCAAAAGTTTTTGACAGAACTTATGACCCGACTAAGTATTTATTAACCGACTTCAAAAAAAAGAGGAGGTTCTCAATTCGACTGAATTTTTATAATTTCAATTAATTACTGAATGATTACGTTCAGAAACTTATTTTATTTTTATCTGGTTGGCAATTGGGTAAAGGTCGATCTTACTTCGGGATTATAGAAAAAAAACACAAGTATATGAGACACGAACTCTTTTTTGAAATATAGTACGGTTTTGTTTCAGATGCTGTATCATTTCTTCTGCTGTTACTATTAAAGTTTGCAGTATGTTCCGGGGATGATTGCACAATAAAACTTGATTCATTGAAATGTATTAATCATATGCAATGCACTCAATATATTCCAAAGTCCCTCCGCAGTTACAACAAAATATCCAATTTGCCTAGATACTATTACGGAAATAGAGCATCAATGGAGAACAGCAGCTATAGATACTTTGACCCAGATAAAGAATTATGTCCTAACGGTATAGACATCGAAAACGAATTATATTATCCAGTGCATCTTAAGTACAGTGGAGGATGGTTTAATTCAGGTGGAATAATTCCAGAATTTAATCCATATATAATCATCCCATATTCATATGAACAACAAATTTATTCCTTGATAACCCACCTGGACATAAGTAGTAATTTGTACGACACAATTCCAAGCTTTTACGAAATGGTCAATTTGGTTTACATAAATGTATCCAGAAATGAACTCAAAGTGGCCAAACTATATAATCTTTTTCCCCTTGATAAATTAAAAGAGATTAATTTCTCACATAATAATATTACAGCAATCGATGTAGATTCTTCGTCAAATGTATATAGGAGTCTTGAAGTCATAAATTTGTCACATAACGAGATCAAGACACTATCAGATTCTGTTTTTCATCAATTTTCTATGCTTGAGAAATTGGACTTGTCTTATAATTCTTTGGAGATCATAGACGTAAGAGCGTTTGAAGGCATTAAAAGACTAAAAACTTTATCTCTTTCCAGTAATAGGATATCAGACATCGAAAATTCCTTTTTTAGATTTACCGAACTTACCACCTTAGACCTAAGTGATAATCATATTGTAAAAGTTACTCAGAAAGACTTCGAAAAGTTGAAAAAGCTAGTTCATATAAATCTTAGTTCTAATGAAATATCAAATATTGAGAATTGCACTTTTAGTAGTATGAATTTATTACAAACTATTGACTTAAGAAATAATAGTTTAAATAATATTTATAAAGGTACCTTCCCAACTGGAAGTAATTTGAGCACAGTCGACTTATCCTATAATAAAATTAGTAAAATACCAATAGGTCTGTTTAAAGGAAATAGTATTCCTTCTTTTTCGATACATGGGAATCAATTGCAATATCCTCTCACAAAAGGGACATTTGAAGGATTAAATTTGGTGAAAGATATCGATTTGAGTTATCAACAAATTACTACCCTAGAAGATGAAGCATTTTTGGACTGAGCTCTATGATGACTCTATTGCTAAATAACAATCAAATAAATTCTATGTCAAGGGATTGTTTTGCGGGATTACTAAATTTAGTTACATTAGATTTATCGAACAATAAAATTAAAAATTTACAGTTGAATGTGACAAATTTGATTAAACTCGAAAAATTTTTGCTTAGTATTTGTTTATTTGCTCGAAATATTTTATTACTCAAATACACCATGAACAGTTTGTTGGTTTGAATTCACTTATTTTTTTGGATTTAAGCAATAACACCATAGTAGAGTTTGAGCTAAATTCATTTCATGCACTGAAAAAACTGGAAACTTTAAAAATATCAAATAATCCTATAAGTGGAAAATTTGTGGAAAACGCATTTGAGGGATTACGCTCTTTACCAAGTTTGGTTGTGTGTTATACACAAATAACTGCAATCGAAAACGGTTCTATAATTGGAATGTCCAGTTTGAAAAACCTCAACATGTCACATAATAAAATAAATGAAATACAGTATAATGCTTTTTCTGAAATGGGGTCATTAAACTTATCGACAATTGATCTGTCCTACAGCCAACTGAAGACATTCAATATAAATGCAACTGGTTTAACTAGTGTTGGCATACTTTTATTGAACCAAAATTTGTTGACGTCTATCTCGGAATCAACTTTTGTCGGTCTTCCAAGTTTAACTGATATAAATTTAGCGCACAATAACATTAATAATATACACGTCGAAGCTCTTCAAGGCCAGGATAATTTAGAAGAATTGGACTTATCGTACAATGTTGATATGTATTTTAATGCTTCTTTGATATCTAATAATAAACATTTATCGAATTTACGTTTATCGGGGATCAGAAATGAGACAAAGTTCATACCCATAAAAGATACGCAGTTGTCATATTTGGAAGTTACGAATTCTAATGTAACAAATATCACTAAAATGAATTTGAATGCACTGAATAAATTAAAAGAAATAGTAGTTAGTAACAATAAAATTGCTAAAGTAGAAGTCGGAGCTTTTAATAATATGACTGAACTTGTGCAGTTAGATATTAGTTTTAATGAAATATTTTATATACAACCTGGGGTTTTTAAGGACAATGAACTACTAGAACGGCTTAACATTTCTCATAACTGCTTAACTATTATTTCTTACGGGGTTTTCCATGGATTGATTAATTTAGAAACATTAGATTTATCTTATAATAGTTTAAATAGTTTGGAAGGGGAAAGATTTTATCAAACAGAAAAGTTGCGTACCCTAATAGTAGATCATAACAATATAGAAACAATTGAAGCTGAAGATTTCGTGAGCACTAATTTGAGATATCTCAGTATCGGTGAAAACCCTCTTCCATGCGAAACACTAGTGAATATTAAAAAACACAGGCAACCTTTTGAGATTACCGCTATTAAAGTAGACGTACATGCAGACAATAATGTACATGGAGTTACTTGTGATTTAAACGGCCACTATATCATAAATGACGTGAAAAACAATTATGGGACAAATGTTGGCGAAAATGATAAGTTGTTAGTTAATATCAGAGATCTTTTGGTAAAAATAGCCAGAAAATATACTGAATCTGAAGGTTCTGCTGCCACAGATCTGAATTTTCATTTTGACAAAATTGCGGATAAATACGAAAAAAAATGGTCCTATTTTGCAAATTCAACATCATTATTGACTGCGCAGAGCAACAACACAAATTTTTTACAGAGTAAAATATTAAATAAGAGACCGATAGCCTTAACTCCTTTCCCCATATCAAAAAACAATTCTACAAATAGTTTAATTCTATATATTAATAATATGAAAGAAGATCTAGAAACTGTAATAGCCGCTGAGAAAGAGAATGTATTGAATGAAGTTGATAAAAAGATTTCCATTTTAAATACAATTACAATAACACGTGTGGCGTTAATTTTAGTGATTCTAGTTTGTTCCATACTGTATAAATTTTACAAATCCAGGATGTTCGTACGGAGAAGACGTTCTTACAGTTCTAGAGAATTACATGGAGCAATGGAAAGTGCGACCATGCATTAGCATCAATATGCAACAGTCAAAGTTGATATTTGTGTGTTTGTAATGTGACATAAACATTGGACGTATTTGTATAAATATATATCTTATTTGTCAAAAATATTCGCTTGACATTCAATACATACGTATGTAATTGAAATTGTTACTCTATTGATAAATGTATATATAATGTATTTTGGTTATTTTAAGTAAATTAAAAAGTAGAGAAATTGTTTTTTTTTTTAATTTACCCAGTGCCAATTCCAATATATGTTGCATTTATAAGAATGTGAATTTGGTTTTTGCTCTTTTATATCCTTACTACTAAACTGAGATTGAATTTTTTATATACACTTTGAGGGATACAACAACAATATCCTAAAAGGGTAAGTACGGTACAGAATAGTAAAAATATAAAATAAACTTTAATGCCTGATTAAATGCCTGACTGATGAAAAATTTTCCATCTAACCCAGCCCAGTCTTATTTTTAACTGAGTGTGGTTAAAGGGACTTGCTGCCCCTTTGACTCTGCTTACCCCTTCGGGGATTGTGTGGCGTGACGTTGTGTACACACGTGTGTATGTAGTAGATAAACATACTGATCATCGGATTCTGCCTACCCTCTCTTTAGGGGCGTACTGATATAACTAAGGATTAAGAAAAACATATGTGCAGTAAGTAAAAAAATGCATAATACATACATAACATTACGCCTGTAATTCCTTTTCACATTTCACCGTAACCACATTCAGCCAAAAAATAAAACTAGTCTGGAAAAGATGGAAAATTGTGAAAAAGTAGAGACAAGTGGCTAACTCGTCGCCTATACAATCACATGTCCAAAACCCGATATTCCATTAGTCGCCGTCTTCGACATGCTAGGCAAGTAACACAGTTGGCACATAATTCCTAAGGCCCGGAACATCATAGGACATAAGCCCAACATTTTTTGACCTATTACAGAAACTGCAATTTCTAAAAAAATTTATGGTTTTCTTGGTACAAATACGAATATTAAATTTATTAGGAATTTTTAATAATGAATTTAGTTTTCGGTTGTAAGTAACGGCTTTTGACCTGTTTGGAGATCCCTAAGCATCTGTGTGGGGGTCCAGATGTTTGGTAGAGTACCTATATACCCGTCTACTACTATCTTGAACGCAGAGGGTTCCTTGTACTTAGAGGGCCCTGGGAGTACCAGATACTATTATACTGGGATAATGCGTGATAATGTAGAATACCAACAACATCGTCCCAATATAAAAGTATGTATATGCTACCATGCCAGCAATCTTGAATGGGTGGCAAAGAGCGACAAATACCATAAACTACATTCACCAAAAATAAATAATATAATTAGATTACATGGTAGTGGTGGCTCAATGGTATGGACACGCGCCTCTTAACCGAGGAGTGCGGGTTCAAGCCCGCGCATGTACCTACCTCTAGATTTTTCAAATCTATGTACATATTTATACCACTAGCTCGACGGTGAGGGAAAACATCGTGATGAAACCTGCAAATTCAAACAACTTTGAATTTGTAACCATGATACAAAAATTGTCTGGTTCCCCTATATTAGGGTTACGAAGGTCAGATAGACAGTCGCTTCAATGTAATTACCAGACTCGCAAAATCCTGGATCATGGTCTAAGCCGACCCCGTCTAAGCACGGGATATTACGCTAGGAAGTTTATGAATAAGATTACATTTAAAAAATTTTAAAAATACAAGTGGCTAGCTTTTCGACTATAATTACATAAAACAACACCCTATACTCCATTAGTTACCTTTAACAAAATTCTGAGGAACAACGCTATTAAATTATTTTCGGGTCCCAAAACAATATGAGCCACCGTATAAATATATATTTTAACTAACTAAACTTTACGCCACTTCCCTAGCGGGGTAGGCAGAGAGAACCGATCGCCATATGGCACGATCCTTACACACCTCACTCGCCTCTTCAACATTCATAATCCTTTTCATACAAGCTCTACGGTTTTTATGACTCCTAACATCACCTTCTTTTAATACACGACCAATCTGGTCGTGGTAGGTGAGCCTGGGCCTTCCGCGGCTCCTACATCCTTCCACATTCGCATTGTAAATCTGTTTAGTCAATCTTTCGTCATCCATTCTTTCCACATGTCCGAACCACCGGAGCATGCCTCTTCTTACCTTGACTCCGACGCTGTCCTTCAGACCAACTCTCTTTCTTACATCATCATTCCGAACGCAGTCTGTGAGCGATACACCGCAGATTTTCCGCAGCGCACGCATCTCGACCGCGTTTATTCTACTTTTATGCTCTTTCTGCCATACCTAACTCTCGCTTCCATATGTTAGCGTAGGAATCAGCACCGCATTGTGTATGGCGAGCTGGGCCTTCTGGTTTAAGATTTTGCTGCTTAAAAGTTTTCCTAACGCTCCATTCACCCTATTCCCTGCATTCACGCTTCTTTCTATATCAGCGGAGTACCTTCCATCTCTACTAAATGCAGATCCTAGATATACAATTTCATTCACCTGTTCCAGCACTACATCATCAACCTTATATTACAACCAAATATATAATTTGATTTGGAAAATCCTGCCACGTGCCCAGGTTTGAAGTAAAAACCATGTTTCTCTGTTCAACGTAAATAAATTATAAATATATATATTACATAAGTATACTAAATCGATCACAAAGCAAATAGTTTAAGCACTTGTATCATGGACATCAGAATGGACGAAGATACCACAACCACCCAAATCAGAGACAAATACCTGTTTGAACCTGGTATCATTTGAGCGGAACCCGGGTCCCTGTTTCTGACGCTAAGTTGGTAAAACCACTACATTAACAAGGCCGTAAAAGATAGGGAAAAGCTTTATACCAGGTTAATTTTAGTATATACGAAAACCGTAACACGGGTCCAATATTTTCATTTAAAGAATCAGTATAAAAAATATGTAAAGGTATCTCAAAATCTCACGAAGTTGCAAGCTTTATGGAAGAAAGAAAATGTTTTTGCAATGCGTGATTATTAAAAACAGTACTAACGGGACTAAACGACCTTGCGACCTAGTGACAAGAGATGCGCACGCGCCGCACATTGTTAATTGTAGGGTAGGGTTGGATATAAATTTATTCAAGGTCTTAAACATATTATTTGGTACAAATATAACATTTAGAGGTTCCTATGCCGCGCTGGTCCAGAAATACTGCCGCTGCAAGCTAATTCCTCACGATTGCAGCGCGTGGTTATTGATTTGCGAGAAACACTCGGTGACACTCGCCGAACTTCAAGGTCGTGAGGATGGAATTTGGCAAGTCGCGAAAGGTTCGAACAAAAACAAGTGTATAAAATGTACAGAACTCTTCTCAATTCTGCTGTTCCCACTTGGCCAGTTTTAAGGTTACCAACATTTATATAAAGCAAATTTACCTATTAACATTTCAGTACCAGATTAGATTTTTAAGCCGTAATACCTAACACGGGATTGATGGGAAACTAAGTTGCACTCAAAATGGGTAAGTTTTTATCTGTATACGTGTAAATTTGCATGTAATAATCCATCGTATTGTTCGACTGACCCGTTGGTCGAGTGGTCAGAGACCCTAGCCACGAAACCAAGGGTCGCGGGTTCGAATCCCGCTAGGGACAAATATTTCGTGTAATGAACATGGATATTTGTACTCGTGTCATGGATGTTTATAAACGTATTTAAGAATGTCTATCCGTTCACCCAGTATCTATAGCACAAGCTTATAAGCTTAGTTTGGGACTAGGGAATTGGTGTGTCAGTCTGAAGAATTTATTATTAATTTATTATTATTATCTATCTTTAAATATATATTGCTTATATATATCTTTATATTATATATTATGAATTTATGAACATCCATAAACATATTATAAAAATATGTCTATTCGTTCGCCTCGTATCCATCCATAGCACAAGCACTAGCTTAGTTTAGGACTAGGGTATAGGTGTGTCAGTCTGGAGAATTTATTTATTATTATTATTGTTACTCTTGGCATTAGGCCTCCGATACTTTAAGTCATACAAAACAAGGGCTTGAGTGCCGCTACTTGATGACGATTTCTCTCAGAAGGTGGTCCAAGATGTTTCATTGTTGATTTAGGGCACTAAAATGTTTGTTTATAACTTGTTACAGGTACAAAATGGACATACTTTTTGGTAACATTGTTGTTTCAATGTGTCGTCTCCACCAACAATGCTGACCAATGTGTGCAGCAAAGCATTGATAAGGGGATATGTTCTATTAAAGTTAAATGTCCTGAAAATCAAGTCGTTTCATCAGAACTAGATTTGAAATCGGTCATCAAAAAAAGATTCGAATATTGTGACCCAACATTTGGAATACACATATTGATCGATTTAAAAATGAAGGCTGATGTATTTCCTGATTTAGGAGAAGCATGGAGTAAAGTGAAACGCTTTGAAATAAAAAATGCAGGTTTGGAAACAATTCCAGATATTATTGAAAAAGCGACAAATGTTGAATACATTAGTTTTGCCAACAACCAAATAAAGGACCCTAAACCTTTTACGCTACTAAGAAAATTAAAGACACTAGATATGTCGAATAATATTATTGAAGAAATAAATTTAAAAGAGTTTATGAACCTTATTGATATTAATTTTTCCAGTAACTTAATAAAAAATCTAAAGAAAACTGACCAAAGGAATATCAAGTGTAGTTTGAAAAATGTTGATATAAGTAAAAACGAAATAGAATTAATTCCAATGACATACTTTGAAAATTGCTTAAAACTAGAGAAACTTAATATGGCATACAATAATATTACTAAACTGTCTATTCATCAGGTTCGGGGTCTTCATAACTTAAAGTCCTTGAGTTTATCACATAATAAGTTTCAAGAGTTAGGTAATGAGTTCTATGAGTTTGAAAATTTAGAAACGTTGTTACTTGATTACAATAATATTGGCTCAATTTCAAATAGTTTATCTATGCCAAAGTTAAAAACACTTTACTTATCATATAATAGTATAAACAATATTGTCAAAGAGGCATTTCAGTACCTTACAGAATTAAAAGAAATAAATTTGAGTAATAACCGGTTAACAAGAATTGACAATATACTATTTCGATCAAATGTTCTATTAGACAAACTCGATGTGTCGAACAATAATATAAGTATTATCGAACCGGGATCATTTAAATTTAATAAAATAAAGGAATTAAAACTTGGGAATAACTTGTTACAAGGTGCATTAACTGGAAATATTTTCGAAGGGCTTCAAGTTTCAGAGCTAGATTTAAGTAATGGTCACATAACTGAAATAGGAAATCAGTGTTTTACCCTTTTATCTAGTCTTAAAAAGTTAAATTTGGCACGTAATTCTATTTCAAAAATCTCAGAATCTGCATTTGAAAATGTACACTCTTTGGAGATACTGGATGTGTCTTACAATCAACTGGCTGGATTGAGTTTTGCAGAAAACCATTTGAAAAATTTGGTAAATCTAGATGTCAGCTTTAATCAAATTAAGATTGATAACGATAATATCTTCAAAAATTTTTCACTTTTATCGAAACTGGACTTGTCTCATAACGTTATTAAAGTATTGAAGCAAACCAATTTTCATAATTTAAATAGCCTAATTAATTTCAAATGTTCGTATTGTAAGTTAACTGCTATTGATCAGGAAGTTTTCACTAATATGGTTTCACTTAAGTATTTAGATCTATCTCATAATACATTATCTGCATCTGAATTTATTAAAAGAGTTTCTATGACGTTGTCCGAGCTTCACATAAATAATAATAATTTGAAAAATATAAATTCCATAGAGAATTTGGCTAATTTAAGGATATTAATATGCAGCGCTAACAATATATTAGAAATTAAAGATGACACATTTGTTAAACTGACTTCTCTAAAAACTGTTAATTTGTCTTCAAATAAAAATTTGATTATAAGTAGTCATTTCACGAATTTAAATGCTTTAGATAAAGTCTATTTAAGTAAAATTAAGCAAGTGAACTTTGAAAATAGTTTTAATACAACTATTAAAGAACTAGATCTATCATCAACTAATATTCAAGATCTGAAGATGGTGCACATAACAAATATTAAACATTTGGAACGTCTACACTTGAGTGATAATGTGATATCACATTTAGATGAATCTGTCTTCTTAGGTCTAGAATTAAAAGAATTATACTTAGAGGGAAATCGAATAGAAAAAATTGAAAATAATACTTTTAAGAATATGAAAAAATTGGAAAGGCTAGATTTATCCAAAAACAATATTTCATCGTTAGGTACATCATTTTCTGATCTCGAAAATTTAAAAATTCTTAATTTAAGTAATAATTCAATCAGTCAAATATTAGAACCAGCGTTTAAAAATGATAAAAAATTAGTAATACTGGATTTACATGGAAATAAAATTGATAATTTAATTATTAACGCTTTTGAGGGACTGCATAATTTGAATACACTCATATTAAGACAAAATAAAATACAAGACTTTGGACCGTACCATTTGCCATCAAAAGCAACCAACATAGACATTTATTTAGATAACAATTTAATCACCATATGAGATTTCTCGAATTTAGTAGCCCACCTGTTAAAAGTATTTATATTAATGGAAATCAAATTCCTTGTGAAAAAATTAAATCATATAATATAAGAGGAATATTTAAATTTAATTATAGTAGTTGCAATAGAAGCCCACCAAGAACAACCAATAATTCCTCCTTTAAAACCACTAAGGTAAATACTCTTAGAAGCAGTTTAGAGACAATCACTGCAACCAGCGCTTACAATAAAGCGAATGAGAAATATTTCTCACTCGCTATGTTGGTAGTAATGGTTCGGGATAGAACGGAAATGGCTTTGTAACATTAGTGATACCAAATCGTTATATGCGTAGACTCAGCCAAGAGTGATTTCGCATACGTTCATTCCAATGGAATCATAAACCAGCTCAGCGATATAGTAACTTGTAGTACCTACTTACTTAATATACGAAAACAGAATCACTCGTCATAAAAAAAAAAACAGTGCCTCAAAAACTCACGAAGTTACAAGCTTTTTGTACCCCGTTTTCCTCGCGCAAGTATGGTCACCGCAAAGTACGCTTACCTCGCTTTGGATGACGTTTTAGTTGGGTGTACTTTTCTGGTTTTGATAATATTATTCCGTCAAAATATAACATGGTTTAAAAAAATTGTAACTGATTCCATTATCGATTCTGTACAGTTTTCAGGTTTCGTATATAATTAAAATAAGG
Source organism: Glyphodes perspectalis (assembly GCA_951394215.1). Classification (NCBI taxonomy): domain Eukaryota; kingdom Metazoa; phylum Arthropoda; class Insecta; order Lepidoptera; family Crambidae; genus Glyphodes; species Glyphodes perspectalis. The sequence continues at coordinate 12,492,182 of OX596217.1, forward strand.
ACAACCTTATTTTGGGGAATACGATAATATTCATAAGTTACAAATTCTAAAGTTACAAAAACCTGCCTTGATTATTTGTGGCATTTGCATCTTTCATTGCAGAACCTTTTTATTTGTATAAGATGAAAATGGCACAAATAATCAAGGCAAGTTTATGTAACTTGTCATAATTAGTTGTAATAAAAATGTATGTGGGTATGTACCTACCAGAAGTCACATTTGTAAACATAAATCAGATAATGTCATATATCAGAATGTGTAATGTTATGTCTGTACAGTTAAAATGAATTAGGGGAAATATTTTTATTATATACTACCTAGTTTATAACATTGCTTTTATACATAAGCATGAAGTGTACATTTTTTCTGAGCTATATTCAGATGTGTTTGTAAAAATAACTTTATAGTCATACAAACTAGGTTGTTTTTAGTTTATGCAAAACCACTTAATTACCTACTTAGTTTAGTCAGTATTTTAAGGATACCAATTCCAATTTAAAGGATTTTAAGAAATGAGGAAATCTTTTTTTAATTTTTATACAAAAGTTGATCAAAAAATTTCTACTTTTTTAAAATCCTTTCCGAGTCAAATAAGTAGGTAAGAGGTTTCGCATACCTATCTATACTTATAATAAATCTGTAGAGAGGTCAATTCTGTACATGAAATATATTTTCAAAATAACTATCAGGGGGTGATTAGTGATCGATACTGATGTCAAAAATGCAATCAGTAAAATTTTTGTCTGTCTGTCTGTCTGTCTGTCTGTATGTTCCTTATAGAAACAAAAACTACTCGACGGATTTTAACGAAACTTGGTACAATTATTTTTCATACTCCTGGGCAGGTATAGTATACTTTTTATCACGCCACAATCAATAGGAGCAGAGTAGTGAAGGGAAATGTTGGAAAAACGGGAGAAGTTACTCCATTTTTTAAGCTTCCGTCGCGTGTGCAGCCTTAATGGTTAAAGTTACATAGAAATCATGTATGACGGAAATAGTCTTTATAATATTATCCATAAACGCGGGTGACACCGCTGGCACAGCTAGTAGTAAAAATAACCTTGTATAGTATAATAATAAATATGTTTGTAAAACATGAATTGCAAGTTTATCCTCTAATTTAATTTAACTGATTAAAACTAGAATCAAAAATATATGTTTTTAGCAATTTTAGTTGTTTTCCTTGTGTTTAAATTTTAGTTGTTGTACCATGAAACGTAATTCGGAAAGAAATAATACGTTTAAAGGCAAAATAAATGTATTAATACTTTTAGAAAACTATGTGTTAATAAATTATATAGTTGTATTTAAAATTTAATTCGGTGCGATGAATACGAAATTATTTGTTCAAATAGACCACCGAATAGAACTTATATCCTGACGAATATTATAGGTAGATGCAAATGTGATTTTGTAATCGTGATTAATAAACTGGATTTGTAGGCGACATGTGGACCGCGGGACCAGGTCTGGGATTCGCAAACAATCTTTACTATATTAGATTGTTTTAGTGGTTGTCTTAAACAAATGTAACGATCCTGGAATTTACATACCTACTTACATATCATCACGCCCATAATCTCCGGAAGGGTGGACAGAGGTAAAGGGGCTTTACCACATTCAGCCAAAACATAAAACTGGGCTGGGCTGTAGTCTTGGGCATACTAGTTCGCAACTGAGATCGCTCAGTATAGGTCGCCGCTCCTAAACGAACTAGTTCGTTCTTCTAGTTCGTTAGTTCGTCGTTCCCTCGTTTTCATACAGTCTAGCTTTAACTATCTAAATCATTATTTTAGATCGTTATTATACATCGTTAGTTCACGAGTCTATGACGAACTCTATCACGAAAACGATATGCTAAGAGATATCTCGACATAGTTCTGTGGATATGCCACTATGCCGCCCTGCCTAGTAGTTTATTAGAAAGGAAGATGCAGATATAATATTTTATTTATGACTGCAACTACAAACTGTTTCAGTTAATACAAACAAAATACTCAGATAAAATACTTTGTCATGAACGAACTAGCGAACTATTAACGATCCAAACTGCGAACTAGTTCGCGTAGTTCACCTAAAAGAGCGCTATTTCGAACTAGATCATTCGCGAACTACACAAGCCTACTGGGCTTGGTTAGATGAATTGGATTGTGAAAAAGTAGTGAAATGTGGCTAGTCCATCGCCTCCACGATATGTCATTAGTCGCCTTTTACGACATGGCTAGGAACACATTTGGCACAACCCAGACCAACATGACATCCAGTAATTTGTAAAAGAAATAATTTAAATAATTTAAAAATAGAGCCCTGTACGTCTGGGCCCTCAGTTCTCATAAACTGTATGCAGGATATCGGAGGGGATAGACAATTAACTTGTTTAATTGCAGTAAACAGTATGTAAAGATTGGATTACACGCACATTTCTTTTGACTGGCTCGATCGCTCATTCTGTAGTGAACCTGCCCCTTGCGCCAAAGAGTTGTGGGTTCGATCCCCACCTAGGACAAACATTCGTATAATGAATACCTGTGTTTGTTCTGTGTCTGGGTGTTAATATTGAATATTTAGAGGCATTAGTTTAGCCTATTTGACCACCCTTCACTAAGAAACAATAAATTGCAAAATTCCAAATTGATGACGACTGTTTAAAATTATGCGGGCTGGCACCGACTCCAAAACAAACTGATTATTGTAAATATTTAAATACATGTTAAAGTTTAATACTTTCATCTAAGCAGTCGGAAGAATTAATTTTATACTTTTTAGTGTTAAGATATTTAAATAGCTATTTAGGCAGGTCTGTTTTTTTCATAAACATTTTTTGCGGGGTTTTTTTGAAGTCGGTTTTTATTTTGTACCATCCTTTTTGCTCGGATCGCGCTAGAAGTGGTGGTAAAACATTTGGACGGTTTGTTATCTAGCCTTTTCCTGTTTTGTTCGTATATTCGTTCGTATATATATTTATACAATTGGAAACAAAAGAAACTGAAACATAAGGTGTTGATGTATAAGACTGCCTGTCGACCGGAGCGGAGCGAGACAACGGAACGAAAAAACGAAGAAATATTAACCAAAAGGATTGCACAAAATCTCCGCTCCTCTTTAGTAGTCGTTTTCTATTGGTGGATTTTCAACTCGCTCAACTCTCTGCTACCTCGCTCCGCTCCGGTGGACAGGCAGCCTATTTCTTTTAGGTAGGTATATTTATGTGTATACTCCAAAAATACTTTTATAATGAATACTATCCTATACTTTTATAATAAATGTTGACATACAAATTTAAAGTTTTATAGGTTGAGTAAAAAAGTCTTAAAGATGTAAAAAACTAACTCATTTTCTCGTATTGATTTTTGAGGCGTATAAATAAAAAAATAATCATTTTCAAAGAGGGTGCTCCTTGCACAGCTACTATCAAGTTATACAAATCCCAACAAATTATTTGTTAAATTAAAATCGGATTTTCATACAAACTTTTTGACACTGTCACTTTTAAAAGTGTATTTTAAAATCAAAACTTCGGACAAAACTTTACATTAAATTAACCAGCATACTAGCTTGTTTCGAAATAAGAATTGTAAGCCAAGTCTTAAAACGACCGCAGTGTATCTGTCATTATAACGTTATAACCCCTATTCCAAATCCTGATTCGAAACTTTTTGGCAAGTGCTTCGAGCAGCTTACGAAGCTTCCAAAGCAGACGATAATAACTCCAAAAGCTAATCCACTAAGGATTACTTTGGCCCGCCGTTCGAATCTGTTCTGACATGCCATCAAGAGATCGCGGTGATTTTTTTCTTCTTTTTTAAATGATGATGTAAAGTTATGAATTTATGCCCGGTCCCAAGACGTCCTAGTAATTTTCTCGTTCAAGTGTTCGCCGTAACGCGTTCAAGGCAGTGGGGTTCCGTGGATAAAGGAGACTACTGGTTTCAGTATTCGTTTAATTAAGATTGTTCTGTATTGTATTACTTGACGATATATAAGTAATTTTTTAAGGCCTACATAAATTAAGATTTTTAGTTTGAGTTTGAGCTTGGTAGACAGGCAGATTATTTTTTGGTTTTTAAGTACCATATATACACCTATAGACTTTCCTATGCCATTATTTTGATATGTAAAAGAGACGCTTTAATTTAATTTATAAGTATACTTATACTTAATAGATCTAATAATACTAATAATTATCATGACTTTATTTTAGATAACTAGATCCATACATAGGCAAAATACACAGCACAAAAAATATACACAAAAATACATTCATAAACAATGAGCCTAGCAGTTAACAGTCAGCAATTAACAAACACTCCATCCTATTATTAAGGACGGTTTTCCGAATATGAAGGACATATTTTACTTACAAATTTTAGTTGCAGGTTTTTTAATTATATTGAAAACATTTATAGTTAGTTGAATATGCCAAGCAGCGACGTGACCCCTTAGTATTCATTTAATACAAAATCTATGGAATAATTTGGATACTTCTTAAAAAGTATGTCAAATAGTAGTGTCATCTATCATAGCTATCAATTAATGATTGTGTTGCAATGAACAACTTGAATTTTCGGTAGTGCCACTGTTAAGCAGGTTCGGTAGGCTTTCACAAGCAGTCACTTCAAGTTCAGAGTCTGGTTAGGCCGCTGTAGCGAGCAGGCCCATGCTGTGCGGGATTCTAGTAGGCTTGAGAACCCTCTGGAAATTACGATCCCTTAAATGACCAGCCGGGATTATGCGAAGGCACGCCCCCTCTTTTATCGGCCGGTGGGTTCCTCATTTAGATTCAGCGGGTAATTTCGATATTTTCAACCGTAAAAAGCGTTCGGTGATCGGTTTTGAGTGTTTGTTTTTGAATTATGAATCTTGGTGGTTCGGCTTTTGTTTTTTAGGAATGATTAAGTGTCTTCCTTTGATGATGGTGTTTGTAATACAATCTAGAAACTGTGGATGCTCGCTGCCTACACAATCGCACAACCAAAACCCGATATACAATTAGTCGCCTTTTACGACATGCTAGCAAGGAATACAGTTAGCATATTTTTTTTCAGTACCACACCAACATGGGTCATCACAATTTTCCATCTAACCCAGCCCATTGTCCCATGTTGGTCTTGGACTTAAAAATAATGTGCCATTAGTGGTTCTTGCCCGGCATGTCGTAGAAGACGACTGATGGTGTAGCGGGTTTTGGGTGTGTGATTGTGTAGGCGACGGGCTAGCCGCTTGTCACCGGTTTTTCACAATTTTCCATCTAACCCAGCCCAGTTTTGTTTCTGGCTGAATGTGGTTAAAGGGGCCCGCTGCCTTTTTGACTCTGCCTACCCCTTCGGGGATTTTAGGCGTGATGTTATGTGTATATGTACCAATCCAACATGGGATGACAATGATAGTAAGGCATTAAGCTACTTATGTTACCATAACGGCTGACGAATAGTGTCGTTGCCAATATACAGAACCATTGCAACCCAAATTTTATATCAGACAGACCCTCTCGTGAAACTCAAATGTTAGATTTGAAAATATGGTTAACGCGGCCATATTTCCCCCGGCCTTTCTCAGCAAACAGTATCCTTGTTTGTCTTCTGTTTAGCCCATCTCAACCGCCACTTTATATATGACTTGTTTGCGATAGCTTACTCTGATTTTTATATAGCTTTGTGGCGATTCTCTTGGTAACTTAAGCTGTGTGCTAAGGTGTAAAAAGCCTGTTAAAGTTTTTATATATTGTGATTGGTTCATACAAATTTTATTATTCACGTAAATATTTTCATAACATGATAAAAAAAACCTACATCTCATATGATAAAAAATTTGCAAACTGTGTTTCTTGCCTAGCATGTCGTGAAAGGCGATTAATGGTAAATGGGGTTTGGATATGTGATTGTGTAAGCGAGGAGCTAGTCACTTGTCACTACTTTTTCACAATTTACCATCTAACCCAGCCCATATTAATTTTTGGCTGAATGTGGTTAAAGGGTCCTGCTGTCCCTCTGACTCTGCCTAACCCTTAAAGGATTGTGGGTATGATGTTATGTATGTATAAAAAATTACCAAGTTGACCAGTTATTTTTCAATAATTTGTCTGGTTCATGGAAACTTAATAAATTATAAATATTTTTAAATTATTTTTTGACTCACATAAGGTCCATACGTACAAATACAGGTATTTTTCCACACACAAATATTAACGCAGTAATTACACCTACATATTTTACATTTCCATAAAAATACAAAAAGTAAAGCACATTTAAGGTTAAACGACACCCTAAAGCCCCATGGGCCTTTCGCCCTAACGTTCCTTCGCAAAAAAAAACCCACGAAATCTGCGAAAATTTATCCGAGGGATTACTAGAGGTTAACATTTACATCCGACCCTTGTAACTAGCGCGATATCCCGGCTATTTCCACTTTGACTTTCGAAATAATAACCACCTTTCACCACTGCCCAAGATTTTCAACAAACTTACAATAATATCGCTTGACTCTACATCCATTGCTGTTGCAGTTATAGAACTTGTGTAAATGAGCTAGCAAAGGCCGCAATGGTTCGTTATAAGGCGTTATAGTAGAAAAGGGCCATAATAGCCATGTGAAACTACTGACCAAGGGCCTCATTATCTCGTTGCGAATAGTTGTCAGCACTGTGGGACGATTTTAGATAATATTCTATGGCGCAAGACCGATTTAGTGTTGCTAAAACCGCTCTTGCCTGTTTACAGTTAGATAATGGGAGTTGATTGAAACTGGACTTGGGACTGCCGGTTCCTGTTTAGTTTTGGAGTGCGAGCTGAGGGATAAGTGCTAAGTAATTTGTTGGAATTTACGGAAAAGGGCCTGTTTTGAATTTATACCGTGTAGGTACATTTAGAGAGTACTGGACATGGCTACGTTATGACGTCACCTTGCTGACATGATTAAGTTCTGTTTTGATCTATCAGTAACTTGGCTGATGAAAATTTGATTTTCTTTAACCTAATTAAGTAAATAAAAAAAATCTTTATTTTAACATTAAATACCTAAGCTCTAAACTAGCATTAAAATTTTTACCAATATTATTACATACGTACCTACATATAATCACGCCCGTAATCCCCGAAAGGTCAGGCAGAGTCAAAGGGGCGGCTAGCTTCCTTTACCACATTCAATAATAAAACTGGGTTAGACGGAAAATTGTGAAAAAGTAGTGACAAGTATCTAGCTCGTCGCCTACATAATCACACATTCAAAACTCGATGCAACATTGCTCGCTTGCTACGACAAGTATGCAAGGAATACAGTTAGCAAATTATTTTTAAGTCCCAGACCAACATGGGACGCGAATATTATTACTAGAATATTTTTTAAAAACCATTTATTCCTAATTAAGATTGACCAATAAATTTCAATAAAACTGTCACTTTCTGAATACACCAGATATAAACAAAAATATAATTTAGATCCGAAATTAATAAGGAAAACAATTTTGTCCATCAATATATCTGTGACAGAACTCAGTCCAAAGGATCATAAATCAAATAAGACAACAGAAATCCTTCTCATTTATCAGAGAAATAAATACAAGATTGTATAGTACAAGAGTAAAAGGCCCAAAAGGGGACTTAACGGTTAAGAACAATTTACCTGGATATATTCCTATGTTTGTCTGTTGAATTTCCCGCGAAATCCCTGAATAATAAATATATATATAGGCGGATGCCGTTCATCATCCCAATCGGTCATATTTTTAATTAAGTAGTATAGGAATCAATCAAATAGACAAAAGTCAATCAACACCTATATTTAATTAAACAAAATATCTCCCTTACAGAGTTACATTGCAATAATATCACCATCAATTAAGAAATTGTAAACTAAAACAGTTTTAACTATTTTGAAACAAAAAAGACAAAGATTATCTGGAACAACGGCGATTCGTCGGATCCGATCGGTGCGCTCGCCATCAGGTCCCAATAGCAGTGACGTTTTTTAAAATAGCCGCGCTGAACATCGACTCACCGCTCCGCCAGACTTGACAGTTGTCAAATCTCGTTCCATCTCTGAGTACTGAAACTAATGGAGACGACATAATAATCTATACGAATAATCCGCTATACAAATATGATTCATATTATTGTACTTATTCAAAAACCTCTAACTTTCTCTTTTTAACAAATCTACAATACCTACCACGCACGTAACGCACGTTCTGCACGTAAAAAGAGACAACAATATATTTGACTTAACTATTTTCGGTAACATTATCAAGTGACGTCATAGAAATATATAAGTGAAGCCAGCTTACCATTTTGGTTTCTCGCTTTAAGTTGTCAATGTCAGTGGAATTTGCAGTGTATTGTGCCAATATTGATAAAATTTGTGATTATAACTTAATCTAACTTGTAACATTAAAAAATATCGTCATAAATAAAATGTTCAGAGACATATATATGTATGTAAATAAGTAAAGTGGAATGACACTATACAAATTTGTTTCTCACTCAAATTGGGCTTCACTTTTTCGTAGTTATGCCAAACATTAGTTTCAGTACTCCTAGCGGGATTCGAACCCGCGACCCTTGGTTTCGTCGTCAAGGTGTCTGATCACTAGACCTCGGCCAGTCGAAATGAATCAAGAATCGAATGAATGTTGCCAAATATAAAAAATATCTATATCGTTTCACAAAGTTCGACATTTTTAGAGTACAACATTTCATATAAATCTGTCAAGTAGATAGCTTAAGCATAAAAAAATGTAACAGACAGAGATTGAGATACCGCATTTATTTTTTACACATATACATAATCGCACGTGCAATCTTCGAAGGTATTCGATAAAAAAACACATTCAGACAACATAGGCAAGTCACTTCATCTTAAAAAAACCAACACCCAAAACCATAAATTATTTAAATTATTACAGTGTACCGATTGTGTTTCTAGCTTAGCATGTCGTAAAAGCTGACTTATGATGTTGGATCACAAGAAATAATACTTATACCCGTTTAGTCCTGTAAACGGGTATGTACTCATGTACTTCATAATGCATATTATCGAGTTTAGTCTCGTAAGTATTATTTCTTGTCATCCAACATCATTAGTCAGCTTTTACGATATGCTAAGCTAGAAACACAATCGGTACACTGTAATAATAAATATAAATAAATATCACACTACATCACATACATCTGACTCCGAGGTAAGTAGTTTAAGCACTTGTGTTACGGATATCAGCAACAACAGTGGTATTACAAATATCATCATCCTCTTGCCCTTCTCCCAGTTCATCTGGGGTCGGCGCAGCATGTCTTCTTCTTCCATACGTCCCGGTTAGCCGTCATCAAGCGTTAAATATTGGATATTAACACCCAGACACAGAACAAACACAAGTATTCATAATACGAATATTTGTCCTGGATGGGGATCGAACCCATAAACCCATCTTGGCGCATGGGGCAGATTCAAAAAGTTTAGTAAAAAATATACTAAATGAAAACTTGCAATATTTCCATACAAACACACCGCATATTTTTAGAGTAACCGTCATCAAAATTTTGTTACGCCCTTATAACCTATTAGCCAAATTTGCTCCGTTGACTTTTCCCTAACACTTAAGTCAACGACGTAAAGTCTAAATTCGCGTACATTTCCCCCTGTTATTTATTGGTAACTTGAGTTTCCCCGCAGGTAAGAACCAGGGATTGCGATATCGGATGAAAAATGGAGATAGATATTTCGTAAACAAACTAAATAATGGTCCATACTGAGTACAACGATCATAGTACTAGACTTTATGAGGTCTTATCTCGTATCTCAGAATGGGATGTTACAGATAACAATAAGGTGATTCTTCAAATGAAAATATTTGACCCGTGTTTCGGTATTCGTATTTACTAAGAATAACTTTGTATACAACATATAAAAGTTGTTGTTTCGTATCAAAAGTATTTTTTTTTTTACATATATAACATAACATCGCGACCACTATCCCCGAAGGGGTAGGCAGAGTCAATAAGGCAGCAGGCCCCTTTAACCACATTCAGCCAAAAACAAAACTGGGCTGGGTTAGATGGAACATACTGTGAGATATGAATATGAAATGGTACCTACTGGCCCGCGGGTTGAGATTTCACAGATACCTAGTAATATGTCTAACAGGAAGGGCTTGTCCTCTCGAAACCACAGGCTGTAGGGTCGAACCTCGACAAGCGCAAATGTTGTGTCATAAGCAAAGTTATTTGTACTTGACCCATGGTTGTTGAAAAAACATAGAGAAGTACGTCTTACAAAACGTACCAAGCTATTTATTGTACTCGAAGCGGACCTAGAATCTCACCTCACAGAAGGCTAAGAATGTGGTGAACTAATGAAAATCTCTATTGTCCAAACCGTTTACAAATCGATATAACTAAAAAAATATATATACATACGCCCTGAAGGGGTAGGCAGAGTCCAGGGAACAACATAGCTATTTAAACCATATTTAACCAAAAAATAAGGTTAAGTCGTATTGGAAAAAATAGTGACAAGTGGCTCGTCGCCTATATCAATCACAAACCCAATATAACCAATATGCCATTCGTCGCCTTTTACAACATGCTAGGCAAGAAACAAATACTGGATTGAAACTCCCACAGTAATGGAATCAACGAGTTAGGTTAGATAGTTCCGTAAAAATTCCACAAATAACTTCGCAATTACATCTAAGTATGTACTGTAATTTAATTGAAGACCCATATAAGTAATATGAATTTTAAATGTGTTTTATCTCGTCGGTAACTCTGGTCCCTTGTCGCAATGCCTTGTTATACCTGACCGGTTTTAATGTTACGACCACACTCAACGGTTCGTGCCTAAATTATATTTTGCTCACATGTGTACACCACTCTTCGTTTTGTAGAATCACATTTTCAGCGTACATTTTCATAGTGATATTATTCTTAATTTCGTTGCCAATAAAACAGTGCGATTGGCCTTTTGAAATTAAAACAACGTCCGTTTTACGTAGAATTACTAGTAAATTCAAATTTAAATAGTAATTTTTGTATTCTGATTTGATAGCTCCATATTGCCGTTTATTAACTATAGAGTTTATGCGCAGTTTGCAAATTCGACTAATTACGTTTTTAGCACACGAATATAAAAACTAAGTACGGATATAATATTTTAGTATATCCGATTTACATAATATGAACTAATGGTCGCCCAGTGTTCTAAATTCGACCATAACTCTTTTTCTATGAGTCTAACGCAATATTTATTAAAATATTTGCCGTACTCCTGCTCCATATTTTTTTTTACTATGCCAAATCGCATACTTCTCCTTCCGCAGAATATTCGTAAAAAGTGATACAAAGATTATGCTTCACATACTAATAATAAATATGAATACTAATCCTTACTAGATTTCTGTCTAGGTAATCAAGTATAATCATACTAGGACCCATTATAGGTCAGTTTATAAACTTTTACTTTAAACAAAACCTGAATAATGTTTGTTCAGAATCACTGATAGAATCGATTGCAACAGTTCTAGTATATCATCTTACATTTTGACCAAATAATATTTAAAAAAACCTTTATTGAGACCTTGTTATCATTTTTTGTAAGGTGATTCTTTAAATGAAAATATTTGACCCGTGTTCCATTTTTCGTATTTACTAAGAACATGTCTGGTCAGTCCATAGATTTAGAATTTTTTGACTAAATCTATGGGTCAGTCACATACATTTTAGATTTCGTATAAGCTTGACACAGACAGATATCGCTACAGGCATTATTTAGACTGATTGAGAGATAAAACCGAATAAAAACGTTATAATTTCACTTAAAAAAATTTTTTTTTTCATAAAATAAGTTTTTTGCCTCATTTCTTAGATAATATAATTTATTAAATTTAGGTGAAAAACATGAATATAAAATATTTTCTTCAGAAGCAAACCAAAATAATCTTTGTTATAAAACCATGAATTTTACACAGATGGCGTATTATTACTAAGAAACAACTAACCTGTGCCTGTAGCGCCATCTTGTATTATTTCTGACAAACAGACTAAACTTTGCTGTAGTTCCAATTACTCACCACTGTCGCTGTTCTTGCGCGAGTTATAGCAGTAACTTTTCAAGTATGGGCAGTGACCCTCTGTTGTACGTAGTATATTATTACTCTGTGGTATAGATAACCTTATATAACGTATGTTCCTCAGTTCTGTCAGTCTATGAACGAAACGTGAATCAGAATACAACTGCCGTCGATATGTTCATTTCGATGCGTTATCCGCAAACACACGTGCTTGTTCCACAATTTAAAATACTCAGTAAGACGCTTTACTGACCGATGCTGATGCACACCATGAAATATTATACACACACAATACAATCACCACCGTAATCCTGAAAGGTTAAGCGGAGTTTAAAGAGCATTAAGATCCATAACCACTCACCCAAATATAAAAGTCGGTTGGACGAGTGGTCAGAGACCCTGGCCACAAAACTGAGAGTCGCGGATTCGAATCCCGCTAGGGGCCAAGGTTTCGTAAAGTACAGTATTGTAGTATGTCTATCCGTTTACCTAGTAATCGTAAAAATAATATCCATACCATAATGCTTATAAGCTTAGTTTAGAACCAGGGAATTGATGTGTCAATCTGGAGAAAATATTATTTATTTATTTATAATAAAAATACTCGAAAACATCAAGATTAATAATATACGACGTTTTTGGACGTTTTATTTTGGTAAGTATACGTTGTATGTTACATTTATTTTTATGAATTAATGTAGTTGATATGGTGGTCATATCACTAACGGCAAATTTAGCGCAAACGGGTAATACGCACGATGTGATAAATAAACGCTAGCTTTCTTTGTTTGCCTACTGTTTAAATCACGGTACATGTCTCATGAGGCTTAAATCGCGGTACATGTCTCAAAAGGCTTTGCGCTGTGGCACAGCGCTTTATAATTAAATTGTAATCAATATTCTCAGCTAAGAGTCCTTTAGGAGCAGGTAGTGACTCGTTTACTAAGCATGAAGTAAGTTGTGCCTTAATGCTGAACTATTTACGCAACATAGGTGACCTGCGTCGTGTCTCATGAGGATCTAATCCGGGGGTGAGGTATGCTCATAGCTGTACTGATAGCATAGGTAGAATGACGCTGTCTAATTAAACTGCAATCAATAGTCTCAGCTTAGAGTACTTCAGCAGCATATAGTAGCTCGTCTACTGTCTTTGAAGTAAACTGTGTCTCAGTGCTGAGCTATTTACGCGTCGTACGTGACCTGCGCCGTGTCTCACGAGTCTCTGCCGCGGGTGAGGAATGCTCGTGTCTGTACTGATAGGGCGAGAAGCACGGCGTTGTCTAATTAAATTGTAATCAATGGGCTCAGCGTGTGGAATGCGAGAATACATAAATGGTCACAGATTAAATGAAAATTGTTTCCAAATTAACAGGAACAGTACGGTACAAAGGTACAAACTCTATACCGGAGTTAATTCCCAGCTTTTAAAATTGTAACTAATCAATTTTAAAAGCTAGAATTAACGTGTGGCAAAGAGGTAAGAGATTTGTTACAATTTTAAAAGGTTGGAATATACTGTTGAATAGAGAGAAGATATTGGTTCCAATTTTAAAAGTTGGGAATAAGTCATGTTTTAACAGAAAAAAGGTTTTGGGAACTGATAGTAAATTGTTGTTATAACAAGGATATTTAATAAAATTTTACTAACTGGGAATAAATAAAATGTCAATATAATATAACAAGGAAATTTGTTACAATATTATTACCTGGGTATAAAATCATAGGAAAATAGAAGGATGAGATAATAGCTGGAAACAAATCTTGGCAGAATAGAATTGGAGATTCAATAAGGATACTATACTGCCAAGTGAAGTGAAAAGAAACAGTCTAAGTGGCCGTTGTTTCTATAATCCAGACTTAAACCAAGCTTCGGTCTGCTTTTTATTCTGAAAAGCAAGCTACTTATTTCCGGCATTGCACTTGAGATTTCCTGTCTCTTCCTTGTCTTTGATCTTCGTTTTACACTTTCCTTTTCGGGAAAAATCTAGTTTTTGTAATAAATTTTAGTAAGTAGATTAATATGCGGCTCAGTGGTCGAATTTCTGTTGAAATTTAGTATTTTCATTTATGACTTTCCGAAGATTCAGTACAACCCATTTATATATTAATTCTATGAAGAGACTGATATATAGACAGACGGTCAATTAAGTTTTTGAAATAAATCCAGTTTGCTACGACTATGCCCTATACCAATGGATCCACATAAACAAAAGATTTTGAAGTAATTAGTACAACATAATTTTAAGTTCTAATTAAGTCAGCACACTGTGTAGGTTTCTCCCACATATATGGTGGATACAGTCCATAAGCTTACGTCATTGCTTTCAAACTTGACCCACAATGCGCCGTGAGGATGTCCCTCGAGTATTTATTACCAGCACACAGTGGACTCATTGTCTTGCAACGAGAGAATTGAGCACAGCCTTTTTATGGGAAAGGGCTACTACAAAATTGAAGTCTTCTTAATGACAAGCATATACGAGTATGTTCAGTTTCATAATGAAGTATTCACCTGCAGTGTTGTTATCTATTAAGTGTAGATGTCTAAAATTTGGTTATTTAAAAGAGTACCTGACTATCGAATTTCTTGCCGGTTTCTTCTCAATAGAGTTTACCTCCTGGACCGGTGGAATTTTTTTCTTTTTTGTAGGTACTTACTGACCGTTTATAAGTGCTTTTTGAAGCCTATATAAATAAACAGATTTTATATTTGAATAATTTTTTTCAGTCCCATGTTGGTCTGGGACTTAGCCCATGTTGATCTGGGACAAAAAAAAGAATGTGCCAACTGTGGTTCTTGCCTAGCATGTCGTAAAAGGCGACTAACGGTTTACGGGCTTTTGGGTATGTGTCTAAGTAGGCGACGAGCTAGCCACTTGTCACTCCTTTTTCACAGCTTTCCATCCAACCCAGCCCACTGTCCCATGTTGGTCTTGGACTTAAAAAGAATGTGCCAACTGTGGTTCTTGCCTAGCATGTCGTAAAAGGCGACTAATGGTATATCGGGTTTTGGGTGTGTGATTGTGTAGGCGACAGGTTAGCCGCTTGTCACTGCTTCTTCACAATTTTCCATCTAACCCAGCCCGGCTCTTTTTTTGGCTGAATGTGGTTGAAGGGGCTTGTTGCCCCTTTGACTCTGCCTACCCCTTCGGGGATTATGGGCGTGATGTTGTATGTATGTATGTATGTATATTTGATTAATTTTTTTATATATGGAACATTACCTAATTTACTGAGCATATTTCCGGACACTCCATGGGACGTTTGACAATTTGTATTTATACTAATATTCTTAATCCGAGAGTAACTATCAGTACTATACGATTTTGTTTGCCTTTTTTCTGGCAAAGCTATACCGCTTATTATAAAATTCGAACAAACAAACATAAGACTACGTTCAACCGAAAATAAAGCTGGGCTGGGTTAGATGGAAAATTGTGAAAAATCAGTGACAAGCGGCTAACCTGTCGCCTACACAATCACACACCCAAAATCCGATATACCATTAGTCGCCTTTTACGACATGCTAGGCAAGAACCACAGTTGGCATATTCTTTTTAAGTCCCAGACCAACATGGGACAGTGGGCTGGGTTGGATGAAAAGCTGTAAAAAAGGAGTGACAAAAGGCTAGCTCGTCGCCTAATCAATCACATACCCAAATGCCCGTAAACCATTAGTCGCCTTTTACGACATGCTAGGCAAAAACCACAGTTGTCACGTTCTTTTTTTTTGTCCCAGATCAACATGGGCCAAGTCCCAGACCAACATGGGACTATAAAATTTGATACACTAAAAGTTTAAAGTTTGAGATACTTTTCATTTCGAAAAAATGAATCCTATATGATTCATGATAACAACCTTGTAACAGACCGAATTCTACGTGGAGCGAGCTGCGAGGGAAGGCCATTGAAAAATAAAACAACTTTTCGCTAGGAGCTACTTACTGGCTTACAACTTGTTCACTTTGGCTAACTTTGTTGCGTACTCCTGTTTACTTGAATGTGTAACTTACTGTAGTCGAAAGGGTCACTCGCATTTATGTGCAATCAGTATTTCTGTGTAACAATCTCATTAGTAGAAGTTTCGTTTAAGTAAAAAACAACCCCAAACTACTAACAGCTTTAATTCGGCAAACAGTGTCTGATTAGTATTTACTTATTTACGCTGAAAATACTTAAATATGAACATCGATAAATCACGACAAATCGGTTTTCTGCTAAGCGATCGAGTTGTACGTTAGACATAAAACAAAATTTAAAAATAATATGTAGCTAAATCATTTTAGATAAGGACACATTACAAAACATTTTTTATCAGTATATAAAGAATCTGCAACCAATTTTTACGAACAACTGTCTACGAATTCTATGCACTGTTGTAAGGCGTTTCGTAACACTGTGCAGCCACAAGTAATCAGCGGAATCATTGACAATGGAGACAAAGCCTCAATTAGTGGAAGACGCACAAAAAGACAATCCCCAGCGACAGGAAAAAGCATGTTTTTCGCGTCACAATTTTTTTGGGATCCGTAACGGTTACACGGACGCCAATGATAAATAAATATTACTTCACGCATTAAATAAATAAATAATAAATTCTCAAGACTGACACACCAATTCCTTAGTCCCAAACTAAGATTATGCTTGTGCTATGGATCATAAGTGAACGGATAGATATACCTAAATATTTTTACAAACATCCATGACTCGAGTACAAATGCCCATATTCATCACACGAAACATTTGCCCCTAGTGAGATTCGAACCCGCGACACTCGCTTTCGTGGCCAGGGTGTGTGTGACCACGAATATGTCCAAAAATGATATGTTACTAATAGCGCCCCGCAGTTTCACCCGCATAATTCCCGTTCCTGTAGGAATATGGGGATCAAATATAGCCTATGTTACTTCCAAATAATGTAGCTTTCCAATGGTGAAAGAATCTTTGAAATCCGCACAGTAGTTTTTGAGTTTATTCATTACAAACATACACACACACCCAAATACAAAAATACAAATCTTTCCTCTTTATAATATTAGTATAGATTTTATAATAGCCTATGCTAATATCCATTTTACCCAATGGTATTTTTAGTTTACATGATGGTCATGTTGGTTGGGGTTTTTGGTACTGAACACAAGGATGATACTTTCATACAAAGAGAGAAAGCGATATTTCCACTGATTTCATTAGTCGGTTCAGATGTATTTGATGGTATCAAACGTCATTATCATCTTCATTATCTATGAGTCTGCTTAGACCGTGATCCTGTACTTAACGAGTTTGGTTAAAAAAATTAAAGCCGCCGACCTTGTTAAGCCTTCTATATTATTTATGATAGTGGTCTAATTACGTATTGCTTTGCAAAATTTAGAGATACGTACCTGAGTTTGAACCGGTTACCGTCAGATACGAGACGCGTGTCCACCACTGCTCCATCAAACGTCAGTTGCCTCCGCTGGTATCAAACGTCAGGCTACTATGATATCATGTTATGCCGCCGTGACTGAAATCACTTGGGAGATTTATATATTTTTGTACAGAACAAACAAACTAACATAACATCACGCCCATAATCCCCCAAGGGATAGGCAGAGTTAAAGGGGCAGCAGGCCCCTTTGACCACATTCAGCTAAAAACAAAACTTAGATAGAAAATTGTGAAAAAGTAGTGACAAGTGGCTAGCTCGTCGCCTACACAATCAAATACCCACAACCCCATATACCATTAGTCGCTTTTTACGACATGCTAGTCAAGAAACACAGTTGGCCATACCTTTTTAAGTCCCAGACCAACATTGGACATTTTTGTACAGAATCGCCGTAAAACTCGTCGCTCGCTCCTAGCCACGTTTCATTTTTATTAGGCGACGGAAAAAAAGTCCAATTTGTCATTGGGCCCTCTGCTTCGGGACAGATACAGTGGCCGGTGTCGGCTTGTTAATTATGAGGGCAACAACGGCGGAAGTCGGAAGGGGTGGGTCTGACATCGTGTTTAACAGGATAATAAATGACAGAGACATGTGTGTATTTGATCTCTTCGGTCATGTCGGTGCCGTCTCACTGGACTGGATGAGTGAAGGGACTGAGAGTGCATCTGTGCTTGCGCAGACGCTTGAGTACTAAATCTTCTGCGTTACTTAATCCTCGTTGGTATTGGCCGTGGCGACCGAAATAGGTCAGGAGGATATTAAGTATAAATTGCAGCTAAGTGTGATTTGTTAGTGTTTTCCAATTTATTAATAAATACTAACTTTTTAAAACTCTGCTCCTTATAAGCAATTTTATGACGAACGCACGTTTGTAAACAAAAAGTCTGTACTGGCCAGAGACTAATATTACTTATTGGGTAAATTCTCATATTCACAGTGTTTTTAATAAAACTCTTCTGAAACGGCTTGTCCAATTCTTATAAAATTTTGTGTGTATATTCAGAAAGTCTCAGAATAGGACGTAAACCATTTTCCACACTCCTAACCCCCACTTTTTATCTCGAAAACGGGGCGGTACAAATTTCACCAGGACAGCTAGTTGTGTTTAAACAACATACACACTCCATTTAATCAAAAACGTTTCCTTGGTTGTATATAAATAAATAAATAAATATCCGACTACATCACATACATTGATCTGACTCCGAGGTAAGTAGCTTAAGCACTTGTGTTACGGATATCGGAATCAACAGTGGTATTACAAATATATACTTAAATATTGAATATTAACACCCAGACATAGAACAAACACAAGTATTCATCACACGAATGTTTGTCCTGGGTGGGAATCGAATCCACAACTCTTGGCGCATGGGGCAGGGTCACTACCGAATGCGCCATCAAGCCAGTCATATAATATCGATATATTACACCACCTTTTCTAAGTACTCAAAGAATATAAACACTAAGCTAGAGCAGCTTATAATTTACATCAGAATTACAAGCTATAATCAAAAATGCCAGCTTATACAAATAGCATGATAACAACTTTACGAGAAGTCACGTCCGAGCCCCATTTCTCTTCATCTTAGAGCTATTTCACTGAAAAGTAAGATTATGTGACCATAAGAAATGCTTCCAGTCTGAATATTACGATGATAGAGTGATCTTTAGCATAATTCAGAACTCACGGAGATATAAGTAACTAACTTTTGAACCGGGTAAAACCACGGCGGGAGAGTGTGGGCTAAGTGTGAATGATTGCCTCCCGTGCTTCCTTTGGGCAAGTCCACCAACTTGGGCCAGTGATGAAGAGAGTTAAGATACAAGGTTAATTTTAGTATATAGAAAAAAAGGTTGTCCCATGTTGGTCTGGGACTTGGCCCATGTTGATCTGGGACAAAAAAAAAAGAATGTGCCAACTCTGGTTCTTGCCTAGCATGTCGTAAAAGGCGACTAATGGTATATCGGGTTTTGGGTGTGTGATTGTGTAGGCGACAGGTTAGCCGCTTGTCACTGCTTTTTCACAATTTTCCATCTAACCCAGCCCGGCTCTATTTTTGGCTGAATGTGGTTGAAGGGGCTTGCTGCCCCTTTGACTCTGCCTACCCCTTCGGGGATTATGGGCGTGATGTTGTTTGTATATGTATGTATGAAACAAAGGATCGACAAATATTCCCTTTTAAAGAATCAGTTTAAAAATTAATTATAATCTCACTAGTTGACGAAGTTACAAGTATTTATTTTTCCTCCTTTACCTCTATCGAGTGGTTTCGCGCTTGTTTCGGCGTTTGCGCATATTAAAATAATACTAACGGGACCAAACGGATTTAGTCATAATATAAAACTATTGCGATCGATTCTGTTTAGGACTCTGCACAAACAGCTATCAGGTTTTATATATTATGAAATCATCTAACAAAAAAAACCCGCAAAAAATATTTTTGTATACGAAAATAAGGTTTTATGAAAAAAAATACACACCTGAAGAACCTGCCTAAATAGCTATTGAAATACCTAAACACTAAAAAGTATAAAATAAATTCTCCGACTCCGACTGCTTTCATCGAAGCTGAGTGGTATACGTACCGCATTTATCTCGTTCTCTCGATGGCTCTTCTATTGATAGCAAGCGCCGTTTAAATAAATACCCCAATTCGAAATTGTTGGTTCAATACTTGACTTTAGATTTTCCAAATATATTTGTAAGTAAATAGGTACTGGTTTATACCACTAGCTGCACAGGGGTGAGTAAGCTTCGAGAGGAAACCAGAACATAAATAATTACCGCGATACAATTTGTTAGTCCTAATAACCAATCTCTCTAACGCCAGGATCGTGATATAACCACAGGAGATAACGATAAGGATGTTATTACATAAATATATATCAATACATACTAATATATAAAGAATGAAATAATATATGATCTGTAAATAAATTAACATCAAAATAACACGTTCACGGCTTAGCCACTCGCTATTCACAACAGGAATATGCGTAAATAAAGCATAAAAATGTAAAAGGTTTCCCTGATGCGGCATTAATCCCGCGCGGCCGCCGCTACATGAGGAATTAATCTGTATTCCGCCTGGCATCGCCCTTTCGCCCCACTTGGGGCGAATGTAAAATGTAACAGTACCACTTTACATTTTACATTCGCCCCAATATTCTTCTAACTTATGTACTAGTAATTATTTTTGGGGAATAGGTGTCCTAGATTAATCAATTTATTATTAATCATCATCCTCCTAGCGTTATATCTCTCTCGGGTCCGCTTAGATGTGATCCGGGATTTAGCGAGTCTGGTAATTACTTTGAAGCGACTGACGATCCCACCTTTGCAACTCTTAGTCAGGAGAACCAGACCATTTGGATCATGGTTACACATCCACCGTTGTTGGTATGTACAGGTTTCATCACGATGCTTACCCTCACCTCTGAGCTAGTGGTATAAATACGAACATAGGTTTGAAAAATCCAGAGGTACCTACACGCCTGGGTTTGAACCCGCATGGCTCTGTTAAAAGGCGCATGTCCCTACCGGTGAGGTACCTAACGCTCTGCAATTTTCTTGCTCTATCAGGTTTATTCAAGTGTAAATATATCTGTGTCTAATCCGACAGGTATTGATGTAACATTTTTTAATTACTTATACAATTTATATACCTACCGATATAACTTTAATAATATTATTTATATATATATACCTATTTACACGGTCGACATGGGGAAATTTTAGTGATAACGTTAAGGTAACTGCTATTGTATTAACATTTTTGGTTTATCCCACGTTTTTTCCTCACATTCAAGCTAGTAATACATAGGTACTTACATACATAGCATCACGACCGCAATCCCCGAACGGGTAGGAAGAGTCAATGGGGCAGCAGGCCCCTTTAACCGCATTCAGCCAAAAATAATACATACTACTTATATTAATACACACCAGCACCTAAGCATCTATAATGTTTATTGTGGAATACGATTATAATAATAATAAATTCTTCAGACTGACACACCAATTCCCTAGTCCCAAACTAAGCTCATAAGCTTGTGCTATGGATACTAGGTGAACGGATAGACATACTTAAATACGTTTTATAAACATCCATGACTCGAGTACAAATATCCATATACATCACACGAAATATTTGCCCCTAGCGGGATTCGAACCCGCGACCCTCGGTTTCGTGGTCAGGGTCTCTGACCACTCGACCAACGGGCCAGTCACAGATTGCAAAGCAATTGGTGATTTAGTAGTAGGTACCTAAGTAAACGTACTATATTATTATAAACGCGAAAGTTTATGAGGATGATTTCCGCAAATTATGTTTGTTACTCTTTTTTAAACTTTACAATAATATAGCTTATACACCCGAGTAACATATATGTTATATCAATGTACCACGCGAGCAAAGCCGTAAGCAGAAGCTAGTTACCAATAACTTATTGCTCTCTAACTATGAATTTACGCACCAAAAATATCGAACATAAACTTTATCTTAAATTATAATTATTTTCCGCAAATAATCGTCATTTTACCTTATTTTGAAGCTCCGAATATTTATGAAACGTTTAACCTTTCCTTAATCCTGTTATTCCGCTTTATTTTTCAAATGGGATTTCAATGTCGTGTTCACAGCTTATGATTTTGGCCGTCAGCGGTTTTTTTAATTACAATTGTTAACAATGTAGTCCCATGTTGGTCTGGGACTTAAAAATAATGTGCCAACTGTGTTTTTTACCTAGCATGACTTAGAAGGCAGCAAATATAAAATAGAATGTTATATAATTCCAAAAACTGTGTTACAAAAGGTGGTTACATAAAATTTACATAAGTTTCAACAGTTACCCATACCGGGTATGCAATATAAAAGTTAAAATTATTTTAATAAAATGTTTAGAACCAAAATATTTATTTAGGTTATAGAAAACGTTTACTGTCAACCATTTCTTTAGCTCAATTTTAAATTTAGGTAGATTGAATAATAATTTTATATAAGATGGTAATTGACTGAATATTTTGGTACTTAGGTAATGAGTACTTTTATAGTATACATAGGTATGAAATCTTAGTACACAATATTAGGTCAGTCATTAGGTTAGTCACAATATTTCTAAATTATAAAAAAATGTAGCAAAGGAATTAAATTACATAAAGCCAAAGAGGCTAAAGTACTCATGTAATCATCTAATTCTTCCGGCATATAGGAAGAATATATTATGTGGTTTAAGAATTTTATTTCCCATAAGAATTTACATTCACTTATATGAGACTAATTTACATAAAATTTCTTTTGGACTATCGATACAGTTTTATGTTAATTATAGTTAACACAGCGAGTTGCTCAGGCAAACTTAGATAAAAAATAATGCAGGTAGATTAGCAATGATGATACAACCAGACTCATGGGAGTATGCTTACAATATGCTTAATATATAACAATTTATAAATATACATATAAATTGCTTACTCAAAACTCAAAAAAAAGATATTGAAGGACCATAACGCGACCTAATTTATTGCTTCCCTAACATTTTCACAGTTTCTTAAATAGAAGCTGAATGTTGAGCTGAGGAGGAAAAAAAACACAAAATTAAAATTCTTCCCGGTCCAAATAATTTCACGAGCAGTTACGTACGCGTTCCATAGGCTGCTTTTAAAATTTATTCTAATTTATATTTTTCTTTAATTAAATAAGACACGGCCGATGTACTTCGAACGTGACTTGAGAAGGAAGAGGGGGCCATTAGAGAATGAGGTGGGGTGCCTCTCTCGGCGTCTTAAAGTAACTCCTGATTAATCACCTGGTTAAGGTTGCAACCAAGTTCACTGGAAAAAAATAGAATAGGTTTAATGGTATCCGTTAAATAATTTTCAGCACATACGAAAACTGAACCACGGGTCAAATAGGTTTATTTGAAAATAATAGTATAATAAAACCATAACGGTATCTTAAAAACTTAAGAAGTTACATACTTGTAGCCTCGTTTTCCTCGCACGATTATGGTCACCCCGCGCTTTTCTTGGTTTATAAGAATTCTACCACGTGACAAGAGAGATAGAATGTACTTTATTTAAGGTTTTGTAAATATTATTTGGTCAATATAAAACATGGTATAATAAATATAGAGCGGTGGTAGCTCAATGGTAAGGACACGCGCCTTCGCGCAGAAAACATCGGGATGAAACATGAAAATTCAAAAAAAATTGAATTGGTAACCATGATCCAAAAAAAAATTGTCTGGTTCCCCTATCTTAGGGTTACGAAAGTCAGATCGGCAGTCGCTTCAATGTAATTACCAGACTCGCTAAATCCTGGAACATGGTCTAAGCGGACCCCGTCTAAACACGGGACATAACGCTAAGAAGAATAATAAATATTGCAATCGACTCTAACCCCTGGTACGAAAATTTTGTGACTGCTTCCGTATGTAAATAATGTATGAGCGCCGCTAACGGTTTTTCGCGAACTGAGCGCGCGTTCATTGCCTACTTTAAACGTTAATATCTTAAAAACTAGTAAAGCTATATAAATATAAAAAATACATGGTATAGCTGAAACTATTGATTTTTTTTTGTGCAAGAACTAGAGTACAAATACGAATTTAAAGTAGTTCAAATAATATTGAAATTAACAATTGGTGTTGAATTTTATCGTAATATTTTTTCTTTCCGAGTTTGACATCTTTGAATTTTTTTTTTATATGTCATTTGGTTTTGCACGATAGTTTATGGTTTGAATTCAATCTATGGTTCATTCAGAGCTCTGTGGTATTTTTTCTCTTTAATCTAAAAATAGAGGTGTCCCCACAAAATTAAATCTAAAAAATTCTGCCATTCGCTTTCCATTAGGTTGCCATAGTCACCTAGATCGCTGCGCTGAACTCAAAAAAGGGCAACTACGGTTGCCCGGACGTCGGTGGATAACGATTCTGTACAAACACTTTTTAGGTTTCGTATGTACTTAAAATAAGGTTAACCATACAACCAATAAAGTTCAAGCGTGACTGCGCTTACGTTTTTCGATTATACATATAATCTAAGAGTTCTAATAAGTTGGCCTTAAAACATCTCTACTGAATGTTAAATGTTATCATACCCATGAGGGATAAGTAAGTAACACTGTCTTAAAAACAATGGAGTGTGACTCGCATTTGGTCTCCAATTCTAAGTAGGAATGTAAGATACATAAATGTAAATTTTAATTGAGATCAATATTTGTTTTACCAATATAACATCCCGCCCATAATCCCCAAAGGGGTAGGCAGAGTCAAAAAATCAGCAGGCCCCCTTAACCACATTCAGCCAAAAACAAAACCGGGCTGGGTGAAATGGAAAATTGTGAAAAAGTAGTGACAAGTGACTAGCTTGTCGCTTACACAATCGCATACCCAAAACCCGATATACTATTAGTCGCCTTTTTATTCTATACTTATAATAAATCTATAGAGAGGTCAATTCTGTACATGAAATATATTTTCAAAATAACTATCAGGGGGTGATTAGTGATCGATACTGATGCCAAAAATGCAATCAGTAAATTTTTTGTCTGTCTGTCTGTCTGTCTGTATGTTCCTTATAGAAACAAAAACTACTCGACGGATTTTAACGTAACTTGGTACAATTATTCTTCATTCTCCTGGGCAGGTTATAGTATACATGTCATCATGCTACAATCAATAGGAGCAGAGTAGTGAAGGGAAATGTTGGGAAAACGGGAGAAGTTACTCCGTTTTTTCAGCTTCCGTCGCGTGTGCAGCCTTAATGATTAAAGTTACATAAAAATCATGTATGACGGATATAGTCTTTATAATATTAACCATAAACGCGGGTGACACCGCTGGCACAGCTAGTACATAATATACATAAATAGCACAAAAATATTTCCCCAACTTACATTGTGTCGTATCACGGATTTATCGAAATTCAAATCTGTTAGGTACCTATAATAAATAATTGGTAGACAGGAAAAAACAAGTTGACACGATAACTTTATATAACCACTGAGCTTAATTAACATTTGGTAAGCAATATCTGCCGATAAAAATATTTGAAACACTATATTTTATACACCACGAGTGGCAACCAAGGTCAGAAAAGCGCAGTGCAAAACGACCCCCCAGATGATGGACCGACGACCCGGTCAAGGTGGCGGGGAGCCGATGGTTGCGGGTCGCCAAAGACCTATGTTTAGCAGTGGGCATATTTAGATGAAGATGATGACGATACGCCTTTAGAAGGGTATGACAAAATAATCCATTGTAGCATTATAAAATTATGGTCATACCACCATAAATACCTTATAAAATATCGTTTTAAAAACAATCCAAACTATATTATGCTTAACCGCAATAATCAAAAATAAAATTAAGTTGTGTAGGCGACGAAATAGCTACCCTGCTAAGGAAGTGACGTGAAGTTTAGTTATGAAAGTAATTTGTAATTTCTTCTTTTTTTTATTTATTTATTTCTTTCTATAAAATAAAAGCTGTATAGTGTGTAACAATAGAGTTAAATAAAAAATATACTTCCAAAAAAGCGGAATTACCCTTGGGTATATAAATACGCTGTTATACAAGCCCCGTACCCTCACCCTCCTAAAGAGGGGGTGAAAGGAAGTGAAGTGCTTCAAAATAGCCCGTAGATAAGTGTAAATATTAGGTGTCTTATTTAATTTTTCTAAACCGGAGTGCTTTTTGTTTCGTAAGTGTCAGAGTAAATCGTGAACCTGTTTATTTCCAATTAAGTCTAAATTTTGTCAACAAGGAAATTTACTTTAGGTTAAACATTGGGAGTAAGTGCTATACATTTTTTTTTATTTTAATTAGCGACCCTTTAAGGCATCGTGTATTTGTTACTTCATATTTAGCGACTGTATCTTAAAAAAGGTAGGATGAGATGTCATCGAAGGTATTATTAAGATCAAGGAGTTATAAGGATTAGAGGAGAGATTGACAAGAGTTATTAGGACTGAGAACAAGCAGTTATTATGATCAACTCACAAAGTTTGGAAAGTGATCTTTCATCATCCTCCTCCTCCATGTCGACTTTTTATTTCTTTTTATTAGCTTCATTAAAAATCTAATACAAATAACTAATTAAAATTCACTAGTACGATACGTGTTAATCTGAATCAGCCGAAACATTGTTAACAAGTAACTGCAACGGTTCCTGCGACACAGGCCTTGAGTCTAGTGCAGCGGCCGCTGTTAAAGTGGTTTGTAGTTCCAAATAGCTAGTATTCCTCTTTTTCTGTTGTTGTAACTTCTTAATGCTAGTACATAATGTAATTTATCTATGAGAGTGATATAATTAAGAAAGTTATAATGTTATTTGTGAACCTGTTCCTTGAAATAAATTCTATTCTTTTTTATTCTTTATTTTCCTAGTGTGATGTTCAGTGGCGTAGCTACCCAGGGGCACGGCGGGGCAGTGCCCCGGGGCCCTAAGCTTGGGGGGGCCCTAAAACCTGATAAGCACACCTCTTCATTTAAGTTTGATTTCACTCTGTCTAACGTAGGGAGAAAAATGTGAGTGCCCTCCCTGCAGTAGGGGGGGCCTGGACACAAAGCTGCGTACGCCCATGGGCCCTAGTTTCTTTTTTGCCCCAGGGCCCTTTGTCACCTACCTACGCCACTGGTGAGCGTGTACAATCTGTTTTAGTCATTTTCTAAAACAATTCAAGTACTTACGTCTGTTACTCATAATCTCATATTGCTGAGCTGATGATGGAAGGTATAACTCCTTAACGATTAGGAGTTCGTGGATAATTCTTTCAATATTATAGGGTCATATCGAGTGTTATTCTTGAGATAGTCTTAATTTCACCAAGTCTTGGTGTAGTGATGGGATTCCATGAAAACGAGGGCCACGCTTAAATTTTTACAGTATGTTAAGTGTTTCATTTATTTTTCTAAAAAGATACCAGTATTTGCGTCTGTTACTCATCATCTTATGTTGCTGATTTGAAAATTAGTAGTTTTAAGTAACTCTTTAAATATATTAAGGGCTTGTTATACCTTTTTGTCTTTCATCTCATTAGACCGGCACTGTCTCATTAAAGCAGCTCGTTTTGATGGTCTACCTACCTATTAATAAATTTCACTAAAAAGTAACAAATAAGTTAAATTTTAACAAAAATAAAAACCGACTTCAAAAAGCCCCGCAAAAAATTATTGTAAATATTTAAATACGTGTTAAAGATTAATACTTTCATCGAAGCAGTCGGAAGAATTTTTTTTATACTTTATAGTGTTTGGACAATTATATAGCTATTAAGACAGGTTCTTACTTGTGTTTTTTTCATAATATTTTTTCTATATGTAGATATACGTTTGGCATGACAGAATAAAGTATATTCAGTCTCTCTTAAAACAGAACCCTAAAGGCGAATAAATAATGAAATCTTCCTCAGTTTTCTCCAGTTAATGGTTGTTAAAAGTGGAATGCGCTAATGCTATGAAAGTGCTCATGAAACATTCAGTGAAATTACGTCGAATCGAAGCAAATATAAGTGGCTTTGATTCTATGCTCCTTACGACAGACTGACTGCCTCGTTGGTCTAGTGGTGGCATGCGCCGCCCAAGGACCAAGAGGTCTCGGATTCAAATCCCGGGTCGGCCAAGAATTTGTGGCTGGTTATTTCAAATTGAAATTACTCATTAACAGTTTAGGAGTCAGAAAGTTGGCGGTTTAATCACCCAGTGCCTCGAAAAGCACGTTAAGCCGTTGAACCTGACCTCCCACCGGTCATGTCCAATTGCCGTCTCACTGAACTATAAGAGTAAAGGAATAGAGAGTGCACCTGTGTTTGCGCACACACGTATGCACTATAATGTCGCCTGCGCAGTTGGCTAATCCTCGTTGAGATTGGCTGCAGTGACCGATATCGGTAGGAAGGACATTTTTATTTAATATTAGTCTGAAAACTTCTCCTAAAACGTTTTTGATGTGTTCATATTCATTGCTCTGCGGACCCCTGACGCTCCTCGTTATAAGAATACTCCTCTTGTGTTCGTCATTAGTACGCCATATTCAGTGTCTTCTATATAATAAAAACTGTAGCTGGATTATAAAAATATTTTCATTAGTGTTAATAATCCTCGTTGAGATTGGCCGCCGTGACCGATATCGGTTAGGAGAACATTACTTACGCTAGACTCAGGCGCAGGCAACACTAGCTGTTTGCGTGGACTAAAAATAGATAAATGAATATCAGACTATATCACATACATTGATCTGATTCCAAGGTAAATAGCTTAAGCTCTTGTGTTATGGATATCAGAATCAACACTGGTATTACAAATATATACTTAATTATGCAATATTAACACCCAGACACAGAACAAACAGAAGTATTCATTATACAATTGTTTGTCCTGGGTGGGGATCGAACCCACAACTCTTTGGCGCATGGGGCAGGGTCACAACAGAATGAGCAATCGAGCCAGTCAAAAGATATGTGCGTGTAATCCAATCTTTACAAACTGTTGACTGAAATAAAAGCAAGTCTATCCCCTCCAATATCCTGCTTACTGTTTATGAGAACTGAGTGCCCAGACGTTCAGGGCTGTATTTTTAAATTATTTTAATTATTTTCTTTTACAAATTACTGGATGTCATGTTGGTCTGGGTCTTAAAAGAATGTCCCAAATGTGTTCCTAGCCATGTCGTAAAAGGCGACTAATGACATATCGTGGAGGCGATGGGCTAGCCACATTTCACTACTGTTTCACAATTTTCCATCTAACCCAGCGCAGTTTTATGTTTTGGCTGAATGTGGTAAAGCCCCTTTACCTCTGTCCACCCATCCGGGGATTATGGGCGTGATGATATGTAAGTAGGTACGTAAATACCAGGATCGTCACAGTTGTTTAAGACAACCACTAAAACAATCTAATCTAATAGTAAAGATTGTTTGCGAATCCCAGGCCTGGTCCCGCGGTCTACATGTCGCCTACATAAACTGGATTTTATTAATCGCTATTACAAAACCACATTTGCATTTACCTATAATATTCGTCAGGATATAAAACAACGTATCACAGTTCTATTGGGTGGGCTATTTGAGTATTTATCGCACCGAATAAAATTTTAAATACAACTATATAATTTAATAAAACACAGTTTTCTATAAATATGACATTTATTAAGCCCTTAAACCTAATCACGTTTCATACAAGGAAAACAACTAAAATTACTAAAAACATATATTCTTGATTCTAGCTTTTAATCAGTTAAATTAAATTAGAGGATAAACTTGCAATTTATGTTTTACAAACATATTTATTATTATACTATACAAGGTTATTTTTACTATAGGTATGCGAAACCTCATACCTACTTATTTAACTTGAAAAGGATTTAAAAAAAGTACAATTTTTTTTAATAACTTCTGTATGAAAATTAAAAAAAGTTTTTCTCATTTCTTAAAATCCTTTAAATTGGAATTGGTATCCTTAAAATATTGACTAAACTAAGTAGGTAGGTAAGTGGTTTTGCATAAACTAAAAACAACCTAGTTTGTATGACTATAAAGTTATTTTTACAAACACATCTGAATATAGCTCAGAAAAAATGTACACTTCATGCGTATGTATAAAAGCAATGTTATAAACTAGGTAGTATATAATAAAAATATTTCCCCTTATTCATTTTAACTGTACAGACATAACATTACACATTCTGATATATGACATTATCTTATTTATGTTTACAAATGTGACTTCTAGTAGGTACATACCCACACACATTTTTATTACAACTAATTATGATAAGTTACAAAAACTTGCCTTGATTATATGTGTCATTTTCATCTTATACAAATAAAAAGGTTCTGCAATGAAAGATGCAAATGCCACAAACAATCAAGGCAGGTTTTTGTAACTTTAGAATTTGTAACTTATGAATATTATCGTATTCCCCAAAATAAAGTTTTCCTTATTTTTATTATATACGAAACCTGAAAACTGTACAGAATCGATAATGGAATCAGTTGCAATTTTTTTTAAACCATGTTATATTTTGACGGAATAATATTATCAAAATCTTAATTAAGGTACACCCAACTAAAACGTCATCCAAAGCGAGGTAAGCGTACTTTGCGGTGACCATACTTGCGCGAGGAAAACGGGGTACAAAAAGCTTGTAACTTCGTGAGTTTTTGAGGTACTGTTTTTTTTTTTTTTTTTTAATGACGAGTGATTTTATTTTTATTTATTTTTAACATATTCAGGATAACAACAACCTTAATATAACTTAAAATTATTACATTGCGTTACTAATTCTTCGGCCAATTATAGTTATCCACTAAGTTATTTTAAACTCGCAGAGATACACGTTAACTAGAATAATTGTAATGTTTTTATAAAAATAATGTAGGTATATCAACATTTTTAAAGTGATCCTTGCCCCATGGCCACCGCGCGCTGCCTACTTGGAAGAATAGTACGACCGCATAGGTAGCGTAGTGGTAAGCGGCAGGGACACGTCGGTCACAGACGAGGGGAACAAATATAAACAAACTAACAATAGTCGGTTATAAAATTAATTAATTTGCAATTGGTTAAATGCGTATGAAAAAATTTATAGTCTCATGATTCTGTTTTCGTATATTAAGTAAGTAGGTACTACAAATTACTATATCGCTGAGCTGGTTTATGATTCCATTGGAATGAACGTATGCGAAATCACTCTTGGCTGAGTCTACGCATAAAACGATAGCTTTAGTATCACTAGTGTCAATTTTCGTACTGAACTAGCGGAAATAGTTTTGTAGCAGAACCATTACTACCAACAAAGCGAGTGAGAAATATATCTCATTAGCTTTACTCTTATCTGGTGCTGTGGTTGTCTCTAAATTGATTTTAAGAGTGGTTCCCTTTATAATTTTTGAGCCGGGTAGTAGACTTTCCTTAGTCGTTAAATTGGTATCGCTGGTTTGAGTGGTAGTCTCATCACCGAAATGGGTTCTTTCATGAACTGTAGGTACTAATGGTATCTTAGGCGTTTTCGGTTGTATCTTAGGCTTTTTCGGTTGTATCTTAGGGACTATGCCATTACCAGTAGCTTCAGTGCTTGGAGCAATAAAGGAGGGATTATTGGTTGTTCTTGGTGAGCTTTTATTGCAATGATTATAATTTAATTTAAATATTCCTCTTGAATTGTATGATTTAATTTTT
The DNA here is from genome assembly GCA_951394215.1 of Glyphodes perspectalis. NCBI lineage: Eukaryota > Metazoa > Arthropoda > Insecta > Lepidoptera > Crambidae > Glyphodes > Glyphodes perspectalis. The sequence continues at coordinate 12,523,858 of OX596217.1, forward strand.
TCACAAGGAATTTGATTTCCGTTAATGCTAATACTTTTAACAGGGGGGCTACTAAATTCGAGAAATCTCATATTGGTGATTAAATTGTTATCTAAATCAATGTCTATGTTGGTTGCTTTTGATGGCAAATGGTACGGTCCAAAGTCTTGTATTTTATTTTGTCTTAATATGAGTGTATTCAAATTATGCAATCCCTCAAAAGCATTAATAATTATATGATCAATATTATTTCCATGTAAATCCAGTGATCCTAAATTTTTATCATTTTTAAACGCTGGTTCTAATATTTGACTGATTGCATTATTACCTAAATTAAGAATTTTTAAATTTTCGAGATCAGAAAATGATGTACCTAACGATGAAATATTGTTTTTGGATAAATCTAGCCTTTCCATTTTTTTCATATTCTTAAAAGTATTATTTTCAATTTTTTCTATTCGATTTCCCTCTAAGTATAATTCTTTTAATTCTAGACCTAAGAAGACAGATTCATCTAAATGTGATATCACATTATCACTCAAGTGTAGACGTTCCAAATGTTTAATATTTGTTATGTGCACTATCTTCAGATCTTTAATATTAGTTGATGATAGATCTAGTTCTTTAATAGTTGTATTAAAACTATTTTCAAAGTTCACTTGCTTAATTTTACTTAAATAGACTTTATCTAAAGCATTTAAATTCGTGAAATGACTACTTATAATCAAATTTTTATTTGAAGACAAATTAACAGTTTTTAGAGAAGTCAGCTTAACAAATGTGTCATCTTTAATTTCTAATATATTGTTAGCGCTGCAGTCTAACATAGTTAAATTTACCAAATTCTCTATGGAATTTATATTTTTCAAATTATTATTATTTATGTATAGCTCGGATAACGATATAGAAACTCTTTTAATAAATTCAGATGCAGATAATGTATTATGAGATAGATCTAAATACTTAAGTGAAACCATATTAGTGAAAACTTCCTGATCAATAGCAGTTAACTTACAATACGAACATTTGAATTTAATTAGGCTATTTAAATTATGAAAATTGGTTTGCTTCAATACTTCAATAACGTTATGAGACAAGTCCAGTTCCGATAAAAGTAAAAAATTTTTGAAGATATTATCGTTATCAATCTTAATTTGATTAAAGCTTACATCTAGCTTTACCAAATTTTTCAAATGGTTTTTTGCAAAACTCAATCTAGCCAGTTGATTGTGAGACACATCCAGTGTCTCCAAAGAGTGAACATTTTCAAATGCAGATTCTGAGATTTTTGAAATAGAATTACGTGCCAAAATTAACGTTTTAAGACTAGATAAAAGGGTAAAACACTGATTTCCTATTTCAGTTATGTGACCATCACTTAAATCTAGCTCTGAAACTTGAAGCCCTTCGAAAATATCTCTGGTTAATGCACCTTGTAACAAGTTATTCCCAAGTTTTAATTCCTTTATTTTATTAAATTTAAATGATCCCGGTTCGATAATACTTATATTATTGTTCGACACATCGAGTTTGTCTAATAGAACATTTGATCGAAATAGTATATTGTCAATTCCTGTTAACTGGTTATTACTCAAATTTATTTCTTTTAATTCTGTAAGGTACTTAAATGCCTCTTTGACAATATTGTTTATACTATTAAATGATAAGTCAATTTTTTTTAACTTTGGCATAGATAAACTATTTGAAATTGAGCCAATATTATTGTAATCAAGAAACAACTTTTCTAAATTTTCAAATTCATAGAACTCATTACCTAACTCTTGAAACTTATTATTTGATAAACTTAAGGACTTTAAGTTATGAAGACCCCGAACATGATGAATAGACAGTTTAGTAATATAATTGTTTGCCATATTAAGTTCCTCTAGTTCTAAGCAATTTTCAAAGTATGTCGTTGGAATTAATTCTATTTTGTTTTTACTTAAATCAAAACTTTTCAAACTACACTTTATGTTACCTTCGTCAGTTTTTTTTAGATTTTTTATTGAGTTACTGGAAAAATCAACATTAATAAGGTTCATAAACTCTTTTAAATTTATTTCTTCAATAATATTATTCGACATATCTAGTGTCTTTAATTTACTTAGTAGCGTAAAAGGTTTAAGGTCCTTTATTTGGTTGTTAGCAAAACTAATGTATTCAACATTTGTCGCTTTTTCAATAATATCTGGAATAGTTTCTAAACCTGCATTTTTCATTTCAAAGTGTTTCACTTTACTCCATGCTTCTCCTAAATCAGGAAATACATCAGCCTTCATTTTTAAATCGATCAATATGTGTATTCCAAATGTTAGGTTACAAGTTTCAAATCTTTTTTTAATGAATGTTTTTAAATCTAGTTCTGATGAAACGACTTGATTTTCAGGACATTTAACTTTAATAGAACATATCCCCTCATCATTGTTTTGCTGCACACATTGGTCAGCATTGTTGGTGGAGACGACACATTGAAACAACAATGTTACCAAAAAGTATGTCCATTTTGTACCTGTAACAAGTTATAAACAAACATTTTAGTGCCCTAAATCAACAATGAAACACTTCAATAATGAGCGGTGATATGCACTCTGATCATATTAGTCCAGCAGGACTTGGACCACCTTCTGAGAGAAATCGTCATAAAGTAGCGGCACTCAAGCCCATGTTTTGTATGACTGAAAGTATTGGAGGCCTAATGCCAAGAGTAACAATAATAATAACAAATAAATTCTCCAGACTGACACACCAATTCCCTAGTCCCAAACTAAGCCAGTGCTTGTGCTATGGCGAATGGATGTACATACTTAAAGATGTTTATAAACATCCATTAACCGGATAGAAATATTTATGTTCATCACAAGAAAAATTTGCCTCTAGGGGGATTCGAACCCGTGGTCCTCGGTTTCGGGGCCAGGGTCACTGACCACTCGACCAACGGGCCAGTCAAAGTTAGGACAAGGCGCGTGTTGAACTCTTATCCACTGTACTGTTAATCTCAAGAAAACACTTCAAAGGGTATTGTGTGTTTCTTATATATTTTTAAGTATTTAATCTAAACCAGGTGAGACGAGGTGTTCAAGCCTTCATCTCTACAACAGCGGCGAAAATTTTTTAATTTGATAAAACTAATAAATAAATAAATAAAGCCATTTTCGACCCCACTATAACATCGTTGTGGATAAACTTAATTTTCAGTAACCAAGCAATTATTGTATAAACACGGTATACATATTTAAAATATCATTTAATTTAAACCAATAGCTTTTAAAATATAACTAGTCCATGTTTCTAATTTTGTCACTCACTCACTGACTGACTGACCGATCATTAAAACTATAAGACAATTCAAGCATATAATACAAATAAGTAGTGTTTCGTGTATAAATCAAGGAAAAACTAAAATATATTGCAATTTCGGTTCGGAAAATAAAAAGAGGAAGATTACCTACAAAATTAAGAAAAGCTCATATGGCAGAGAGTGAGCTTTAAGAAAATTATTATTTGTTGGTGGAAAAGTAGAAGGTACCTTCTACTTCTTGAATACACAAAGGAAGTTAAATTATAAAAAAAATACAAGACAAATATTTTTTACTATACATACATACATACATACATACATAACATCACGCCCACAATCCCCGAAGGGGTAGGCAGAGTCAAAGGGGCAGCATGCCCCTTCAACCACATTCAGCAATAAACAAAGTCGGGCTAGGTTAGTTTTTTTCTTTATTAAGTAAAAAAAATTCAGTCGAATTGAGAACCTCCTCCTTTTTTTTGAAATCGGTTAAAAAGTAGGACGATCTACAAAATTTTATGAGATGCCATCAAATACATATCTTGTACAAAAAACAAATCTCGCAACTCAGTTCTTGTACCGTAAAAATTGTAAGATCCTTTTAATATCAAGTTGATTAGTATATGCAATCCTACTTAAGGGACCGTCTTAAATTATTTTTATATATATACACAGATTAATATATATATATATATATACACCTATTATTATATAAATAGATTTATTATTACATGCAAATTCACACTTATACAGATAAAACTTACCCATTTTGAGTGCCACTTAGTTTCCCATCAATCCCGTGTTAGGTATTACGGCTTAAAAATCCAATCTGGTACTGAAATGTTAATAGGTAAATTTGCTTTATATAAAGGTTGGTATACCTATGTTTAGTGATAACGGTTGATGTAAAGCTGGCCAAGCGGGAACAGCAGAATTGAGAAGAGTTCTGTACATTTTATACACTTGTTTTTGTTCGAACCTTTCGCGACTTGCCAAATTCCATCCCCACGACCTTGAAGTTCGGCGAGTGTCACCGACTGCTTCTCGCAAATCAAAATCCACGCGCTGCAACCTTGTGGAATTAGCAGTGGCAGTATTTCTGGACCAGTGCGGCATAGGAAACTCTACATGTTATATGTGTACCAAATAATATGTATACGACCTTGAATAAATTTATATCCAACCCTACCCTACTATTAACAATATGTGGCGCGTGCGCATCACTAAGTCGCAAGGTCGTTTAGTCCTGTTAGTTCTGTTTCTAATAAGCGCAATCACGCATTGCAAAAACATTTTCTTTCTTCCATAAAGCTTGCAACTTCGTAAGTTTTTGAAATAGATTTCTTTACATTTTTTTAAAGCTGATTCTTTAAATGAAAATATTAGACCCGTGTTACGGTTTTCGTATATACTAAAATTAACCTGGTATAAAGCTTTTCCCTATCTTTTACGGCCTTGTTAGTTCAGTAGTTATACCATCTTAGCGTCAGTAATAGGGACCCGGGTCCCGCTCAAATGATATCAGGTTCAAACAGGTATTTGTCTCTGATTTGGGTGGTTGTGGTATCTTCGTCCATTCTGATGTCCATGATACAAGTGCTTAAACTATTTGCTTTGTGATCGATTTAGTATATGTAATATATATATTTATAATTTATTTACTTTGAACAGAGAAACATGGTTTTTACTTCAAACCTGGGCACGTGGCAGGATTTTCCAAATCAAATTATATATTTATACTGTGGCTCATATTGTTTTGGGACCCGAAAATAATTTAATAGCGGTGTTCCTCAGAATTTTGTTAAAGGTAACTAATGGAGTATAGGGTGTTGTTTTATGTGATTATAGTCGACAAGCTAGCCACTTGTATTTAAAAAAAAAAAATAATGTAATCTAATTCATCAACTTCCTAGCGTTATATCCCGTGCTTAAACGGGGTCGGCTTAGACTATGATCCAGGATTTAGCGAGTCTGGTAATTACATTGAAGCGACTGTCTATCTGACCTTCGTAACCCTAATATAGGGGAACCAGACAATTTTTGGATCATGGTTACAAATTCAAAGTTGTTTGAATTTGCAGGTTTCATCACGATGTTTACCCTCACCGTCGAGCTAGTGGTATAAATATGTATATAGATTTGAAAATCTGCGCGGGCCTTAACCCGCACTCCTCGGTTAAGAGGCGCGTGTCCATACCATTTAGCCACCACCCTCCATGGTGAATGTAGTTTATGGTGTTTGTCGCTCTTTGCCACCCATTCAAGATTGGCATGGTAGCATATACATATTTTTCTATTATATTGGGACGATGTTGTTGGTATTCTACATTATCACGCATTATCCCAGTATAATAGTATCTGGTACTCCCAGGGCCCTCTAAGTACAAGGAACCCTCTGCGTTCAAGATAGTAGTAGACGGGTATATAGGTACTCTACCAAACATCTAGACCCCCACACAGATGCTTAGGGATCTCCAAACAGGACAAAATCCGTTACTTACAACCGAAAACTAAATTAATTATTAAAAAGTCCTAATAAATTTAATATTCGTATTTGTACTAGGTCCAAAAATGTTGGGCTTATGTCCTATGATGTTCCGGGCCTTATAAATAATGTGCCAACTGTGTTCCTTGCCTAGCATGTCAAAGACGGCGACTAATGGAATATCGGGCCACTTGTCTCGACTTTTTCACAATTTTCCATCTTTTCCAGACTAGTTTTATTTTTTGGCTGAATGTGGTTACGGTGAAATGTGAAGAAGAATTACGGGCGTGATGTTATGTATGTATTAAGCATTTTTTTACTTACTGCACATATGTTTTTCTTAATCCTTAGTTATATCAGTACGCCCCTAAAGAGAGGGTAGGCAGAATCCGATGATCAGTATGTTTATCTACTACATACACACGTGTATACACAACGTCACGCCACACAATTCCCGAAGGGGTAAGCAGAGTTAAAGGGGCAGCAAGTCCCTTTAACCACACTCAGTTAAAAATAAGACTGGGCTGGGTTAGATGGAAAATTTTTCATTAGTCAGGCATTCAATCAGGCATTAAAGTTTATTTTATATTTTTACTATTCTGTACCGTACTTACCTTTTTAGGATAAGTATATGATATTGTTGTTGTATCCCTCAAAGTGTATATAAAAAAAACAATCTTAGTTGAGTAGTAAGGATATAAAAGAGCAAAAACCAAATTCACATTCTTATAAATGCAACATATATTGGAATTGGCACTGGGTAAATTTAAAAAAAAAACAATTTCTCTACTTTTTAATTTACTTAAAATAACCAAAATACATTATATATACATTTATCAATAGAGTAACAATTTCAATTACATACATATGTATTGAATGTCAAGCGAATATTTTTGGCAAATAAGGTATATATTTATACAAATACGTACATATTAATTCAAATACAAACACACAAATATCAACTTTGACTGTTGCATTTTGATGCTAATTTACATGCTCGCACTTTCCATTGCTCCATGTAATTCTCTAGAACTGTAAGAACGTCTTCTCCGTACGAACATCCTGGATTTGTAAAATTTATACAGTATGAAACAAACCAGAATAACTAAAATTAACGCCACACATGTTTCTGTGAAGACAGATTTATTATTATGAAATGACTTTTGCTTTGCGTAAAAACCTTCCTGTAACGCGATGTTTGAAGAATTTGTTGATTGGGCAATAGTATTTATGATGGAAATCTTTTTATCAACTTCATTCAATACATTCTCTTTCTCAGCGTCTATTACAGTTTCTAGATCTTCTTTAATATTATTAATATATAGAATTAAACTATTTGTAGAATTGTCTTTTGATATGGGGAAAGGGGTTAAGGCTATCGGTCTCTTATTGAGCGTATTCAATATTTTACTCAGTAAAAAATTCGTGTTGTTGCTCTGCGCAGTTAATAATGATGTTGAATTGGCGAAATAGGACCATTTTTTTTCGTATCTATCCGCAATTTTGTCAAAATGAAAATTCAGATCTGTGGCAGTAGAACCCTCAGATTCAGTATATTTTCTAGCTATTTTTACCAATAGATCTCTGATATCAACTAACAACTTTTCATTTTCGCCAACATTTGTCCCATAATTGTTTTTCACGTCATTTATGATATAGTGGCTGTTTAAATCACAAGTAACTCCATGTACATTATTGTCTGCATGTACGTCTACTTTAATAGCGGTAATCTCAAAAGGTTGCCCGTGTTTTCTAATATTCACTAGTGTTTCGCATGGAAGAGGGTTTTCACCGATACTGAGATATCTCAAATTAGTGCTCACGAAATCTTCAGCTTCAATTGTTTCTATATTGTTATGATCTACTATTAGGGTAAGCAACTTTTCTGTTTGATAAAATCTTTCCCCTTCCAAACTATTTAAACTATTATAAGATAAATCTAATGTTTCTAAATTAATCAATCCATGGAAAACCCCGTAAGAAATAATAGTTAAGCAGTTATGAGAAATGTTAAGCCGTTCTAGTAGTTCATTGTCCTTAAAAACCCCAGGTTGTATATAAAATATTTCATTAAAACTAATATCTAACTGCACAAGTTCAGTCATATTATTAAAAGCTCCGACTTCTACTTTAGCAATTTTATTGTTACTAACTACTATTTCCTTTAATTTATTCAGTGCATTCAAATTCATTTTAGTGATATTTGTTACATTAGAATTCGTAACTTCCAAATATGACAACTGCGTATCTTTTATGGGTATGAACTTTGTCTCATTTCTGATCCCCGATAAACGTAAATTCGATAAATGTTTATTATTAGATATCAAAGAAGCATTAAAATGCATATCAACATTGTATGATAAGTCCAATTCTTCTAAATTATCCTGGCCTTGAAGAGCTTCGACGTGTATATTATTAATGTTATTGTGCGCTAAATTTATATCAGTTAAACTTGGAAGACCGACAAAAGTTGATTCCGAGATAGACGTCAACAAATTTTGGTTCAATAAAAGTATGCCAACACTAGTTAAACCAGTTGCATTTATGTTGAATGTCTTCAGTTGGTTGTAGGACAGATCAATTGTCGATAAGTTTAATGACCCCATTTCAGAAAAAGCATTATACTGTATTTCATTTATTTTATTATGTGACATGTTGAGGTTTTTCAAACTGGACATTCCAATTATAGAACCGTTTTCGATTGCAGTTATTTGTGTATAACACACAACCAAACTTGGTAAAGAGCGTAATCCCTCAAATGCGTTTTCCACAAATTTTCCACTTATAGGATTATTTGATATTTTTAAAGTTTCCAGTTTTTTCAGTGCATGAAATGAATTTGGCTCAAATTCTACTATGGTGTTATTGTTTAAATCCAAAAATTTTAGTGAATTTAAACCAACAAACTGCTCATGGTGTATTTGAGTAAAAAAATTGTTACTAAGCAAAAAATTTTTGAGTTTAATCAAATTTGTCACATTTAACTGTAAATTTTCAATTTTATTGTTCGATAAATCTAATGTAACTAAATTTACTAATCCTGCAAAACAATCCTTTGACATAGAATTTATTTGATTGTTATTTAGCAATAGAAAGCGTATAGCGCTCAGTCCAAAAAATGCTTCATCTTCTAGGGTAGTAATTTGTTGATAACTCAAATCGATATCATCTACCAAATTTAATCCTTCAAATGTCCCTTTTGTGAGAGGATATTGCAATTGATTCCCATTTATCGAAAAAGAAGGAATACTATTGCCTTCAAACAGACCTATTGGTATTTTACTAATTTTATTATAGGATAAGTCGACTCTGCGCAATTTATGTCCAGTTGGGAAGGTACCTTTATAAATATTATTTAAACTATTATTTCTTAAGTTAATAGTTTGTAATAAATTCATACTACTAAAAGTGCAATTCTCAATATTTGATATTTCATTAAAATTTAGATTTATATAAACTAGCTTTTTTAACTTTTCGAAATCTTTCTGAGTAACTTTTACAATATGATTATAACTTAGGTTTAAGATGGTAAGTTCGGTAAATCTAAAAAAGGAATTTTCGATGTCTGATATCCTATTATTGGAAAGAGATAAAGTTTTTAGTCTTCTAATGCCTTCAAACGTTGTTGCGTCTATGATCTCCAAAGAATTATAAGACAAGTCCAAGTTCTCAAGCATAGAAAATTGATGAAAAACAGAATCTGATAGTGTCTTGATCTCGTTATGTGACAAATTTATGACTTCAAGACTCTTATATACATTTGACGAAGAATCTACATCGATTGCTGTAATATTATTATGTGAGAAATTAATCTCTTTTAATTTATCAAGGGGAAAAAGATTATATAGGTTGGCCACTTTGAGTTTATTTCTGGATACATTTATGTAAACCAAATTGACCATTTCGTACAAGCTTGGAATTGTGTCGTACAAATTACTACTTATGTCCAGGTGGGTTATCAAGGAATAAATTTGTTGTTCATTTAAATATGGGATGATTATATATGGATTAAATTCTGGAATTATTCCACTTGAATTAAACCATCCTCCACTGTACTTAAGATGCACTGGATAATATAATTCATCTTTGATATCTATTCTGTTAGGACATAATTTTTCATCTTGGTGAGAGTATCTATAGCTGCTGTACTCCATTGATGCTCTATTTCCGTAAGGGTTTTTAGGGGAAATGGGTATTTTGTTGTAACTGTCTAAGGAATCTGGAATATACTGAGTGCATTGCATATTATTAATACATCCTAATGGATCAAGATTTATTGTGCAATCATCCCCGGAACATACTGCAAACTTTAATAGTAACAGCAGAAGAAATGATACAGCATCTGAAACAAAACCGTACTATATTTCAAAAAAGAGTTCGTGTCTCAGATTTCTTGTGTTTTTTTTCTATAATCCCGAAGTAAGATCGACCTTTACCCAATTGTCAACCAGATAAAAATAAAATAAGTTTCTGAACGTAATCAAAATAGCTTGCCCAAAAAATGTCATGGCAGTAATTAATTGAAATTATAAAAAATATATTGCTTTTCCAATTTGACCGACGTGTTTGTAACTTCGTGAATCTTAGAGATACAATTTAAAATTGTTACGTCATGCTTCCTAAAAAGTGAAAATCTATAAAATTCCAGTCCTATTTAATCTAAGTGTCTATAAAATTCCAGTCCTATTTAACCACCAAGATATATATTACTGTGCATAGTATAATAAAATACATAGTATCAAACAATAATAAATTAATGGGTTACGGGCTGCCAGCAATCTAATATAGCGCTTTTATGCAGCAGTGAAATGAGTTGGTCGGTCAGCTAAATTACCCAGCCTATGGTACTTCTGCAATGTGGTCACGACACAGGATTGGGATATAGCAACTCTGCGTGCTATTTCTCTCGTGGTGTATCATACTTCTCTCAAAGATACTATTCTTGCTCGTAAAAGTTCTAATAATCCTCTTGGCATTTTTCAATCACAACTTTCCGCAAATAGGTATTTAAAATCCGTTAAAATTTACTAAATCAGATTTCTGAATAGGCGTAAGCTAGGACTGAAAGACTTTTTGTATGGAAAAACAATTGAACTGTTTTATTGTTTCATAGTTTATTCTATATTTTTTAATAATAAATCTAAAAAAAAAGAAGAAGAAATCTTACTTCTTACCATCTTACTATCTTACTTCTTGCTATATTATATAAAGCTAAATTACCACTCACTCACTGACTGATCGGGGGTGTTTTTGGGGGTGAAGGGGGGGGGGGTTTAGGACTTTTTGATGTATGGGGGGTGGGTTTGGAATTTTAATCAACGCAGCTTTCTTTTGTTTTTTTTTGGAAATCCTAGATGGCCGCCGAGTATGACCGCGCGGGGGGAAAAAAAATGTAGGGGATGGGGGGGCGGTCTCGACTGTCTAAGATGGGTGTTTGCGAGTTAAAGATGACGAAAAATAAAATGTCAAATAAACAAGATGGCGGCGGTGCAATCTGGGTTCAAAAAAAAATTTAGAGTCATTTTTGCGCAGTCGTACTAAAGAGATGCGCATAGACAGTAGAAAAATTTCTTTTGACATTTGTTGCGGATATAGTCGACTCGATGACCCTGTCCATAAATTATAGAAATTCAAAATGGCGGCGGCGCTGGCGGCCAATTTATCCCAAGAAAAAAAATGGCATTTTTCCAAGGCGTTTTTCGGGTGGATAGCAACACTTTAGAGAATCGCTTGTAAGAAGGTTATGGTGGGGCATTTATTTGAGTGTTACCATGTGTGACAATTTTTACCAAATTCATGGTAGTTTTTGGGCCATGGGAGAAAATGGTAGGAAAAAAATTAGGATTTTCGAAAAATCGAGTATGCAGTTTTGTGGCAACCCAGACCAGCTTGGGCCTTTTTGTAGTTATTAAAAAAAATCTGGCAACACTGAGAATTATCGGTGAAAAACGTTTTTTTGATATTGCCGTTTTCTAGGAGCCCTGTGGGGAAGCATCGGAGGAAAAAATTAAAAATGAGGGTTGATGGGGTAAAATTCACGATAGCGGACGCGCTGGCAGTAATTTAGTAAAACTTAAAATTTTCTAAAAAATTGTTTTTGATTTTTCGCATGGATGGCAACATTTTAGAGAATTCCGTTGTATGTAGCAGTCGTAGAAAATTTACTCAAGTATTGCCATAGGTTTGAATTTCTACCAAATTCTTTGTAGTTTTCGAGCCATAGTAGATAATGGTAAAGAAGAAATTTTGACGTTCTGCGAAAAATCGAGTATGCAGATTTATGGCAACCCCAATTTACAATGGCCTCATGGTAGTTTTGATCAAAAATTCTGGCAACACTGGCGACAACGGACTAAAACATTTTTTCGACATGGTCATTTTCCAAACTCTCTGTGGGTCCGAGGACGCTCGGGAAGAAAAAACGAAAAATGTGGATTGGTGGAGTATACAACCTAAAATAAGGGAAAAATATGGGCATTCGAAAATTCAAGATGGCGGACCCGCTAGCGGCCATTTTGTGAAAATTTTACATTTTCCAAATTTTATTTTTAATTTTTTGGGCAGATGGCGACACTTTACCGTTACCCAATGTACTAGGCAGATGTGTGTCTGGTTGAGATGTGTTGCCAAGTAAAACAAAAATTTTGGTAGTTTTTGGTAGTTTTCGAGATATGGCCCAAAAAGGTTGAAAGTAGAAATAACGACTTTTTGGTAAATTCATTGCCAGATTCCTAGAGAGCGGGTCCATTAAAATGACATTTGGCTATTTCAATCTCATTCGCATGGCAACACTAGGAGCAGCGGGGAGGTGAATTCCGTCATAGGGAAAAGTAAAAATGCGGTTCTATGCATAAAAAAATCGTAAAAAAATCAAAATGGCGGTCCAAGTGGCGGCCATTTTGTAAAAATGTGAATTTTTCAGAATTTTCAAAGTGGTTTTTGGGGTAGTTGCAGTTAGCAAAGCTAAATTTTGATAATGATCTTTGTTGTGGAGCCCTATAAGACCTAAAGGCTGGTTAAAAAAAAAATCCCAAATTTCGGGGTAATTTTCGAGATTTACTCCGAAATGTTAAAACTTGAAATAACGACTTTTAGCACAAAGTAAGTATGAGGATCTGTCAAAAGTGGTCATTTATTTCCATTTCAATCCAATTTTGAAATAAAAATCAACAGCCAAAAGAAAAAAATTAAAAACTCCACGTCATGTTTTCCCATACATTTTGTACTGGAGCTAACCGCCAAGATAAGTTTCTACGATTTTGTATGGGGAAACGGTGGCATTGTCTTGCGGTACTATCTTTATGATACAAAATGACTTTGTAACTTTGCGTGGGCATAGGCGTAAGCCCGGAGCGGCCAAACAAGTGATGATAGATTACGAATGCATAGGCGGAGCGCCGCGTAGGGCAAAGTCCGGAGCGGCCAATCAAATGATGTAATGTTGCGAAGCCATAGGCGGAGCGCCGCGTCGGACGAAGCCCGGAGCGGCTAAATAGTTAATGTATTTTTTCGATGTTATAGGGGGAGCGCCGCGTAGGGCACAGCCCGGAGCGGCCAACATATAATGTGTTTTTGCAAAGCCATAGGCAGAGCGCCGCGTAGGGCGAAGCCCGGAGCGGCCAATCAAGTGATGTTGTTTTGCAAATATATAGGCGGAGCGCCGCGTAGGGCGAAGCTCGGAGCGGCCAAATAGTTAATGTATTTTTTCGATGTTATAGGGGAAAACGCCGCGTAGGGCATAGCCCGGAGTGGCAAACATATAATGGGATTTTGCAAAGTTATAGGCGGAGCTCCGCGTAGGGCGAAGCCCGGAGCGGCCAATTTAGTTATGTTATTTCACAAATGCTTAAGTGGAGCGCCGCGTAGGGCGAAGCCCGGAGTGGCCAATCAAGTGATGTTGTTTTGCAAATATATAGGCTGAGCGGCCAAACAAATAATGTAATTTTGCAAAGTCCCAGGCGGAGCGCCGCGTAGGGCGCAACCCGGAGCGGCCGAACAAATGATGCAATCCCGCAAATTCATAGGCGGAGCGCCGCGTAGGGAAAAGCCCGGAGCGGCCAAATAAATCGTCGTTTTACAAGACTGCAAGTCAAATTATGTACGCGGGGCAAGAGGCCGAAGCTGGTTCTTTAGGACCCATTTGATGAAACATAGGGCATCAAAAGAAGAATAAGAACGCCATTGCGAACGGTCCAACCCAGCCATGTAACCTAAGCGAGGCGGCAGGCCGAGCTGCGTATCGCGAGCCCAAAGGCCGAGTTCCGCGTAGGGCGAAGCCCGGAGCGTCCCCCTCCGCCTCGCAGAGCTGGGTTTTGGCAAGTACACGCGCAGCGTGTGCGCCAAAAGCTAGTCATATCTTATATAATCTTATATAATTTTGACAAGCTCGATGGCGCATTCGGTAGCGACCCTGCCCCATGCGCCAAGAGTTGTGGGTTCGATCCCCACCCAGGACAAACATTCGTGTGATGAATACTTGTGTTTGTTCTGTGTCTGGGTGTTCATATTTAAGTATATATTTGTAATACCACTGTTGTTTCTGATATCCGTAACACAAGTGCTTAAGCTACTTACCTCGGAGTCAGATCAATGTATGTGATGTAGTCTGATATGTAGTCTGATATAATCCACCGTAACAAAAAAGATTTCGATTTTTGAAGTGATCACAAATTTATTTTTATGGTGTGTATGTGATAATGTCTTCCTAAGGGGCCGTCCATTAATCACGTGAGACATAAAGGGGGGAGGGGGTTCCAAAAAAATCACCAAACATCACAAGGGGGGAGGGAGGGTTGAAGGAGATATCACGTGTATTTATTTTCGAAACCGAAATACATTTATTTTTACAATCTTGAAAAATTGCGTTAACTGATAACCTTATATTTTATGAAGTACTAAGAAAAATGTCAACAATCATGTTAATTCCTGTCCTGCCAATAATCCAAGAAATATAATTTAGGCATCCTTACGCGGAGGTCGAAAGAAATTTATCTGCGTGATGCACGAAAAAAACCTACCTACAATAAAAACATACCTACTTAGTATGTACAAAAAAATACACGTGATCTAAGCGGGGGGAGGGGGGGTAGTACAAAACCTCACCACGTATCATCAGGGGGGAGGGGTCTAAAAATGCTAAAAAAACATCACGTGATTAATGGACGGCCCCTAACCGATATCGGTCACGGCAGTCAATCTCAATGAGGATTAGCTATTTGCGCAGGCGATATTTATAATGCACAAGTGTCTGAATTTGGACTGTTAGTGAGTAATTTCAATATTAAAATAACCAGCCTCAAATTCTTAGTCCGACCCAGGATATAAACCCAAGACCTCTTGGTCCTTAGGCGGCGCATGCTACCACCAGACTAACGAGGCAGAAAAAAAAAATAACATTATTGATTCCTCAAATCCAAGGGAGCGGTTGATGTGAATGCTAACGTTAATGTGGATTCATTTTAGATATTAAAGAAAATGCGTTCCTAATATTTTGTATGGCACATGGCCATTGGTTCGCCATCCCCGATCTAAGACTATGAAACTTTTTTAAAAACTATTTTAGTAATAGTTACCTTGATTGGCCTTGTTTTCAATTGCTCAAGTATAATTAGTCAGAATACATATTTAATACTTACGAATAAAAAAATCCATTTTAATAATAAAATTGACCGTGAACTCCTCGAATACCTTACGTGGGCAAAATCTGAAAAAAAACGAAGAATAACACATTTAAATAAAAATAAATAAATATCAGACTACATCACATACATTGATCTGACTCTGAGGTAAATAGCTTAAGTGTTAATGATATCAGATTCAACATTGGTATTACAAATATATACGTATACATTCAATATTAACACCCAGACACAGATCAAAAACACGTATTCATCACACGAATGTTTGTCCTGGGTGGGGATCGAACCCACAACAGGCACATAGAACAGGGTCATTATCGAATGAGCCATCGAGCCACTCAAAGCCAGTTTAAAAAATATTATCTATGGCTCCACATACATATACAACCTTATTTTTAATTGTAACCTGAGACCGAGACCTGTTAATACATGCGTTTTGTGTGTTATCTGTAGGTACGTTTATATAATCGATTGCAATATTTTTATACTATGTTATATTTGGTCCAAATAATATTTTAAAAAACCATGAATGAATTTCGTCCTATAACTTTTTGGCGCGTGCGCATCGCTAATCACAGGGTAACTGGGTCGTTTAGCCCCGTCAGTAATTACTATAATAAACGCTAGCGACACGCGTAATATGGAAACAACAGGCACCACAAAAATAGTTTTTGAGATACTAATACACAGAGTAGTATTATAGTACATACAACTAATATATATATTTTATATTGATTCTTTAAATAAAAATATTCGATCCGGGTATCGGCTTTCATATAATGTACGAAAAATATTCTTATATAATTCCCGGTATGTCTCTACTTATGTCATTGGAACAATCCAGGCTCTATATTTTTCAAAAATCTTTATATAGGTATATATATTGTTTACATTCATATCACCATGCCAGCATTCCCCGAAATAAATAAACTGGCAGGCCCGTTGGTGGTCAGAGACCTTAGCCACGAAACCGAGGGTTCCGAGTTCAAACCCTGCTAGGATGATGTTTTGTGTGTTGAACATGGACTTGTACTCGAGTCAAGGATTTTCATAATGTAATGTTTCTTATCTAACATGTTGTAAAAGGCGACTAATGATATATGGTTTTGTGTATGTGATTGTGTAGGCGACGAACTAGCCACCTGTCACTACTTTTTCACAATTGTCCATCTAAACCAATCCAGGTCTTTTTTGGCTGAATGTGGTTAAAGGAGCCTGCTGCCCCTTTGTGTCTGCCTACCACTTTGGGGATTATGGGCGTGATGTTATATATGTATGTACGTACAGTTTACACCACACAAACGTTTACCCTTGACAAGAATCTAACCCGTGGCCTTTCAATTCGTAGCCACGCTTTTTACAAAGCAAATTTAACCATAGTCAAACATATAAAAACACAATCAGTTGGAATATTTAAATGAAAGTAACTTACATAATGTTCAATAAAATCCTACCCCGCTAAAACTACTTTCAACACAAAATGAAAATATTTTTATAATTCATCTACAGTTTTTATTATATAGAAGACACTGAATATGGCGTACTAATGACGAACACAAGAGGAGTATTCTTATAACGAGGAGCGTCAGGGGTCCGCAGAGCAATGAATATGAACACATCAAAAACGTTTTAGGAGAATTTTTCAGACTAATATAATAATAATAATGTCCTTCCTACCTATATCGGTCACATCAGCCAATCTCAACGAGGATTAGCCAACTGCGCAAGAGATATTATAGTGCACAAAGGTGTGCGGTGACGGTGACGGTGTGATGTGACGGGTCGTTACATTCCCTCAAATATGGTCGAGTGAAACGATGGCTGACACATACGTCATACTTGTGAACAGGTGCCACCTTCAGAGGCCGGTCTGCTCTGGTTTACCTTTTACTTCTGATAATACTCGGCTGAATCTTTGACGAACATTAACTGTATGACTTGGTATTCATATTAACTTAATCTGTAAATTCAATCTGGCATTGAAAAGAGTAACTACCGAGTTTCTTGCCGGTTTCTTCTCGGTAGATGCGACATTCCGAACCGGTGGTAGATTCAAATTGTTCTACTATGTACTTACTTGACGATTCACAAGTGCTTTTTTAAGGCCTACGTAAATAAAGATATTTTGACTTTGACTTTGACTTTGACTGTGCGCAAAAACAGGTGCCCTCTTTATTCCTTTACTCTCATAGTCCGGTGATATGACAATTCGACATGACCGGAGAGAGGTCAGGCGCAGGACCAACTGCTTAACGTGCTTTCCGAGGCACGGGGGTGATTTAACCTGCCACTTCCTGACTTAGTTCCTGATTGTTACTGAGTAAATTCAGTATCGAAATACCCAGCCAAAATTTTTGTGGCGACCTAGTATTTGAACCAGGACCTCTTGGTCCTTGGGCGGCGCATGCTACCACTGGACCAGCATGGCAGTAAATGGTAGCCCAGACTAACATACAGGGTCACCATAGTAGGGACAGGACACACATCTCATCTTAAAGATTGACAATTCAAACTACTTACCACGGTTTTTCAAATCTAAGAATGATTCATATAACTACTCGGAAGTAGGAGAAAAACAACGTGGGGTATCCTTCACTTGAATAATACATATATTTAACTTCACGCCACTTCCCTAGAGGGGTAGGCAGAGACCTCACTCGCCTCTTCAACATTCATAGTCCTTTTCATACAAGCTCTACGGTTTTTATGACTCCTAACATCACCTTCTGTTAATACCCCACCAATCTAGTCGTGGTAGGCGAGCCTGGGCCTCCCGCGGCTCCTACATCCTTCGTCCTTTAATCAATGGTTCGCCATCCATTCTTTCCACATGTCCGAACCACCGAAGCATGCCTCTTCTTACCTTGACTTCGACGCTGTCCTTCAGACAGCAGCTTCCTACATATAATATATATAAACAATGTATAATTTAGATATTTTAAAATATATACGTAGGTATACTCCAAACTGATACCTACACCAATTTCCTAGTTCCAAACTAAGCTTATGCTTGTCTTTTGGATACTAGGTATATAATATATACATAATCAAATACGTTTGTAAATATCCATGAGTCGAGTACAAATATCTATATATTGAACATAGATACAAACATATCTTCAGGCCACACAGTCAAAGGGGCAGTTAGTCCCATAACCACAAGTAGCCAAAGAAAATAACTGAATTAGATGGAAAATTGTGCAAAAATAGTAACAAGTGGCTAGCTCGTCGCCTAAACAATCACACACCCAGAACCCGTTATACCATTAGTTGCCTTTTACGACATGCTAGGCAAAGAACACAGTTAGTCTACATTATTTTTAAGTTCCAGATCAAAATTAAATATATTGAAGAAACATTATTATGCGGAACCATCTCTTTTAAATACAAACACAAATACAATACTTTATCAGTTCGCCGACAGGACGTAATATGATGTCAACACTTTACACTCATTGGCATTAACAGTGTTTATTTATTTATACAATAGCTACATTTGTCTGTGAGTATGTATTTTTACTTGGTTAGGTATCTTTCTTTCTGTTTGTTTAAAGCAGGGTTCGCCAAATCAAAACATAAATATAACCGTTCGAAACGGTTACCGTATCAATCGGTTACCGATTGAGCTGTATATTGAAATATAACGTTATGTATTTCGGAATAAATATAACGGTAATTTCCCGCTCAACTTACGATGCGAACGTTATAACTACTACCGGTTTATTTCGATACTGTATTACCTATGATTCGGCTACCGAATAATTCTCTTATCATTATTTTGATAAGAGAATTTATGGGTGTGATGTTATGTATGTATGTATGTATTATTATGATTCGATAAGTACCGTTTTATAAATATTAAATAATAATAATACATCTACAAAACAAATTGAATCACGCCATATCACACTTATTCTTAATATATGAAAGAATAAATACTTGGCTTAGGCCCGTACTATTCTCCCCCCCGCCGGGGTCCTCGGTTTGTCGTACCGGGGGGGCTCAGTAGGCCCTGCCATGGCAGGGCTGAAGCGAAGAGGGACCCCGAGGTGAGCCGCGACTGCACAAATGGCATACGGGCAGTTGCGGCGGTCCGGCTGTAACCTCCGCAGCCGGACCAGGGTTGCCGAGGAAGAGGAGGAGCGGAGTGTTTTCGTTGCTCGCCTCCCTATCCTCGGCAACCCGACAGGGGCGCGCTGGGTCGCGTCGTGGTGGGTCGCGGAGGGATTGAGCGTCTCGATGCTCTCCCTCCGCGACGACAGGGCTCTGCCCTCAATTTGGGTCGCCGGGTGGAAGGCGGCCCCCTCTGGCGAGACGCTCTCCGCGTGCCCTCTGACTTAGCAGAGGGCACAGCGCGAGAGTGGGCCCACGACGCCGGTCTCGGGGACGATCGGCGTCTGAATCCTGGGCGGAGTAGTTGAGACATGCTGGGTGGCCTGGCATGTCTCGACGCGCGCGCGTGCTCGGTGCTGTGCATCCGACGACTGATGGCGTGGGCTGCACAGCATCGACCACCGCCGCGCGAGGTGAGCCGCGCAGCGCGGCACGCGCACTACCGGAGGAGTTGTTGTATAGTCCCGACAGTGGGGATACCGGCTCCTCCGGAACTGCGCCGATGGAGGCCACCTTGGGGTTTAGTCGGTTCGAGTCCGACACACCGCCCTCTGGATCCCCGTCCGGAGGGTGACGGCTCGTGGGAGTTCCCCAAGTAAAAAAAAAAAAAAAAAAAAAGGCCCGTACTATTCTAAATACCGGTGAAAAGGCAAAAAGCGAAAAGCCTTAAGAATAATAATAATATAGGCGCAGGGACGTGACGCCCCCATCGCCCGCTGGCAAGAGTTGGTGAGCTTCGCACCATGAAGAGTAACAACTCCCGTCAGTGCAGTCAGTCTCCGCAGGGCGGCCTGTGGCGAGCCGTTGGTGAGTGGCGACACCACGGACCCTACCTCCAGGGGGACCATACAGACATGCGCGATACACATACTTACATACAGTTACACACCCCCCGCCTCTGCGCTTGCCTTGACCGGCCGGTCAGAGTGGATTCGCAAGAGCGGAACCTATGCTCCAGGTTGGAAGTGTAAAATGTCATAAAGTCGGGGGCACTTGACTGTATAAGAATCTTGCGCCCCGCAGTCCAACCTCTCCACATCCTTAGCTGCTTTCTAGTGTTGCCCCCTAGCCGCCCGTATGGCAGCTAGTTAGGGGGTCTACAATTTGAATCAACAAGCGGCGAGTCACCGTCTGCAAACTAAAAATATTTGTGAGAAATTTTCGAGGCAGATATCCGGTATCTCACTCCATAGCCTAATTTCCTGTCCATAGTAGAACCTCCCTCCATAAGCCCTGGTTTTTAGTATCCCTTTTTCGCAATAGTCCTGCATTAGCCGACAAGCTCGATGGCGCATTCGGTAGTGACCCTGCCCCATGCGCCAAGAGTTGTGGGTTCGATTCCCACCCAGGACAAACATTTGTATGATGAATACTTGTGTTTGTTCTGTGTCTGGGTGTTAATATCCAATATTTAAGTATATATTTGTAATACCACTGTTGATTCTGATGTCCGTAACACAAGTGCTTAAGCTACTTACCTCGGTGTCAGATCAATGTATGTGATGTAGTCGAATATTTATTTATTATTTATTATTATTAGCCGGATGTCGCCTTTTAGTGTATGTTTTATACTGCAACTAAGGGCAACAACCGGCCGGTGTTCCATTACCCATTTAGATCAAACTCTCAAGAGGCCTCCACATGTTGGACCCATGTCCCCATGCAAGCCTTAAAGGTCCGGGCTTGTCCCGTGATTGTGCCGAAAGACATAATAATAATATAATGACTCTGCTTACCCCTTCGGGGATTATGGGCGTGATGTTATGTATGTATGTATGTATGAATGTCTATTTTGACCGGGCTAAAAGTAATACTATCAGGATCATTATTTAATATAGTACCATAAAAAAGATCTAAGTTAAAAAAAGTATTCGATCAATTACTTAGGTACGCTTCCCGCTCCTTTCATCTGCGCAGTTTAAAGCCACACAAAATAAAACAAAATTTAGCTCTAGGTATACATTTTTATTAAAACACATATATGTCTTAATGAAAGTCTAAGATAACAACTATTATTTTTGTATTTAATAAACAATGATACTTACTTATTAAGCATGATTATAAGGTGTCATCCTCAAAAATATTTTGTCCGTAAGTTAGATTATCAAAATATATTGAATACGTATGTATTTTTTCTTTACCTGATACTCGAAAAATAAAGATACAACGTTTCAAAGATCTCAAATTTTACACACCTAGTGACGTCACGCGGTACTTTAACACGCTGTATCTTAATCATTTTTAGTTTGTTAAGCAAAAGTAAAAATTGGAAGCAATATTTTTTTGTAATCTCAATAGTGGACTATAATTTTTTTTTTGAGAAAAATAGCCTATTATTATAACATCGTAAAATTGAAGTGATTTTACATGTCACATCGACAGTATAAATCACATGAATTTTATTAATAACAATTACATATTTCGTCTAGCTTTGCATACGTCACATAAGGGTTCAAATAATAGTTGAATATTATTCGATATCCCATAATTTGGATTTTGGTTCAAACATTTAACAGAAGATATGCCCAATCAATAGGTTTTTTTGTTTTTACCTTGTGAGAAGTGGGTATTATTTAGTCTTTCGGATTAGTTAGCACTAGGTTAACACAAAAGATTAGATTAAGAGAAACGAACAATAAAAATAATGTCACCGTAAATAAAATAATGCCAGTTGGGTTCAAATGCAATATTGACGATATACTTAAAAAATGCTAGGTTATTATTTTAACTAGTTTTAAACCTTTTTTTAAAACTAATCATACTATAAGTACATCGTCATAAGAATGAATACTTCAACTTCTGGATAGCATATTCGCTTCATTCTCTTGCGAGACTCGTAAGAACTTCTTCATAAATGAGTTTTGGTCTCTTACTGATACCAATATCTTCTGTACTAAGACCAATAGTCTTTCATCAGCCAAGACACTAGACTGCGGTGATGTATCTATTAACGCACCTGTCTCAGTACCTTTTTTAACACATGGAATACCCTCAATTGAATGGCCTGATCTAGACATCATTAATACAGTCGGCCTCATTTTTGAGTAACCATTATTAAAGTCTTTGAGAGCATTTCCAAGCCATTCGCAAGTAAAACTATTGCCTTCCAAATAAACTTTTAAATTAAACTCATGACCTAACCAACTATTATAGTCCATTACATATAAACCATTGTATCTCAAGGACAATATTGTCAGAGATTTTAAGTCGATAAGTACTTTCGAATCCAAATGATGAATGTTATTAAATGATAAGTCCAAATACATAAGTGAAGTGAGACCTTGGAATGAACCATATTCTATTTCTGTAATTTTATTGTGCCCTAATCTTAATGTTTTTAAATGACCAAGAAGGCGGAATGAGCCTGGGCTAATCTTTTCGATAAAATTAAAACTTATACATAGAAAAGTCAAGCTGCCAGGAAGATTCAAAGAATATTCATGTAATTCTTTAATTGAATTATTACTCATGTCTATACTTTTGAGGTCGTTTTGATTACGCAAATCGATTAAAGATGCGTCTGTTATGTTATTTTCATTCAGCAATAACATGTTGAGATGAAGACCCTCTCCAGAGGGCATGTACAGTTTACAAAGGCCATTATTAGACAAATCTAAGACACCGCCGTCAGGGTGAAACATCCTTATTCTTAGATTCTCCAATAAACTCATTTCGTTATGACTCATATTCACATATGTCAAATAATTATTCCGCACAAATGTGCGGTCTGGGATGTTTTCCAATTTGTTATGAGATAAATCTAAGTTTTGCAGATTTTTCATATACATAAAACTGTCCGGATATAGAATTTGTATATAATTGTAACTCAAGTTTAAATATTGGACGTGTATTAAATCTATAGGATTTATGTACAAATTTGATAACCTATTATCAGATAAATCGAGGTGGGACAGGCGGACAACGGGTTTAAAGGCGTCGTATTCTATATGCGATATAATGTTATGAGACAGATCTAACTCAGTCAATACATCCATAGTATTTAACGTGGTTTTTTGAGACATGGTGTGTCTATGTAAAATTTCTATAGTTCCGTTAGGTAATAATGTAATATGATTCCCTGAAATTTTGATTTTACATATAGAATTACTTCTAAAGTGGCTCCAGTGCCTGCTGAAGATGACTGACGTCAATTCTTCCAGCTGATTTTGGGAAATATCAAACGTTTCCAATTCATATATTATTTTAAGAGAAGGGCTGTCGATTGATCGTATATAGTTTCCGCTTAAAAACAAATGCTTAAGATTCTGGAGGTTATTGACTGCTCCATTTAAATCTTTAATTTTATTGTTATTCAGTTTGAGTGTCTCAAGTGTAGTCAAATTATTAAACGGCTCCTCTGTTAAATCCGAAATTGAATTATATGATAAATCAAGTTCAACTAAAGATGATAGCTCACTAAAGGCGTCCCCGGGGATCTCATCTATGTCATTATGTGCCAATGATAGCTTCCTCATTTTATTTGGACTGTTTTCGAATTGGAACAAATCTTTAACGTCTTTGATTCTATTCTCCGACAAATCTATCGTTGTCAAGCGATTAAGGCGAAAAAACGGATTACCAAGAATATCGTTGATGCTAGAACCGACCAGGTAAAGGTGTTCGAGGCGTAGCATGTATTCTAGTATGGTCAAATTAGCAGTGGGTAAACATCCAAAGACTCTCAGAGAGGTTATGACCGTCAAAAATTCTGGATCAACATCCTTGAAGTCGAAGTTTTCGGTGACTTCTGTGAGGGTGAGATCAACAGAGACGATATAGTTGGTTGAACCTTGACAATAATTAGGTAGAGTAATATTCCCGATTTCCTTCCTGCAGGTGAACTCGTAATGGCAGCCTCCTAAGTTGCGCATTGTTGGACAGTTACAAGAGGCAACTGCCACCACCATCAATAAGGCTAGCAGTGCAGGATACACTGAAAAGAAATACGAAAGAACTTTTAATAAAGGCATTTGAAAGACAGGCCGGTTGATCATCATGCGGTCAGAGACATACACAACTAAAAAACACCTTTCGTTGCCTTTTACTTCATACTGGGCTAGGAACACAGTTGCTATATAATTTTCAAGTCCCAGACAAACATGGTGCGCAGAGATGCTGGCCACGAAACCAAAGCTTGGGTTCGACTTCGAATCCTGCTAAGGGCAAATGTTACACGCGATGATCATGGACAATTGTAATTGAATCAGGGATGTGTATAAAAACACGTATGTCTATTAACGAACAGGCATTAGTGTTTTCCTAGTTTGATTGTAATTAGGGAATAGATGTGTAAGTCTGGAGAGTTAATATATTTGTCTCTATACATTTATAAATAAATAAATAATATAAATATCAGACTACATCACATACATTGATCTTGCTCCAAGGTAAGTAGCTTAAGCACTTGTGTTACGGATATTAGAAACAACAGTGGTATTACAAATATATACTTAAATATTGGATATTAACACCCAGACACAGAACAAAAACACAAGTATTCATCACATGAATGTTTGTCCTGGGTGGGGATCGAACCCACAACTCTTGGCGCATGGAGCAGGGTCACTACCGAATGCGCCATCGAGCTTGTTTTCAAGCAGTCAGAATTATGATTCTAGAATTAGATTACAGTGCCTCATAGACTACGGCCGTGCTTCTGTCTTGCCACAAGACTACTTAACCTAATTTATAAGTTCCCCTATTTCATGCTTACCACTAACGGTGGCTCCGTTTAACATAGAATAGAATAAAAATAAATATAATACCTACCTACCTACTACATACTTATCATCATGTCCCTAATATCCGAAGGTGTGGGCGGACTCAAAGGGGCAGCTAGCCCCTAACCCACATTCAGCCAAACAAAAAACTGAGTTGGATTAGATAGAAAATCGTTTTTCTATTCGATTTTCTATCTAATCCAACTCCCACTTGTCAATACAAGTGGCTAACTTGTCTCCGACACAATCACATACCCAAAACCCGATATACCATTAATCGCCTCTTACGACATGCTAGGCAAGTAACACAGTTGGGACATAGACGAAAGAAATAGAAAACAAATCAGAATGCTGGTTTTCAGCGAAGTTTCAGGTACCGGATATATTACTGGCCTGTTTGGTCAAGTGGTCAGAGACCCTGGCCACGAAAGCAAGGGTCGCGGGTTCGAATCCCGCTAGCGGCAAATATTTCTTGTGACGAACATGGATATTTGTACTTGAGTCATGAATGTTTATAAACATATTTAAGTCCGTTCCGTTCCGTTCACCTAGTATTCACAGCACAAGCTTATATGCTTAGTTTGGGACTAGGGAACTGGTGTGTCAGTCTGAAGAATTTATTTGTTTATCAATCGAAATTAATTAAATTTACTATTGAACGGAAATTTAAATTAGCTAAAGAAGTAAGAAAAATAAATTGTACAAAAAAAAAACGATATACATACCTTTTGCCATGATCTTCATTGTTCCTGTAGTATGTTCAAGGCGTCGACCTGAAAGTAAAAATTAAAAAAAATAAATAGATTTAACTTTATATTGCTACATAGTACTATTTGTTGTCATCCAAATGCCATAAAAATAAAGACTATTAAAATTTTCTTAACTTTTAATGACAATTAAGTAGTGGGTGTTACGAAGCGACGCGTTCTCTAAGCAGTTTTAAATCTTAGTCACGGCTATATCATCTATCAGTATTGTAACTCGGCCCTATCTTTGAAATAGATGCCTACTTACAGCTGCGCGGTACGTAAATACGAAACGGCGGTAAATTTACTTTATTAAAAACCATGCTTATGTTTGATTTAAAAGACTTAATAACAAATCAGTCTTATAAATTTGCGGCTGGAAAAGATTTGCGCCTCTTCTAAGTTGTAAGAAATACTTTTATATATATATTATAGCTAGGTATCATATAGGATAGCTAGTTACTGATAGATGGTATGTATTACCGGTGTCTTAGTGCCCAAGAAACACTTATGTACTTAGTATTTTTTAGTAAAAAAAATGCTATAAATGAACTTAGTCCCGTGTTGGTCTGGGACTAAAGAATTTGCCAACTGTGTTTCTTGCCTAGCATGTCGTAAAAGGCAACTAATGGTATATCGAGTTTTGGGTATGTGATTGTGAAGGCGACAAGCTAGCCACTTGTCCCTACTTTTTCACAATTTTCCATCTAAGCCAGCCCAGTTTTATTTTTGGCTGAAAGTGGTTAAAGGGGACTGCTGTCCCTTTGACTCTGCCTACCCTTTCGGGAATTACGGGCGTGATGTTATGTTATGTGTAAATTAACTGAGACATAAAACCGTTTTAATTCGAGTTATTCGACGCATTCATATTATTAAGAATAGCAGCGCCCCGCGGTTTCACCCGCGTAATTCCCGTTTCTGGAATACGGGGATAAAATACAGCCTACGTTACTCGCCGATTAAGTAACTTTCCATTAGTGAAAGAATTTTTTAAATCGGTTTAATAGCTCGGAGCCTATTCAATTCAAACAATCAAGATTACTCGACTTTTACGACATGTTAGGCAAGGAACACAGTTGGCGCATTCCCAGACCAAAATGGGAGATATTATAAATGCGAAAATAACTCTGTAGTCAAATAAATTCGCTCGCCTTAGCATTGAACCCTGAGAAAGAATACATGCTACTTTCGATAGATCCCACTCACAAACACATGACAAAGCCCTCGGTATGTCTGATTTACGCGACTCAAAGTAAATCTAGATAAACATTATAATTCAACGACTTTCTGCCTAGATTTGACTACTACAGGTATTTCTATCTCCCAATTATCAATTAAAAATACTTGCGCTTCCTTTCTAACGTTAGCTAATTTAATAACCTAAAAACTCACCTGCACTATAACTGAATATATTCACAGTCTCACCGATACAAGAAGGCTCGCACTCGCTCAAAGTCCAACTGAAATAATCAACTCGATCCTACATTCAGCTGACCTAACGAAATATGTAGGAGCGCCGACGTAGCATTCTTATCAAGCATCATAATAACTATTCGACCAAAATGCATAGTATATACGAATTTATAAACTACTAGCCTGTGCCCACGGCTCTGCTCGGGTGAATTTTGGGTTGGATAGACTATCGTGAGGCCGTGGGATCTAGCAAATTTTCCGGGACACAAAATAGCGTTTTGGCTAAATGTGGTCTCTGCATACCCTTACGGGGTATACGGGCGTGATGTTATAAAAAATAGCATAACTTAACCTAGCTTTTGATGACTGCGGGCATGATGATACTCGTCATCATCTTCCTAGCGTTATGTCCCGTGCTTAGACGGGGTCCGCTTAGACCATGGTCCAGGATTTAGCAAGTCTGGTAATTACATTGAAGCGACTGCCGATCTGACCTTCGTAACCCTAAGATAGGGGAACCAGACAATTTTTGGATAATGGTTACAAATCCAATGTTATTTTAATTTGCAGGTTTCATCACGATGTTTTCCCTCACCGTCGAGCTAGTGGTATAAATACGTACATAGATTTGAAAAATCCAGAGGTACGTGCCCGGGTTTGAACCCGCACTTCTCGGTTAAGAGGTGCGTGTCCTTACCATTGAGCTACTACCGCTCCCCATGCTCCATGATGATACTCGTATGTAATTAAAATCGGACTATTCCGTTAAAAATATACGTGGTCGTACATTACAATCAGTGTGTGAACTATCATCTTCTTTTCTTACCTTTAGTTAGGGTTATAATTTTTTCCAAATTGATATGGGTCCAACTTCGCGGTAGGTATTCGCGCTTCGCTTTTTATTAAAAAAAAAATATCAAAATCGGACTACTCTCGGTTTCGGTATAAGGACATTTATTCTCATAAAGACATTATGTCACTTACATGAGAACTTAAATACAAAAAAATATAAATATTTCACGTTCGTTGATGTTCGCTTGAAAAATAAAAATAAAAAAACAAAACAAATAAAACCTCATTAGGCCAATGGCTAAATAAAAACAATAAAGTTAACTCTGTAAAAAGTTATACGTGGTCATGCATGAAAAAAAAACGCGTCAACTTGAGAACGCTTTTTCGTCGGTTAAAAAGTAGCTTTAGTTCCTCAGAATTCAAACTTAGGCATGCCAGGCGTTTGCATATTATGTATGCAAATGTCAGTAAAAAAAATCTATTTTTTTTCATTGCCCCCTATGTGTCTCGTTTCTTATCGGATTGCATATTGCACTTAAGCAATTGCCAGAATTTGGAAGTTTACTTTGCTATAAATAAAAATAATAATATTTTTAATTTATTATAATTTGTGTAATTTCTCCACCGACCTTGTTTTGTTGACCTTTAGTTAAAATGTGCCTATAAAAATTCTTTTTTTTTTTTTTTTTTTTTAAATTCGCCAGACTGACACACCAATTCCCTAGTTCCAAACTAAGCATATGCTTGTGCTATGGATACTAGGTGAACGGATAGACATACTTAAATACGTTTATAAACATCCATGACTTGTGTACAAATGTCCATGTTCGTCACACGAAACATTTGCCCCTAGCGGGATTCGAACCCGCGACCCTCGGTTTTGTGGCCAGGGTCTCTGACCACTCGACCAACGGGCCTGTCTATCTATAGATAACGATTTCATATATTCGTGTATGTTTTTTTCGTATGAAAGGCGAGACCGAATAGATTTCCATGAATAATTTTTACTGTCAATATAGTAGATACCAAGCTATGGCTCGGCGCAAAATTGAAATATTTACAGAGGTAAATAACGAGAAAGAATTTGAAAATATTGTTCAAAATAACCGAGACCATCTTGTATGTAAGTTCTATTTATATAAAACTAACAGTCCGCAACGGCTTCACTCGAGTGAACATTTATTTTCCAACCTAACCTAACTTTTGTCAAAATATTCTATAGCAAAAGTTAAAAATCGGTCCGGTAGTTTTTGAGTTTATTCGTTACATAAAAATCTTTCCTCTTTACAATAATAGTGTAGAGAAAATAATAAAATTCTCGAGACTGACACACCAATTCCCTTGTTTCAAACTAAACGTAAAAGCTTGCTATGGATACTAGATGAACGGATAGACATACTTTTTATAAACATAGTTAACTCTATCTCCTCTCCTCTTCTCTCCTCTCCTCTATAACTCGAGTACAAATATCCATGGAAATATTTATATTGACTCTGCTCGCTTAATACTGCCAGGGAATACGGGCGTGATATTTTTATGTATGTATGTATGTATGTAGGCGGGCGTCAAGAATTATGTATTGCTATGTGTCCCATGTTGGTCTGGCACTTTAAAAGAATATACCAACTGTGTGCCTTGCCTATCATGACATAAAAGGCGATTAATGGTATATGGGGTTTTAGGTATGTGATCTGTAGGCGACGAGCTAGCCACTTGTCACTAATTTTTCACAATTTTTCATCAAACCCAGTTTTTTTCTTTGGCTTCTTGTGGTTTTGGGGGCTTGCTGTCCATTTAACTCTGCCTACCCCTTTAGGGATTACGGGCGTGGTGTTATGTATGTATATATGTATTCAGGTGCAGAGATTTACAGTATTTTTGCTGGGTGGTGTACTGCTCTCGAACGTCTGTTCACTACAATCAAACTGGACTGGAGTAATGGCCGAATGATTCTACTGAGAGTAAGCCACTGCTTTTTCCATAGTTTACTAAGAATTTTGTTTAAAAAAGATCGGTTTTAATTTTGACTGATGATGATATAAGAAGCTTTTCCTTCTTGGACTCTGTCTACCCCTTCGAGGATTGCAAGCATGATGGTATATATGTATGTACTTGAATTTTGTAGAATTTGTTATGAGTTTATAAATTATATATGTATATAAATAATATCTTCATAATAATAAATAATAATAATAAATTCGCTAGACAGACATACCAATTCCCTAGTTCCAAATTAAGCTTATAAGCTTGTGCCAAGGATACTAGGTGAGCGGATAGATATACTTAAATACGTTTATAATATCCATGACTCGAGTGCAAATGTCCATGTTCATCACACGAAACATTTACCATTAGGTCAGGGTCTCTGACCATTCGACCAACGGGCTAACGTTTATAGAACGTGTTTTGATCAAGCCAATACCTAACCTATATGACCTATATTACTAGACAATCTACATGGAACTGATGATTTAATTTACTTTTATGGATATACCTAATAAACTTTTATCAGTCTTTACTTCTAATATTCGTAGGTTCCTGCAGATATAATAGAAGTCTTACGAAGGTTTCGTAACCAAAGTGAACCAGTCTTTATGTTTATAGTGGTAAGTCCTTATTTTGATCACATTTAATGATAAGGCAAACCAATCCAGCCTACTGTCCCATGTTGGTCTGGGACTTAAAAAAATTATGCCAACTGTAGTTCTCGCCTAGCATGTCGTAAAAGGCGACTAATGGCATATCGGGTTATGGATGTGTGATTGTGTAGTCGACAGGTTAGCCGTTTGACACTGCTTTTTCACAAAATTCCATCTAACCCAGCCCTTTTTTGGCTGAATGTGGTTAAATGGCATGCTGCCCCTCTCACTTACGAACTCTCCGCGTGGAATTTAACAAAAACATATTTAGTGCGCGGAACCTCAAAAAAAATCTATAATAAAAAATAAAAATAATAAATATTTGTTTCCATAAAACTTCATTAAACAAGTAACAGAATTTTTTTGGTCTCCACACTAAGCTAGGCCTGTCTTGTAGTTATTTATAACGGATTTACCTGTGTATGTGTCGTTGCGACATGTTATAATCTTCCTAGATAAATGGGCTATTCAACAGAAGAATATTATTTCAATTCGGACCATTCCTGAGATTAGCACGTTCAACCAAACGAACAGACTCTTTAGATTTATATACATACATTATATATAATATTAGTATAGATACCTACCAGCTATTTGCGGCCGTTGCATAGATAGCCCGAACAGATAGATAAATAGACGTTTTTATTTTCTAATTTAGTAGACACTATAAAACTAATTCAGTAAAATATGCTGATATTTCAAACACAAACTTCAATTGTATGTATGTATTTGCAGACATAATTTATATATTGCCCCGTGTTGGTCTGGGACTATAAAAAAAAATATATATATACGGTCGAATTGAGAACTCCTCTTCCTTTTTTTGAAGTCGGTTGAAAAAAGAATTTGCCAACTGTGTTTCTTGCCTAGCATGTCGTAGAAGTCGTCTAATCCTGTTTTATTTTTGGCTGAATGTAGTTAAAGGGGCTGCTGCCCCTTTGACTTTGCCTACCCCTTCGGGGATTACGGGCGTGATGTTATGTTATGTGTTATGTAATTTTTATATCAAATTATGGACTTATTAAGGTACATTTTTAATTCAGAATGGGATGGTAACGAAGGTATTTCGAGGCGTGGATACTATAGGAATTGCAGAAGTGGCAAAAAAAGAACTCTACTATTTCATGATGGAGCAAGAGGGATCAACTACTGAACGCCCGATATATGCATTGGATGAGCCTACAGCTGATGAAACGGTACACAAATCTAATTCAGATTACGTATGTTTTTGCACTTCAAATATCGAAAACAACAACAGTTATATCGTACTGACCTGGGACAAACATTATAGTAATACCAATAAACACTCCATTCAATAGTTGATACACTTACAAAGCCCTCCCAACTTCTATGTTAATTTAAGATACCTAAGTTCTCACTTAGAATGCCATAAAAGGCGACTAGCAAACCACTTGCCGTAGTTCAAGATTGTTTATATATCCCAATTCAATTATTGATGCCTAAAATTGTTCAAGAGCTTACAGCACGAAACAATGGATTTAAGTTAATGGAAAATTATGGAAAAGTTACAAGTGATTATGTAGGCGACGAACTAGTTACTTGTCACTGCTTTTTCACAATTTTCCTTCTAACCCAACTCAATTTTATCTTTGACCAAATCTGCTTTAATGAAGGTTATTGTACATTTGCCAGAAAGTTAATTCGTCACAAAAAAATGCATGTGTAAACTCGTCGTAATTATATTTTTGTGTATTAAATTTACCACACTCGTTTTTAGAATTGTAGCGAATTTACAATAACTTGTAGGTACTTGTGACTAATTAAATTTCAATGTATGGAGTGTTTTACATTGTGGCGAATTAACTATGTGGCAAATGTACAATAATCATATAACCGTTCCTTGAAATTAATGAATCATTTATTAAATAACTAATAAAATATTATTACAATAAAGTACCAAAGTCCCCGCTCTGCATATGCCGTGACACAAGATGCCAGAACTGACAGTTTTCAGCAGTTATAGGTGATGATGATATGTGTAACATTCAAGGAATGGATAACTACCCTTCACATCGAGCGGACCCTCGAACGGCAGAGCACGCATGCTCGGCGGGCGGCTCGGCAAGTCGCTCGGAAGAAGCACCGCGCCGAACTATTAGTGCCATTTCTACAGCGAGTCAACTTTGTTTTGTTCTGGCCGCACACCACTCATGCGCACTTCGAGTTGTACGAACGCTGGGATCGAAACAGTTAAGTATTATAAGAATTTAAGTAAATAATTAACAGAGTGGTCAATGGAACGTTATAAAAAAGTAATAGACAAAGGGACAGATTTACTTTCGAATTATAATTTTAAAATAATTTTTTTTTTAAGGATTTCTTTATAAGTCAGTAATGTCAGCTCAATAACAACGAAACTCGCCTCATCGGTTGTTTCATCCAACTAAGCACGAGATATAACGATGGAAAGACGATGAGACGAGTAGGTAGCTTAATATAGTTACTAAATGGCAGTTAAGAACTTTTCCTCTTAATCAGATTACGAGCGTGTTAATTTAAAGTCGTGTAGTAGTTAGTCTACTTATATAAAATTCTCAAGACTGACACACCAATTCCCTAGTCCTAAACTAAGCTTATGCTTGTGCTATGGATACTAGGTGAACGGATAGACATACTTAAGTACGTTTATAAATATCAATGACTCGAGTAAAAATGCCCATGTTCATCACACGAAACATTTGCCCCTAGCGGGATTCGAACCCGCGACCCTCAGTTTCGTGGCCAGGGTCTCTGACCACTCGACCATCGGGCCAGTCAATATATATAAAAAAGACTTCGAAAATCCTTCCAGATATTATTATGGTGGGTCGTGAGGAATTAATCGTGACGCAAGAGGAGGCAGAAGACATACTTTACGAAGGCGACGCCTATAAGAACGAGGCTTCGATGTATAAATTGTTGTCAGGGCCGGTTCTGGCTATATGCTTTCGATCCCTCGACACAGATATACACTTTGTTTGTTAGTACAGATCTATAATACATTACCATACTTATTCTACATATAAACATTTCAATTAGATTATATTTCTCTCAAAACATTTATAAAGTCCACTATTGAGATTACAAAAAAAAAATTGCTTACGTATTTTTTCTTTTGTTTAACAAATTAAAATGATGAAGATACAAAGCGCGTTAAAGTACCAGCGTGACGTCACTAGGTGTGTAAAATTTTAGCGTCCATGTGACGTAAAGCGCTAAATTACTGATCTATGAACCGCTGTATCTTTATTTTCGAGTATCAGATAAAACAAATATACGTATTTAATGTGTTTTGATAATTTAACTTATGGACTAAAAGGATTTTGAAGATAATACCCTATTGACATAAAGACTCACTAGGTTGTACTAAGTTGTCGAAAGTCTAGATTTTAAACACAGGATTACAGTTGGCTTCGTATTTGTAACTGCATGTCTAACACACTCGTATTTAGAACCCACTAAAATAAACGACTTCAACTTACGACCGCTTCACCGGCTTTGTGAATCAAATTCGATATTGGTCTCTGACATACCAACACGCTTCCGATTTGGCATTGTGCCAAGTTTGTCCAATCTTGCAATCGGACCCAACTGTAGGCATCCATTCAGTTTTTTTTGGTAGTTACGTTAATCTAGTAACCAGCATCAAACTGATCGTCAAGATCAGTTCTTTTACATATATTGTATCTAAGACAGTTTATAAGACAAAACTTTGATCCATTCTAATATTGCTACAAAACGTAGATACCTTTTATTTCTTTTTTTTAACGTTGTACGCAGTTAAGTAAATTAAGTGATGTCAAGTAATACAAACTTTCAGTACTTATCTTTGAACATTATTTAACTTGTGATCAATCCATGTAAGTAGTTTATAAACATAAATCGTTATGCAAGCGCTTAGTCATTTTTTGTCTCAATCTACCATTTAACATACAGCTTTAGTACGAAAAATCCTGTACGAAGAAATTCCTGAAATGGACGACAGTAAACCTATGAGTGAACAGCCGCAAAGGAAGACAGCTTTTGAGC
Organism: Glyphodes perspectalis; assembly: GCA_951394215.1. Classification (NCBI taxonomy): domain Eukaryota; kingdom Metazoa; phylum Arthropoda; class Insecta; order Lepidoptera; family Crambidae; genus Glyphodes; species Glyphodes perspectalis. The sequence goes on from OX596217.1 coordinate 12,558,707, forward strand.
TGTATAAAACTTACAGCTTGAGCAGAGAAGAGATATGGGAGATACGCCGGCAAGAAAGAATTAAACACAGAGTATGTTTTGTTAATAATAATGTACCGCAGAAAACTAACCAATACTTCTGTAGAAATATTTTTTTTTCTTCCATTTGGTACCTCAATTAAAAGAGTAGGTATGCCGCCATTTTTTTTTAAATAGTTAACTAGACATAGGCCTTAAATCTAATTGGCTGATATCCTTATCAGTGTAAAATTTTTTTGGGGGCCCTTATGAAGGGTAAAGATTTCTCACAAAAGAAAAAAAAATGTTTGCATAAATTATTCATCATAATTATCTGTCACTTTTTTCAAAATGTTTAACAAATAATTCAAATTCAAATAAATATAGACTCCTTGCTTTCTTTTCGGCAAACTCATTTATTAATTTTGAAGTTTTTATTAATTTGTGCATACGCACTTCGGGGTCCCCCGTGGCCCGGGGGCCCCGTATAATTGATACGGCAGATACGGCGGTAGCTACGCCCCTGATCCTTATATAATTTCTGTTAGATGATGTTAAGCAGTAAAGTTATCAATGTTACGTACCTTATAAATTTAGGTACATACTTACCTAAACTCATCTTAGTCATCTGTTAATAGTCATTTACTATTTATCATACCATCATTATCGTTTAGTCATACATCTTGCCACCTGAATTATTTACTTTATTCATTCAAATACATTTAGGAGGAAGAACTCGAGAAACGTGCCAGACGAGGCTCAGAAATGCGGCGATTGGCTATCCAGGCTAAAGAAGAAGCTATTGAGGCGAAAAGAATAGAAAAAGAGCAACGTAAATTGGAACTCTTAAAAGCTGGTGTACGTATAAGTTACTGTAAATGTATTAAATAGATGATACTTTATTAGCATTGTTAATTGTACCGCATTTCATCATCTTCCTAGCGTTATGTCCCGTGCTTAGACGGGGTCCGCTTAGACCATGATTCAGGATTTAGCGAGTCTGGTCATTACATTGAAGCGACTGCCGATCGGACCTTCGTAACCCTAATATAGGGGACCTCACCGTCGAGCTAGTGGTATAAATACGTACATAGATTTGAAAAAACCAGAGGTACTTGCCCGGGATTGAACCCGCACTCCTCGGTTAATACGCGCGTGTCCTTATCATCGAGCTACCACTTTACGCTACGCTTTTTAATTGTACCACATTTGAAAAATGAATTAATTCCCAGTCGGCACAGATTTGTCATAACCGGTGATTATTTTTAGAAAAAATCCCAATCGGGACCTGAGGGGACAAAGCTTCGAGAGTCGTAAATAACCGGATTTATAGCGCTATTTATTTTGATCAAAATAGTAAAAGCGCCACGCACTGTCCCTAAGACTATCACTGTGTCTAACCCTCAAAGACCTTTCTATAGAAAACTGGGTTACACCCCCTTTATATTCTGAGAAGTACCATCCGATCCTTTGTGTAGAATACCCATTACATTACGAAACGCTACTCCACTATGGATTGCGAGTACCTGTGCTATTTCAGTCTGTTTTTTTTTTACAATTTTAATTTAAATATAACTGGGCAGTAAAAAATTATGTATGTACTAAGTACATTCTTTACACGTCGTAAATTGTGGCTAGTGGTGCATCTTGTCTCATCCAATCAAGTTTTATCTTTGGCTAGAAGTTCTTAAATTATCTTGCTTATCTTTTGACTCATCCTACCTTTTTGAGGACTACGGGTGATGGTATATATGGTAGGTTGAAATTAAATATCAATTTCAACTTCTTCAACGACTATTAAGAAATCCTTTAACTATTTTACTTTATATGGTTACAGAACTTAACTGCGTTAGATCACCTAAGCGAAGAAGTTGATGAGAAAGAGGATATAGTGATTCCAGAGGTAGATCTAATGATTCCTTTTAACTTGCTAACATCCATTACTTTTGCGATATCTAGTCAATTGTAGGCTTCATCAGTAAACTAGTGAAAACTCATTAAATCATAATTCTGAGTCTAAATGGTTTATTCTAACAAACATGAAGGAGGATTTTAGACTTCAGTACCTAAAAAATAAAACGGTTGAAATACTGACACATGAGCAGCTGTAACTAATGGGAATAGGAGCTTAATAACTTGCACAAGTTCCAGACGAACGGTAGTTATGCATAGGTACCCAAGATTTTGACGATACGATGCAAAATTATATTTTGGCAGATTTACGTATTTACAATGTACCTAACATATCAATATACAGTGTTCTCCCAGACCCTTAATATATTTTATTTCAGGAATCCCCGGAAGAAATGGAAGAGGAAATGAGCGAGGAGGAAGATGAGAATGAATATTTCCCTCCCGCCGGCCTACCTGTTCCAGGCCTATACGCTCCTCCGAATGACATCGCTAAGGCCAACGGTTTAGCTATATTATTTCCTAAGGTTACAATTTTAAAACAAAAACTTTCATTCGTTTGTTAATTTTGACAAGAATCTATATAAATAAAACAAAGTCGTGTTTGTTACACCACTTATAAGTCGAGAACGGCTGAACCGATTTACGTTGTTTTTGATTTGTTGGATTTGTCTTCGTCCAGAATAACAAAATAACTATTAAAAACATTGAAAAATTTACGATAAAACAAAATAAAAGCAAAAGTATTTTCTCATATAAAACAGTGGGATTCGTATCTGTCAATGTTAAATGTCAATCGACAAATCAATGTCAATTTTCATTTACTGGGCGATACGAAGTTCGCCGGGACAGCTAGTTATGTATATAAATATATATATGTATATATACGTATAATACACTATATGTTGGGTTTAATCATAAAACTATGTATAGTAACTAATTAAAATTTATTTTAATAATAATTTCGTTTATTGCACAAAAAGGGACACGCATACAACAACTAAATATTAATAACTATTTGCAAACAAACATAAAGAGATACATACAATAATGTCTATGGTTTAAAGTAAAGGTGAAGTTAAGACGAAGGGTCGTCGTGAAGTATAGAAATGTGAAGAAATGGTTAAATTAATTAAATAAATATCCCACAACATCACATACATTGATCTGACTCCGAACCAAGTAGCTTAAGCATTTGTGTTAGGGATATCAGATTCAACAGTGGTATTACAAATATATAAGTACTTAAATATTAGATATTAACACCCAGACACAGAACAAACACAAGTATTCATCACACAAATGTTTGTCCTGGGTGGGGATAGAACCCACAACTTTTGGCACATAAGACAGGGTCACTACCAAATGCGTCATCGAGCCAGTCAAGTCAAGTGTCAAATACATTAAACACGCCAGTTTGTCGAGTCTTGAGTGACCCTGGCCATGAAACCTAACATCGCGTATTCGAATCCCTCTAGGCCCAATGGTTTCCAGTAATTCAAATTCAAATTCAAAATATCTTTATTTATATAGGCTTCAAGAAAGCACTTATAAATAGTCAATATACAAAAAAAAGAACACATAATACTACCACCGGTTCGGAAGGTAGAATCTATCGAGAAGAAACCGGCAAGAAACTCGATAGTTACTCTTTTAAATGCCAATTATACAATTTTGTAAACTTAATTAATCCACACTTATGACTAGATATCACTGCAGATGAACAATTCATTATGAAGTTAACCATAAATCTTTGTCATTGAGGAATTCTTCGATCTTGTAATAGCCCTTACTCATTAAAAATGATTTAATGCATAATTTGAATCTATGTAAGGGTAATGTTAAAATACTTTGTGGTAGTTTATTGAACATTTTAATACTTAGACCAATAAATGAATTACCACTTTTTTGGAGTCTATGATTTGGAACAGCAAGTTTGTGTTTATTTCTCGTATTAAAACTATGAGTATTTGACTTTTTAGGAAATGATTCAATATTTTTGAATATATACATAATACAATCCAAAATGAATTGTGATGCTATGGTTAGAATTTTAATTTCTTTAAACTTTTCTCTAAGAGAGTCACGTGGTCTAAGGCCGTATATGGCTCTGACTGTCCTTTTCTGCAATACAAAAATAGTTTGTATATTGGCCGCAGAACCCCACAGCAGCAGACCGTATGACATAACGCTATGAAAATAACTAAAGTACACCAGTCTTGCTGTTTCAACATCAGTTAATTGTCTTACTTTTCTGACTGCATATGCAGCTAATGAACATGGACATTCCTTCTAGAGTTATAAATGTTTATAAATGTATTTAAGATATTTCTATCCGTAACCTAGTATCCATAGCTCATGCATACGTGCTTACGCATAGTTTGATCTAAACCCTAGATCAAGCTATGCATAAGCACGTATTAGATATTCCATAGATTCTAGGGAATTATCGTATAGGTCCGGCTAATTTATTTAGGTAAGTATAGTGTGTGCCTACTTATCTATACAAATATTATAAAGAGGAAAGGTTTGATTTTTTGTTTGTTTGTTTGTTTGTATGAATTGAATAGGCTCCGAAACTACTTGGCAGATTTCAAAAATTCTTTCACCATTGTAAAGCTACATTATCCGGAAGTAACATAGGCTATATGTTATCCCGATATTCCCACGGGAACGGGAATTACGCGGGTGAAACCGCGGGGCGCTGCTAGTAAGTAATAAAGGGATTACGAGTATGTAAACTTATAAAAAGTTGATACAAACTGTTCAAATAATAGGTATCATGGGTCTATTACACTATTTCATCATCAGATCGTGGCGGAGTATGTGACTCCGGAACCAGAATTTCTTCCACCTCACGTACTAGTGATGCTGTCCATCTTTCAGCGATACACTGCCATAGAAGTCATGCACGCACATGCATCCGCCATTATACATGTGAGTTTCTTACCAAAGAGTCCAGAAAATATATTAAATATATTTTTAAATTTTAAAAAGCAATAAATAAAATTACAGCGTTGATTTGGATTATTGTATATTAGCCACAAAGTTAATTCGTCTCAAAAAAATGCATGTGTAAATTCGTCATAATTCTATTTTTGAATTCCGAAATCGTCTTTAGAATTGTAGCGAATTTACAATACCGTGTAGGTACTTGTGACGAATTAACTTTCAATGTATGGAATGTTTTACATTGTGGCGAATTAACTTTGTCGCAATTGTATAATAACCCGTCGATTTGCTATTTTAAAATAATAATTGCGTATAAACTTTGTTGTGTAAACAAATGTTAGTAAGGGTTTTTGCTATTGGATTTATAAAATAATTATGATATATGATACACATTCCACTCATAGGTACCTACATTCTATCTTTTTAGTATCCATATGTGGATGAATGTTTTATATTACCTACAGATCGGAGTATTCAAAGCCACTACGCCATATGACGCCACTCACGTTGCATATAGCGTGAACCAGTATGACAAGCTCAATTTATCATTAAACAAGTAAGTGATATAGATGTTCAATATTACACTGTGATTATGGGCGTGATGTTATGTATGTATGTAATATTACACTGTTAGTTGGTCTGAGACTTGATAAGAATGTGCCAACAGTGTACCTTGCTAAGCATGTCGTAAAAGGCGACTAATGGTATATCGGGTTGGGTATGATGTGATTATTTATGCGACGAGCTAGCCACTTGTCACTACATTCTCAAATTCTCCACCTAACCAAACACAGATTGATTTGGCTTAAAGTGGGTAAAGGGGCTAGCTGCCCCTTTCACTCCACCCCTTCAGGGATAACGTATCGGGCGTGATGATATCAAATACATACATGTATACATATGTATACATGTATGTATACAGGGTTATATCTCGTATCATATGTATGTACATATACATGTATGTATTTGAATATTTTTTTTACCTTAGGTACTGTGGATTGAGTAGGGTATTGAGTCTTAAATATTCAAAGGTATTACAAACTTTCGATATAAGTACTATTTTCGTTCATCCCTCAAGCATGTTATCTACAAATGAATAAGATCTTAGTTTTTATATAAAAATAAATAAAATAGATATATGTACCGAATAGCCAGTATACCGAATTGATTAGTCAGTGAGATTTAAAATCTCGTACCTCGTGCCCAGATTTGAACCAGCACTTACGTTTCATTAGCATTAGGTAAGCTACCACCTGCCTTAATACAAGACTACTATTTAGAAAATATTTCCTTTTCCGTGATCCAAAAAATGTTTGGTTCCTCTATCTTAGGGTTGCGGAGGTCAGATCGGCAGTCGCTTCAATGTAATTACTAGACACGCTAAATCTTGGATCATGGTCTAAGCGAACCAAGTCTAGGCCCAGGACAAAACGCTAGGAAGATGATTATTAAAAATATTTGTTTTTCCAGAGAGGAACTGAGGTTGGCACTCATGGTTTCCGTAAAAGTGGACATTCCACTTCTAGAGCTTATGGACCTGAACCCACTTTACGTCAGCCGTGACCCTGATTGTGGCGAGGAGGACTGCGCAGCATTGTTCCCAGTGGATTATGCTGACGATTACCCTGAATTTGAAGATTTTGGGAACAGAAGGATACGCAGGACGGGTGAAGAAGCTAAATTTGATGAAGAATGAAATGTATTAATATATAAAAAGAATTACATACATAGTTAATTTCTCGCTGATAATCCCAGGAAGTCTTAGTAGCGTCCATGTAACCACAAGAACATTTAAACGGTTTTTGGTCATATATAGAATGAGTTATATATAAATTAAATATTGTCAAAAATTGTGTCAAATGCCTTTTTCTTCGCTTACACAACCTTAAACTTAATACCACACAATATCAGCCGTATTTTACGACACGAAAGGCAAAAGGTTTTTAAGTCCCAGACCAGCATGGCTTCTCTAAAGGAACCCGTACGTAATCTTAAACATATATTTAAGGGTTATGTTGTATGTCAGTACACTCGCCGGAAGCAATGCCCTTGTTTACTTACTACGACAAGTCACGACAAGTGAACAACTTTGATCTAAACATTAAAGCACAGTTGCTTTACTATGTAAGACAGGTACAATCTAACTAAAGATATTAAAGTGAGACTCCAGCCAGGTACGCGGGTTCGATTCCTGCACCGCAACAAATAGGGAGTGTTTGTGTTTGTGAGGCCATTTTTAATTCTCTCATTATACATATATTACAAGAAACATTTATTATAGGAGAAGTATTTTGCTTAAGCGACCCATTCTTCTTCACACGGGTTATGTACAGTATCTAGTCGGGGTCAGCTTGGACCATGATTCTGGATTGAAGACTGCCATTTGACCTCGGTAACCCTTAAGCAGGGGAACCAGAATAATGGGATCATAGTTATACACCCGGTTCTGCATAAACCCATAGATTGACCTACTCACAAAATTCCCGTCACTGCCGACTGTAAATATCTACGCATACAGATTCGTTAAAGTTAGAAGCACGGATATATACCCACACTCCTTTTATATTACACGAGAAATATATTATTATTAAGCTACTGATCACCTAAGCTACTAATTATGGATTCAAATAAAATCTACTTGTTCACATAATACACGGATCAGTAAAAAAAGGACTTCGCGCTATCGTACTACAGCGTGGAGCCACGTTTATGCATGTGCGAGTGACATTCTTATGGATACCAGATATCATGCGCAGCGCTTATATCAATAAGTGACGTAGGTTGCATGTCAAGTTGGAATACCTGCGGAGCTTAAACGTCTTTTTTTTAACTAGTCCGTGACATAATATAAAATATTTCCTTCAGATACAATATACCAATTGAAATTGGTGTAGGTAAGGCGACACACATGAGGTCACGTCCTAGAATATAGATTTAGAGGTTACAAAGACACGTCCCCTAGGATGCAGTCGTGCTAAGAATGTCGTAATTCACGTCGTATAATAAATTTTTCTGGTTTTGACTCCGACTGTGCCAACAAATAAAACTTCGAGAAACGACGGAAAATACATCCAGTCATATTTTATATGCACATACGTACACAATAATTTAAGACGCCTACTAGTGAGTAGGCACCTAGGTAATATTTCATGTTGGTTTCTGGAAGTCTTAATAAATAGCTTACTTAAACCATGTTTTTTCATACTTATTATAAATCATACTTATAAGTAAACTAACTAAACCTAAACCTAGTTGGCAGGTAATAGGATATTTCGCTTAAAAGTGTTGGATAAGTCATTATAGTTGAATTAGTAAAAAATATTGAATAACTCGGATATGTTTTCTAAGGCGTACCGTCAGTAACTAAACAATATTTGGCGTTTAATTATCTCAAAATTCCACTCCAGAACTTTAATGCACATCTTCGTAAATTTGTAAAGTGTTTGAAGCCAAAAATTCTCGTTCAAGATTGCATGTTAGTCTAACTGACGAACTATATACCTAACCTCGTATTTTATCTAGGGAATATCCGTATCCTGTTTGTTAGGTTTTTACGCCAAAACTAACGTTAACCGTTGTGATAAAATTTGTTATGCCTTTTACAGTCCCCTTTTTCCTACTGGGCACTTTGGGCTCGTGCCCAAGGCCCCTATGATCTAGATGGCCCCCTTGTTCTAAATTACCAACAGATCATCGACATTTGTTACCCACAAACATATTAATTTACTAATGTGCCCAGGGCCCCCATTAGGTTAAATACGGCCCTGGCCTTTTGTATAAATAACATGGGTACTAAGAACTTGAGATGCTATTGTGTATAGTATCTAGGTAGATCGTACCTACTTACACTAACTTTTGAGACACTAGCGCCCTTTTTAAGTCTGAGACCGTCACGCATTGAGACCACCTCAAATGGTGCTTAAGTAATCATACTAATATTATAAAGAGGAAAGATTTGATTGTTTGTTTGAATTGAATAGGCTCTGAAACTACTGGACCGATTTGGAAAGCTACTTTATCAGCGAGTAACATAGGGGTATATTTTATCCCCGTATTTCCACAGGAACGGGAGCTACGCGGGAGAAACCGCGGGGCGCTACTATTTACTATATTATTATTTTTCTTCTCAATTAAAAATTGTTAACTCAGCTAACTGAAAATTGCAACTCTATTTCTTTTTTTATCCAATATTATCAACAGTTGAGTTTATTGCGTTTCTAACTGATTGATTTAACTACCTACTAAATAGGTAACTGCATACTTAATAAGCAACAAATCCTCGTCCATGTAACCAAGCTTGATAACAAGGAGAAAAAATATCATTATAAAACTATTTACGTTGTCATCTGATAGGTAAATAGCTTATCTAGAACGAGTAAATTCCGTACATAACAAATACTTTTATAAATAACATTAGGTTCAAAGTCTATGTATCAAATTCAATAACATATTCAGGGAAACCCCCTTTGTAGACTACAGCACTTTTTGAACGTATTTTCCAATTTGAGTCGTATTTTATAAGCGTTGCGTTATACTATTGCTTAGCACGAATTCAATGCTTACCAAAGAGGAATTTTTAAAATTAAAAGTGGTTAGTGGCTGCGTGGTTTTTATGTAGGTTATGTACGAAACTAGATTATGATAGATATTTTTTTTTAAAATGCTAACACAATGGTGCTGATAATGATACAGGTACTTAGATAGATATTTATATAAGAGCAATGGTACTGCAATAGTACCTAATGATATGCACCTCGCTTATGAGTGATGGATGGAACCCGAATACAATTTTTAATCTAAATACGTAGGTTCCTATTTATACCTAGGCAATACGCTTCGGGGACCCTAGGCAATTTCTTTCGGGGCCCCTTTACATGTATTCTAATTTCCTAAAAAGTTTATCGTCTCACAAAGCATTTTCACAGTTTACGGGCTCGTTATCCGATGCAGGGCCCCAAGGCCCTACTCTCCCCAAAATAATCCGGCCCTGTGGACGTCCTAGGCCTCCAATTAGCTGGTTAATTTAACCAGTTTGCTATGACATACACATCACCCATACATACATACATAACATCACGCCCACAATCCCCGAAGGGGTAGGCAAAGTCAAAGGTACCTAAAGCATGTTCCTTTAATCACATAAAGCCAAAAACAAAAAAAGTGACAAGGGGCAAACTCGTCGCCTACACTATCACATACCTACCCAATACACCCACACATTGGCACATTCTATAAAAAATATATAGATAAAATATATACTTAAATATTGAATATTAACCCCCAGATACAGAACAAACACAAGTATTCATCATACGAATGGGGCATGGGGATGGGGCAGGGTCACTGTTGAATGCGCCATCGAGCTTGTCAATTCTTTAAAGTCTCAGACCAACATGGGACAAAACTATACTTTACTGTGTCCGCGGTTTCATCCGCGTTCATGGTCAATGTTATATAGCCTATGGCCTTCCTCGATAAGTGGGCTAACACTTAAATAATTTTTCAAATTGGACCAGTAAGTAGTTCCTGAGATTAGCGCGTTCAAGCAAACAAATAAACTCTTCGGCTTTATAATATTTTTATAAATTAGGAAGTAGGTATAAATACGTTAATGCTAAAGCCATATCGTATCACAGAGCTTATCAAATATTCGCATTATGGAATTTTGCTTGCGGAAAACATTGTGTATTATCGAAACGTAGTTTATATATAGTAAGCTATCCCGGAATGGGACCTCCTTATTTTACAATTGTATTTTAAATGTGTTTTCCTTTTTATTTTGACTTAGTGTGTCACTTGTTCTTTTGCTGTTTTTTCATATTACATTACGTCTATGTTTCCACCGGCGTTTTATTAATTTTTATATAAATCTAAATTCTAAAAAGCATTGCTTGAGCATCTTTTGCGGTCTATAACATTTCCGGAATGGGACCTCCTTATTTTACAATTGTATTTTAAGGAGGTCCCATTCCGGGACATAAGCAGTTATGAGTAACAATAAATCCCCAAATCTGGGATAATGCGCGTTGAGGTCACCTGCAGATTAATACGTACCAGTCGCCTTCTACGTCATTTTAGGCAGGAAAAACAGTTCGTCTACTATTGAGTCTGGGTTTGTATATAAGAAAAAAAATAAACGTAAACTATTTTAACGTTACGTTTAAAAAAGCGGCAATGAATATGCATACTTACTTAACACTTCATGGGTTCTGCGTTGCCGAATTAATAGGATCATGGGGATCCATAACTGCAGTAGAGTACCTCTTTCTATCATAGGAATGTAAACCGTAGCCATAGATCACGCTTATTATTATTTTCTTTCTAGCGTTAATCTCTGAATTTGCCGGATATATTCTGAAGAGGCTTTTACCAGCTGATGATATTATAAGATCATTATACCTATTATAACTCGGCTTCTTTTTCAACAGCGATTTAGCAGACATAATTTCACATTTATAATATTAATATAGATTAACATATCCCAAAGATAACAGTTCTTGTCATATTCCACACGAAGTCGCGGGTAACAGTTAGTCTGTGTAACACGAGTCCCGCGCACTTCCGCAGGTCGCCCTCGCAATTACAGGCGCCGGTCCCCTGCGGCGCCATTCTCTCCAACAATGCCCACTCTTTTCTACACTCGAGCGTTTTACAACGTCGGGCTAACCGCCCAGTATTTACGTAACCGTTTCACCAGCACAAACAGTCGGCTACCAGGACCAAATCTATCGAGCTAACTTAAAAAACGCATCCTCCTAGCATTATTTACCTTGTATTAGATCATCTGTCCGGTAAGCAGAGCCCAACGAGCAGTAAGCCGTTAAACCCCACTTAGCAAATTGAGTTGGCAATGCTGAAATTTGTGAAAACCTCGCTAGCTCATCGCCTACATAAATACACACCCAAAACACCATTAGCCGCCTTTTACGACTAGACAAGGAATACAAATGATACATTATTTTTGGGCCCCAGACCGTCACATTTAATTGACCATCAATATATAGAAAGGAACATATTATGTACATTAATACTACAAACTCGTACTTTATACTTATTAAAAGTGCAAAGCAGTGTTTCTTAAATATTTTGAGATTTTTGTGCCATTTTAACCATTGTTTACAAAGTCAGGAAATATTCATCATCACAAATTATTTGTTATTTTAAAAAACCATACAGATTATTTAAATGTTTATAATTTTTTATCCCAGCCCAACAATAGATGGAAAAAAATGGGGAAAACCTTTGCTCAGCAGTGAGACATAAAATAATAGATGATTCCCTTGACAACTCAGTAGAACCAGTAGTATTAGAGTAGTAGCTATAGGATATTTATTTATTTATTTATATTATTTATAACCTACCTATGCTAATAAAGTCGGATGGATTTTTTTAAAATTTGGTAACATAAAAGATAAGATAGGTAGTTTATACAAATATACATTTCGGACATAATAATAACAATATTTATTAGCATTTGCCTATATAAATTGATTTAGTGTGGAGAGTTGGTGTAGCTGACGTCACGTACAATCATTCATTCGCTCTTGTTTTAACTGCTAAGCTTTAGAAAATGAGTTTTTCTCCGCAAACCTGGGAAACTATCCGTAAATACCCAGGTTATTGTTGCACTTACCAATGGCTCCATACAAATGTGCTCTTCAATGTAAGACCAACCAGTTTAAATTGCGTGCGTTGTAAATAACCAAGGAAGTTGTATCCAAAAGAAGCGGGATTATTAGAATTAAATATAAATAAACTTTCAACCTAGCTTCGCAGACTGAATTCAATGCAAAATGGAATTGTAACGAAACAAAAAAAATTGGCCGTCGCTTTGCCATGCCACAAGGCTTAATATGCGTGTACAAATACTAGATACACACGTATATACCTACTATGATTATTTATGGATAGCTAGATTTATAGTCCAAAAAAACACTACATGAAGTGACAAATCGGCCCTTTTTTTAATTTAGGCCTATAATCAATTGAAAACGCAATGTAGAACATTTATATCGCTAAATCTGTATTATTTATTCACTTTACTGTTGCAATATAAAGTAAAAAGTCTAAAGTACAAAAATTTTTTTATAATGTCGAAACAATATTTGCTTAACCCTTTTTTGAATAATAATACGAAAATGTGTGATGTATCAACAAAAAAAGTTTAATCTTAAAATCATATAAAAATTCTTTAGTATGATGACTATTAGTGACATTAGTGTTTTAAAGGGTTAAAAAGCCAACCACTCAGACAGCGACAGTACCCCCACCCCCCCTACAGAAGTAGGGAGCGAACGATCATCGAGGGCTGACGGTGAACCACCGCCGCCCGCCTCACGCTCAGGGAACCGCGCCACGTCTCGTCATCGTGGCTGGTTGGACCTCACGTAGTGTGAATGTCTAGCGAAGAGCTTACTATAGAAATGATCCTATGAAGTAAGGTCTTGTCGTTTCGTCGCGTCAGCCGGAGGGTCATTCTTCGGAGAATTATCTCTTCACCGCGATGTAGACGACAGTCGCTCCGCAATTTTACACCGCCATCTATTAAGAGTAGATGGAACTATAAGACATGCGGTGTTAGCCCTCTAGCGGCGTCTAGATGTTACTAACTATTCGTTGTATGGCAAAGCCAAACAACTCTACGCAATAGCACAAAACTTTAATTTAATAAATAAGAACATTCACATCAGAAGGGCAACACGGCTCGGATTATTAAGAGGGTCAAACTGTGTGTATGTATTTAGCAATAGTCTATTTGTATAAATTAGCAGAGCAAGTCAGTTTATCATTTTACCTTAGTTTTCTACAGGAGAGCCTCAGATACCCAGTCATGTACGATAGATGGCGCTATGCACCGTTCGGTATTTCAGTCTCTATATCGCGGTGACGAGATTTTTCTCCAAACCATACTGTCTAGCGGCGCCCGCCTCTATCGTTACTCTGGTTTCCCTTCAATACGTATAAATCTTTCGCCTTTTACTAAAGATTTCCGTGGAGGGGAACACTCAAATGAGTCTTACTCTATTTTTGAAAGGCTTTGCTTTGCAAGGCTTAAATACCTCATAATGTACCTACCTACTCCATTTATTGATCGTTGATCGGATAAGATAACCCAATGGTATTATTACAAAATAATATATATTATTGCTATGAAGTACGACATACCTATCGGTGGAATGTAATAATCGTATTTATTCTATGTACCTACTTACAGATGTGAGATACGTTTTTAAATAAAACTCAAGTAAAAGTCCATATTATATTGTAGCTATTAATTATATCCATTCATATCCACATATTGTGATGCACGCAGTCGGAGCAGGCATCTAGTAGGATAAATAAAAGGACATAGGAGCAGATTACTAGTTAAAATATTTGAGCAATTCACTTTGGTTTTAAGCAAACGCCATTCTACTTTTTAATCATAAAATTAATACTACTTTTTAACACACAATAACCAAAGCCTTCTTTACTGATAAATTATGTTAGTGATAATTAATATCAAAAGATATGCCTTCCTTTCGAGAAACATGAGCTTTTAATCCATTCAATGAAATTGCCTTTAGAAATTATGACAAAGCAATGAAAACTGTAAGCTGTAATTAAAACTAAATATTTATAGAAAATAACTACAAATAAACATAAATTACATAACTTACTGAAGTATGTAGGTACCAAGATCTTTAAATTTGTGGCACGACTCAAAATTTATGAAGACATAATTATGTGCTCATCGTAGCACAGCTAAAAAACATATAAAGCTAAAACTTGTGTACGCAACACCAAGAAATGTTCTATAAAATGACACAAGTGTTTTGTTTTAACAAATTAATTAAAGTCAACCAACAGTTGAACAGTTGGTTCTGATAATTTTTTCCGCGGGAGATGTAGAACAATTTATTTTTTTATTTATGGTTTTGACTTTTTAAATTAAGAGTTTAATATTTATCGCTCTGGCCAATAAGAAAACATCCACGTGATATTTTTAATAATATGATAAATAATGAATATTCTTTTATTTGGGCTTTTAGTTTATTATTCAATAAATTGTTGTTATTTTATGAGAACAATTTTTTATTTAATTCGATCATTCAATTATAAATCGTTTACAATTTAAATCGATTTATAATTTTCTCATGTAGCAACATCATTATTCCGCCATATTGAAAATTTTAGTGATTCGGAAAATTATCGTCTGCAATGGAGTCATATTTTTGCTTATCAAATTTTGATATTTTTGTTGGGGATTCACCAAAATTATGCAATTTGTCCATCGTTTCTCAATTTGGTTGCGGTCATTGCAGAAAAGCTACGGTCGTTTGACAAAATTCGCTTGAGAGTATTGTTTGTAAATTCTCGGTCGACCCTGGAGACATCTTGTGATAGAAAAGCATCATTGCAGCAAGTTACTCGGCTGTCTGATTTTGTCTTCACGTGAAACGGTAACAAAATTAGATTGGTGCTATTAAGGTTCTGCAATCATGGATGTGTCGTGGGGTAAGTGTTTGTTATTGCGTCTAAAATATTGATTTTCCATTTGGTGTCATTATGATGTCATTTCGTGGTATATTCCAGATGCAGATAATTTTGAGCCTAAACTTCCGACCACGTTGACATCTTCAAACAAATGGGAGGGTGAAGACGAGGAAGAAATCGTCAAGGTAACATGTGCTGCTGCCAAATTTTGGTTGTTATATCTAAGAGGCCTTTTCTGTAGTTACCTTGAGTTTTCATGAAGTTGTCTGAAGTGCATAACCTCAAATTTCGTGCCTACGTGTTGACGTCAGAGACTTTTTTCAGGATAGTTGGGAAGACGAGGAGGAAGAAAAGAAGGATGAGGAGAAAAAGGATGCGCCTCCTCCGGTTGCGAAGCCCAAAAAGAAAATTCACGACAAAATAGCTGAACGCGAGGTAAGTTTTCGTCGTTTGATGGATTTGTGGTAATTTTCTGTAGACATACATTTTGAATTAGCTTAGAAACAGCTTGAGTTTGAGGTGTAAGTTGTAATGAGCTTAAATGTTATTCCTGGGCAGATTATATTGTAGGTCAAACAACTTTCTAATGTAGACTTGTGGAATAAACTTGTCTAGCAACAGCAAACTTGATAATATTGCTGATAAAACAAAAATGTGTAGGAAAAGTAAAGTATCTACTAGTCATTTGAATCTTTAAACCTAGTGCTATGTACTAGGTTGTTGCATTAGTGACTGATAAAGTACTATCTATGTTTATTTAGATGACTAACTTACATTAAAACTAATTAGTATCTTGCATTTTGGATAACATAATGTGTTATTTTCTTGTTATTACTTTAATAGTTAAACATAATGTTATCTTCTACAGTATTTTATTAATATTTATTGGTCCATATTACAATATGTAATATAATATACTAAATTGCCTACATTAGGAAATCAAATTCATTATAGAAAATTCTGAAGTGTTTTCTAGGATTAACCAATTTTTTGGTTAATGATGAAGCTGAAGATATTATTTGTTTCTAACAAATATTGATTGCGTGTCTACACTGTAGAATAGTGTAGGGTAGAGATTCCCAAAGTGGGTTCCATAGAATAGTCATCAGGGTTCCACCAAAACCGTAAAGTAAAAATGTTCTCAAAAAAATTTCAGTATTAATATTGATATGGGGTTCAATAAAATAAAAAGTATCTGTTTGTTGTTCCATTGTTATAAAATTTACTAAGCCCTGGTGCAGGGTTTTGTAGACTATACTCAAAGTTTAAAAAAAAATTATTGGTTTTTTGGAGCTGCCATCTCAGTTTTCAAAAAGATATTTTTATTTACTACTTAATGTGAATCAAACTTATTGATTTTTTAATGAATATTATAAATAAATTGTATAGATGACTTAATGCCTAACAGTTTGAAACTCCAATGAAGGAATGTCTATAAAATTTTTGGAATGTGGTTAAAGCCCCTTTGACACGACTTCCCTTCGGGAATTATGGGCGTGATGTGGTGTATGTATATATTTATCTGTCCCTTTATCTAGCTAGTATGTAAGAAATTTTTATTTACATTCAGCAAGTAAAGATTAATTATTTGCCACAATGACCTATTTTGTTTGAATAGCATGCAAGAAACACATTTAATCTACTTAGTAGATTAATTGAATAATGTATTTTTGCATAAAGAAATATTTATTATTTCAATAAATCCCAGATTATTGTTGCTGATGTAGGACCCTAACACAGGGTTTTATATTTATAATAAAATAATTACAATAGACAAAAAACACTATAAAATTATCATTGTACTTTGTCTGAAGTTAAATTGTTTATTATTAATAACTTTCCAGCGTATGGAACGTGAGAAAGCAGAGAGGCTAACCACTGAAAAGGTTGAAGAACTCACTCCGGAAGAGAAGCTCGCTGAGAAACTGCGCCAGCAGAAGCTGCAAGAGGAGTCTGATCTCCGGCTTGCTATGGAGACGTTTGGTGAGTTCCAATCCTCTGTAGATGTGTTATATTCATATTTTAATGATATGGGCCATATCATTCTTTATTGTCGGGGAAGAGAAAATAATTTACCTGCCTACTAACCTAGCATGTTGTAAAAGGCGCCCAATGATGTGTTGGGTATGAGAGTTAAGATTGTAGACGGCAAGCTAGGTACTTGTTATTACATTTTCGGAATTTTCCAGCTAACCCAGCTTCAATTTCCATACGGAACCTTTCTCGATTTCATCATCACACCATAATGGAATCAAAAAAAAGGTTTTTGATTGTAAACTTTCGAAGGAATGGGTAGTAGGGTGATAGGCCTGTTGAATTTAGGGTCCTTCAGCTGCTTTGGGATCATTATAATCTTGGCCACTTTCCATTGGAGAGGGAAGAATCTTAACCTAGTCATTCTGTCGTAAATAAACGTTAGGAGAGTTATTTCAGAAACCGGTAGTTGCGACAGCAGGCGACTAGTGATGAGGTCGACACCCGGGACCTTTTTAGCGTCAATTTTTGTTATTGCACTATTGGGTTATTGGGTGGCCTATTGGGTGTGAGAATCCTCCTTCGCCAAATAGACGTAGATTTCACTTTCATTTTCTGGTGTACCTTCGTTTGGATGAGCTTTGAAGACGGAGTAGGTGAACAGAAAACGTCTTCGCTTTTTCAATATCTGTTCGAGCCCAACTTCCTCTGAGCACGTAGGGGTGGAGATACGGTGGTAGATCTTTTAATTTTCTTGGTCGCTTTCCATAAGGAATAGTCTGATGAAGCGGATGCATCCAGTCTGCTCAAATGCAATTGAAAGGCCAAATTACGATCTTGAGCGATTGTATTCATGAGTTCTGTGACGGAATGATTGAAACTCTTTATTTTGTGGGCATTGAGTTGCCACTGCTTCCTAAGTTTTCTTTATTTGCTTCACTAACTCTTAAAGGTGATGGGCTATAAAAAAAGAGGATATTAAATATGATTATTTTCACATTGCAGGAGACCCAGAGAGCAGCGGTAAGCTGGACAACTTCAACCCGACCACAAAGGCGGAGTTCACTGAGTTTGGTGACCTGCTGAGCAAGAAGATCAACCTGTTCAAGGCCAGGGAGGAGTTCCCTGCCTTTGTTGATGACTTATTTAGGAATGTTATTGTTCAAAGTGAGTTGTTCGACAATTTCATTGTTATGGGTGTCCGCTCCCTTTCTCGATACTAATGTGTGATGTGGATTGATTGGTATGGTAGAGTTATCTGATGTATAGGTTTTAAAAGTATTTTTTTTAAGTATCTTTAAAGAAATATGGTTAAATTACTACTTAAAACACCAATAGTCTGAAGTTGCCAGAACAAAGACGCAGATAAAAACTATAAAATAATATATATTAAGCACCACTTTCATACAAAATTAGGAACTTCTTATTTCGGCATTATAAATGGTGTATTTAATTTATCTGTATAATAGGCTAGGTGATTATTGTATTGATTATTTATATTATGAATATTGCGTAAAAAATTTACGAAATAGTGACGTCGCAAGGCCCCACTCCAAAACTTTGATTCTCTTTATCTTTGTGATTTTTTGTAATTTTGATAAAGCGAAAAATATGTGTTTAGTATTTTTGTATTATCTAACTGACGGATTAAATAGAATTATAGTTTATTAAACTTCCCTTGCAGTCATCATCCCTATTAACATAGAAATTTATATGTAATTTGTTTTTTTTTTTTTTCAGTGTCCTCAGCGGACATAAAAAGGATAAAGCTCACTGTGGACAACCTGTACATTGAGAAACAGAAAGCGGAGAAGAATGATAAGGCCAAGAAACCCAACAAGGGCAAGGGCAAAGCCAAGTTAAAAGTTGAAGGTGATAACGTAAGTAGCTTAATTGCCTATTTGATTAACCCGTTGGCCAAATGGTCAGAGACCCTGGCCGCGAAACCAAGAGGTTCGAATCCTGCTAATGGCGATTGTTTCGTGTGATGAACATTTGTACTCAAGTCTTTATTGGAGTTGATAAACAAGTATATTTGCTTGCAATTAGTAAATTTATGTGTCAGTGTAATTATTTATTTATTTTAACCTTTAGCTAGGTCACGCTGCACCTATGTTGGTCTGCGACTAATAACGGACGGGTTTATAATTCCGTTAATGTCCTGTGGTTTAAAAAGGTTTAAAGCGAAAAATTGGTTTCCCAAAAAGTTCTTTCTCCTTCCTTGCCTAGCCAGGGCGGAGCCGGCCTAGTGTGCGGCGCACACAGGCGCCAGGACATTATGAGCATTGAGCACTAGATAGCATACCGTAGAAGGCGTCTAATTGGGTATTTGGGTTGCGATTGTGTAGGCGATGAAGTAGGTTATAATTTTTGTAAAACTCAGCGGCGTAGCGTGGTTGGAGCAAGGAGACGGCAAAATTTTAATAATTGTTACAATGTCTGTAAGGCGGCGGAATACCGAGTATTTGAACCCCCCCTCGGGGAAAAATTTAGACCTGCCCCGGGAACCCACGCTACGCCACTGGTCACACTCGAATTTATTTTTGGCTAAGTATTGAATTTCAGTATTGAACTCCTCTTTAGGAACCTAGGAACATTAACAATCGCCGTTCATGATTGATGTGTAACCTTGATCAAATCTATTTCCCATATATTTTGTACTAAATTACGAAATTTCCACAAATCTGTAGTAACATTAAGCTGAAGAGTTTGTTTGTTTGAACGCGCTAATCTCGGGAACTACTAGTCCGATTTGAATAATTATCTCAATGTTAGATAGCCCATTTATCGAGAAAGGCTAGGCTATATAACATTATCCATAAACGCGAGTGAAAACGCGGGTACAGCTGAAAGTAGCTGTATAAATTGAAGAATGATATAGTTGGCATGAAGGGTAGATAATTCATAAAGAATATTATCTTGTTAATACAGCATTTTATCATGATTTGTTAGGTGAGGTCATATTGGGTAATGCCAAGTTTAAGTGACGATTACTTTCGTAAATTTATGTATAATCTTATCACAATGAGTATCTAGTCTTACAGATGGCCTATATTATGATAATGTTTTTTTTTGTCTGACGATATGTAATTGATTGTTATAATCAGGATTTTGTTTGATATTATAAAATGGTTCCAAGTTCAAGGCAAACATATAATATTTTATGGTTTCCTTTTTTTAACCAAGATATTTGTTATGTTTAGGAGTCAATGGTGTTTGCCTCTGCAAAGTAGTAAGCAGATAAGCAGATAATTATACACCAATATTCGCCTTTTATGGCGAGGCACAGTTGTCACTCTTTTTTAAAGATGCCAAACCACTTGTTTAATCCAGACGATATGCAGCTATCCATTTTCCTAGCGTTATGTCCCGTGCTTAAGACGGGGTCCGCTTAGACCATGATCCAGGATTTTCTGGTAATTACATTGAAGCGACTGCCGGTCTGACCTTCGTAACCCTAAGATAGGAGAACCAGACAATTTTAGGATCATGGTTACAAATCCAAAGTTGTTTGAGTTTGCAGGTTTCATCACAATGTTTTCCTTCACCGTCGAGCTAATGGTATAAATACGTACATAGATTTGAAATTTCCAGTGGTACATGCCTGGGTTTGAACTCGCACTCCTCGGTTAAGAGGCGCGTGTCCTTACCATTGAGCTACCACTGCTCCCGATATGCAGATATTATTAATAATTATTAGTTACATGTTAATATCAATGAATATTAATACTTATAATATTTCGCATTCGATAGTGACTTGTCTTATGCGCCATGAATTGTGGGTTCGATCCTAGTTCAAACATTCGTGTGATGAATACTTGTTTTTGTTCTCTGCTGGGTGTTAATTTTGAATATTAAGTCCCACTGCTGAATCCATAACAGATGAGCTTAATTTACTTACCTCGGAGTCAGATCAATGTATGTGATGTTTGATACTTTATTTATTTATAATGCTTGTCCGCAGGCTCACCTCAACCAATACGACGGATACGGCAACTTCGACGATGACTATGATGACTTTATGTAATCCTGTAAATAGCGTCGGTGCTCGGTCCCGGCGTCTCGTCCAGACACGTACCCACACACTACATAGCTGGTTTCATAGTTATTGTAATGGCGGCGAGCCATCCATCTTAATAACGACTTGTGTTAAATCCTTCGAAATCGGAGTCATCCTTTGAAACAAACTAGAAATAATCCTTTGATCGTTTAGTAATGTTGAACTAGATCATAAATAGACATATATTTTTGTAATCATCAATTAGTATATATTCAAGATTTGAGGATGACATTCGAAAGATAATGTAATATCAGTCGTTTTATACATTATTTTTGTGTTCATTTCATGCTTGTGTCTTGATTTTGATACGGATATGGACAGACGCGCAATTTATTTGTGGACATGTATATTGGCGATACTAAATAGTCAACTTAGTATCAATTATTTTATTACTTGGACGATTCGCGCAAAAATATCACCTTTATTTTACTATATTGGCAAAAAAAGTATTTCTGGTCTTTAAAAGTCATATCACAATTTTCTCTTAGGCACATTCGATTTTGTTGACATATGGACATGGAATGTCAGTACATTTTAATTACTTACGTATCTATGGAACCAGATATGCATTGGGGTGACATATATTTCAAGCTCTTCCTCATGAGAAATGCGCGATTGCATTGCAACTTAATTACGTCCCTTTTCTTTCTGTTCGTATCTAGCTTTTTCTGCCATCTTTCTTTTTTTATTTATAGTCAATGAAGTAACTATTTTTTTATTATTCATGCTTAGTACTGTAAAAGGGATGTTGTTAAGACCCCCTTATTTGTAAATCTATGAAGAATACACTTTGGGTTTATGCATAAGGGGATTTGCAAAGCACTGATTAACTAGTTACTAATAGATTTCTGTCATCCTATGATAGTAGGGTCCTGCTCAACATGACTATTTTTCTTGAATACATTGAAAAAGTCTTTTATAAGTTAAACAAAAGCTTATTATAATGTTAGCATGTTACACTAATTGTTTATTTATTTTATCATCTTGACTGTGTTTTTATCATTCCTATTGGATATTTTGTTTAAAACAAAAGTGATTGTCTAACGCGAAATATTTTGTATAACGCATTTCTAAATTGCTACGCTCATCAAATAACGCTGATAACGGAATGGGTTTTAATGTTTTTTACCTTGATCAACATATTAATAATAAAAACATGTACAAAATTTGATTGTGTCAAATGCGCTGTTCCATAAAGAGGTGTTTTAACTTTTCGTTTTTAAATTATTTAGTTAGGTATATTTTGAATTAGTTGAATAATAATGTGCTTGTCTGTTTGTCGTTTGGAGGCCTGGTACCACGCGTCGCCATGTATAGCATATATACATAATTATATACACAATGTAATATACAGTCGTTTCATTCTATGGTTATGGTCCGATGTTATGTAATATAGATAATAAATTTTTTATTGTGATAATTTTCCATCTTTTATTTCGTTCAATCTTCTTTTTGATTGAATAACCCTACATATAAAAAAGATTATAAAAAACCATCACTTATTTTGGTTTTGTATGAAGTAAATGTAAAGTAAATATGAATTATGTAATGCAGTCCGATTAATTTTATTACTTTAGCAGTTCTAAGGATCATTCGGGTCATATGGTACTCTTGGGCTTAATGTTGTGGTCTGATAAATTGTAAATTGTAAGTAGTTAATATTATATGGAATACTTTACAATCACCTACTTTAGAATCACTTCAACGCTACGTAGTTCTGCCGCGAACTTCGTTCATATGTATTGAATTTCTGATTTTGATCATCAACTTTTGTTGTTGACTGTACATAAAATCTCAACAAGCTGAAAATCAGTAAATTTGTTTAAAACATAATTATAAATAATATAATATATATAATATAATATATCTAAAAGTCTACAAATCGCTCCACCAACTAAGAACGGCCATGCACCACCACCCACCGAATCAAGAAAGAGCTGTTAATCTGTCAATAACAACTCTAGAGATGTATATACGTGGCGTAGTAAGTATTTCATGCATATTATGACGATAACAACTTTTGTAACTTTTTGAATCGTTATATCAGAAACGGTGGCTCGTAGGAAAAAAAGTATTGATACATTTTTTATAGATAATTTTATGATCTATAATTTTTGTTTAAGGTACTTTTATAATAAAACTTACCGTTTTGCTGAAAATCGCGAAATACTCTAAATTGATCGGACTATAAGTAAAAGCTAGATACTAAGTCAAAAAACAAACTCGATTCTGTATAAAAAAGTATCGTAGTATGTTTTAATTGATGAATATACAAACTAGTGACGTCATATGATGACAAGCCGATACAAAATCTATGAAGTGATTGCGTTTTGACAAATTTTTAAAAGTATCTGGATTGACTTGCCAGTCAACATCCCTTTTTTTTTACCTAAATTAACCGGCCAAAGGTTAGTGATTTATTAGGATTCTCATGAATACGGAACCACGGGTGCTTCAAAATAAAAGGGAACGACCTACCTAGGTCTTGCTTTCCATGTAGAAAACTAGTTTAGTATGTCCCTCCTAATACACTCCCTTCGTTTAGATGATGAAAATACATTATATACCTAGTTGGTAAGTAATTAAATATCTTGGCCAACCGTTTCGCATGGCTTTTCAATAGTTTCGTCAACATTCTGCCAAAAATTGTCAAAATCCTTGGTTTGCGGCAAGCGATCACAATAGGACCTTAGACCGCCAACAATGTTGTAAATGCATTTTTCATATTTCATCGGCTATTGTGCCGCGGTTGTTTCCAAATGTGTAACAAGGTCCCTTTAGTCCATTAGTCATTTGCACGTTGATCAAATACTTGCAGATACGGCACAGGATAAAATCGGAGAAGTAACGTATTTTTGATACAGTTTATCGCTAACATTTTCGTTCTAATTGCACGGCTGAAATCCCCGAATTAGCAATAGGTCAAATAAATAGACTTCCTTCAACCTACTCTTTTATGAGTAAGTAGGTACGAGTATCTATTTGACGCCGACACATGCTAGGCAAGGAATGCTATTGGTACCTACTTAGATATTGGTAGGTACCTACATACAGAGATTGGTACCTACAATATAAATATTTTTTTAAAAGAAAAATATTTAGTAGACACGAAGTTAAGAGAACATTATATATAAATAAAGTAACATAGATAGCACAGTAATTTTTAGAAAATGTTAACATACTAAAAGAGTGTAGGTACAGTAAGTATTAATTATGTTACGACAAAAATAAACCATCCAAAAACAGGTGCCTTTGAATAGATGACCTACTAATTCGAGTCAACCCACGCCAATCATAGGTCTTCGATTTAAATAATTGGTTGGAAGCAATTGATTACGTCAAAAGATTGCATACATATTATTTCTATTTACGTAGTTCTTCTACAAAAAACAAAACAATGGTAATCTCTACTACCAACATAAAAAGTTGGCCATTCTATGAATAGTTAAAGCCGTGACGTTATCTACCCATAATATATAATCATGGGTTTTTGCTTAACCCTGAGCTAGTAGTAGTTATAAAACTTTACCCAATTGAAAAATGAAAAGGTAAGTCTTGGAGTTCGAGCGAACATCCTTCGCATTTGACACACGTTAACAATTGTATATACAGTAAAGTCTGTAACAGTCAATGGATCTTCATATCAATAAAGTCGTTGCTTAGCAACTGCCGAGACCATTAAGCCAAATAAGAAAAAAAATATATATATCTATAAATAACTTGACGGGGAGTCGAAACCAGAACTTTCTATAGTTCAGCCATAAGCATAAAAAATTACGAGGTCATCATAAAATAAGGTCAGAGTAACGTTTTAAAACATTTTTAAGGTTCTGCGGATTGTCAATAGGAAATGGCGATCAGTATATGCAACAGACGGGCTGTTTTGCTAATGCAGCCATTATCCGTAACTTACAGCTGAAACTTGATAACCTTTGGAAATAAACTATATAAAACCTGGACAGATAAATCATCATATTATACGTAATACACGTACACAAGGACGGCTTTGTTACTTATTCACTCTGGTACATTCAAGACATTAAATATAAAGTGTTGGGTTACTTACTCAGATGATTCTGAAAAAGTTGTGACAAGTGGCTAGCCCATCACCTATATACCTACTAATCACAAACTCAATAGTCAGTTACTTAGAATAAAATCTACTGTATAGCAACTATAACACAAACAATCAACATAATTAATCAAACATGATCACTTTATTTCCAAAATATAATTTAATTATAAACATTAATGTAGATGCCTACTTCAAATTATATTTCAAATTGACTTGCATTGCGTATGTGAAGTCAACCTTCTGTATTTTTGCGTTTGCCCTCTTTCAATTAGTAGCGAGCACGACCTCCATCATTGTTTCAGATAATTTTTGATAAATGGCATTTTGTGCCGTCTTTAAAGAAATCGCACAATATTGCAGAATGGACAAAGAAATCCAACTGAATTCTGAATAGTCCACATCGCTCACATTTTGGATCATTTACTAAGTTGCGTTCATATTTTATAGCTTAGTCTTTTATCACAATGCTTTTAGTGCTTAGTCGCACAGTGCAATATTTACTTTTGTAAAATGGTCCTAATGAGTTCATTTCGCAAAAAAATTCAAATGAATCGTTTGATGTTCTGAACATAACAACCGCAAGAGCGTATTTAAATAGTTATTTTTACAAAAAAGAGAATATTTTTTAAATATTATTAATACATATTATTTTTCTGTAAAACTGCGCATTCAGTTCATTAGGGATGAACTATGATCCAATTTGTTTGGTTGCCTAAGAGTAAATAAAGTCTATAGGAATCGTGGTCAAAGCGGACCCAGACTGTTTTTGTTGTATTTAGGTATAAATATATTTTTATCAATGTTCAGCATGCTCTAAATTGTTTTAGAGTCGATTCCAAGTTCCTAAGAGTTACAATCATTAACATAAGTGACAAAAGTTGGGTAGGTACGTACGTAATTAATAATTTATCACCCAGTCGCCTGATACAATCGTTCAAGCAAATGATAGCACAATTCTAAAACAAAAGTAATAAATGTAAATCCCAATTAGATATTAAAACACTGGAAAGCAGCCCAAAAATTCCTTTCCAGTTACACATCAAGTTGTTGACCGAAGAAATAAAGTCACTCCTACGCATGCGCGCGTTACGCGATTGTACAAAGCCATAAAAATTCTTGACACTATAGTAAATTGTGTAATTGTAGGTACAAGGTCCTGGGGAATTATAGGTTTCCAGCAAATTAGTATGATTTAGTAAGTTCCCTTTTTAGTAAAAGTTGCGTGTTTGTGTCATCCACTCCCACGGCAGGGCAACATTCATATGGCCACTTAAGGCTTGTGTCTACTGGATAGTAATCGTACAGTAGATACAATCTTTCTTAAGAAATGTCAGCTGTATGTAGACCTGTCCGAATATGGGGGTTACTCACCCCCAAGATATCCCTTCCCTGTGTGATGTTTTAGGAAAAGAAAGTACACCCACTCCAAAACCAAATCACAAACGAAGGAAAGAAATAATTGAATAGAATTGTAATTGTGTACGTAATATGCGCAAGCCCCGCCATATTCTGAACATCTGTTATTGTCAGTATGCCTTAGGAGTTTCGTTTTCAAAAGGTTTATCGATTTTGATGACAATTTATAGCATTTTTCTTTGACCGAGTAACAAATGAACTGGAAAAATTGGCGGGGCTGTATTATTGAAAGCATTGAATTCCTTGAAGCGAGGTACACTTTCAGAACAAGATGGAAAGCAGGGTACCGTATAAGCCCCTTGGTAGACTAGCCATGTCGTCGATCCCGTTTTTACAGCCAGCCAGTAACATCATGGCTTTTGGCGCACGTTGCATGAACTTAGGCTTTCCTGACTCCTGTAGTAGACATAAACAAATTTCCCATACTTATCAGAAGAAGGCTATGTAAGCACAGGTTTAGACCACCCAAGAATATCGTGTCGCGTTGGCGTACTATAGTGTTTACTTGGTTGCGTTGTTCGCAATATGTCAAGGAAACGTGATGTCAAAGGTTTTTGATATCACCTCCGCGTAAGAAGATATTGCAGAAGTTTACGTTGAAGTTGTAGGTGTATCTAGATTTATATGTTTTGTAGGTCAATAGATTAGGCAAGTATGAAATGAAATAACATTCTTACCAACCTACATACGTCTACCATTTTGCTTATTTTAATGATTCATGAAGGATGAAGATTGATGCATGAAGGCGATATAATACATTTTGAAAATCTGCGAATCAAAATAAAGTCTGGTATTTTTTGAATCAAAAAATACCAGACTTTATTTACAACAAGGTTCTCTTTGCCTACCTCGCTAGGGAAGTGGCGTGAAGTTTAGTTAGTTAGGTACGAAGGTCAGATCGGCAGTCACTTCAATGTAATTACCAGACTCGCTAAATCCTGGATCATGGTCAAAGCGGACCTCGACCAAGCACGGGACATAACGCTAGAACGCTAGCAGGATACTTAATAAGTTCTGTTTTCTTACACTAAAGAATATCTACCGATTTATCTACGGTCTGTCTAACGTGGCGATCTTACCTTCTTAGCGAGTGAACAAATCTCTGCGCCCTCTTACTATCGCTAACTAGATATATATCAAAAATGTGGGGCGCGTCGTCTGTTGTCCAGTTATACAACTGCATCGGAAGGCCGGATGGTTCACAATGGCGGCCTGGGACCATTCCGCGCGTTACGCAATGGTAAATCATAAGACGATAAACAGTGAAGCACCTTTGACTAGTCCTGAAATCTTATAATATGTTCCTAATTTCGGTCTATGAGGTAATAGGGAGTTCTATGAGAAATACTGTTTTACTCTGGCTTGACCATTTTGTTCTACAGTTATTTTTTTATATTTTTAGGATAAGGTTTTTTTTGTTAATAGTCCCCAAAGGTAAAAAGTAAAAAGCTATTTTTATTTCTGACAATATCGCGTAATTTTAAGTAAGAAAAAAATCTTGTATTGTTATTTTTCAGCCATTTGATTGGACGACGTCATTAAGCTCTCAGCGACCAATGATCTGGCTCATTTAACTAGATGACGGCGACGAATACAACACACAGACATGATATAAACCATTATCTTAATTTATTAATTCATAATCTTTCTCTATAATCTACCTAGTTTTACATAAGGAATTAGACCTACTGTCACCCTTATCACTGTGGCTCGAGCGCTTGGTTTCCTACATAACCTGTATTGTTTGTGCTGAAAGTTAACGTCATTAGTGGACGCTCTAAGTAGGTTTTGATGCTGAAACTTATTTTGGTCAGTTCACGTAACCTAGCGCTTGTGGAGTCTAGATTGTCTAGGTCTACGTAATGCTCCTAATCTGTAGCGATTCAAATCTAATCGTCTGTAAAAGATAATAGATAGTGTACTTAATCTGAGTTATGAAATATAGGTACGTGTTATTTTTTTCTCCTGGTATTTCCGCCATTTACCTACTAATCGTTTTTGAATGAGATCATAATATAATAGGCTTTTTCCCAAACTCCCTGCGAATATCCGAATACGTAGGATTATGTGACGCCGACGATCATGTCTTTAAATTAAGATAACTAAGAAGGCAATTTTTTTTTACATCTCCAAGGGATCGTAAACTTAAGCACCTGTTACTTACCTGTTTGATATTAATACAAACCACATAATATCTTTGCCTTCCTTAAAAAATGGGTCATAGCAGACAGACAAACATAACTGTTAGGGGTTCCTTTTCCTTATGAGGTACGAGATAGCTAATAGGTAATTTGATATTTTGGCTAAATGCGATGTCTGATCGCCACAACTTTGTGTAAAATCTGTCATGATTGAATAATTGATGGGACTTAAAATTCCTAGTTACATGGTAAAGTATTTTACGGTTAATTTTCTTCTTTTGATAGCACACACAATTGAAATTTGTGTAATACATTTAATTAAGATCTTAGATAATCGTCTTCATATTGGACCATTATCTTCTCGGAACACAACACAAAGATTTCTTGCGCAACAAAAAAACGTTACATATACCGGACTTTGTTTACAACTTAATTTAGAACTAAAAACCACAACTGACAGACGGACAGAACAACAATCGGAACCGCTCTCACAGAGATATTGTTAAATCTTACGAAGATAGCAGCCGCCATTATTAACGCTTAAAGATGGCGGCGAAAATATGGTGCGAAACAACAATGGATTACAGCATTTTAAACTTGTTATTTTTTTTTAATAATCACACGGGATTCGCTACAGTTGTTTTGGATTGTACCTACATATACATTTCTGCGGGTTCGTTTGTCGTAATATACTTTATTTATATTTAGGTATAGATATTTTCTTTGTTCAAGCTCACTATTTAAGGAATGTCCCAGTTTTTGCGTTAACAAAGTTATCAAAGTAAGTTTTTTAGTAGGTATTACCTATTACCATAAACCATTTAAAGTTTTGAATATCTGACTGTCTTCTAATTGAAATGACATATTCAGCAACCAACCGTTTCAACAAATGATTCAAATGATTTTGGAACAATAACTACCTATCTACTTATTTATTTATCTGTGCCAATACCATTCCTTCTAAAATATTCTATTATCTTTACATAATAAAAGAACGGAATCACAGACAAACAAACCAAACTATATTTTGTACTAATAGATAACGATTGTTACTCTAGTTAAATTCTATCACTGGTACGTTACACAATTATTAATTTTCCCATAATATATCACGATTCAAACTTTATCTTTCGCTAAGGCAAGGTCATCGGAGAGCGCTGTTTCGATTTCTTAATCGCACACATTGTCGCGTGAGCTAAGTGGAGCGTTCAATGTTAAAGTAATTTGAGTTTTTTTTTACTTTTAGAGCTGTTTTTTATAGTCAGTTATTTTTTAACAATTAACCAACCGATGATTGTTATGTAGAACGACTTATAAATGACATTGGTTTTTTTTTAATTGTCATTAATATCGAATTTTAATGTATTCGTACTTTCAGAAGAAACACCCAGCCACAACTTTTTGGGCCAAAAATGAGGATTGTATAATTAGACCAACGCAGCAATATTATAAAGCATATCAACAATATATCTAATAAGTAGGTATAAATGTATGGAATGTTAAATATTGTATTATTTTTAAGAATAGTCTCAGTGTTTTTAACCGACTTCAAAAAGAAGGAGGAGGTTCTCTATTCCACTGATTTTTATAAGAATAGAATTTAATTCTTAATATTATTCTAGCTATAAGTTACATTTCTAGTTCAGTACTTCCAAATACCACAGGTACAATATGTTTATTTATCTTTGCGTACAGTGTATTGTAAGTGCCTTTCAATTGGTATTGTGAAACAATTTTAAGCCCTTTCTCTTAACCTGAACGTGTCATAGGTCCCGAGGTGGTAACGCCAGAGATTATAGCTGTAGGCCTATTTGGCAGTATTAGGTACAGCTGAATTGTCAAATGTCGATACGAAATCGTAACTGATGTGTGAATGTGAATTTGTTTGTTTGTTACACTTTTACGTCTAGAACTCTCAATGGATCTTATAAAAGTTTTCACCAATGTAAAGCTACTTTATCAGCGAGTAATTTAGGCTATATTTTATCCTCGTAGTCCCGCGGGAAAAGGAACCACGCGGTGCGCGGCTAGTTATAATATAATTCCTATAAATAGGTGAATGTCAAAGAAAGTAGCGGTGGTAGCTCAATGGTAAGGACACGCACCTCTTAACCGAGGAGTTCGGGTTCAAACCCGGGCACGTACCTCTGGATTTTTCAAATCTATGTACGTATTTATACCACTAGCTAGACGGTGAAGGAAAACATCGTGATGATACCTGCAAATTCTAATAACTTTGAATTTGTAACCATGATCCAAAAATTGTCTGGTTCCCCTATCTTAGGGTTACGAAGGTCAGATCGACAGTCGCTTCAATGTAATTACCAGACTCGCTACATCCTGGATCATGGTCTAAGAGGACCCCGTCTAAGCACGGGACATAACGCTAGGAAGATGATGGAATAGGTGAATGTCAGATAACACAAAATACATAAATATTATTAGATTTAGAGAAAAGGAGCTTCCTGTAGGGAACCCTACTTAGCCAAACAAATAAAAGTGAGTTTTTTTTTTTTTAATATTGTAGTAGGTATTTAGATTTTAAATGTAGTGACAAGTGGCTAACTCTATGCAAATACAATCGCAAACCTAATCAATTGCTTCTTACGACATTGTAGCAAGGAACATTGGAATCAAAATGAGAAATTAATTTCTCATGTAAATTTCTTATGTAACATAAGTTACCCTTATTATTACAAAGCAGTCTGTTTTGCTTTATTTAAAAGTTCACTTACACAAAATGAATGTAGTTAAAGGGGCCTGCTGCCTTTTAAACTCTGCCTACCCCTTCGGGGATTATGGGCGTGGTGTTATTATTTTAATTAAGTATAACTTCACAAAACACATAAATCAACAAGCGGCTATATCGCGTTTAGTCTTGTTAATATGAACACTAGAATAGAAATCTTCAAATAACCTGCAAAAGCTATTATCTAGATAAACATCGACACACTTCACAAACGTTAATTATTCGTGCCAATTGTTATTATGCGGTTAACATTCGCGGTATCAGATCACTACTTCCTAATGACCTAGTGTTCTGCTCTTACAAGTGAATGCCTGTTGAACTTTGCTTTTGTTTATGCAACACTAAAGCGTCTTCCTGAATTGACTGTAATTATAATCTTAATATTATAAACGCGAAAGTTTGTATGGATAGATGTGTGAATCTTTGTTATTCTTTCAAGCAAAAAATACTGTATGGATTTCAATGAAACTTCGCAATATTGCTTATACATTAGAATAACACATAAGCTATGTTTGATTGATTTACTACGCGAGTAAAGCCGCGGGCAGAAGCTAGTCGTCAAAAAAAGGATCGAAGCTGCTGTTATTGTGAGATACTTACTGATTAATTACTAATATTGTGAATCACTCTGATTAATGAATCAGAGAGATTCAGTTAAGTTTAAGATATATAGTCAGTTCTTTATGTTTGTTAAAATGCGGTTGGGGTGCTTAATAAATAAAAAAAGGAATGGCGTGCTTTAACTTGAATACTTATATAAATCATGGTTCCCTTACACCATAGTAACAGTTTCATCCCCCACTTCCCCGAGTTCAAGGGATTCATTGCACCCAATAACGTAGAACATCCAGCACCCAAAGACCCAAAGACCTCAGTGCGGAGCAGGAAGCGACGAATTATTACAAGGACACGCGCGGCGCTTTCACCGCGCCTTTCTATTCGGCGCGCGCGCATGCGGATTTGCGCTGACGATCCGAGACACATTGCACCGCTGTTCAACGAACACGCAGGTTATGTATGACGCTCTGAGTAACATGTCAGTCTGGGATCTAAAAATAATGTGCCAACTGTGGTGCTTACCATGTCGTAAAAGGTGACTAATGGTGTATTGGGTTAGTGATTATGTATGCGACGAGTTAGATACTTGTGAAATTTTTTTCTCAATTTTCCATTTAACGCAGCTTTTTTTGGGTCAATGTGGTTTAAAAAGCAACAGAAAGCTTTTTTTTTTAACGTTAGATTCGTTTGCTTCTCGTTTTGGCGAAATCACTCTTACAGGCAGTGGTGGATTTACACTAGGGGCAGTCGGGGCTAGTGCCCAAGGTGGCAAATTTTCTAGGGCGGCAAAATTTGGAAACTGAGAAAAAAGTTTCTTTACAATATATAACCGGTCAAGTAGTTCCGCGCATACACAAAAAAAAATGTGAAGTGGACGCTCGATCACGTCATCGCGACGGGCGGTCGGAGCGTGCGACAAAAACCCAACATACGAAACTATTCAAATAAAATTTAAGTCATAGGGCGGCATTTTCTTCAGTGCCCCAGGGCGGCACAAATTTAATTCCGGCCCTGCTTACAGGTACTTAATCATAATACCACTATTGAGTATTATTGATTTTATAGTTGATGCGTGTCATAAACAATTTATTGTATTTATTTGTTTATATATGAGGGAAACTTTTTAAAGTAGAAATTTTATAAACATTTAAACTATTTCATACGTTAGTGTAAGAGAGATTAGAGAAAGAAACGCCAAAATATTTTAAAAATTGTTCGTTTCTCTGTCAGGCCGTGAGTCATATGTGACCGATTTCCGCGCGATAGCGGTCCTGCAGCGACGGTGACCATAAACAATGTTTACATAATTCCAACTGGTCTATTGTCTTTAGACCGCAGCGTGACTGGGCGCTAATGCCCACGCGCCGGGTGACCGACAGGTCTGCGATCTTATGTCATATCATAAATCAGTCTTAGTTCAGAATAGATTAGTCAAATTAGTTTTGGAGTTGGTTTTAAAGACTCAATATGGTAATGGCTGGCCACGACTTAAAGCAAATTAATTATACTCTATTCGTTGTGAGTGAGTCTTTTACTATAATATCAGTTAGGAGTGTCCAAAACGCAATAAGCTCTTTCACCCAATTTGAGCCTAAAAGTAAAATATGGCTGGGTTATATGAAAATAGAAGAATTGACAAGGTAAAGTTGACAGCCCCTGATGAACCAGGCATTTATCCTGTCTGATGTTGATGATTTCTGTAGTAGATTGTAACGTCGCAGTTAAATAAATAAATATAAATATCACACTACATCACATATATTGATTTGACTCCGAGGAAAGTAGGTTCAACACTTATTGGATTTCAGAATCAACAGTGGTATTACAAATATATACTTAAATATTCAATATTAACACTCAGACACAGAACAAACACAAGTATTCATCATTCGAATGTTTGTCCTGGGTGGGGATCGAACGCACAACTCTTGACGCATGGGGCAGGGTCACTACCGAATGAGCCATCGAGCCAATCAAGTTCACCAACCATAAATGTATATGTCTGGGTTGCGCTTTGATAGCTCCTAAAAAGTATATCAATAGAATTGTTCGGCAGTATCAATCAAATACCCCATTAACACCCAACTACTTGAACTACAGGAAATTTTGCAACAATTTCAAAAAATGTAATTTCTTTCTTGACCTTTCAATTTAAATTCTATCTATTACTAGATTCAAATACTATTATGGTTTGATTGCTGTTAGAATATTCATCACCGTGTCAAAGGTTAGATGTGCTGTATCGTACTGTTTCATAAAAGTCATTACGGCCCCATCAGAGAAATGTAATCATTTATGGAGCTACGTTTCTGCGCGCGTTACATCCGTGGTGGCTTGGTTGAGTGTATTGCGATGTACCCCAAAATTTCTTTGTTTATTTATTTATGCCGGTTAGTAAAAGTCAAAATATTCTTTATTTTTAAAGGTTTCAAGGAAACACTTATAAATCGTCAAATACAGGTAAAGCCACAGCTATATGATTCTACCACCGGTTCGGAATGTTGTATCTACCGATAAGAATCTGGCAAGAAACTCGGTAGTTACTCTTTTCAATACAATTTATACAAGGTGTATGAATCATAATTAACTTTGAACCACGTTTTAGTGTGGGCCTGTTGTAGAGTATCAATTATCAATCATTATATTGTTATTATGATAAGAATATGTGTTTCTCGGTAAGTGAATTATTCTTGTAATTCTTATAGAGAAATATAAAAAGATCTTTGAACCTATCTGGTCAAAATAATATGGTAAAAGTCAAGTAAATGTCCGGTTCAGAGGTGATGAACTAAAATGCCCCTATTACGCCACTAAAATGGACACATTTACAGAAATTTTCCAAACAATATGTCCCGTCCCGTTTTTAGTCGGTATCTTTAGCAAGTTTTTATCATTCATGTCAGCCACAAATACCATACTAACATGAACTGTTAACAATGTATGCTCTCAACTATTATTAGCTTAATATATTATGTGGACAATAACCGATATTACTACATAGGTCATTGTACGAATAGTAGGTACTTTTAACTAAGCATTATTGTAAGACTATTTTTCGATCCAAACATATAGAAAATAAAAAACTTTCAAATTCTTTCTTTATTTTGAATTTGAAACCGTGACCGTTGATAATCTTGACCAGTTAACCAATCGGCAGCTGTCATAAATATATCTCGTTCGTCATTAACCATTATTTAATTAGTTCACTTGCAAAAATAATGGCATCATGTCATGTATCATTGTCCCATGTTATTACAGGACATCAAAAATTAAAGTATAGTACGAACTGTGTTATTTTCCTAACAAGTCTTAAACGCGACAAATTATCTATTTGGTATTGGTTTTATGAATAAGTAGGCGACGAGCTAGCGTCTTGTAAGTTACGACATTTAAATTTTCAGTCCAACCCAACTCATTATTTTTTGGCTTAATCTAAGAAGCTCGTTGGACTTTACCTACCCCTACGAACAAAACATGAACATACATTGATCTGACTCCGAGGTAAGTAGCTTTAGCACTTGTGTTACGGATATCAGAAACAACAGTGGTATTACAAATATATATTTAAAATATTCAATATTAACACCCAGACACAGAACAAACACAAGTATTCATCATACGTACCTATGTTTCTCCTGGATGGGGACCGAACCCACAACTCTTGACGCATGGGGCAGGGTCATTACCGAATGAGCCATCGAGCCAGTCAATTTATGTATGTATGTAATTTAATTTAGGCACGTTGAGCAGTTAGTCCTACGCCTGACCTCTCTCCGGTCATGGGGAATTGCCGCCTAACCGGACTATGAGAGTGAAGGAATAGAGAGTGCATCTGTGTTTGCGCACACACTGGTGCACGATAATATCTCCTGCGCAGTTGGCTAATCCACGTTGAGATTGGCCGCCGTGACCGATATCGGTTAGGAGGACATTATGTTTGTTATTCAAAGACTCAACATGACAAGCATATAGCATGACTCAACCGTCACCATCCCAGTTGATAAATCGATCAATCTGTCCCGACATGATCTGTCGTACATACTTGTAAGCATGTAGATACATTATATGCATAATATTTAAATGTTTGTTTGTCTATGTAACGTGCTAGACAACTCGGTCGGCATTTAGAAATGTACCGGGGCTGTCAAGACGCGACCAATAGGTCAGGGGTTCAGGACTTGGTTTTTAGTAACGTGGGAACTGAGAATAGGAGCCGGTTTTCGAATGGATATCTGAGAACGACTCAAACTTTGCTTTAATTCATTCGTTTATGTCAAACCGATGTTTGATAAAGAAGAAACTTTGATTAAGTTATCACTCT
This sequence comes from Glyphodes perspectalis, assembly GCA_951394215.1. Taxonomy (NCBI): domain Eukaryota; kingdom Metazoa; phylum Arthropoda; class Insecta; order Lepidoptera; family Crambidae; genus Glyphodes; species Glyphodes perspectalis. The sequence goes on from OX596217.1 coordinate 12,595,337, forward strand.
AAGGTATGTTACGTTGAGAACGACTCAATACTGCTATTTGAATAGTTCTTTAACTACTACTTTACTCTAATACTGAAACTAAGTACTTTTAAGCATTACAGCGCTATAACATGTCTCAAAAATGCGTATTTATATATTATGTGAACATAAATGATAGCCCAAGGATATAGGCTCTTTCTCGTGTTCATATAAACTTTGGAACGTCAAAAACGGATAACCTAAGACCCTTATTAGCCCTACATAGATATAATCATGATTTGATAAATGGTTTGGACGTAAAAATATACACGGGCTGAATTACTTTCGCATTTCGGCATTAAAGGCAACAAGGCAAATTAATACATTTGTTCCGGCAACTCGGATTTTTCCTATCATTATAAGTTTGAATGCTTAAGTCGAAACAAGTACGATATAAGTTAATGGTCTCAGTAGTTAACAGCCACACGCTTTACTCAAATTATAGGTACACGTACTTAACTGCTTCTCATTTGAGGACATAAACAACTTAAATTCGAATTATCGCGACCACTTTCATAAGCGGCGTAAGTCACGATCCGCATACCGTCGAAGTTCTAAAAGTGCGTAAGTCAAATTTTAGGAATTATAAAATTCTATGCATTCTAGTTTTTGAAAAGTTATTGTTGAGCTTTTTTTTATTCATTAGAGAGAGCCATTCTATGAGATAAATTTGAACGATTTATCAAAATTGTGTATTCCACTAATAGACTTTTCCGAAAAATCAACAATTTTAACTTATGCAGTGTTAGAAATTCACTGATTAAGTGGTGATATGGACTGGTGATGAGCTGAATATCGGTGTCCGCGGATATTTAAGAGAGCAAAAATATGTACTTCAATAATCTTTGGCAGATCTTGGACGGGTCCTTTAAATTAATAATCTTACCCACTGTTATGATATTTTAAAGAATGATTTAAATAAAATAGAAATCGTTGTTTAAAATAACTGGCACAACCGAATGAAAAATAAATATTTTGTTATTTACAGATGATGAGATTAAAGAAGTTGAGATCTATATTCGTTTCATTTTCAATACTTCGCACGTCTAGACAAAAATAGTCCATATCCGCGGATAGTCTTTCATAAATATACAGCACATCACTGGTACAGCCGGTAATTTGTCCGTTCGTTCTCGAGCGACCATTGGTTGTAGGGCTAATGCTGTTTTATTGTCTCGCTAATAACAGTCACCTGTTATTTAAGGCGCTGACTGTTAGCAATTTCATATTACGTTACCTGGTATCGTTGCAAGAGTTTAAATACTGGTGCTGTGAATTCAAGTTTATGAATAATCAAGTCATCACTCGAGTATAAATGACAATGTTCACCAAACAAACATTTAGCTTTTAGGGAATTCAAACGCCACGTCCTCTGGACTTTTTAGCCACGATCTCAATCAGAGCGACAGGTCAATCGTTCCCTCTTGATAATTCAACATTACTTTAACAAATCTAGATGCTAATCGGCGTGTCCGTAGCCTAAGACACAAATAATGACGTAATCTACGTTTAAACATAACAAAAAGCATCCTATCTGCTTTCTTTGGTTTCTAAACTCCGATACAATGAATAATATCACAAAGATTCACGATCAAATTATTTAGCTGAATATGTAATAGAATAAATAGAGTTACTGTCGCGTTTACCTTCATAAATCCTGATCAATGTTATTATAAATAAGAATTTATTCTGCCATTAAAACAAAATATAAAATAATTAAGACATCGACTCTTGAGGACTTGGCCTTAATATGAAATTGAGATACATATATCATCGAACGATCTCAGCTTACGTAACGCCGATTACCGGCGGAATGTCCGCTGGACATCAATAATGGTCCATCTGTCCGTCTGTCCGTGCTATCACTTTTACCGTTCCGTTTTACGACGATAATCTAGGCCCACCGATTGGTAGTAATCATAGTTATAAGGATCTTATTGTCATTATCTGTAGAAAGGCTCATTTTGTTTATAAGTGTGATTGAAAGCTGGTGTAAATGTTGATAGCGATGATGACACCTTACAAAAATAATTCAAAGACGTAATCTCTTAGGAATAAAACTATATTACTAACTACTACTACTTACTAGTTAGTTTACCTACTATATTACATTGACTAGCGGCCTGCCATTGCTTCGCACGGGTGGACATTTTAAACATTTTATAGCCTATTTTAGTCAGGGATAATATACCATTCGAATGGTGAAAGATTTATTTAAATCGGTCCAATAGTTTTACAAATATAAACATACAAATCGTTCCTCTTTATAATAATAGTGTAGACTTCATATTACATTACTACACAAGTAATAGAGAAATATAAAAATTCACATTAGGCTATTTTCCTTAACTATGTGCAAAACATCGCTAAGATTTTATCTAACATGGCCCAATTTTTTGCACTTCAAAATAAGTGACAGCTTCATTTTCTCCAAAAATCATATAAATTATTGACAGCTGACATTAGATATAGAAGATTTACCCGCGAAAAATAATTTTGGCATACTGGAAAATTCCATCCTATCTCAATATGAATGACAGTTAAGTATTTTTTTATAACCCACAGAACAATTACATAAATAGTCATAAAAATAAATTGCGCAAAGATAATTCCTTTTTTCAATTTCTATCCGCATTCTTCTCGGCAGAGCCAACATTCCATAGTTTGGCGTTTCGAAAGTCTCAAAAGCCTGTTTGTAAAAAAAAAATATCTCAGACTTCGCATTACCTAATTCTATAAAGTATGAACTATTACCTAAGTAATGATTTACCTGTTTCACTTGCCCAGTATCAAATTCTTTATCGTGGGTAATTATTTATAAAAGAAAGTAGGCGTATATTATGCTTAAATCTTAAAATATTGAACTTACCGCGTTCTAACATATAACCGTGTATTCGTATATCTACATTTATTCCCAATTACTATTTTATTACGGAGTCAAAATTTGTTTTCCGGAACTTCTATTGATATGTTATAAAAAAACCGAAGGGTTGCCTTTATAGTTTATGTAATTTGAAACATATCATAGAAACATAAAATAGGAAACAATTTCTGCATCTATCTACTGCACACTATAAACATATATTATGAACTAATTCATTTTAATTAAGTTAATAAATTATTAAATAATTATCATTACATTTTATTTCTATTCAAAGTTACTTAACTAAAACTATTAACTATATTTATTATCCTCATTTAAACCAGGCCAATCAGCATATTATGCAAGATGTTACTCTTATGGTAGGTAACATAATCTATATTCCCCCCCGCCGGGGTCCTCGGTTTGTCGTACCGGGGGGGCTCAGTAGGCCCTGCCATGGCAGGGCTGAAGCGAAGAGGGACCCCGAGGTGAGCCGCGACTGCACGACTTGCATCCGGGCAGTTGCGGCGGTCCGGCCGTATGGCCGTACGGCCAGACCCTTTGCGGCCGGACCAGGGTTGCCGAGGAAGAGGAGGAGCGGAGTGTTTTCGTTGCTCGCCTCCCTATCCTCGGCAACCCGACAGGGGCGCGCTGGGTCGCGTCGTGGTGGGTCGCGGAGGGATTGAGCGTCTCGATGCTCTCCCTCCGCGACGACAGGGCTCTGCCCTCAATTTGGGTCGCCGGGCGGAAGGCGGCCCCCTCTGGCGAGACGCTCTCCGCGTGCCCTCTGGCTTAGCAGAGGGCACAGCGCGAGAGTGGGCCCACGACGCCGGTCTCGGGGACGATCGGCGTCTGAATCCTGGGCGGAGTAGTTGAGACATGCTGGGTGGCCTGGCATGTCTCGACGCGCGCGCGTGCTCGGTGCTGTGCATCCGACGACTGGCGTGGGCTGCACAGCATCGACCACCGCCGCGCGAGGTGAGCCGCGTAGCGCGGCACGCGCACTACCGGAGGAGCTGTTGTATAGTCCCGACAGTGGGGATACCGGCTCCTCCGGAACTGCGCCGATGGAGGCCACCTTGGGGTTTAGTCGGTTCGAGTCCGACACACCGCCCTCTGGATCCCCGTCCGGAGGGTGACGGCTCGTGGGAGTTCCCCAAGTAAAAAAAAAAAAAAAAAAAAAAAAAAAAAAAAAAAAAAAAAGGTAACATAATCTAACCTTTGATCTATAGATAGGGTATGAAAACAGCTCCACAATACCAATAATTACCCCGATTAATAGACGCACACAATATGGGTAATAATTATTGTATTACAAAATTGACATAATAATTACTATCAGTCAGACCAAAGATAGGAGATAGGCTATTAGGTGAGCTAACTTGTGTTGCAATGACTTTGTTATGGGAATTTGAACTTTATGAATGGGGGGTAAGGTTTAGGGAGGGCGTTAGTCAGTTTCATAAGTTGTGGACGAGACGTGGCATCCTTTCACTGCTAACTGAATGCTGGCAGCGGCTACTGACCTCGGGAGGGTCTGAGTCCTTTAACGTTTGATATCACTCTCAAATCGTGTCCGTTGAGAATGATTACATCATTACACACGGTTTATGGATTAATCTGTAAAAGAATCCTTGAATAAAAATGTTCCATGTTGGTCTGGGACTTAAAAAGAATGTGCCAACTGTGTTTCTTGCCTAGCATGTCGTAAAAGGCGACTAATGGTATAACGGGTTTTAGGTGTGTGATTGTGTAGAGGACGAGCTAGTCACTTGTCACAACTTTTTCACAATTTTCCATCTAACCCAGCCTACTATTGTTCTTGGCTGAATGTAATAGAGGAGGCTTGCTGTCCTTTTGACTCTGCCTACCCCTTCGGGTATTGTGGGCGTGATGTTATGTATGTATGTAATAAAAATGTTTCAGTAGCTATTAAATTACAGATAAGCTTTATTTGAGCGGCGATTGCATAATGGTGAAAACACGCGCCTCACTAGCAAGGGAAGATAGTTCAAATTCAGGCATGTGCCATTCTTAGACTATCAGTTCAGCACTGAATAAAATAATAATGATTAACTAATTAATTTGTGAATACAATTCAAATAACAAGTGAAATTTATCTACTTTTTATGTTTCCGCCGCCTTCGAATGTAGAAAGTCAGATTATGAATGCTTCTGCGTAATAACTACACTCGCTTAATCTAGGATTATGATTCAGGTAGACCAAAAACAGAATGTTACTTCACGCTACTAAGATAAAGTAATAGGTACTTAAACACAGCTTGTGTTTCACACTGTGCGCCCTTAGCAATTAGAAGTTCATTAAAAAGTCAAATTTTAGACCAATTCAGATGATCTATTTCAAGGTTATTATCAAAACAAATCTTTAGCGAGTCTAGTAATTACATTGAAGAGACTGCCGATCTGACCTTCGTACCGTTAAGATAGGGGTACCAGACAATTTTTGGATCATAATTACAAATTCAAAGTTGTTTGAATATGCAATTTTCATCACGATGTTTTCCCTCACCGTCGTGCTAGTGGTATAAATACGTACATAGATTTGAAAAATCCATAGGTACATACCCGAGTTTGAACCCGCACTCCTCGGTTAAGAGGCGCGTGTCCTTACCATTGAGCTACCGCTCTCATTATCAAAACAAAATACAGGTGGAATTAGATATAATTTATTTAAATACAAAACAGTTTGTCTAACTGCGCTTATCATAATAACCATGATCGTCTTCATAGTTCTAACTCGTATGCCCGTAACATCATAGTGTGATCATCAATTACTTTTATGTAAGTTACTAGCAGCGCCCCGCGGTTTCACCCGCGTCGTTTCCTTTCCCGTGGGAATATTGGGATAAAATATAGCCTATGTTACTTCCAGATAATGTAGCTTTCCAATTGTGAAAGATTTTTTGAAATCGGCACAGTAGTTTTTGAGTTTATTCATTACAAACACACATTCAATACACACACAAAAATACAAATCTTTCTTGTTTATAATATTAGTATAGATATACAATTTACGTAGCGTCTAATGTACATCTCATGTGACTGTAAAAGGCAATGCTACAACGAGCTAGCCACTCGTCACTTTTTTTTCACAATTGTCCATCTAACCCAGCCCAGTTTTATTTTTTGGCTGAATGAGGTTAATTAAAAGGGCCTGCTGTCCCTTTGACTCTGCCTACCCCTTCGGGGATTATGGGCGTGATGTTATGTTATGTTATGTTATCTATTGCGAAAATCCTAAATGAAGTATTTACAAAAAATATATCTTAAGGTTACACGCCTATAATAGATACTATAACGTTCAAAATTACCTGAAGAAGTAGGCATAATCCAAGGAGCAGTATGGTCCTTCAACCACTTTTAGCCACATATAAGTTGCTTAAAGACTGACAGGCCCGATGGTCGAGTGGTCGGAGACCCTGGCCCAGGGTCGCAGGTTCGAATCCTTACTACTCTTGTCACGTCCATGTAACTTTAGCTGCTGACCGACCCAATGAAGTTTTCTTAGTAATGTATTGTGTTATTTAAATTGCTATAGGATTATACGGGCAAGAAATAAAGTAACTTCAAAAAATGTTACATGTAGTACAGTTTTGTATTTAGTCGTAGGCAGTTCAATTATTTAGTCCTAAGGGTACAAAAATTGTACAAAAAAAAAATTGTACAGCGACTTCTGTTGCTAACCATACATTTAATGTTCGGGTATTCTGATTGCCAATACTTTAACAACTTAAAACCTTTATAACATCAGAGAAAATGAGACCCAACTTGTTATGTCATATCATACAAAAGTGAATGACATCGGTTTAACAATTTTAATGAGGTATTCTCGCCATAGATAATCTCAAAGCGGCCGACGTCTCTATGATGGATAGACTAGTGATGTGACACGATGTTACAATTTAACAAAGCATTTGCAGGTCTCAAACTGATCAGGTCAGGTCTATGACGTCAGTCCCCTTTCCTAATAGTTTAAATATACAATAACATATTTACTAAAAAAAATTCATTATGCATTAAAATAATATAAATAAAAAATTATACTGACTAGGTACTAGTATAAGAATTTATGAAGATTTATTTTGTTTATGCTAACATATGAATAATACATAGCATACATACGAACATATAATCACGCATGCAATCCCCGAGAAGTAGGCCTCCGCCTATCTCAATAAAACACATTTAGTCAAAAATCCAGTTGAGTTAAATGGAAAGTTTAGAAAAGTGGTGACAAGGCTTACTCATCGTCTTAATAATTGTCAAGCTTGATGGTGCATTCGGTAGTGACCCTGCCCCATTCGACAAATTTCGGTGTGGGTTCGATCCCCACCGAGGACAAATATTCGTACGATGTTAACTTGTGATTGTTCTATGTCTGGGTGTTAATATCCAATATTTAAGTATATATATATTTGTAATACCACTGCTGTTTCTGATATCCGTAACACAAGTGCTTAAGCTACTTACCTCGGAGTCAAATCAATGTATGTGATGTAGTCAGATTTTTATTTATTTATTATTTATATAATAATCACAATTCCAATACCCAATACATTATAAATCATACATAGACAATGATAAGGACAACACCAGCTAAGTCTATAGTGACAATATAACAATAATACATTAGCAGGAAAGAACCAATTCATTAAACAGACATGTTGAAAGCACAACCTACAGGGAAGTATTTGTGGAAGCTTTTATTGTGTAGTACAATAAAAGCTCTATAAGTAAGCCTACACATTTATCCTACACATTCTATCATAGTTAGACGTATTGTTCCCTTCAGACCCAACACTACGTAAACTAGATACTATAATTCAGTGACGTAACACATTATAGCATTCCATAGAGAAAGGAATCGTCGGTTAAATGGAAGACCTCTTGACGATATCTGAAATGGCCGCGTAAAGAGTATTATGGCATCGTGAGATAATGATATTGTAACGTAGAACTGAGAAAATATTAAGAATACGTAACTGAGATAATCTTACACAAGGTACAGGACACATAAATTTATAAACGGTTATTTGTTTATGTCCTGTGTAGGGCTGGGACTAAAAAATATTTACCAACTATGTTCTTGTCTAGCATGTCGAAAAGGCGACTAATAGTATATTGATTGGGTTTTGGTTTTTTTCATTAAGGCAACAAGCTAGTCACTTGTTACTACTTTTTGTCATTTTTTGGTCTTGTTTGTTTAAATTTTTTTTTTTTTATTGTCATATGGAGTTCAAGAAGCTAACAGCTCATTAGACTCTGCCTACATCTTTGAAGTTTGCGAGTAAGATGATAAGACTGTTTATTATCATAATACGTCACGCCCGTTATCCCCGAAGGGGTAGGCTGAGTCCTAAGAGCGATAATCTCCTTAAACTACATTCAGCCGAACATTTTGTTCGGTTAGATGGAAAGTTATGAAAAACCAGTGACAAGTGGCTAGCTCGTCGCCTACGTATTCACAAATTCAGAATTCCATACACCATTAGTCGTCGTCGTCCTTTAACGACATGCTAGGCGAGAAACAAAGATGGTTAATTCTTTTTGAGTCCCAGATAACATGTTTATTACTTGGATAAAAAGTATTTTGTATCATGGTACAATAAAATTACTCCGAAGTAGGTTGACAAACTAATTGATAAGTACCTAATAAAATGGATTACACCTAGAAATGGATCCACAAATCTGTAGTTCCATCCTCTCGTCCAACATGCATACCATCACGTCTGTATCCTTGAAGGGATAGACAGAATTCAAAGAGAGATAATCTCATTAGACCATATTTCGCCATTAAGGCTAGAAGGCCAATAAATGCTCTCTTTTAAAAGTGAATGATGTCCGAATCCCTATTGTATAACAAGCAGTTGGAAAACCAGACGAACTACAGACAACTTTTACCAAGGACCAATTTCGAAATCGCGGAAGAAATCAGCTGTTCGATCCAAAATGAAACACTTGCCGGTCAAAAAGTGTGCGAATCAGCTGATTATTTTGCGCGAAATCGAGGTGGGCCGACAGTAAAAGGCATTAATTACCCTTGATGGATATGAAAGTCTTTAGTTTGTTATGACATTTATCAGACTCGAGGTCATCTTAGGAAATGCAGGGAAAACCATTAAACACAAATAATATATTAAAGTATTTGAAAAAAAAAACTATATAACAAACAATTACAATGAAAAATAAAGAGTTTGTAAATAAACAGTATTTATGTATAATTAAAGGATTTTGTTAAAAAATGAAATATTTTATGTTCAAAGAAAATTTTCGTTTCCTTTAAAATAATTAAAAACAAATCGTTTAAAATCACACACAAGTTTCCGTTCATAATCATTATTTTTTTATTCGCCATGATTCAAATCAGATTTAGCTAGTAAGCTCCAACCTGCGTTACTAGGTCAAGGTCAATCGTCAAGGGTGTAAATAAATTGTACAAGTAAGTTTCCTTTACGCGATATCTCTATATATCTATATACAATAGTATGCGTATGTAATACCATTATAATGTATTTTATCATGAAACGTACGTTGTATAAGAGTTTCAAATACAACAATAAATTTGTGAGTTGTAATTATTAGCATAAACAAGACTCTTTTACAAATGAAAGCGCTTTTGCTAACCTACTTTTATGAATGGTCCTTCGAACCAGATACAAACCAGCTACGAATGGATCATAAAAAGGGTTGTGTTTCCATTCTCTTTTTGTAAATAAGGACATATTGGCAACATTAATGCAATATTTTAACTAGCTATTGCCTGCGACTTCGCCCACATAGACTTTTTTGTGTGAAATCCTAATTCTTTTTTTTAATAAAATTTGCCAGGGGGTTTTTCAGTGAAAGTTGCGTCAATGAGCTGTTATTTTGATAGTACATTACAAATTAGTCACTCAATGTTATGTATGTGTATAACACTTATGCTTTCTTGCTATCGTTTTATTGGTCGTTTTGGCGGTAAATTTTAGTTGTGATCTTTAATTCATTAACATAACATTGTTAAACTTAAAAATAAAAACACATCCACTTTACATTAGGGTTGAGGTGTTTCTTTACAACTAAGTGTAGATGCAGAATAACAATGGATGCAATACGGTGATAAAAATATCAATAATAATTGATCAAAATAGTGATGATAGGGTGAAAAGGGGCTTGCTGCCCCTTTAAATCTGCCTACCCCTTCGCGGATAACGGGCGTTATAAAAAAAAAAAAAAAATTCAGTCGAATTGAGAACCTCCTCCTTTTTTTTGAAGTCGGTTAATAAAACAGAAATTATTAATTATAAAATTATAATAAAATGTGCACTGGGAAATGGTTTCATAAATATTATATTTTCTGATACTATGTTCTCCGACGTTTGATTTGATACATTCTTAGTTTAAGTATTATGCTATACAAACTGGCCTATGCAACCCAGCAAATAAGTCAGATTGCATCATAATCACACGTGCAGTTATCTGAATATCCAGGTTTGCTTACTACATTTCCCTCAATATAATTACATAAATCCGATTACGATACGATTTCATGTATTCAGACGCAGTTGGTACGTGGTCGGATTAGTCAAGCTCGATGGCGCATTCGGTAGTGACCCTGCCCCATGCGCCAAGAGTTGTGGGTTCGATCCCTATCCAGGAAAAACATTCGTATGAGGAATACTTGTGTTTGTTCTGTGTCTGGGTGTTAATATCCAATATTTAAGTATATATTTGTAATACGACTGTTGATTTTGATATCCGTAACACAAGTGCTTAAGCTACTTACCTCGGAGTTGGATCAATATACGTGATGTAGTCTGAAATTGATATTTATTTGAACCAGTACTTTACGCATGTTAAATTAAAACTAACTAACCTCACGCCACTTCCCTAGCGAGGTAGGCAGAGAGTATTGAACACCGTATGGCACGGTCTTTACACACCTTACTTGTTTCTAATTTCATGATCCTTTTCATACAAGCTCTACGGTTTTTACGGCTTCAACATCAATTCATACTGTTAAATTAAATTCTTAGTAAGTCTATTAAGCTCTCCTTATTCTTACAAACGTAACAATGACATAACTCTTAATATACTAGCTCCTTTATAAATAAAGTGAGTTTGATAGAAAATAGTTAAAGTTATCATGGTGTCTAACTCAGCTACTATCGCAAACCTAATACCCATTACACCATTAGTGGCTTTGTTGTCTACCATGTAGTAAAACAACTACTTGGTACATTCTGGCCCGTTGGTCGAGTAGTCAGAGACCTCGGCCACGAAACCAAGGGTCAAATCCCGCTAGGTTTGTTTCGTGTGAACCATAAACATGGACATTTGTACTTGTATCATGGATGTTTATAAACGTATTTAAGTATGTCTATCCGTTCACCTAGTATCCATAGCACAAGCATTAGCTTAGTTTGGGACTAGGGAATTGGTGTGTCGGTTTGAAGGGAATTTAAAAATAAAACAAAAAATCTTTTTGATACCCAAACCATCATGGTACAGTCCAATTCGACCGATAACAAACGTTTGTCAAGCTTCATATCAATGACACTTTGATTGATATAATAGGCAAGGTGCAGAAAAAATTGTATAGACCAGCTGTAACTACGAGTCGTCAATATGTTTTGAATGGAGCTACATTGTAATGGCTATTACGTTGACTTTTGACACGATAATCTGTTCGTTGACTGTATTCAGGCACAATAAATCAGGCAGCATGGCCGTTGGCGAACGACCATAACTCAATTTGAGTTTCATTGAATGTTATTCAACTTAAAGCTTTGGCGTAAGGTTCAATTTAGGAATAAGACTGGCTACTTTATTCTATAAATTATATATAAATATGTAACAGGCTACGGCTGTTTTATATTTATATTTAACTAGCTGTCCCGGCGAACTTCGTATCGCCCAGTAAATGAAAATTGACATTGATTTGTCGATTGACATTTACATTGACAGATACGAATCCCATAGTTTTATATGAGAAAATACTTTTGCTTTTATTTTGTTTTATCGTAAATTTTTCAATGTTTTTAATAGTTATTCTGTTATTCTGGACGAAGACAAATCCAACAAATCAAAAACAACGTAAATCGGTTCAGCCGTTCTCGACTTATAAGTGGTGTAACAAACACGACTTTGTTTTATTTATATAGATTTATAGCATACATTTTATTAATATTTGCCAGTAATCTTGATCCACAGTAAATAAATATGGCAGGTACTTTTACCAGAAAGAATAAACACGATTTGTAGAATTTATTTGCAAGGACCTACCCACCTTCCTAATGATATAATTTGATGATTTGAATTTTAAATCCAGACGATGTGACACTGGTCAATTATCGGGTTCGCCAATAGATATGGCAATTTCCGACACACTGCTGAATGTTCCTACAAATGAAGATAGTTTTTAGTTAACATACATACATACATAACATCACGCCCATAATCCCTGAAGGGGTAGGCAGAGTCAAAGGGGCAGCAGGCTTTAACTACATTCAGCCAAAAACAAAAGTGGGCTGGGTTAGATGGAAAATTGAGAAAAGTAGTGACAAGTGGTTAGCTCGTCGCCTACACAATCACATACCCACAACCCCGTACACCATTAGTCGCCTTTTACGACATGCTAGACAAGTAACACAGTTGACACATTATTTTTAACCGACTTCAAAAAAAAGGAGGAGGTTCTCAATTCGACTGAATGTTTTTTTTTTTTTTTTTTTTTTTTTTTTTTTTTGTATGTATGTTACTCGATATCTCTGAGAATTGTTAACCGATTTCCAAAATTTTTTTTTTAATCGAAAGGGTTTACTCCCGAATTGGTCCCATTGCCACCAAGTCAGGATCTGATGAAGGGATCCCAGGCAAATCGAGGGCAACCCTCAAACTTTATAGGCACGTACAATGTGTTTTAGACATTTTCTAAGATTTTTCAAGTATTTACGTATGGTACTTATCATCTTATGATGGTGAGCTGATGATGGAAGGTACAAATCCTTAACGATTAGGAATTAGTTTATGATTCTTTAAATATTGTTATCTTCGAGAATTGTAATACGATTTTTAGAGTTCTTTTTTTTATTCAAAAGGGTATATCCTGGAGTTGGTCCTATTGGTACCACATCTGGATCTGATGAAGGAATCTTAGGCAAATCGAGGGAAACCCTCAAGTATTATAGGCGCGTACAATCTATTTTAATTATTTTCTAAAACAATTCAAGTATTTACGTCTGGTATTCATAATCTCATGTTGCTGAGCTGATGATGGAAGGTGCAACTCCTTAACGATTAGGAGTTCGTGGATAATTCTTTCAATATTACAGGGCCATATTGAGTGTTATTCTCGAGATAGTCTCAATTTCACCAAGTCTTGGTCTAGTGATGGGGTTCCATGAAAACGAGGGCCACTCTTAAATTTTAACGACATGTTAAGTGTTTTATTTATTGTTTCTAAAACGATTCCAGTATTTGCATCTCGTACTCATCATGTTATGTTGCTTAGCTGATGATGAAAGGTATAACTCTTTGAAGATTAGTAGTTTTAAGTAATTCTTTAAATATTAAAGGCTCGTTATACCTTTTCGTCTTTAGTCTCATAAGACCGGCACTGTCTCATTAAAGCAGCTCGTTTTGATTTGGTCTACCTACCTATTAACAAATTTCACTAAAAAGTAACAAATAAGTTAAATTTTAACAAAAATAAAAACCGACTTCAAAAAACCCCGCAAAAAATGTTTATAAAAAAACACAAGTAAAAACTGCCTTAATAGCTATTTAAATGTCCAAACACTAAAAAGTATAAAATAAATTCTATCGACTGCTTCGATGAAAGTATTAATCTTTAACACGTATTTAAATATTTACAATAATCAGTTAGTTTTGGAGTCGGTGCCAGCCAAACTAAAAAAAAAGTAGACACTTAATAACAAATTACCTTACTAATAACAATATGAAACAAATTAGTTACAATATGAGTATATTAACTTACTATTGATTTTGTATATTCAAAACCTATTTTACCACCCTCCACCGAAATGATGATATAATTACGCGCGCTGGCACCGACTCCAAAACTAACTGATTATTGTAAATATTTAAATACGTGTTAAAGATTAATACTTTCATCGAAGCAGTCGATAGAATTTATTTTATACTTTTTAGTGTTTGGACATTTAAATAGCTATTAAGGCAGTTTTTACTTGTGTTTTTTTATAAACATTTTTTGCGGGGTTTTTTGAAGTCGGTTTTTATTTTTGTTAAAATTTTTTAAGTCTCAGACCAACATCGGACATTTACATAACAGATAAAAAAATATAAGTATGTTTATAAAACTTAAAAGTTAATATAGAATAGTTTTAATGTTTAAAGAACTAAAGGCTCATAGATATTGGTCTAACTTAGCATATAGGATACATTTTAAACTTTTAACCTCTTGTAACCTCATGTGATAAAATCCGGGAAATTACTTCTCTATGACTTAATTCTGTGTCCCACGCGGATAAAGACGCGGGCTAGTAGTGTGCTATATTGTTTTAAGAAATCCACTTTTAAGTTTACTATAATATAATACCTCCCTTTCACTTATATAATGTACCTACGTCCAACCAAGTACAGTACTTAGTGTGAATTGGTGTAGGTGTATGTCTTATACAGTGGGTGACATATGCAATTCGATTGCACAAAACCAACATCTCAGTTCGCCCTTCCCACATAACGCAAACATTACCATTTTGATACCATATGTACATTAACACTTATACCATGATTGACATGGGAATGGGAGATTCACCATTGAATAATTGTAACATTACTTAGTGATAGGAATAAGTTACTAAATATGACAGGCCCGTTGGTTGAGTGGTTAAATACCCTGGCCACGAAACCAAGGGTCGCGGGTTCGAATCCCGCTAGGGGCAAATGTGTCGTATGTTCCTTCACATTTCTTATGTGAATTTACCATAAGGCAGTTAAATACCTGAAATGTATGTAAGCGAGGCAGCTAAAAATAGTATACTATCAATATTAATTAATGGCGCATTCGGTGGTGACCCTGCCTCATGAGTTGTGGGTTCGATTCCCACCCAGGACAAACATTCGTATGATGAATACTTGTGTTTGTTCTGTATCTGGGTGTAAATATCCAATATTTAAGTATATACATATTTGTAATACTACTGTTGATTCTGATATCCGTAACACAAGTGCTTAAGCTACTTACCTTGGAGTCAGATCAATGTATGTGATGTAATCGGATATTTAATATATTAATTTAAATAATTAATATAATTAATTTCGTATAATAAATTTAATATAATTAATTTCTTATAATTCATTTAATATAATTAATATGAATTAATGAACGTACATTTTAATCTATGTTTATAGAAGAATGGATGAGACAGCCTCTCTTAAAGGTCCATTAATAAAAAAAATAGCAGCGCTTCACGGTTTCACCGGCGTAGTTCCCGTTCCCGTGAGAGTATGAGGATAAAATATAGCCTATGTTACTCGCTGATAAAGTCGCTTTCCATATATGAAAAAATATCAGTTCAGTAGTTTCGGAGCTTATCAATTCAAAAAAATAATCAAATCTTTCCTTTTTATAATATTAGCAAGTATAGATAAACGTCAAGATACTTAAATTACAACAAACCTAACTTCCATAACCTAACGCGTACCTTTTAAGCCCCATCTATAGTTACCAATCGCCAAATGCAAACATTCTGCTTTACAAATTACATACAAACCATACATGATAATTGTATGATCAGATTGTATGATGTATGCGATTACCGTTAATGTCCAGTAACTTGCGTGTCCCCACATATTACCTACAGTACTTACAGCATTAACCTTTCGATTTGAAAGCATGCATGCTTACCTCATATGGAAATTCGTAAATTGTCTATGATGTTTAGGAAATAATGGGCTTATTGTGCTACTTTTTGGGCTGGTAATGTTTATGACATTTTGCGCTTGGATGATGATTGGGTTTGTCTATGCTACCTATCACATCATTCAACATGTAGAATATTTTTCTTCATTTTATCTTCAACATTTGACAGCACCCTTGTGTTTTTTGCGAAATCTGAATAATTACTGACGGGCTGAGATCCAAATAGTTGTCAAAACTGGGTTGTTTTTGGTAGCTTCGTTGACTTTGATTTCCAAAATTTAGGAGTTTTCGCTACTTACTGTGGATTCCAATTAATGTATGTGATTTTGTTAGATATTTATCAATTTATTTTTATGTCTGATATTTAGTCTGGCTCCACCGAAACAATATTACTGGAATTAACGGGCCTGTCATCCTAAGCGATGGTTAAAATAAAAATATAATATATAATACACAACTAAGGGCCGACTTCTCAGTGATTAAGTGAAGGTTAGCCGACCAATAAAGTATAAAGTCACCCAATTTTTTAATTTGGTATACTACTGAAGAAACAGACAATGGCATCTTTAAAATCGTCCTTATCTGTTGGAATTTATGCGACGATTACATTTTATTCGACTGTTGAGAAATCAGACCTATGTCTCAAGTAAATTAAGTAGGTAACATATTTCACGCAGTAACGATCGTTTCAGCTCAAAGTAAAAGTATTGCTGCAACCCAAAGCTCTCTGCACACTATATTGATGATTTCTGAGCTCATCATTTGTTACGACACAGTGGGGTAATCGGGCGCGAAGGTACAGTCATAATAACGTTTACAGCTAACTATTGCAGTAAACATTGGTTGAGGGAAACACACGGAGTGGAATTTCGAGCGGGGACGCGCGGCGAGAATAACGCTTTGTGGTCTAAGAGCAAGCTGTCTGATTAAGCCGATTCGCTCAAAGCACTAGAACAAATATATGTTTTAGTTTTGAAGTTGGATCGCCTGAGAACTCTCGTGCTATTGTGGATATTTCGTTATGAGAACGCACTTATTTGCTTCGACTTGTAAAAATATGATTAAGTGGTAATTTTTTTAATTGCTTTTGGGAGGATGTTACATACTGGAGAGCTGGCGAAAGAGCCAGTACATTAGTAATTAGTACATTTTAACAACATTATAACGTGTGACATACAATAAATTGTTTGAATTTGAATTAGAGTAATGCTCATACTTTGAATATATCTATATTAAAATCACATTACAGTTTAAATATTTAGACAAAAAAACAGGATTAAATTGACTATGACATCGTGTAATTTATCCATCTTCAAGTGCATAAGATAACTATTATACAATTTATTTTATTTTTTTATGATAATTACAAATAGTTAGCAACTTTCGTTTCGACTGCATCAACATTATTTTATGATACTTTGAAAAATATTGTATAGCCATATTTTAAAATAAAAAACCAAAAAAAAAACGCGCAGGTTCCTATAATCTTCCGTGTATATTAATTCGTTCGCTAATCGTCTCATGTATTACGGTAACATTTCCACGGCTGACCTGCCCTCGCGTCTTCGATTAATTAATGCTCCGCCGCAAAATACTCTGCTCACGTTTTAGCTGCTTACATTATTAATCACAATTTTGTACTAGACCGGCTGGGTCAAAGTGCTTTATTGCAAAATGTTTAATGAGAACGCACTTATTTGCTCCGACTTGTCAAAAATTTATTAAGTGGTCCTCAATCAAACTGTTAATAAAATGAAGAGTAAAAGGGACGAGTGCAAACTTTGTGTGAAGAATGTCCATCAAAAGGCATTAAAGCAGATGGCGCTACTGTATCTGGAGGGTGAATAAGTCCTGATATACCGACTAATATAATTTAGGCAACTATAGTAGGTAAATGCCCTGTCTCATTTCACACTACTGTTTAAAGAAGGACGTGATTAATTAGTAAAGTAAAAGACAAAATGATTCGACATATTTTTGGCGGTTAAGTACTTATTTATTATTATTATAATTTGGATTATTTCCATCTTGTTCTGGGATTTAAAAATAATGTGAATTTTGTTTCTTGGGTTTGTGATTATGTGAGCGACGAGTAAGCCACTCATCACTACTTTCTATTTAACCTAACTCTAAATTTATTTTTGGCTAAATGTGGTATTTATATGGAGCTTGCAGATTCTTAGACTCAGCCTATCCGGGGATCGCCGGCATAATTATGTAATTATTAGCACCGTAGGTATGGTTACTCATAAATCTGTCATACACGCTCACTTTTGTGTTACTCCCTTTCCCTTGATGTGACGTCAGAAACTACTAAAGATAAACAAGCATACAGCCACCCTGAAATCAGCTTATGGATGTTTGCAACATCAGACTTATAAGTGCGTTGCCGACCTTGCAAGGACGTTCGGTACTCGGTTCGGTTCGGTACATAAAAGCTTTATACTTATTAAGGGTACATACTTATTAAGATATTTAAAATTGGTGTGTTGTATTATCCGTTAAGTTTCTGTAAAAATAGGGTATTATATACTTAGTCTAGTAGCTTGCTTTTTAAATTATATTTATATTCAAATGTTAGACAAAAATTAAAAATGTACTGGCTTTGGAGAGCGGTGGTAGCTCAATGGTAAGGACACGCGCCTCTTAACCGAGGAGGGCGGGTTAAATATTTATACCACTAGCTCGACGGTGAGGGAAAACATTGTGATGAAACCTGCAAATTCAAACAACTTTGAATTAGTAATCATGATCCAAAAATTGTCTGGTTCCCCTATCTTAGGGTTACGAAGGTCAGATCGGCAGTCGCTTCAATGTAATTACCAGACTCGCTAAATCCTGGATCATGGTCCAAGCGGACCCCGTCTAAGCACGGGACATAACGCTAGGAAGATGATGACTGGCTTTGGATAATATTCATAAAAAGCCTAGTTTGCTTTGATGTCAAATAACCAATCTAAATATTATTTCAACGTATTCTAAAATTATTATTTAGCTTAGCCTCATAAATAGAGATTATCTAGCAGTTTTAGAGCATTAAAAGACATTTTGGTGATGTCTGTCAGTCTGACATTTACAAAGCCTAAACTTCCGTAGTCTATTTAGAGTGGGTCGACTAATGTCTTGTCACAAAGCTCCAACAATACTAAGCACGAGTAAAACTGCAAATAGGGTTGTACCTACTAAAATATATATTATTGAATTCGTACATATTGGAATATGCTGTTTTTTTTTTTTATTTTAACTGCATTATGAAACGTTGTTTTGTCAGATGTTGATCTGGAAATTAAAAAAGAATGTGCCAACAGTGTTTCTTGCCTAGCATGTCGTAAAAGGCGACTAAGGGTATATGGGGTTTTGCGTATGTGATTGTGTAGGTGACGAGCTAGCCACTTGTGACTACTTTTTTCCATCTAGCCCAGCCCATTGTCCTATGTTAGTCTGGGACTTTGAAAAGAATGTGCCAACTGTGTTTCATGCCTAGCATGTCGTAAGAGACGACTAATGGTATATGGGGTTTTGGGTATGTGATTGTGTAGGCGATGAGCTGGCCACTTGTCACTACTTTTTTACAATTTTCCATCTAAGCCAGCCCAGTTTTTGTTTTTGGCTGATTGTGGTTAAAGAGGCCTGCTGCCCCTTTGACTCTGCCTACCCCTTCGGGGATTATGAGCGTGATGTTATGTTTGTTTGTTTGTTTATGAAGCGTTAATGGTAGTGTGGATACCTGTACCGACCCTCTAAGGTAAAGCAGTTATTAGAGTATAATAGAGAATTTTAAAAGTTATGTCCATATCATACCATAAAGCTTAAGCGTATATATCAATATAAATGTAAGTGTTGAGAGAAACGGAACGTAAGGCGAATGAATGAAATATTGAGATACGACGAATGAGTGAAAGAGCGAGAGAAGGAGTCTGCTAGAAACGAGGAACCAAGTAAGACTTACGACGAACGACGCTCTGTAAATTATTATTAGGAAAATACTTAATAATGAATACAAGAATATCACCTAGAAGAGATCAGTTTTCTTCTGACCCCATACCCTACATAATACAAAATATACAATTGGTGTAAAATTTAAACGTCGATGAACGGTGGTAAAAATTATCTCGTCCTGCCCAAAACGAGGCCTCAGACTTAATGCCCATGTTGACAGCAACGTCCATTTCGTAGGTGTCTTACGAATAAATTACGAACACAAATTCGAATACCCTTTAAATCTATCTTAAAGATGGGTTTAACTAAACATAGCAAGTACCTACATTCTAAGTAAATTTAGTTGCTTAGTCATCTGACAGCCCTATGTGTAAGCTAAGTATGTTAATGAGCGAGCGGACGCGTGTCAGGTGCAGTTGCATCGTTACATAACGGCAGATGGTCTGAGGAAACACAGCCTTGGCGTTTGAAAGGGAATCGGGCTTTTGAGATTAATACTGTATCTGCTATTAAATCCTCGGTGAGTGTTACGTAAAGACGTTTTCGATATATAAAAATAATTGGGTAGACCTTGACAGATTTACTTAAGTATGATAATTTGGGAAACAAATTATTTTACATAGGTATGGTAATTCGACAATAATACCTATGTGTTTATTTAATTCGACTTAATATTGTTCACAGATTGATAAGGATTCAATTTATTATTTGTATTTTATTGTTAGTAAGGTCTATCATAATCAAAACTATGTTTAATCATACAGGTATTAACAATACTATTAGGCTGGCTTCAAGGCAAGGTAAACTTCAGCAATGACTCAAGGAACAAATATGATGTTATTCTGTGCTATATACATATTAAATATCTATATTAGACTAGTTCGATGGCGCATTTGGTAGTGACCATACCCTATGCGCCAAGAGTTGTGGGTTCGATCCCCATCCAGGACAAACATTTGTGTGATTAATACTTGTGTCTGTACTGTGTCTGGGTGTTAATATCTAATATTAAAGTATATATTTGTAATACCACTATTGATTCTGATATATGTAATACAAGTGCTTAGGGTGCTAACCTCGAAGTCAGATCAATGTATGTGATGTAGTCTGATATTTATTATTTATTTATTTATATTTGTATTAAATATCAGTTGACTCCGTTAAATCATGAATTGAGTAACAAACGTAAAGTCATTCATATCTATTAAGTCAGCAGGTATGTATATGTTATCGGGTAATAATTGCAGGACTTAAAAACACCTTAGCATAAATAAAAGCAGTTTAATAAATTTACAACCGAAAACTAAAACTCAAACTTTTAAGAACCTGACATTAAACTTCTTTGATAAAAAAAAACCCACAAATAGTTATGACTCTCTTAATGAAACGGAATCAAGTATCGGAGAGTGTAACTCATACTCGGTACCGACAGTATCTACGGCTAACTTCCGCCCTTTACGCAAACCCTATATGTAATTTAGTTATATCTAAACTATTTTATACATTACATAATGGCAAATGCTGAGTGGCAACCATTTTGGCTGCACGTCTTACCTTATAATTTATATTAAATAGAATTACTGTTTAATTTTGTTATACTAGGTTAAGTATTGTATCAAATAAATGTAATTTTGTTTCTATTATAAAGAGGAAAGTTTTTTATGTATGTATGTAACGAATAAACTCAAAAACTAATGGACGGATTTCAAAAATACTTTCACCATTAGATTGCTACATGATCCCTGATTAACATAGGCTATATAATAGTATGAAAAAAGGTTAGGTTAGAAAATAGATGTCCACCCGTGCGAAGTCAGGGCGGGCCGCTAGTATACTATATAAGTTACATATAAAACTGAAAGTAAAGTCGGCACTGTAGCACCCATCACTCATTGTAACTGGACACTTGTTAGCTAACCCGATATACTATAGGTGCTTAGATTTATTTTATATATGATACCACTTAAAGTTTTGACTTTGACAAACGTAATCCATTAATGTGTGTCTGAAATATTTAAATATAGCAGCGCCCCGCGGTTTCACCTGCGTAGTTACCGTTCCCGTGGGAATATGGGGATAAAATATAATCTATGTTACTTCCGGATAATGTAGCTTTCCAACGGTGAAAGAATTTTTGAAATCACACACACACAAAAATACAATTCTTTCCTCTTTATAATAAAGAAAGAAGTATAGAATAAATTATTACATTTGTTTATGCTCAATAACACATGTCTACTTACCTTCCTCTAACAATGGCTGTATTTCATTATAAACACTGCACTGGGCATGCCATTCATGTTATATATTTCTGTACATAGCCGAAAGTCGTAAGAAACAAATCAAACACTCCACTTCAAAGTTTTCGTTGTCGCACCCGTTGCACAAACGCAATAATCTCGCGGACGCCCGCTGCATTTCATCACATCGCTTACACGCTGATCATCGTGGATTGTACACAATTTATTTGTTTTTATTATTTAATTAAAACCTATTAGAAAATGTACATGTACTTACAATTTAAAGTTAGCAGCAGTCTTTGTCGCTATCATGTTTTTTCTGCAAACAACCTAACCTAAACCTAATCCAGTCCAGTCCTTGCACAATCTCCTCATGGTAATTTAATTGTTATCTTGTTAAATAACTCTCAACTGCATGTACCTGGCATATCTGTTTCATTCATAATGTCTATTTATTTGAAAGAAAGAAAAAACATTTATTGACCACAAAACAGAACAAGACATAAATTTACAAAATACTCATAAAAATCATCATCTTCCTAGCGTTATGTCCCGTGCTTAGACGGGGTCCGCTCAGACCATGATCCAGGATTTAGCGAGTCTGGTAATTACATTGAAGCGACTGCCGATCTGACCTTCGTAACCCTAAGATAGGGGAACCAGACAATTTTTGGATCATGGTTACAAATCCAAAGTTATTTGAATTTGCTGGTTTCATCACGATGTTTTCCCTCACCGCCGAGCTAGTGGTATAAATACGTACATAGATTTAAAAAATCTAGAGGTACGTGCCCGGGTTTGAACTCGCACTCCTCGGTTAAGAGGCGCATGTCCTTACCATTGAGCTACCACCGCTCCATAATAAAAATAATAACAATAAAAAAAACCTATTTGATATGTTTTTATTTTTTATTAATAAGTAAGCCGCGAATGTAAGCGGCGTCTCTCTTACACTGTTGCCACAGACCCAAGCGTCATCGCATCCCTGATGTCACGACATAAGCTGAGTGGTGACCATTTCAGCATGTATGTGACAATTCCTTTATTTTGTTCCAAATGTATCTATTTACATGTACTGAATAAACATTTTTTCTTTCTTTCTTTCTTTCAATTTATTTAGAAAATAATACATTTAAATATGTTTCATAAATAAAAATCTTGTGTCATGTTGTTTGTGGTCGAACTCGAACGGCTTCACCCGTTTTAATAATTTTAATTTTTGGTAGATGCGAGAATAGATGGTAAAGTATTTTTCACCCACCTACCCCCAACCCCTATATTTATGTCGATAATGGAGCGGTACGAAGTTCGCCGGGACAGCTAGTGTACTTTAAATAGCTGTCGATCTCAAGTATTTATTCCCATAAATCGCCTCTTCTTCTTCCAAGCAGTTTGACAACGTCAGTTACTGTCAAGCTGTTTGGGAGAAGAAGTAAGATTAGTCACGAGTAGGTACCGTCCACATAAAAATCCATATTTCCATGAAAACTTCCTGAGAGTTTCTTTAGAGTTGACATTGACTCTTAACTTTCATCATAAAAATGAATGTACGATCATAGACGTTGGCACTAAAAGTGTAGGTTGAAAGAAGAAGATACTTATTGATGTAGCTTCATTTGTAAAATCTACTGTTATTGTTGAACTCTCTTAAACCCCTTGTCATTTCGCGTTTATATTGTTATATATATAATATAATAAAGATTGGTAACTAGAAAACAAAAGTTACTTGGACATATATGATAATACCAACTGTATTCAAGCATAGACACGACCGAAAACTATCTAATTTCAATATTGTGCAACATAAAACACTATAGTTGGAAAAGCTTTGCGCACAAGTTATATATAGCAGCCAATGTGAATAGCTAATGTAAAGTATTTATGTTGTCTATGGTCAAATTTTATTGGCTACGGTGACATAACGTAGGGCAAATGTTCCGTGAAAGTGTTGAGGTGAACCTATTATCTTTGACAGCGGTGTTCAAACTGTGGTGACGGAGACCCTTTGATTCTAAATTGCACTTAAATAAACGGATTTAAAACAGTGCTTGATGTTGTTTTACAATCGGTGCTTGGTAAATTTTAGCTATTGTATATGAATTAATAATAATAACGATGTGTTCAACACCTGGCATGTCAAAAAAGACGACAATGGTATATTGGATTTGAGCTTTTTTTACAATTTTTAACTAAACCAGCTCAACTTTGTTAACTCAAAGTGGTTAAGTGCGCTCACTGCTACTTGGACTTTTTCCAAAGGCAAGTAATATCCAAAGGCAAATAATACAATAAAAAGAGTGATATGAAAATACAATAAAGTACTTTTTTATTGTAATAAGACTTACCTGGTAAAAGCATAAGATATATGGGTATTAATACTATTAAGCTTTGAAATAAATTTGGGGTCAGATTGCCATTCAGTTTGAGATACACCGCTTTTGTAAAACTGGTCTGCTTGAGCCATTCCCTAAACCGTGAGAAGTATTGTACTCCCATAAGAATAGCTTTCAGTACACGTCTTCTTTAGAGATAATGCCTTTGGACCAGCCAAGATTTGTGGTCGAACCACCGGATCGTGAATGGGAATTAACAATTGAAATGCAACTGTAGATAGTGAATTGAATTGTATATTATCTGTGGGTGTAATGGGAATGATGTTAATTCTGTTAATTGTCGTGTTTATGTTCGTTTACGCTGTTACGAACGACTTTGAGCGGTGGTAGCTGAGTGAGTAACGATGGCGGGTCACATCCGTGATATGTCGGTTCGATTCTGAATATCTCTGAATTATGGATCGTCAAGTTGACTGTAAATTTAGGAAGAAGCAACTCAAAGGGCGAGCGCCATTTTACCTAGATGTGGATAAAGGAGGTCAAGAAGTTATGAGAACAGAATAGAGTTTGATGTTCAGTGCTATGATTAGCGCACGAATAAAAAAATGGGTATTGAAAATCCGAGAACAGGGTGTTACGAAGTACGCCGGGTCAGCTATTTCAGATAAAAATGGTAAGGTTTTGCTTCAACAGTCATTAGCGGACAAGTCTACTCATTTTATGGAACTTCGCATATTCAAACAACTATCCAAAATACAATTCGTCTGCTTCCTTTGTATTACGAAAAATAACAATCGTTTATTAAATTCAGAATCAAAGAAAAAGTAAACTGTGACTTAAAACGGGACAAAAAGATACAAATAAGAGATTTTGGCTCTTTTGTCTCTAACTATACTCTACCCTCATAAATATAGTATACCTGATTAGAAACGGACAGAACATTCTCCAAAACAGGTTTCACGTGTAGGTAATCCTTACAGCATAACCGCATAATAATAAGATAATAGTAGAACTTTCCCCTAATCATTCCATTTACGCATGAGTAACATACTGTAAGTATACTGCTGTGACGTAAGAGTAACTGCGACCTCCGACCCAGATGATGTCAGTAGGGCACCGCGGACTAGATCGCAGATGGCCTGCGCAGGCGCATAATTGGCGTGCTTGGTCGTTCACGTACGATGATATGCACTTGTTAGGTTGACATTTCAAAAGCGATGCCTAATTTTGTAATGGCGGCCTTATTTGATAGATTGTCCTAAAATGCACCTATTGCAGTAACATCACTTTACATTTATCTGTGAACTAGATGTCGCCCGTGACTTCGTTTACGTGGAATTCACCAATATTTTTTTCAAGATAATACTTTTTTTTCTAATAAAACTAGGCAACTTACTTCTTATAGGTAGGTACATTATATATTTGACTGGCTCGTTGGCACATTCGGTAGTGACCCTGCCCCATGCGCAAAGGGTTGTGTGTTCGATTCCCACTCAGTACAAACATTCGTATGATGAATACTTGTGTTTGTTCTGTGTCTGGGTGTTAATATCCAATATTTAAGTATATATTTGTAATACCACAGTTGATTCTGATATCCGTAACACAAATGCTTAAGCTACTTACCTCGAAGTCAGATCAATGTATGTGATGTAGTCGGATATTTTATTTATTTATATTTACATAAGTCTGCTAGTGAAGTTTTAATACTAATCTACTTCTACGTAAAGTTAATAAAAAATATATTTTTACAATTATACTTTCAAAATCTTTGGTCAACCCAAAATTGTGCCAAGGTCCAATATGAAGAATGTTCAGATAAATTCGCAGTTCGTCTGGCCTCAGACCTAAGAATCAGAAAGGCTAAGTAATTATTCTAATGCCCTTCCAAGTGATTGGCGCACTGTTTTATTGTAACACCTTAATGGTACTACTTAAATCGAATGGAGTAATTAAGTTGGTTAAGTATTGCGCGTTTTATAGATCGCTAAAAGCTTTGAACCAGGTTTTTTATTTCGACGATGTTTATGTAAATATTGAAACGGTTAATCTTTGCGAGGATGGATGCATCGGAATATCAAAATTCGTACTTAAACATTTTTGGTGCAATCGAATTAAAGAAACGGGTCGAACGATTTAATAAGTTTTTTTAACAAGGGCCTTTTTAATAAAAAAGTATCGCATTATGATTTGTCTGTCGATTACGAGGCGCTAGGCACGTGGCCAAAGTACCCAATAGGAAAGACAGGCCATAATTATGTCCATATAGTCTAAGGAATGTTTCCGACGAATATCTAAAACGTTAAATTCTTTCCTTTTTGAGTAAATTCTTCCTATATATTTAACACACAGTAAAATATGAGTCCAACCTCAAGAATTTGAATATTTTTTTAACTTTTAGTTCAAACTCCTGAAGTGAAACTAATATTTTATTCTCTATTGTTTACAATATGATTCATCAGTGTTTGCTAACTGATTCTAAGAGGACAACATAACTAACTGATTAATCATACCTGTCATGATTTATAATAAAATAAAATAAGAAAATGCTTGTTGTAATAGATAAGCGATAGTAAATTGATTTCAATATCAGAGGATCATCCAATAGACATTGGCATAAACGCTATCTCGTAATAGATTATGAATTTTAAGCCCGTATTCATAATAATTAAAATATTCTGTACAATGGCGAGGAGAGAACACATTATCGAAAAGACTGCGTATTAAAATATCTATACCTAATAAAATTTGTTTAGGTCCCCTATATAAGGGTTGCAAAAAAAATCACAAGTAGGTAGTTAGCTTTTATGTAATAGACTTAATTCTAGGATCATAATCTATGTGGATTATAAAGAGGAATGGGACATATCACATGTCTTACGCGACAATCAGAGGCGAATGGGGCAAATTTAACCCTTTATTAAGCGCTCACAGACATTATAAATTCCTTTCTCTCTTCCCGCTTCGGTCATCGCTCTTCGGATCACTCCGCTTCCATAGAAGCCACAGCCTTACCACCACGAAGAGTCATGTTGATCACGACTCGCTTCTCTCAACTTCACTTTTCAGATTTGCTGTCTCTTTCTATCCTATTACGTTCCTATTATTTTATATGTTTATTAGTAATGTTAACAACATTCACAGTTTCAACAGAAATCTAAAATAGCTGATGTTGCGCAAATGCATACATTTACACTTACTTATAGACTTGATATTAGAACGTATGCGTAATATAAAATTATGTAGTAATAAACATCATTGCGACGTCTCTAATTACAGCGAGTGACGGACAAACGGACAGCAATATTGACACAATCAAGACACGGGTTTGGCGCGAACAGAAGGTTGCTACATTCGGATATCCATCATTATCGATTGAACAAAAATATTATTATAGTATTTTAGTTCCTGTAAAGAATATTTAATTTGGCTTTAATGTGCATGGTCTGGTTGTTAAGCGACGAGTTTAAATAGTAGGTACGAAGTGTTTCGAGGTAAATTAAAAAACTCTTAATCATATCTTAATAAAATGACGTTACAAACTGTTTCTAACTGGGCCTGGGAAATTTTGGTGAAAAACATTGAGTGTCGTTACTCGTATCTCGTTTTATTTCTTTAATAATTTCCTGAACAACCAACCAAAATTGCGTTGAGCGACATACGATGTTACTACTTATATATACAATAAATACATGATACATATAATTACGCCCGTTATCCCCGAAGGGGTCGGCCAATTCAAAGGGACAGGTTCAGGGTCTTGAACCACATTCAGCCAAAAAATAAAATCCCCCAGCTTAATTTTATTTTTAGGCTCTCGTCACGTACACAATTATATATCCATAACCCGAAATACTATTAATCGCCTTTTACGACATACTAGGCAAGGAACACAGTTGGCACATCCATTTTAAGTCCCAGACTAACAAGGAACTACAATACAATAGGTACATTACCTATATAAATATAAAACAGAATTCAATAAAGTGGAAATTCACTTATATCTATGTATAAATCTCGAACACTGCCTACTTCAATTGATTGCTCTACCCATATATAACAATGGCTGAGGTTCGTTTTAAATTCAAAACTACTATGTGCTCCTATCGAGTTTCCAACCCAAATCTTTGGTTTCACAGCAGGGCCTATAGCCACAAGATTTATTTTAACTGGTGTTTAAAATAAATCTTGTGGCTATAGGCCCTGCTTATTGTAAAGTAATAAACTATATAGAAAATATGAAGACAAACGACGTGACACATACAATTTTATCATCATCTTGATTTAAAAATAAATAGATTATTGAGAGTCAAAAGAATAGCAGGTTAGCTGTGAAACGCAACGTGAGATGCCTTCCTACTAAGAAAAGAGATTTGTTGGTAAAAGTCAACGGAAAGCGATAAGGTTATCTATGACAGATCTTCTAAAATACGACATGTTTGTATACTTATGTGTCTAGTAGTTGGAGAACCTGGTCACGAAACTAAAGGTCGCGAGTTCTATTTCCGCCAGAAGGAGAGTCGTGTGGCAAACATATAATTTTTTTGGGTTCATGTTTTTGTAACAGTTTTTTCATGACCATCACTAGCGAGGTAATGGTATAAATATGGACACAAATTTGACAAATCCAGAGAAACATCCCCGGATTTAAATAACATCCCTTGCTTTAGAGGTATGAAAAATATTGATTTAGTGAATTTTAGCTCTTTATCTACTTTTTGCAAAATCAAGTCGAATCAGGTTAGACTTGCTTTGCTGTGGTCACGTAAACTTAGCCATGCGAATGGCCTGAAAAAGTTTGAAAATAAGAGAAAAATACTTGCAAAAAAGTTTGTCACACTTTCCTAACCTCTTTATCACTATTTTGTTTTGAGATAAGGTCAACTTTTTTAAAAAGAAAACGCTCCATCAACAAACTATGATTAATTTTATTTTTGACCAGCGATTTGCCCTAGTTTTGTGTGGGTGCAAACTCTGAATTGGTTTGATACTCACGAGCTTGAAATATACATACCATACATACATAACATCACGCCCATAATCCTCGAAGGGGTAGGCAGAGTCGAAAGGGCAGCAAGCCCCTTCAACCACATTCAGCCAAAAAAAATGAAATACAAATTATACTTATCTAAGTAAATAATTTAACAACATAGATGACATATTAACCTGGTAATTTTTGAATATGTTAATAGAATTTTATTCATTTCAAACAAACATACAGAAGGTTAAATTAAATTAAATTAAATAAATTGTTCGGACTGACACACAAATTCCCTTATGCTTGTACTATGGATACTAGGCAAACGGAAAGACATACTTAATACGTTTATAAACATCCATGACTCGAGTGCAAATGTCCATGTTCATCACACAAAACATTTGCCCCGGGATTCCGGGACCCGCGACCCTTAATTTCGTGGCCAGGGTCACTGACTACTCGACGAACGGGCCAGACAAATATTTTCTCTTCAAGATTTAAATATATTACTTCATAAAAATAAGAACAATTAATAGTTTACTAATTGGTGTGAAGGCAAATCATTTTGGTGTTTTTAAACAATTAACAAGTATTTTCTTTTCCTAATAAAATAATAAAAAGATTGCTCTTCGATTATTGTAAAGCAATTAAAGCTTCCGATATCCTACGAGAATAATTGATTAACTGCCGTTTTACGAATATGATTATTGATTCTAATTAATGTATAATAAATAAATTTCTGTAAAAATATTATCCCTATTTCCTATAAAAATCATAGTAGGTAGACATTTTTCTTTCATGTCAATTTGATAGAAACCTTCGGCAAATACATTTAAAATAAATACGCTTAAAAATTCACCCGAATTGTTTGATCAGATATAATATCGAAAGGTTACCTAACTTTGCGCTATTAAAATATAAAACATTGTTTATACCTACAACAATAGCGATGTTACATTAACGGTACGAAGTGCAATCGCTTCTTCCCAATCCATTGTCAGCTACTCAACATTTCCCGGCCACCATTATATTCATAATGCACTTGCGACGGTGTCTTTTTGCTCAAGTTTACATAATCCACGAATGTGAAGGTTGGTGGTGTCTGGCGGGGAGGCTGTGCGGCGCGCGATTCCTTCGCCTCAGTCGCAAGTGACGCGCGCGCGGCCGCGCAAGTGCAGTGACAGTTTATTTTTTAATTTATTTTTTTGGTGCTGTGCTCGGATACCATGAGGCTGATTTTTTGGGTGAGTTTTTTTTTATATTTTTTTTTCGATAATTTATTTTAAGGTCGCAGCGTATATGTCGTTGGTGCGCGCCTCAGGCGAGTCCACTTTCTTTAGTGAAAGTCGAGTGATCATCGATTCATCATCGGAAGAGGGCTCGTTTTTATCGATTCTGGTTACCGTTGCCGGGCTACTGGTATTCTCGTATTTAAAAAGTTATGGCTCTCTAAGTATCATAGCTGAATAGAAATTGCAAATGGAATATGAAAATAAAACTAACAACAACAGTTGAAACCTATTAAGGGTTTTTATGAAAATAATCAAAGGTCTTTAAATAAACTTGATATCTATATATAATGATGAAATAAAATTAGTTTCTTTAAAAAAATACTTCATAATGCACCATTACTGATGTTTTAAAATATAAACGAATATTTCTTATTTCATTATACTTTTATTTCTTTATCGAACCATAAATTTTATATTCGTCTGTATTAATATAAATAAAATAAAAATATGTAAATTATGTATTTATTAAATGTAACTAACCTACATTAATACAGGTTTATCGCAAACCATAATAATTTAAACGAAAATGTCGGCTCTTCTGAGAGTGTTCGGTGAAATTAGTGAGAGTGAATTAACATGTTTGGACAACAGTTTTACGATCACCTGTCTGCCACGAGGTTACAATTTTGAATACGTATTACCATAAATATTTCATTAATTTTGTGTTATCATACTGTCTATTGACCAAATATATAATTCGAATAGGCTTAAGTTATACGCTTGAAGTTTTTAAAGGGTCCCAATTGGAAATTAATCGATTTTTTTTCAAGACAAATAAAATACGATCGATTCCGATTGAGGGTCTGAATCGGAATTGATCGACGTTACAAGTGTATAAGTATATAATATGAAGTAACTATCTTGACAAATGAAATAAGAGTTTGGTCTTAACATTTTATAATCGGTTCAGAAACAAACTTGGGTACACAGTCTAGTACAGTCTCTTAGTTAAGAATCAATCAATCTGAAATAGTTATTTCAGATTGAAAAATGCTTTTATAATCTCATTACAAAAAGTTAAGAAGGATTTTTGCCTCATGACATTACTTAGATAATTGGATCTTAAACAAGAATATTACTTTTATTATATTACAATGAGATAGTTTTTTGAAACATTTACATGTTTAATCAATTCACCAGAAAATTTTACTTAATTTCTTCCACATATCCAATCATCACCAATAAGTTTATCAAGCTAAGTTTCCTTTTTAATCTCATCCGAATCACCCATTCATGCTCAACGGTGTAGGCTCATCATCACTTTCATTCAACCGGAATGACGTCAACAACCGCGAAGGATTGTCATACACCATCTTACGTTGAATCAGAAACACATAATGTGGGTCACAGAATGTCCATCAACTTACATCCGGAAATAAGGCTCTTGAATTCTTTAAAGAATTTCGCGTAAACCATTTCGCGAAAAATATTTAAATCACACTGTGACACTGGTTTTTTTATTTATTTTGTAAGAATTTCTGCAGGCTTTAAAGATAAATCATGATTTAATTACTTACTATCTGACTGGCTCGATGGCGCATTCGGTAGTGACCCTACCCCATGCGCCAAGAGTTGTGGGTCCGATCCCCACCCAGGACAAATATTCATTTGTGGAATACTTATGTTTGTTCTGTGTCTGGATGTTAATATCCAATATTTAAATATATATTTGTAATACCACTGTTGATTCTGATATACGTAACACAAGTGCTTAAGCTACTTACTTCGGAGTCAGGTCAATGTATGTGATCTAGTCTGATATTTATTTATCTGTTATTATTTATTAATTACTAGCTTTTGTCTGAGGCACTGACTGCATGGTATTCGGCATGTTTAGATACTATTATATATCCCGCAAGATCTACCAGTTTTCGGGTATAATAAGTTGCCTTTGCTCTTTAAAATTCGATATACTCCTTCTTCTGAATTCTATTACAATTGTGCAGTTAAATATTAAGTTAATACGAGTATATATTTTTTCTTATTGTGCAAACAAACTCAATGTTGACAAATAACTGTAACTTGAACGAAAGACATCAACGCGTCAGTTCGATCGTTACAGCTATCCAAAGAAGTTATTATTACTCTAAGCCCAGAGTTAAATGTGTAAATGCATACAAAGATTTACAGAATTAGTGCTTGGCTTCAACCAGCACTCATCGCTTAAGAGTCGCGTCTTTACCATTGAGCTACCGCTTATAAAAATGTCAATAGGGTCACATTTGCTCTCAAGCATAAGTGACTTTTGGAGCGAGTCTCACGGTAGCGATGAGCTCGTTACGAAATAGCGAAATGCTCTTAGCCCGAGAGGAAACATTAAATTTGCATGTCTGTTTGTGTTGCATTAGTCTTGCATAAACGCCGCGGAAGAGGCGCGCCGAGAAATAGAAAAAACGGTATCTGCTTCCGCACCGTTTGTTGGGTTTCGGGATGTTGACGTCATTTCCCATGTTGGTCTGGGACTTAGGAATAATGTATTAACTGTGTTCTAGGGCTAGCATCTTAACCTAAGTTATGCTATGCTCACAAAAGCAAGCTCATCTTCCTCAATAATTGTAGTATGTATCTCAATGATTTCATTATAATTATTTATGTTATATATATATAAGTGTATTATGAACTGGCAGTTTCTTGAATTTAAAAAAGGATATTTAAAATATCTCGCAAAAAGTTTTAAACAAGTAAAAAAACTGTATAAGTAAAAAAGGTTTATATCCTGTATTGTCTCGGGGATGGATGAGGTACCTTCAATAATTCTAATTTCAAAACCTAAAACTTTTTAAGTACTAATTGTCATAGCAATTGCTTACGATATAAATAAGAGAGAAAGACAGTCCAACTTTATAATATTAAGTAAGGTTCTATGTAGTGATCAATCAATACCAATATTTCTACTTTCGTTTCAGCAAGCCTTACGTAAGTTACGTTCTAAATTAAAACTGTAACGGCTCACATCGTCAGACCTGTCATTACCTAGATCCAACCATGTCTAATTACCCACGAATCGGTATCTAGGTTAGTTCACAGATTACCTGAGATGTGTTTTGTGACAAATATAATAAACGGCCGTCCGTTACATCACGATACCATAATTATGCAAAAGTAGCTGCTAATGTGAATGACATAAGCGCAATTATTCCCTCGCAACGTTTGAGTGAATGACATGACTGAAAAGATGGATGGTTTGAATTCGATGTGTCCAATTCTTTAGCATTAAAGTTAGAGGATACCACTAATAAATTTGACATTCTTTATGTTAGGAATCAAAACGTCCCATGTTGTCCCATGTTGATCTGAAATTTAAATATAATGTACCAGCCGTGTTCCTTGCCTAGCATGTCGTAAAAGGCGACCAATTGTATATCGTATTTTGGTGTGTGATTGTGTAGGAGACGAGCTAGCCACTTGTCACTACTTTTCGCAATTTTACGCCTAACCCAGCCCAGTTAAATTTTTTGGCTGAATGTGGTTAAGGGGGCTAGCTGCCACTTTAATTCTGCCTACCCCTTCGGGGATTACGGGCGTGATGATGTGTATCAAAAAGAGTTTCTGCCACAGATTATGTTCCATATTGATTAGTGACTTTAAAGTATGTAGCAACAGTGTTTCTTGCTTACCATGACGTAACGGGTGACTGATGGTGTACTGGGTATTCGGTTTATGATTGTGTAGGTATCAAACTAGCCACTTGCCATTACTTTTTCACAATTGAATTAATTTCCATTTAACCCAGCAATTTTTTTTTGGCTGAGTGCCCAAGCTCTGCTCACACTCATCTCAGCTCAGATCTAAACAAAAACATAAATGTAAAAAATCTTATCATTAGAAGCATTGGTCTCCCTCCCCTTCGGGAATTTCGGGTAATGATAAAATGTTATGCATTTATGCGTCCTAAATAATGTTAGAATGCTAACATCGTGTGTGTTAACATACCATCCCTATTATTACGCACTAGTACAGAACCCATTACTTATGTGAAGTCCGACCCATAGTTGGCTGCATTTTATTTCAATTACCACTAATTCCAGACCGTTGATACCACTATTACGTCACTTTTTCAATTTTCTTCTATCTTAGAACTACGTTATTTGTTTACGAATACCCAACCCGAGATAAACGGACCTCGAAGGTAAAATTGTTCAAACAGACTTAATGGTGTGATTGTGACACGTCCCAACACGAATAGAGATTATCGAATTACATCTGGTTATTTGAGCAATGAGTCACAAGAGAGTGCACGAAGGTCATTTCCATTTTAACTGACATTGACGGGCCTGTCGACTGGTCAAAAACCATGGCCACGAAACTGAGGGTCGTGGGGTTGAATCCCGATAGCGGCAAATGTTTCGTGATAAACATGGATGGATTTGTTCTTGAGTCATTGATGTTTATAAACGTAAATCAATATGTCTGTCGATTTGTTCCCAAATATTTAGTTAGTAGGTCTGAAGATCACTCTGAACAGCCTACTCCTCTGGGATTGCAAGCGTGATAATACGTGTGTATGTAAGTCTGAAGAATTTAATTACTTATCACTGAATTTTTGTCCTCTCTGCCTATCCCACTTGGGAATTGGCTTGAAGTTAGTTACTTGTTGGTCTGAGTCTTAAAAAGAATGGACCAACTGTGGTTCTTGTCTAGCATGTCGTAAAAGGCAACTTATTGTATTTCGGGTTTGGGTGTGTGATTATGTAGGCGAATAGCTAGCCACATGTCACTGCTTTTTCACAAGTTTACATCTAACCTAGCCCTTTTTTTGTCTAAATGTGGTTAAAGCGGCCTGCTGTTCTTTCGACTCTGCCTACAACTTCGGAAATTATGGACGTGATGTTATATTATTATCAGTTACTTAGAATGTTTGTATGCAAAAGTCTTTCGGCTTAGTAATACAAATACTATGAATTCCAGTTCTGTACGCATACAATAGCTAGTGTCAAATATACAAGGATAATTTTAGTTTACGTGAAGCCTTACTTATTTATTTAACTTATTGTTCTAAGAACCCAATTTAAAGGATTTTAGAATGTGAGCAAAATTTTTTTTTCTTTTTATATAAAATAGCCAATCAGCTGATCAACATTTGTATGGAAAGTAAAAAACTAATTGTTGCTTATTTTCTAATTATATTATTTTTAAATTTATACCTTAGAATTATGAGTTAAATAAGCAGGTTAGTGATTTCGCATTCACTTAAAAATGATGTTGTAACAGAAATGCACTTCCAAAAATGTCGTAACATTACATTACGACGACAATACGAAAGTTGATAATCAAATTAGGGGTCGACCCGTCCGACATGTCGTGACAACAGGAAGCTGTGACAGGTGTGTGACAAAACCGATCTGACATGCATCCTGTATGGTTCTCACAACTTAACACAATTTTTTTAAACGTTTCTTAATTTGTTGTGACATGATAAAAATAAATTCTAAACTAATATTATAAAGAGGTTTTCTTGTTTGTTTGTATCGAATAGGCTTCAAAACTAGTGAACCGATTTAAAAAAATCTTTCACCAGTGGAAAGCTACTTAATTAGAGTAAAAGGCTATATTTATCCCAGTATTCCCAAGGGAACGGGAACTACGCGGGTGAAACCGCAGGGAGCTGCTTTGTATAATAAAGGGGAATGATTTTTATGTTTCTAATAAATAAGATCAGAAATTACTGGACCTATTTTAAAAAGGAAAGAAGCCAATTTTCATGTTACTTTTCATCCCGGTTAAACTGATACCTACATACATACATCACATCACGCCCATTATCCCCGAAGGGGTAGGCAGAGTCAAAGAGGCAGCAGGCCCCTTTAACTAATACCTAAATCATACGACATGTACAAATAATGTATCTGTACCAGACCAATTTCAAAGCAGAGTCGCTGAGCAAGAGGCAAGAGCTGATCTCTAAGAGACCTCGTTCAATAATCATACAACGATAACACCATTTACAGCCTACGAATACTATACAATACATACAAAACATCACGCCTGCAATCCCCGAAGGGGAAGGCGGAGTCAATTTGGCAGCAAGCCCGTTTAACCACATTCAGCCAAAAATAAAACAGGGTTGGGTTAGATAGAAAATTGTTAAAAAGTAGTGACAAATGGCTAGCCCATCGCCTACACAATCACATACCTAAAACCCATGCCATTAGTCGCCTTTTACGACATGCTAGGCAAGGAACACAGTTGGCACATTCTTTTAAGTCCCAGACCAACATAGTACTATGCAATAAATAAAAGAATATACTTACTCTAATGGATCATTGACCCAAAATGTGGCTTGCCCTAAAATAACATAGGTTAATCTATTTGATTGTCTAACGTCATCATTGACATACTCGGGCCCTGTTTCCGTTTGTGCGCCCAAATTTCGATCGACCTACCTGCGACTCAGGAAGCATACAGCGATTAAGGACACCTGCGTGGGCGCAGATAGCGGTACCGTTATAAGGTTTACTGACACAATATGCTCATCTTTTTATAACTGTTTATAAAACTCGCGAATGGGAAATTGGTTTATGGGTGTTATTTATTGACGATTCTAGTAAGATTATTTTTTTATATGTGGAACACAATAGCTAGGTAATAGGGTTATTAACTGGTTATGTGATTTGCTAAGTTATAGAAAATAACAATAGGTAGTAATGAGATGTGCTATAAAAAGAAAATTAATAGAAAATATAGTTTTAATTAGCCGATATTAGTCTGGGACTTAAAAAAGAATGTACCAACAGTGTTTCTTGCATGTCGTAAAAGGCGACTAGTGGTATATGAGGTTTTGGGTGAGTGATTGTGTAGGCGACGAGCTAGCTACTTATCACTACTTTTTCACAATTTTCTA
Organism: Glyphodes perspectalis; assembly: GCA_951394215.1. Taxonomy (NCBI): domain Eukaryota; kingdom Metazoa; phylum Arthropoda; class Insecta; order Lepidoptera; family Crambidae; genus Glyphodes; species Glyphodes perspectalis. The sequence continues at coordinate 12,632,748 of OX596217.1, forward strand.
TCTAACCCAGCCCATTGTCCCATGTTGATCTGGGACTTAAAAATAATGTGCCAATTGTGGTTCTTGCCTAGCATGTCGTAGAGGACGACTAATGATGTATCGGGTTTTTGGGTATGTGATTGTGTGGGCTAGCCACTTTTTTACAATTTTCCATCTAACCCAGCTCAGTTTTGTTTCTGGCTGAATGTGGTTAAAGGGGGATAATGGGCGTGATGTTATGTTATGTTAATAAGGCAATTGCTAAAATACTTATCGCGTATATCTATAGACGTTTAATTCATACTTGCATACAATCACGCCCGCAATCTTCATTTGGGCTAGCCAAGCCCTAGGAGGGGTAAGCTCCTTAAAAATGTTAACCAAAAACAGTTTAAAATATACTTTGTACATACATATAATCACACCCGTAATCCCCAAAGGAGTAGGCAAAGTCAAAGGGGCTGCTAGCCCCCTCAAGGACATTCAGCCGAAAAATCAGTCTGGTCTGGGTTACATGGAAAAATGTATAAGTTGTGACAAGTCAAGCCCATCGCCTACTCAATCACATACCCAAAACCCGATATACCCTTAGTCGCTTTTTACGACATGCTAACATTTTTTTGAAGTCCTAGACCAACAGTGGTCAAATAATCTATACTTATAATAAATCTGTAGAGAGGTCAATTCTGTACATGAAATATATTTTCAAAATAACTATCAGGGAATGATTAGTGATCGATACTGATGCCAAAAATGCAATCAGTAAAATTTTTGTCTGTCTGTCTGTCTGTCTGTATGTTCCTTATAGAAACAAAAACTACTCGACGGATTTTAACGAAAGTTGCCACAATTATTCTTCATACTCCTGGGCAGGTTATAGTATACTTTTCATCATGCTACAATCAATAGGAGCAGAGTAGTGAAGGGAAATGTTGGGAAAACGGGAGAAGTTACTCCATTTTTTAAGCTTCCGTCGCGTGTGCAGCCTTAATGGTTAAAGTTACAAAGAAATCATGTATGACGGAAATAGTCTTTATAATATTAACCATAAACGCGGGTGACACCGCTGGCACAGCTAGTAATAAATAAAATACTTTGTCTGACGCATGTAAATCTTTACTTCAAATTTAACTCTAATGTAAAATTTTTAATTGATTTAAAAAAAACATCATGTTAATCTATTGTAGTGTATTAATAAATCTAGTTCTACATTAAATTACTAAGACAAGACCACTTGTTCGGAAGTGTCTATCAGTTCTTATCGACTTCTAGTTTAAGATGTAAAGTAAAAAAATGTTGTACCCTCATAGCAGAATAGAAATTACAAGCTCATTCTAGAGCACTTATAACGTGTTGCGGGATCGTCGGCATCGTCGGAAGCGGACGCCGCGGAAGTGATACTGGTTGTTGCGACTGATCGCCCTTGACTTTGAAAGTGTGCTGAATGACGTGGCGTCGAATATGAATAAATAAAAATAAAATAAAACCCGATCATTTCAGACCATATTTTGATCCATAGAGTTGTTAGTAGCAGAAACTTATATTTATGTTAGTACTTAATCTATCTATTGTATATGACTGGCCCATTGGTCGAGTGGTCAGAGACCCTGGCCACGAAACCAAGGGTCGCGGGTTCGAATCCCGCTAGGGGCAAATATTTCGTATGATGAACATAAATATTTGTACTCGAGTCATGGCTGTTTATAAACGTATTTAAGTATGTCTATCCGTTCACCTAGTATCCATAGCACAAGCTTATAAGCTTAGTTTGGGACTAGGGAATTGGTGTGCCAGTCTGAAGAATTTATTATTTATTATTATTATTATCTATATGGTAAGGGCTCGCGCCTCTTAACCGAGGAGTGCGGGTTCAAACCCGGGCACGTACCTCTGGATTTTTCAAATCTATGTACGTATTTATACCACAAGCTCGACGGTGAAGGAAAACATCGTGATGAAAGCCGTAAATTCAAACAACTTTGGATTTGTAACCATGATCCAAAAATTGCCTGTTTCCCCTATCTTAGGGTTACGAAGGTCAGACCGGCAGTCGCTTCAATGTAATTACCAGACTCGCTAAATCCTGGATTATGGTCTAAGCGGACCCCGTCTAAACACGGGACATAACGCTAGGAAGATGATGATGACTTAATATATCACAGCAAAACAAACGATATAAATTTAAAAAGAAGCAAAACAATATTATAATACAAAAAAAATTAAAAGACACGGAAAGTTATAAAAGTGACCAAAAAAATTAGTTCCAGTTGTCACTACCTGCACCAGGCACTTTCATAGCGGTTAGGTGTATCTATCTGCCAAGGTCACCAGGAATATGATAAGACCTATTAAAGTATTCATATCGGTATGGCTTTCTTCAGGATCTATAGACTGTATAGAAATAGTGTCAGATTGTGTAAGCTCTAATACATAAAATATGTCAACAATTTGCGAAGAGGCGATACAAGGAACAGTTAACGGTCATATATCATCCTCCTAGCGTTATGTCCCGTGCTTAGACAGGGTCCGCTTAGACCATGATCCAGGATTTAGCGAGTCTGGTAATTACATTGAAGCGACTGCCGATCTGACCTTCGTAACCCTAAGATAGGGGAACCAGACAATTTTTGGATCATGGTTACAAATTCAAAGTTGTTTGAATTTGTAGGTTTCATCACGATGTTTTCCCTCACCGTCGAGCTAGTGGTATAAATATGTACATAGATTTTTTAAAATCTAGAGGTACATGCCGGGGTTTGAACCCGCACTCCTCGGTTAAGAGGCGCGTGTCCTTACCATTGAGCTACCACCGCTCCTACCGGTCATATATATTTTTATTTATTTCTTAAAAATCTAATAGGGTTTTTTATTTTCATCACCTATTAAGGTTAATAGGATTAAACCATGTGGCTTAGTATTGATATTCAAATTTGTACAGTCAAAAAGAAAAAGTTATTTGAGCAAAGGACCAGTTTAGTCGTAAGCAAAGGAAAAACTGCATTATAGCAAACAAATATACCTATAAGTACACTCAGTATGATATAGCTGGTTCATACATAGAATAGAATAGAATAGAATAGAATAGAATAGATAGACTTTATTCGACACACACATTAAAACACAAGCTATAAGAATAATATGAAAACATATAAACTTAACAAATGTGTGCCAAAACGGCGCCCGCTCAGCTCTGTCGTGAGACTGCCTGATATCAGGCAGACCACGACGCTGGTTTTCAGCGGGTACCTGTGTCTACTCCGCGCATCCGCCCCCATCCACGGTACCTATCAAGCAAGACGTGGCACGCGACAGAAGGAGGCAGATGCGCGAAGCAGAGGTGCGGCTGTGGCAATAAACATAAACAAGAGAAGAAAGGATCGAAATAATAATAAATAAAAAGCAGTAAAAGAAAAGAGATGCAAGAACTAATAGTAAATGTATCTACAAACATCTTTGTTTATGATTAAAAACAACAAAACAATTTGTAAGGGAGAGCTTTCTAAGATAGCATCATCATGACACAATAAATGACGTGAGTGTATGCACGTACTTAGCGCTCACATTATGCAAAGTGAAAACTGCATTCTGATGGAAAATATTGTGAAGGAATGTTTTTAGATGTTCTCACACTTTATCGAACTTTCCGTCGCAACTGACGAGGAAAGTGTTTAATATTATTAAGATCTTTTAACTAGCTAATACATAGTCATTATCATAAACATATGGTCGAGTATTATAATAAATTGTAATACGTGTATCTTTAACTTGTCTATATATAAGATGTATTAGAAAACTTTCACTTTTTCTCGTGAATTCCCAAGAAACGAACAAGCTTTTGTACCGTGTCGATAGTAAATTTCCTATACTCTTTGATGTATTTTAATGAATACGCTTGATTCATAGGCTCATGTGGTGTCTTTATATTTTTCTGTCAAATGAAATTGACACTCAAGTTTAGAGTTGTAAATTAAATTCTTGAGTTGCTTTCAGATGTCGTACTAAGTTTTCACGTTTGTAAGAATTTCCATGATCTGTTGATTAAGGGAAAACCGATCGTTAAATCTTCGAATCTATCTATCTATCTTATTCAACTTATGCATGACTTATATTTATGAAACTAAAACTAAACTAGCTTCATACCATTTGAAGGCTGAGATATCCGAGTGTCAATTCCGAGTGTAAATCAATTAATTTTTATATAAACAATTTGCAGAACTTAGATTCGACTGGCTCAATGGCGCATTCGGACCCTGTCCTATCCCTTAAATATTGTGGGTTCGATTCCCACCTAGAACAAATATTTGTGCGCTGAATGCTTGTGTTGGCTCCATCTAGGTGTTATTACCTCGGAATGAGATCAATGTATATGCTGTTGTCTGATAATTATATACTTTTTATTTAAAGATATAGATAGATTAAGAACTATTAATATCAGATTACATCACATACATTGATCGGATTCCGAGGTAAGTAGCTTAAGCACTTGTGTTACGGATATCAGAAACAAAAGTGGTATTTTACAGATATTTATGTAAATATTGGATGTTAACACCCAGAGAACAAACACAAATATTCATCATACGAATATTTTTCCTGTGTGGGGATCGAACTGAATGTGCCATCGAGCTTGTCAAGATCATTAAAAACTTTACTTTAATATACGTAAGATTGTAACATCGATCGCTCTGTGTTCGCCACACTCTATTGTTCCGATATGTAGATAAATTCCATGACGGGAGCCTTTCTTTTTGCCTGAATCTTTTCACTTGTACAATATTTACTAAAACAATCCACGTCGGTTGATAAGACGGATTAGCTCCACGTCAAGCGTAGGGTTGCTATGGGCCCGGCTTTCCCCGGATGGACTCAGCTGAAGGGCAGCAATACAAATAATTTTCAAGTCATAGGTCACCTTTGGATAGACCAAGAGGATCTTGTTTAAGGAGATCAAGACTCATTTTTAATTATTAGTTTCGTTGGCGTGGCACCGTCAACTAACTAACTCTTGTTAAAACTATAAATAAACTGTTTTGCTTTAGGTTAGGGTTTAGTTAAAATATCTTTTAAAATAAATAAAAGCTCGATTTATAGCAATTCGAACAATTATTTTATCAGTGTGTCCTTAGATCTAATATGACGCTCCTTATCCTGATAGTTAGAATTTAGAAGTGACAACCCTAGTCAGGCGTGAATCGTGACAAATCCGGCTGCGCCTGCGCGCCGCGCCGTGAAATAGTCGGAACGCGACGCGCGCATTTTTACGCTTTGCCGCCGAGGAAATGAACTAGTTTTGTTTGACGTTATGAATTCGGTGTACAATAAGCTGCTATTAATTGATGCTAATGGTTGGTTTTATTTGGAAGCGTTAGCCAGTTTTGGGTATTGTTTGTGAAAGAGATATCAGAAGTATATCGCTGGTAATGTTTGAGAAATAATAAGTAGTGTGCGTTGTCTTTTGTTATATTTTTGAATGTCCAAAATCAATTAAGTCAATCTATTAAATGATAGATTGGCTTGATTGATTGACTGGAAGACATTCAATAATATTACAAAAGACAACGCACACAATTAGGGATTTCAATGTGTGAGTGTAATACAAAATCCGCCAGGTGGCAGGAGGGAGTCTTGAGGGAGTCTTATCAATGTTACTATTGGCTTTTTGGTGACAGGACCCTTCATAATGTGATAAATATGTCAGTTTGTTCTCAAAACTTACTAACGAGGAGGGTGATAAGACCGTATGTCGCAGTAGCACCATCTTTTGTATGTTTGAATAAAAAAAACCCTAATTATTACTTAAAAATTATTAATTAATATACATAGTCCACATATTTATGTTCACTATACTACAACTCTGCCAAAAATATGCTTCTAGTCTAGTCTCTAGGCCTTACCCAGTCTGCTGTCTGGTTTCCACGAGTAGTCATTGTACTGCACATGTATTAGGTATTGCACATGTACCTAATATTTAAGCTTCCTCTAAGACGCTTTAATGAGGGTTTTTAAAAATAAAAAAGTGCCTGATGGCATGAGGGAGTTTCGTGGTCTTATCACTGTCACTATTGGCTCCTTGTTGACAGCACAGTTTGGTCTGACAACTAACCAATGAGGAGGGTGACAAGACCGCAAGTCACAGTTACGCCACCTTTTGGATGTTTTAATTCAAAAAATCCTTATTGCGTGAACTTTTATTAACTGACAGGTACATATATATATCTACTTTCAACATTAATAGATAAATGAAGCATGTGATGCATAGTATTAGCTAAACATTACGAACAAAATATACAGATATTTAATTTATTTTATTTATAACATCATGTCTGTCATCCCCGAAGAGGCAGAGTCAAAGGGGTGGCAATTCCCTTTAACTACAGTCATCCAAAAATAAAACTAGGCTGGGTTAGATAGAAAATTGTTAAAAAATAGTGACAAGTGGCTAGCTTGTCGCCTACACAATCACATACCCAAAACCCGATTTACAATAACTCACCTTTTACGACATACTAAGCAAGGAATACAGTTCACATTATTTTTGAGTCTTAGACCAACATGGGTCAAAACATACTTAGTTCAACATTATTATAGTATAGTATATTATTATGGCACCAATCAGCTAAAATCTCAGTTTTCTCCCAGCCCCTGAAGCCATGCAAAAATAAAACATACCACAGTAATATTTTATACTAAACATTTACTTTCCTTTGAAATATGTGCTTTTAATGGCTGACCTCTGCAAATGACGCGGTGCATGTCATACACAGTAATACGTTTGCATAATCACCATCATAAAGATGTATTCTCACTTTTTACTAACAATAATTCAGTTTATTACATATTCAGATAACTTTGAACTTTATGTAACCGTGAAATAAAGGTTCTCTTGTTTATAGACTACGTAGGTCAGAGAGTAATTCCAGTGCACTCCTTTAATCTAATATTATAATTATATTATAAGTAACAAAAAGGACCTTATTATGTAACTGTTAGAATCTCTGCCACTGTAGCACATATTAAACGAGGCATAAGCGTTGTTCTTTACCTTAACTCATTTCCATAACAAGTGGAGGCACCATCACGCCATCCAGGGGACAATAACGTTGTGTGTGGGACTCCCAGGGGCTCTGACACGGAGGACTTCCTCTCCAGCCAAGATCGAGTGGCCGCGCACCCTTCATCGCCAGAGTGAAGACACACATGAGATCCACGATAAGGCTCCTAGGTCTACGCCTGTAATTTCACAATTGTCACAATCATTCCTTGTAATTTCAAAACATTACCACCGGTTCGGAAGGACTATCGAAAAAAAACCGGCAAAAAAAACTCTATACTTACTCTTTTATACGCCAAAATTTACAATTTCGTTATTAATAATCTACACTTACTGGTGGTAACAACACTACAAGTGAACACTTCATTATGAAGTAAAACATATATGCTTGTCATTTTAAAAAGTTCAATCTTATAGTAGCCCTTACTCGTTAAAAGCGCTTCAATGCACAATTTGAACTTAATTTGGCAAACACAATAATAATAGTGTTTGCCAATTTACTAAAAAAAAAACATTCCTACATAATGGTACCTATCAAACAATTATAACCAGCGAACGTGGGAACAAATCGATAACCATCACAAACTACTACCACAATAAAAATTAAAAAGACACTCTTACTTTTAACTTAACTGCAGTACATAATGGCAGTTGTTGTGTCCGAACCGTCAACTACGAATGTACCGGTCATTCGGATAATTGGCAACCAACCAGCAAGCAATGGTCGGTGACGATTCTTCTGTTGGGTTATTTGACTGCTATACTGTCTTCGCGTAATCGTTGGAACAGGCGAGGGCATGGAGACTCTTCAGCTTCTTCGTGAGGGGAGTTCTAGATTTGATAAATACACAGTGGCGCAGCTAGCATGGGTAACATGCTATCACCCTGAACCCTAGGTCTAAAGACAATTGTATTTATACTTCTTACACACACCAAGCTAAAACACTACGCGAATCGACTGCAGAGCATAGAAGGAAATGTTCACTTTTGACGCATTGTATAATAAGAAGTAAGTACATATATATAAGTTATATTATTGATGGTTAGGTACAAGGAGTTTAATCCACATTTAGCTTGAAACAAAATTGAGTTGGGTTTGATGGATAGTCATGAAAAAACATCAATTAAAGTTTTGACTCGGTCGGTAAATATAAATATTAGCAAAGCCCATATGAGTCTGGAAGTTATTTGTGACATAACGTTATAAAGTTTCAGTAACTTTACGGGTACTGAACTTTACTTTATAACGCACACAAAGGCCTGGTTTTCGTTTTGAACTTAAAAAACCGGCCAATGCGAGTCGACTCGCGCTCAAAGGGTTCCGTACCAATATCGAGCGAAAAACGGTATTAAAATCACATTTGTTGTATGGGAGCCCCCTTAAATATTTATTTTATTCTGTTTTTAGTATTTGATGTTATAGGGGCAACAGAAATACATCATTTGTGAAAATTTCAACTGTCTAGCTATTACGGCTCATTAGATACAGCCTGGTGACAGACGGACGGACAGCGCAGTCTTAGTAATAGGGTACCGCTTTTACCCTTTAAGCAAAAACCAGCACAGTTTAAAAAAAAAACAAAAAAGCGCTATAAATCGACTCCACGACCGCAGTCCCTCACTGTTCGCCACGACCTTCCGAGAAAGTTCATAGTCACGACCACGAATCAGTAAAAGTATTTGACACATCACACGTAATTGTAAATTAAGCAAACACTTTACATCACCGCATCCCACTTTGAACCTTACGGCACGTGCGATAAGTGATAAATTCGTCTCGGAGTTGCGCGTGAGACTTTTACTTTTTTCTACATCGCCGCTAACTACCGGCAGATTCACTTTCATTCACAAGTTTTTGTTGTTTGAAGGCGCTTTGTCCCTTCTATTATTTGGCAAACGTTTGCCGGAATTGGCTAATACGGCTTTTAGTTTCCTTAAAACTTTAGGTATACACTTTTGGCGAGTTAAGTGGTGTTACGTGTTTATTTTCCAAACGAGTTAGTTCTTATTCACGACATTTCTAGTACTTATGTTTTACTAGAGAAACAGATATGTTTTACCTAAAAACGTTTCAAGACAAGAACGAATTGACTGCAGTGCGAAGAAGGAAATTACTTTTAACGTATTGTATAACGAGAAATAAGCCTATTTAAATTATATATTACTAGCTTCTGTCTGCGGCGTTACTCGCGTGGTACATTAATGAAACATATTTATGTCTTATTCTAATGTATAAGCTATACTATTGTAAAGTTTTATTAAAATCCATGCAGTATTTTTTGCGTAAAAGAGTTACAAACATGCACACATCCAACCATACAAACTTTCACGCTTAAAATATTACTAACTAAAGCAAGATTAAATCGAAATAGCTTGATTGTAAGTTTTAAAATCTACTTATACCGGGTTAGAAAATTACAGTAGATATTCATAGAAAATATATTTATTTTCCACTTAAACTGTGTACGTAAAAAATATTTACAAATAAACTAACTGATCTATCTGAAAGGTTTTAGTAAATAAAGGATGAAAAATCAATAATAATTATTAATTAACTACACCCATGCATTACATTCGTTACAATTTGTTAGTGTTAATTCTCTCTTGTACATGTATATGTGTTACATGAGAAAACATTCAGATAATCAATATTCATGTAATATTATGTAAGAAAATATTGCTCAAAAGTCTTTAAACTTTACTAGTAAAATAACTACACGTGATATTTAACCCGTTAAAAACCAACAAACTCTCATCATAAAACGCGCACAGCGCACGATTATGTATCTTCACTTGTACCTCAATTACCGAATATAAAACAACAAACCTTCTCTAACCGCTCACACGAACTACGGCATTCATAAAGCTAATAAACAAATAAAATTAATTGCGCCCATTCATACTCTTACATCCCACAATCTGACAAATAAGATACCGTACGCTCACGAGTACTTCAAATTGATAGAAATTCCGAGAGAAATAAAAATACTTATTCCGAACCATTAATTCAAAGATAAATCTACCTTCTACCTTCGACCGCTTTTCGGATGATAGAGTTTATTAGATTTATTGTAAGGTATGGAAATGTTATGTAATAGTTGAGTAGTTCGTAAAGATGCCATAGAGATGCGATTGAGAGAAAGTGGCATGATAAGACGGAACGATGGGCGACGGAAGGCAGGACAATTAGTGTTTAAAATTTCAAGATTAATATGCATTGAATAGGTTAAATATGTAGATTTATGTAGAATTATGCATTATTAAAGCTTAAACTTTTGATTGGTTAAACTTTTCTAGTATTAATCTAACTCAAGGTAATGGACTCATTCTTATGATAGTTATATTATGTATTTTAAATTCATGTCCAAGATTTTAAATTAATTATTAAACTTTCATCCAGTTTTTATTTAGCTCGTTATTGGTTTTTTTTATTATGGCCGTGACCGGCCCGTTGATCGAGTGGTCAAAGACCCTGGCCATGAAACCCAAGGTTCGCGAGTTTGAATCCCACTAGGGTCAAATATTTACTCAAGTTATGGATGTTTATAGACGTATTTAAGTATGTCTATCCGTTCACCTAGTATCCATAACACAAGCTTATAAGCTTAATTTGGGACTAGGGAATTGGTGTGTAAGTAATTTAATACTTTCTAAGATTTCAGAAATGTTACCGTTCTTCCTAAATTCCGAAGAAAATTCTTTAGATTTAAATGTGGATACTCGATCGAATCTTTGTGGCTACTTGAAACATGGTTTAACTTTGAACGCTTTAAAGTAATGATGTCAGCTGAGTTAACTTAATAAAATATTCCCGGTGACAAATACCCGGATCACCGGATTACGGTGAAAGCTTCGAGTTAATTATCATAAGCATGCTGAGATGTAAATAAGTAGGATTTATTCTGATTATTGCAGTGAATATGGTCATTCATTAGAATAGACTCTTTTTATGTCTGTACTTAGAAGTCAATGAGCTGGATTTATGAGGTGTGTCTGTGAGAATCTAATTAAAGTTATAAACTTACGGGCTCAAAATTTTTGCAATTTTGAGAATTTTGAACCTAATTTTACTGTCAACTATTTTTGCAAGAAATTTTGCTTTGGTCGCATGGTACGTCGATAAAACATAGCTTATATGTTATTCGGGTGTATAAGATACATTATTCTGAAGTTTCATTAAAATCCATTTAGTAGTTTTTGCGTGAAAGAGTAACAAAGATCCAAAAAAACTTACGCATTTATAATATTAGTTGTACCTACTAGAAGGATCTACACTTTTGTAAGTCAAATACCTGTTTGATTATGGATAACCATTCACACAAAAATGGACTCTTTTCTCGTCACCGATTGGTATTTTTGGTATCATATTTTGAAGGAGGGGAGAAGTCATGCCAAAATAATAAACTTAGCATAACATCACGTCCAATCCCTGAAGGGGTAGGCAGAGTCAAAGGGACAGCAGTTCCCTTTAACCACATTCAGCCAAAAATAAAACTGGGCTGGGTTAGATGGAAAATTGTGAAAAAGTAGTGACAAGTGGCTAGCTCGTCGCCTACACAATCATATATCCAAAATCCCATATACCATTAGTCGCCTTTTACGACAACACAGTTGGAAAATTCTTTTATAGTCCCAGACCGAAACGGGACAAAATAATCATATTTTGAATAAGCTTTAGTCTAGATGAATAATCTAGTATTAAGATAGGTTATTTAAGAAAACTTAAATTTCAACAAATGCTCACTAATAAAAAAAATGTGTTTGTCTACCAGAAGTGAAACAGCGAATTACACTAACGCGTTGAAGTCTGTTGATAGCTTAGACCAACTTTTATTTACAACCGTGTTTAAATACAATGAAGCCTAGTTTAATGTTTATTTTAAAAAAGAGACAATTGTATCTTTACTATTGAAAAAAAAAATCATGACTAAAATAATTTGCATAGTAATTTTTGAGATAATGTCTGACCATACACACATAGTATACTAGCTTCTGCCCGCGGCTTTGCTCGCGTGTTACATCGATAAAACATAACTTATATCTTAGTCGGGTATATAAGCTATATTATCCTAAATATTAATTAAAAAACATTAAGTAGTTTTTGCGTGAAACAGTAATTAACATCCACACATCCATCCATACAAACTTTCGCGTTTGTAATATGAGAAGGACTTTTCATTTCATTGTTATCAATCGTTCGATTTGCTACGCACATTACTTTTATTGGGCGATTCATTGGTATTATGATTAGTGCGTTTTATTATGCCATACAATTTTACCAAGTGAAAAATTGCAGAGAAACTTCCATTGCGATTCTGTATTCCGGGTCAAAGGTCAGACTAGCTCGAGATTACAAGGCATGCCCAGCTAAAGAGTTATGTGTCTGCTTGGAGAGGGCCAAAGATAACATCTAGGCACCAGAGGATTAATACTGTGAGATATTGCAGTTGCTATTTGAGAAGGATGTCACTTATCATTAAACCAACCAATCCCACGGTTTAAAAGGTACCATATTTATCTATAACTTTTTACGGTGTGAGTTTAGTTCCAAATAAATTACATTCGTAATAGATAAACTAATTAATTTTACCAATTTAGATAACAAATATATTTCCGCTTTATAATGTTGATAGTGGGTATAGCTATAATAAAATCTACTTCTGGTAAACGAAAAATACTATCAGAATTACTTGGAATAAAATAACTACTAATATTTAAATGTTATATATTTAAAAATCTATGTGTGTATTATTGATATGTTAGGTGTTCCATTATAATCCAAATGATACCAATACCATGATCCAAAAATTGTCTGGTTCCCCTATCTTAGGGTTACGAAGGTCAGATCGGCAGTCGCTTCAATGTGATTACCAGACTCGCTAAATCCCGGATCATGGTCAAAGCGGACCCCGTCTAAACACGCGACATAACGCTAGGAAGATGATGAGGTGTTCTATTATAAAGCACTAAAATTGTACCCTTTTTGAATTCTACAAGAAAACGAACCACAAAGCTTTGTTAATTAAACGCATAATTAACAAATTCATGAATACAGAGATTTTTATTTGATCGTGTTTTAATGCACTTATTTGTTAAGTGTCCCATGTTGGTTTGGGACTTAAATAGAATATGTCAACTTTGTTCCTTACCTAGCATGAAGTAAAGGCAAACCATGGTAAATCGGCTTTTGGTGTGTGATTGTGTAGGCGACGAGCTAGCCACTTGTCACTACTTTTTCACAATTATCCATCAAACCCAGCCCAGTCTGATTTGGCTGAAAGTATTTGAAGGGCCCCGTTATGTTTGCCTACCTATTCCAATTTTTTTTTTAATTAAATGATTATTTGGCACTATTGTACAATACAACAACGACGATAAGTGAAATAAATAAGGATGCGCACAAACCTAGGTCTATCACCACAATACGTTGCACAATAGCGGAGAGCAGCAATTTAAACGGTAACGCGGAATTACAATGTTCTCCAAACTGAGACCGCAAGCGCCCACAGATTACGGTTGTATAACATTAGGAAGAGCCGTGATTGAGTTATGACTTGTTGTGGAGTAAAAGTTGTGGTGTTGTGAAGAGATGCGTTTAGGTAACTATTAGTACTTCGCACCCGAAAAATAATGAGACCCTTTTTGGATCCTTTCGTTGTCAATTTGATTATGTGTGTCTGTCTTTTAAGACCTTTTTTTTAAAGTAGGGCCTTATAGCTAAGCACTGGTTATTTGCCTTAGTGGTAGTAAAGAGGGCCACATAAAAAAGGGAAGGATGTTACTATCCCCTTTTTTATATTCTAGAAACCTGATAAACAATTATTTTTTATTTCTTAGTCAAATTTTTGCGCAAATAAAATTCGTAAGAAAATAGTGGCACACATTTTAAAATCATTGTCATTATTTAGATTGAGTTTAAACCTTATCAAATGTTTTAAGCATCTATTCATCCCCGAGTTAGTCCAGTCTGTTTGTGCGTTTATTTATCTTTATAATAAGGCTACTCGAGTTTAGAAACCAAATGACCTTGATCCAGAAATTCCTGTCGACCGCCGCCCACCCATCACGCAAGAAAGTGTCCCGCCCGCTCGGAACTACAAATTATTGTCCGAAGTATGTCTAAGCGATAGCCTACTAACTACGGCGATTAAGTTTATGCTCGGCGTTTCTCGTTTTCACTGACGATCGCACCGTGGGAAGGTCCGATCAGCCCAGTCTAGGATGCTGGGTAGACAGCAGTGAAACTGTGGACGTGCCTTGGAAATGGATACCAATTAGCCTCTAGACACACTTGGGAAATGTTGGAAATTGGGTTTGTAGTGTTAAACTGAGAACTTGCTAAGGATTACTGGGCTAGATAAATTTATTTGACCGAAAAAGAAAACGTTATGAAATAGTTTACTTTATAATATAGAGATACTTCTCAGAATAACTATTTATCATTTATGCAATGTCATTCGACAATTGTAATTTTGGAGGTATTTTTATATGATTATCAAAACATTACTATTTAGAGGAGTTAATTGAGTTTTTAATGTATTTTTATAACAAAGAAAATGTCAAACAAGCTAATTGTCACTCAATAAATTATTTGATATAGCAACTTAATGTGAAATTGTGAAATAATCGATTCTAGTGTTGCAGTATTTCTTTGACATTTAACATAATAGAGACTATCACATATATAAATTCTGTGAACCTATCAAGAGGACAAGTCTTTAACACCCATTTTGGGCTATCAAGGATTATAAAACACTAATTAGTAAACAAATCAGCCTTGACTGTTCAATTAGTGTCGTAATATCTTAAAAACACCTTGTATACCGAATACGGCAACCTCAGGTGTCAACTTTCACGATCGGA